>CM062819.1:229293634-230493634 GCA_031772625.1 Pinus tabuliformis | reverse complement strand
ACATGTTAATTATGTGGCCACCTGTTCTGTGCCCGCATCTACTAATGATCTAGTCATGATATAGTGCATCGTGTACTAGGGGCATTAGACCCTGATCTTTCCATTAGATCCCTTGATATGTATCCCTTCCAAAGCGTTGTTCTACCATTTGATGATAATCTCTTTGAATCTATGGCCTCTTGTGGGCCATGATCAAGGTTTGTCGGAGCAAGTTCCTTGTCTTGTGTCAAGCTCCTTAAAAAATGAATCAAGGTTTGTTAAAATTGGCAACTAGGGCCAAACTCCATGTGGGTCATCTTATTTACGGCGGCTGACATTTTTCTTAGATCTCTCTCATTGAGAGGTGTAGGATTGATCTAAAGATCATCCGATTCCGATAAGTATTCATGGAGTTATGAATTTATTTGTGTTATAAGACAATTCATCAAGGTCGGCCAGCAACCAAATAAACCTCACATGTGCTCAACGTTTTAGAATAAAAGGAGATGACTTAAGAGTTATTTCTCACACACACTTCTATCTTGATTTCTCTCTCCACTTGTCTTGAGTTTTAGCGGAAGATAAATCTAGGAGTGGAAGCCGTAGACGTTGGAGGAAAAGAGGTTGCCCTAGACGTAGATGGAAGGTAGCCGCAGACGCAAACTAAAGGGTGCCCTAATGCAGACCTAAATGTTGCCCTAACCGTTGGTCTAATCCAGCCCTAAATGCTGATCTAATTCAACCCTAACAGAGTCAAGTTTATGGGTCGCAATGAGGGTTTGTTGTAGGTGACAACGTGGTAAGTAAGGGTTGTTCCAAGTGCATAATGCTGGGCAGATTAGGCCGAGGAACCACTGTGTGGACAGCGGAGTCATAACCGCAATATAAGGGGTCAAAGGAACAACATGGAGGCTGCCCTAGACAATGTAAAGGGGTTGAAGGAACAACGTGACCTTAGCCGCAATATGAAGGAGCTGAAGGGACAGCGTGGCCTTAACCGCAGTCAAACAAGGCCTAAAGAAATAGCGTAGGCATGGAGGGTTATCCCCTTGGAGAACCACAGTCTTTAGAAGGTTGCCTTGCTGATTTGTATGGAAGATATGCACTGTAGGGTGATGCCCTATCCAGTGATGCAGTGTAGTAGTGCAGCATGGTGAAACAACACATGGCAACAAGGTTACATGGTGCTGCAAACTAGTGCAGCAAAGTAAATATATAGCTGGGCTACATGGTGCTGGCAAGATGCATGGACAGCAGGCTACATAGTGCTGCAAAGTCACATAGGACAGCAGCAAGGTATAGCAACTATGTTGGGACAACAGTACTAATAGGACAGCAAAGGACATAGTGTTGCTAACATGCATGGGACAGCAAGGTGACATAGTGCTGCTAACATGCATGGGACAGCAAGGACATAGTGCTGCTAACATGCATGGGACAGCAAGGTGACATAGTGCTACTAACATGCATGGGACAGCAAGGTGACATGGTGCTGCTAAGACACATGGACAGCAGCCAGGTATGCCAAGACATATGGGACAGTTGCAAGGTATGGCAAGGCAAAGTGAGACAGCAGCTGTGACATGGCAGAAGGCACATGGTACAGCAGCAAGCATGGTACAACAGCAAGCATGGACAGCATGGCTATCATGGACAACATGGATAGCAGTGGCAAGCATGGTGCTGCAAGCACATGAGACATGCAGTATGACAACATGGTTCAACCATGGCACATGGGACAGCAGTGCAGCATAAGGTGCAGCAGTCATGAGGTCCAGCATTGTGATGATGGGTGCAGCATGGTGCAGCACAGTGAGGTGCAGCATGATGACGAGATGCAGCACAATGAGAGGTGAAGGAGTCACCTTGGAGAATCAATTGAAGCAGCATGTCTTCAACTGATCTCATGTATCATCTTCCTAGAGATGATCTCTGCTCTAATCTAGAAAAGTCAAAGTGTTGACTTCTATTGTAAAATGTACTATCTCTCTCTCTCTCTCTCTCTCTCTGCTGATCTATTGAAGAACATAAAAGAAGAATTGATCAAGGGTTTCCCCACATTGGGGTTTGTCCCTGGCTAGCGCCACATCTTGTGTCCTCTTGTCTTGGCTTGCCTTCTACTATTTATGTTTATGTTCTATCTGCAGTTTACTTTAAAGCTGATGTGATTGCTAATCTGGAAAAGATATTTAGCTAACTATGAAAACTGAAATAAATTGCTCTAAACATAGAACATACCTAAAATTAACATGGTATCAAAGCTGAGGTGAAGGCAAAGCCCAAGCAAGAGGAAAGAGCAATCACCGAAGACCGTTGGGAAAGGACAAAAGGATCAATGGATTTCTCATCCCTCTTCAAATTCACCAAGGGTAAAGTCAAAGCAGAGAATATTATCAAAATGGCACAATGGAAGTTTCTGATGGCCTAAAGATCACTTCAATGGAAAGTCTAGATCTAAGGATGGAAAGAAAGACAAATGCCTTGTTTGCAACAAGTTCGGCCATTATGCGAAAGAGTGTCTGAATGGCAGGAACACATCACTTGATGATGATAACAATCATTCCAGGGACATCTTCAACGATCAGAGGAATCACAGGTAATGCAAGTCATCAAGGAAATGGCCAACTCTTCAGAGAAAGCAAGGAACCCCAGGTATGAAGAATCAAATGTTGTTTCTGATAAGATAAAGAAGTGTTATCTTGTATTGGCCCTCTCCTTCAGATTTTGTGGGAATATGGCTTATTGATTATAGTGCTTCAAGGCACTTCATCGAATAGAAGGGTGCTCTCTCAAATTTGGTAAGAGATGGAAACATTCGTGGGATTATACTTGGAGCCGATGCCACCTATCCCAAAAAAGGTGTAGGAAATGTTACCCCTCAATTGAATGAGGGTAACTCGATTCATTTACAGAATCTCTTTTATGTACCTGATCACAAGAAGAACCTAGTGTCCATTTCGGCAATGGAAGTCAAAGGTTTCAGGGCGGCATTCATCGATGGAAAGATACGTGTTTGAAAATAGAATTTTCAAACATGCTTTTTTTCATGGGTTCAGGGTTGGCAATTTGTATCAAGTTGCAGGATGGTCCATTGGGGATCATGTCAATTGACATATCTCATCTAAAACACTGGAGGTCTACTTATGGGGCCCTACCCGATGTGAGTCAGACGGTGACAGGGATGCCTGAATTTAAGAAGAGCATGAAGGTACATGTCTGAGATGTACCGAAGGAAAATCTTACAAGGGGACCATACCCCTTATGTAGCAGGTCCACAGGTTTGGAACAACCCGAGGAGTTTGAGATTCATGATAGGGAATCTCATGTATACAGGTGGAAGAAAGCCCTCTATGGCTTGGAGCAAAACACCCCGGGCATAGTACGAGAGGATTGATAGTTGTCTAATGAAGTTGAGATTCACTAGGAGTGAAACCAATCCAAACCATTGCTCGAAGGTTGTGGATGATAGACTTCTCATACCGACACCTTCTAAGGACGACCTATTTCTGACAAGTGCAGACCCTCTCATTTGCAGAAGTAAGAAGGAGTTGGATTCTAGATGTGGAACAGTAAACTGCAAGCCCATGACTACCTCAAGGATCTTAACTTTCAAAATTATATGGTAGTGATGCCAGACCAGATTTGGGAAATTCCTCTAAGTTCATAAACTCATTCGCGTTGATGTTCTTGGTGAACTTTCGTCCAGACATATGTTTTGCAGTTAGCATGATGAGCTCATAGATGGTTGAGCCTCATTGGATTGGTGCCAAGAATCTTTTGAGATATCTTCGGGGCACAATCTCTCATGAATTGAGATACACTGTCGGAAATGTGAAGTTGCAAGATTATTCGAATGCTGACTAGGCAGACAGTGTGGAGGATCGCAAGAGCACTTCTGAGTGTTGGTTCTCTTTGGATTCTGCTTCGATATCATGGATGAGAATGAAGCAGAAGTCGGTTGCTATAAGCACCGCCAAGACCGAATACATAGCTACGAGTATGATCTCGTATGAAGCTGCCTGGTTGGGGAAGCTCCTCAGTGAGTAGTTTGCACACATGATGGATACCACCGTGATCTTTTGTGTCAACCAGGTGGGGATTTGATTGTTGAGGAATCTCGTATTCTATGATTGCTCCAGTAGATAGACATCATATACTACCTTATCAGGGACATGGTACGTTGATGAGCGAGGAGGCTCCATCGCATTGAGACTGATGTACAGGTCACAAACATTCCGTCAAAGCCCCGAGGAAAGGTCAAATTTGTGACCTTCCCAAACGACTTGGAGTCGTTGAGAGACCCTCTTATGAGGGTCCTACATGTTGCATGCATTGAGCTCTAGGAGCTCCAGGGGGCTTGGGGTACTTACTGGAGCAACACGCGACCATAGGGCGAGTCACCCTCCCCTAATGGTGCGTTGTGTATAAGGTGAATGGCTCAGCCTTCCCCTATGATACCCCGAGGCGACTTAGGAACAAGATGAACGGTTCTCTTATCAAGGCATCCTACCCATGCAGTGTGAGACTCATGGGAAGTACCTCTCATCTGGCCAATGAGCAAGGAAATGGGATTAGGCACCATAGTAGTACTATCGATGGACGCATCGTTGTATCTACCATACTCCCTATGCTAGGATGAACTCCATTGATCTGGGATCAGCATGAGTGGTTTGAGACACTCTCTTGTGATATTGATCTAGGATCCATAAAACTGACTGCAAGTCAGTAAAGAATGGTATGAGACATTCTCAATCAATTCTTCTTCTTCATGGTTCAGCAGAGCAGAGCAGTGCATGGCACTGATGGCAGAGATAGTATAGACAGACATATGGATCAGCGGATGGAGTTCTCCCTAGTTGAGAGGGAGTGTTAAAATTGGCAACTAGGGCCAAACACCATGTGGGTCATCTTATTTATGGCAGCGGATATTTTTCTTGGATCCCTCTCAGTGAGGTGTAGGGTTGATCTAAAGATCATCCGATTCCAATAAGTATTCATGGAGTTATGAATTTATTTGTGTTATAAGACAATTCGGCAAGGTCGGCCAACAACCAAATAAACCCCACAAGTGCTCAACATTTTAGTATAAAAGGAGATGACTTGAGAGTCATTTCTCACACACACTTCTATCTCGATTTCTCTCTCCACTTGTCTTGGGTTTTAATGGAAGAGAAATCTAGGAGTGGAAGCCTCAGACTTTGGAGGAAAAGAGGCTGCCCTAGACACATATGGAAGGCAGCCCTAGACGCAGAGTAAAGGGTGCCCTAACGCAGACCTAAAGGGTGCCCTAACACAAACCTAAAGGGTGCCCTAAACGCTGGTCTAATCCAGCCCTAAAAGTTGATCTAATTCAGCCCTAACACAGTCACGTTTATGGGCCGCAGTGAGGGTTTGTTGTAGGTGACAGTGTGGTAAGTAAGGGCTGTTCCAAGTGCATAATGTTGGGCAGATTAGGCCGAGGAACAACTGTGTGGACAGCGGAGTCATAACCACAATATAAGGGGTCAAAGGAACAACGTGGAGGCTGCCCTAGACAATGTAAAGGGGTTGAAGGGACAGCGTGACCTTAGCCGCAATATGAAGGAGCTGAAGGGATAGCGTGGCCTTAACCGCAGTCAAACAAGGCCTAAAGAAATAGCATAGGTATGGAGGGTTATCCCCTTGGAGAACCACAGTCTTTAGAAGGCTTCCTTGTTGATTTGTATGGAAGATAAGGGTTGTAGGGTGATGCCCTATCCAGTGATGCAGTGTAGTAGTGCAACGTGGTGAAACAACACATGGCAGCAAGGTTACATGGTGCTGCTAACTAGTGCAACAAAGTAAATATATAGTTGGGCTACATGGTGCTGACAAGATGCATGGACAGCAGGCTACATGGTGCTGGCAAGATGCATGGACAGCAGGCTACATAGTGCTGCAAAGTCACATAGGACAGCAGCAAGGTATAGCAACTATGTTGGAACAGCAGTACTTATAGGACAGCAAAGGGCATAGTGCTGCTAACATGCATGGGACAGCAAAGCGACATAGTGTTGCTAACATGCATGGGCTAGCAAGGACATAGTGTTGCTAACATGCATGGGACAACAAGGTGACATAGTTCTGCTAACATGCATGGGACAGCAAGGTGACATGGTGCTGTTAAGACACATGGACAGCAGCCAGGTATGCCAAGACATATAGAATAGTAGCAAGGTATGGCAAGGCAAAGTGAGACAGCAGTTGTGACATAGCAGAAGGCACATGGTACAGCAACAAGCATGGTACAACAGCAAGAATGGACAGCATGGCTATCATGGATAGCATGGATAGCAATGGCAAGCATGGTGTTGCAAGCACATGAGACATGCAGTGTGACAACATGGTTCAACCATGGCACATGGGACAACAGTGCAACATAAGGTACAACAGTCATGAGGTCCAGCGTTATGATGATGGGTGCAGCATGATGACGAGATGCAGCACAATGAGAGGTGAAGCAGTCACCTTGGAGAATCAGTTGAAGTAGCATGTCTTCAACTGATCTCATGTATCAGCTTCTTAGAGACGATCTCTGCTCTTATTTAGAAAAGTCAAAGTGTTGACTTATGTTGTAAATGTACTCTCTCTCTCTCTTTCTCTGCTAAACCATTGAAGAACATAAAAGAAGAATTGATCAAGGGTTTCCCTACATTAGGGTTTGTCCCTAACTAGCGCCATATCTTGTGTCCTCTTGTCTTGGCTTGCCTTCTGCGATTTATGTTTATGTCTTATCTATAGTTTACTTTAATGTTGATGTGATTGCTAATCTGGAAAAGGTATTGAGCTAACTATGAAAATTGAAATAAATTGCTCTAAGCATAGAACATACCTAAAATTAACAAGATTCTCGCAGTAGAGTTCCTTGTCCTGTGTCAAGCTCTATAAAAATGAATCAAGGTTTGTCGGAGCAAAGTTCCTTTACTTGTGTCAAGCTCGTTAAAAAATGAAACAAGGTGTCATGAGCATGTTCTTTTCCTATGTCAAGCTCGTTAAAAAATTAAACAAATCCTCTTCATATTCGAGTCTTTGATTAGATTTCGTAAATTCCCAGTCGAGTCTTTCACCTAATCTCATAAATGAACCTATATTCCATCCACCTGTTAGTACCCAGTAGTCTACTTAGGTGCATGAAATAAAGCTTGGGGGGCATGTACCTCGAATTGAGTCATGCTAGGGGCATGCAAACTTATCTCAAACATAGTTTTTTCTTTGTTTCAAGCTTGTGTAAAAATGAAACCAAATTCAAGTATAGTTTGTCTCCATTTCAAGCTTGTGTAAAAATGAAACCAAATCCACGCATAGTTTTTTCTCATGTTTCAAACTTGTGAAAAAATGAAACTATCTTCAAGTATCCTCAGGCATAATTTCCCATGTTTCAAGCTTGTGTAAAAATGAAACCATTCCCACTTTACCTCTCGTGATTGTCATTTCTATCAGCTTGTTTTTGCTAGATGAGCCTTGGTTTTTTCATTCCATCGTCACCATGTCTTTCGCTGATCATACGCTTTCACTTGGTTTGTTTACCCTTGCCTGAGGAACCGCTGCGATGAGTGGTCTTAGTAGGCAGCCTCTTGACCTTTACTTTTGAGCAGTTCCATCATGACCGGAACCAGTTGTTGTCATTTTATACCACTCGTTCCTTCGGGTGGAGTCTTCTTTCAGCTCTTTTCAGACTCCAAAAATATGAAAAGATTGTCGAGCACTTGTATTTTCGAACTCGTAAAAGTAAATGAAAAGACATCTACTCAGTATAAATTTAACCCTTTTCCAGACTGAGATAGACTAGCTACGAAAAAGGAATACCTTAGTCGAACATGGCTAAGAGGTTCTCTTGAATATTGTTTTCTACCTTTTCGGATTCGAGAGACTATCTACGAAAAGGGACCTCTGGAGTTTTCTTTTTGCCTCTTTTTCAAACTCTCTAAACATGAAAAAGACGTTGAGTTAACCCTCCGTCAGACTCGTACAACAAAAATGACGAAGCACTTGTCACCATGACAAGACTGAGCTACTCCTTCCTAGTGTTGGTTAAAAATACTAGGATGGATTCATCTAAAGAATGAACTTATACGACAAGCATATGGTATCCTCTTCAACCTTGGGATTAAAAATAAAGAGGTACTCGCTAGAAATAGTGGGGGAAAATGAAGTAAACATATATCCTGTATTTTGTATAAAGGCAACATGTCGCTCTTGAACATGACACTTATCTGTATCTCGTGTCGGGTTTGGGTTATCCTCACTTCGTCACTTGCCTTACTGGGTTTTGGGAATCCATTTGCCTCTCATCTGATTATATCCTATTGTCACCATGACCTCTAATCCTATGTTGAGTCAAATGTTGCCAAATTCCGGAGTCGTGTCGCCGATATGTTCAAGAGAAGTCCCATCTGCAATTTGAACCACTTATACCCTATTTGACTTTTCTACAATAATCAATGATGTGGGAAACATTATGGCCCTCCTTCGACGGATCACTTCCTGTCAACTCCAGCTCATTATCCAAGAAGATGATCTAGAAACTCCCTTTCAGTGCCTTGGAGCTTGCATGCCTCAATGGCAGGTTCTTCGCATTCGACGATAGGTTCACATCATTGGCCTTCGATCGAATGATTCTATAAGTGTTCGACTTCAGCTTCATTGTTCACACTCGTGGATTGTGTTGTTGTACCTTGAGAACCATTGTCATCATTGGTGGTTTCTCTCGTTACCTGTTAACGGTTTACATCATTGACCGGTAATCAGGTGGTTTCTACCATGTTCGACTCTGACACATTGATTCACATGGTTAGATTCGTACTTTTGGTTGGATCTAGTCGGAGATGAAGACCCTAGGTTGCGTGGAGTTATTAAGTATTCATGATTATACACATGATCCCTTCTATTCCGATGGTTGCGCCCATGCCGTGGATTCATACACATGATCCCTTCTATTCGGATGGCTGCGTCCATGCCATGGATCCATGCACATGATCCTTTCTAGTCGGATGGCTACGTCCATGTCGTGGATCTATGTATTGTTAGATGCTTGCACTTTGAGCATACTTACATCAGAGATGTCAGATATATTGTATTATGTTTGATTTGTGGATCTCCTGACGGTGTTTCTCTAAGGTCCTTGCCTTGACTTGTAAAGCATTTCAGTCATCACTTCATGTCCTGACTTCATGCTTTAGGGGGCATCTATTATACAGTATTTGTCGCACTCCCAGACTCATATCCTAAGTGTCGTAGTGTCGTCAATGTCGCAAGTGTCTCAAAGTGACAAAAGTTATCAAAACCAATGTCTTCACCATGGAACATGTTCAAAAGCATCCCTTAAGAAGAAGAAGACTTGCCTTGAAGAAATTATGGAGACCTTGTCCAAAACCTTGTTTTGTAAGCCCAATGCTACTTTTAATAGACAAATCCGTGCTAATAACCTTTTGTCTAACTAGTGACTAGCGCTGGCAGCGCGCTTTTTATCAGAAAAAACCTGTGTTGGTCCTCTTCAGGCAATTTTTCCCAAAATGGGGGAGAAGCTTTTCTTACTGGAAGTCTCGAGAACGGCGAGTTGGTTGTAGTTGAATGAGGATTGGAGCGAGACCTCCCATTCCTGGTTCTTGATCCTACTTTTATGGATCTTTCCCTTGAGATGTGGAACTCCTTCCCCCTTTTGTGGATCTTCAACTCCCTATCCTTCCGTATAAATGAAACCCCTACCATCTACTTTTGGTTGGTTGTTGGTTGGCTATTCACTAGTTGCCTTCCTAGTGTTGAACTATGCCCAAATGTTGCCCACATTGCTAAGGAGAAAGGAGTGCTTGAAGATTGAGGCTAGGACTTGGAAGCTCACATAAAGGAGGCTTCCAACATCAAGGTTTAAGTGGTTGTAAGGCTCCCTTTACCATCTATTAATAATACGTTATGTGTTTGTTTTCCATAAATGTGTAAATTATTGCTCATCTAGTGTAATATTCCTTGATCTATTAAATGGTTTATATTGGAATGAATTTTGCTATGCATGCGTTTGTTGTCTCCACAAGATCTTTCTTGCAAATATTCATCCATAAAGGTGAAGAGGAGATTGAGCTTGGAAGCGAAAGAATCAAGGACGACACCAACAGATGTTATCATCAAAGTGAGGTAGATCATCTATCCTCCTTTGTGTTTTCTAGTATAAACTAGGAAAGTTTACACATATTTGTCTTCATTTATTGCTAGATCCTCCAATAGGACTAGTGGGATCGTTTATGTCCGCAGAAAGGATTGCCTACACAACAACAAGTCCCTGGATAAGAGGGAGCTTGGGTAAATTCCTTTTATAGGAATGGGTACATTCCTTTTATAGGAATGGGTACATTCCTTCATTGGAATGGGTATATCCTCCCTAGTTGAGAGGGACAGATAGACACACCATTCTTGTCTTCACTTGGGAAGAAAAGAATGGAGGACTGGGTAAGCATCTGGCATCTGATACTCTTTGAGGATGTGGTATGGCATCCAAGATAAGAGTAGTCATAGAGGACTGATATTCTTTGAGGACTGGGAATCCAAGATAAGAATAGTCCTGGAAGGACATACCTTGTGAACACCCGAGTGGGGTATGCCCTTGGACAGACAATGATGAAGGTGTCTACAAGTCATTGATCTCGCCAGCATTGTGCATTAATCTTGTGGAGAGATAGAGTTGTTAGTCAAGGCCTTGCTATGTGACAATGTTGGATGATATGATATTATACATATGGATTACCAATCCAACTATTCTTATGAGAATTCTTCAGATTGAGAATGTCCAAGTACCTTGTATGTATTATGAATACCTCCTTAGTTAAGAGGGAGTGTTGAAATATGTAACTAGTTTCGGTCTTCATAATGACATATGTAATCATGATTTTATGTATTTGATGTAATGAGAAAAATAAATTTATTATTGTTGATCTTGAGGCACGGGTTTCATGCTCAAGAAGATTTATTTTTAGGTCAAGCTCCCATTGAGAGCTCTTAGGATTTGTCATTGAGTCATCAAGTCATTAAAAGTCATTGTCATGTATGAGACCCATATGGGCATGTTACATATTGTAAGAAAAAATATTTTGAGTCAATATTAGAGTCAAAAGACCCTCCAAGACCAAGTCCAAGTGCCACTAGCAAGTTGGCCTTCAAATGGAGCTGTCAGCCTACAACAGAGGACATGTCAGCCTAAATGCATGGGTGAGAAGCCTATAAAAGGGAGGACTCGACCTCACTAAGAGATACAATTCGGTCAAGCAAGAAAGGGCAAGTAAGAAGAGCGAAGAAGGAAGATAAGAAGCCTACAGGTCAGCGAAGAAAGGAGTGAAGGAAAAGTCGAAGTTCAGGACTGTTTTGGGCCTCCTACTCTCACACGTGCGAAGAAAATCAGGGTTCTTATCTATTGCGGAAAGGCCGAGTTACAGTGCTATCAGAAGGGACAAGTTCTGGTGTCAATAATGTCTATCTTCAAGAACCGAATTCACTAGGAAGGAGAAGAAGGTTAAGCGAGGGTGAAAGAAGGTATTGCGGAAAGGCCAAGTTACAGTGCTATCAAAAGGGACAAGTTCTGGTGTCAATAAGGACTATCTTCAAGAACCAAATTCACTAGGAAGGAGAAGAAGGTTAAGCGAGGGTGAAAGAAGGCAGATCTCACCATTTGCATCATTCTCATATGGGCTAGGGTTTCTGTGTCAAGGGCTGAAGATTGCAGAAGTCTCAGGTAAGCCGAAGTTGCAGTAAAAGAGGTTGAAGTTGCAGTCAAGATGTTGCTAGGTCGAGGATGAAGACAAAGAAGAAGATGTTCATTTGACTTGGCAAAAGAAGCAAGGTTTTGGTCTTGGAGGAGTTTTGGTCAAGGGTCTAGGTCTTGGAATTCGTCAATTGAAGATTCTATAAGAAGAAGAATTCTGTGGGTTTTCCTCTCAAGATTGGATAGGTTTTGGACCTGGCTGATTGCCTATATCTGGTGTCCTTTGTCTCATTGTTCTTTATGTTTTGGTAGTTGTTTGATGAAGAAAACACAATAATAATTGAAGTAAAAGAAGAAGCTAAGTAAGAAAAGTAAACATACATCACAAGCAGTTATCAAAAGAAGAGAAATCACTTACACTTGCTGCCCTTAGATTGCTGAACAACACAGATGCATACTTGACCCCACCTATTTGTCCAATTCAACTTTATCTTTTCGCATTATAATAGCCACAGAGGCATATCTTGACTTACATTTATGGCTGACTTTCACATATGGCCACACTTGGATTAATCTTTCCTACAGTTAATCCTTATCATACATCTCTCCCTCCCAATTCTCTGAATGGACAGAAGTGGAACTTTTTTTGTAAAATCAGTAACTGGTACTGCCACCTCTATCTATATTTTAACAGCTAAAGGAAAAAGTTGTGTAACGAAGTATTACTGAATAATCAGCATGCCTGTGATTTATTTTTTGTATTGAAGCATTGAACTTGCAAAAACTAACTTCATTTACTATTTAAGAATTACAATTGCTATAAAACCTGGTAATTTGTCAAAAACTGATATTCTAGAAATGAATATGAATTGATAAAATCGATACACCAACAGCAAAGAGAAAAATAATGTATCTAAGCTCAATGGCAAAAGAAATTTTCTTTTGACCCCAAACCACGCCAGAAAGATGACTGTTAATGATTTTTCATGACGATTTATTTTATTGCAATGACTTAATTATTCCCAGATATAATATTAAAGGACAACACACCTCATTTGATAAAGATGATCTTCAGATCAGATCCAACCACATGGATCAAGATTCAAAGTGTATAAATTCCAGTCTCTCCAATAAAATGATCTGACAATTGAAGATTTCTGTTGTCTCCTAAGATGGCATATGTAAATTCTCTTGAAAATTCGCCAATTTGTAATTCTACATCAAGACCAAAAATAAAAAAATCTACAGTTTGAAGTAATTTAGTTGGCTTTCTTTTCAACTTCCTTTCCTTTACTGCTTTTGCCCATAAATCTACTTGAGACAAGCTCTGCCTGTTCCGTTTTGCCTTCTGCTTGAAGACTACTGATTAAAGTTTCATAGCAGGTGAGAGTGGGGAAACGAGAACCCTTCTTTGTAATTCGAAATAAGAGATAAAAGGCCTGATTAGCTTTGCCATCAGCACAAAGTCCATTGAGAACGGTGTCATAAGTAGCAGCCTTTATATTACAATTCTTCTGCAATGCAAATTGTAGCAGTTGGCAAGCTGTGAAAGATTTCCCCTTTTCACAAAGACCATTCGAGAGTTTGTTCAGATCGGGAGCACAGCCTTTTACAAACATCAACTCAAGTCGGTCAATGACTTCCTCCACATGGCCACGATCCAGAAGAGTTTCCAAAATATTGGGAATAAGATCGAAGTTTTCTTTTATGTCCTTCTCCAACATACATTTCATAACCCTACTGGCAGTCTGAAATCTGCCATCTGAATAGAGACCGTCAATCACTGAACGGAATGTAGAAGCATTGGGTAGATGACCAATTTCCATCATCTTGTCTAAAGTATATTTGGCTTCTGCCGGCAGTCCCTTGCACAGGAAACTTTCAATAAGGACGTTGTATGTTTCACTGTCCAAAGAAAGATTTTTTCTTAGCATTATATTGAGAAGCTCAAAACCTGCCTCAGGTGTACCCTCCTTGCAATGGCCAGTGATAAGAGTATTGAATACCGTTGCATCCTGAGCACCCTTTTTAAGCAACTTTCTAAAGAGCTCTTCTGCTTTCTGAGTTTGGCCTTGTTCACAGAGATATTTGAGCATGGGATAGTAATTATCAAAGGTAGTAGAGTCATTACTTCCTGGATCTGGTAAAACACCCTTCTGCAAAAGCTCATCAAAGATCTCAATCGACTTATCGAATTTCCCTCTATAGAAAAGGCCTACAATCAAAGTGTTGTAAGTTGTAAGATCAGCAGAGATTTCTAACTTGGCCATTTGACCAAGAGCGTCGACTGCCTCTTCCATGTTGCCTGCCTTGCAATGACCATCTATCAATGCATTGAATAATGCAGCATTGGGTGTAAAGTTCTGTTCCACCATCTCATTTAAAAGCTTCTGGGCCTCATCCATTTTTTGGGCCTCGCAGAGGCCCGGTATCAGAGCAACATAGGTGACACGATCTGGATTCACACCCTGCATCACCATCTCTTTAAAACATTTTAACGCTTCATCAGCACGGTGCTCTTTACAGTAACCTTTGATCAATGTTGTATATGTCACCACATCTGGAACAAGTTCCTTCTCCTTAATCTGATTGAATACTTTAAGGGCTTCCTCTAATCTCCCTACCTTGCAAAACCCATCAATGAGAGTGTTAAATGTCACAATCGTCGGACCCCGACCACTGGTGATCATATCATTCAGAAACCTCTGAGCAGCATCCACTTTTGACGACATGCAAAAGCCCCGTATAAGAATATTGTAGGTGAACATATCGGGCTTAAGACCGTCCTTCAACATCCTGTTGTAGTATCGCTTGGCCATGGCAGTCCTCCCACTCCTTATCAAAGCACTGAAGAAATTATTGTATGCCAAGACAGTGTATTTTACGCCCAATTCCTTCATTTTATCAAAAATCTTAACGGACTCCATTACAATCCCCATCTTGCCATAGCTCTTGACCAGGCTGTTAAAGACATCATCATTCCATTGGACTCCTTTTTTGGGCATTTCAAACACGAGGGTCCTTGCAGCATTGAGTTTTTTCGCCCGGCCGAGGATTTCAACGATGGAAAAGTATGTAAACCTATCATGTTTGAATCCAGTTTTTCCAGCCCATTTGAAAAACTTATAGGCCTGTGCTGCAGTTTCTGCTTTATCTAGGACTTGCATCACTATGTCATGGGTTAATGTTGGGACTGCAAGCTTCATGGTGTGTTCTAATCTAGAGCTCCAACGCCTACTGGCCATGATTTGACAGAGATTATCAACTGGGTCTGTAGGGTATTTGGACTTACCTCTTCTGACTCTGGGTTTGATGGTGCCTTCCATTGACTGAGCTTGACCTGCTTCTTCCATTGACTGAGCTTGATCTGCTTCTTCTTCTTCTTCTTCCATTTCCGGAACGCCTGTTGGAGTTTCTGAGATTAGGGGATCCTCTAGCATCTGTTCTTCGCCTGGATCAACCGTAATTGTTGATGTCATAGAACGGAGGAATGTGGATCCAATGCCATGGGAGATCCTCCCAGTGGGAATAATCCTGTGAGGCCTATTCACAATCCTTGCGGAGAACAAGTGGGACAGTGGTATTATGGTGAAACGCCTAGCAGATTTGCAGATGGAGGCCATTTTCAGAGCTAAACTAGATATTACGGAGCCAAAACAACAGACTGTTCCATGTGTTCAAAGCATGTCTATCGCCCTTTGCTTCGCCTTAACATTGTAAGGAATCGATGCTTTGGTTTTCAAAAATGAGGGTGGGCATACTGAGAGCTATTATAAAAGCTGTTCATGAAGACGAACAAGAAACAAAAAAAATACAGAACCAGATGTGGTTTAGGGTTTAAGGTCTAGGGGAAGTTTTATTTACCTATCACAAACTTTAAATCTGTTTTCAGACCAGCCAAACCGAGGGCTCAAATGTAAACCCATCCTGTTGCCTCACAAATTATTGTTGAGTCATATTTTATTATTTTATAGGGTTCTGCCATTTAAGCCAGATCACTCTTTCACCAACAATAATGGCGTTTAACTCTTTGAAAATTAAGTTAAACATTGAACAAAAGCATTCCACACATAGGTAGACGATCTCTTTCTTGCATTGTGATGAGTATGTTAACTCATACTTTACGTTAATTTATTTTAACGGTATTTTAGAAAAGCATATATACATAGATTGTGATATTATGAAGTATTTGTAGATTTATAATTATAAATTAATTATTAAGATTTAATTTTTTATATATGAATAAGTAATTAAAGTTAAAATTTTAGGAATTGATTTAAGTATGTTGCAGATTAGGAATTGATTTAGAGTAGGTTGTAGATAAGAAATTATAGGCAACCATTTAATATTTAATTGAGTTTTTTAAATGGTTAATAATTATTATTATTTATTTTTTATAAATATAAAAGTTTTTATTTGATTTATTTAATAATGAAATATAAATTAAAATTAAAATTGACAATTTTGATGAAATAATGTTTTATGTTGTAATATGGTTTAATCAAATGAAACAATTTATATTAATTATTCACTTTTAAATGTTTTTTTTTTCACTCTTTCAAATTAAGTACATGTATTACTAATTTTTTAAGTCAATAACATTGTTTTGAAGGTCGCACTTTCAAAATGCAAGTGAAAGTAAGAAGAAAAAAACTTACGTAAAGCAAAGTTCACCCCATGCATAAGAGTTATTAACGGACTATCTCTAATGTTAGCCCAAAGACAAGTTGTCACATGATTATCTTCGTAGCAACTTTTAGTGATTGCATAAAACTACTTCAATCAAAATTTGTATAATTGTGGAGGCAACAAGTGCGAGTTGGTGCATCTTGACACAAGAGGAAATATTGACCTATCTTTATCATGGAATATAGAACTTGCATCTAATAACCAAGTTGATCTTATGCCTTGTGCCTAGGACAAAAGCCCACTTCTACTTAAGATATCCCTAAGGTCATCATGGTGAGAGATTCTAAAAATATAATTAGACATCTTCCATTGGGCACTCTCCTTTCTAAGGCTAAACTATGCTCAAATTTATATCTTGTAAACTCACCCCTTTTCCAGTTCCCCCTAATCTATTTCTTCCATGTTCTTCATACTAATAACCCCATCATCTATCACCAAACTAGCCTAGTTTTCTAAGGAAAAATGGAGGACATTTTTGTCAATAGTCACAGTTCTACCATCACAATTCCAGGAAGGTCCCCCTTCCATTTAATCAACGATACCTCATCTCCCATGTTGTTTGTCATGCAACACATATGCTCATGACTCGACTATCTCCTCTTGACATAAATACCCTTGTCTCAAAAATTGTAATTTACCTCTCACACACTGTGTCAAGGTGGGATTTCCCCTACACTAATGGATTTTCTGGCTCGTCCTCTCCATCATTGCAAGGCAAGGGCTCCTTCAGTGATGGGATTAGAAATCATGGCTCTGGTTGATTTAGAGACTATGCCTGGCATCCTATGTTGCATTTGTATTTAGCTCTTCCCTAATCTATATCACCCCCCCTTGCACCCAATCTCAAGTCCCTTTTGACCCAATTGTGCCCCTTCTCTAGTATTCCCATGGTGATTTTCAAGCTTGTAGGCATAAGTTCGTCATCCAATAGTTCCCAATGGAAATTGAAGAGCTCATTACATGCTCCACCATCTTCAAGTTTGATTCTCTAGTTTGTCAACACGGGTTGAAATGTCATTGGAAATTTTAGCTTAACACCACCATGTTATCCAATATATTTAAGATGTATGCAAAGTCCTACAAATATAGTAAGAAGATCTCCAAAACCAAGAATTGGTTGGTATGTAGTGTAATTCTCCTTCAACACTTTCAAACGCATCATCCACAAACATAGCCAATCCTTTAATTCCGAATTTGAATGCTCCATCCCTAGGGATCAAAACAAGTTAATGGATTTTGGCCTCTCCCAGGTGTTTCCTTATGAAATATTTGACAATTTCCATATTAGGCATCTTTTATAAGATTATGAAGTTAGTTTTTATTGGATAATATGTACTTCCTTTCATGTATATTTTCAAGAATTTGTATAGAAGCCACAGTCATGAACTGGTGCCTTTTGATGGATCCTAAGATCTATGTACTTCAACTTAACATCTTCGTAATGTAGATTTTGCTAATAAAAAGGTCCTCTAGTTTTCATCCAAAAAAATCGTATAATTGATTCAACCTCCAACTTAATGATGTAAAGTACAACTTTCTTAGTTGTTTTGTTTTGTCATTGTCATCTCATCTTCAATATTTGTTTTAATGCGCCAATGGAAGTACAACAACCACTCATATTTCCCCTATCAATGGAAATGCAAATGGGTAATAGTTATAAAGCCCATTAGAGTAATCTATGTAATGAACTTTTCAGTTATTTATTCAATGTGGCCAAGGAGGGTGATATTGTTCTTACTAGGTAAAGAGCTTCATACCTAAATGTTCTAAAATATAATTTCTAACTTGTATTATAACTAAGTTAAATAATTTGGTCCAAGGGGTTAGCTCAATCGATTGTCACCGCTATTCTTAAGTATTTAGTTAGTTTCATGTCAAAGGGTGCTCGATTTGAATCCTCTTCTATAACTTATAATTTCCTCATAACCAATTAATAAACTCTATGTTTTTACTCAACCCACACAAAAAAATAAAATAAATAAATAAAATTAAACGTCTTGTCCCATGTTTAGGCAACTAGTTATATTAGATTACTATAATTTAAAATTTCATAATATTGATGATAAAAAATTACACATTGAGAAATTATAGGTAATCAGTTAATATTTTATTGAGTTCTTTAAATTGTTAATAATTATTATTATTTATTTATTATTAAAAGTAAAAGTTTTACTACATTTATTTAATAACAAAATAAAAAATTGAACAACTTTGATGAAATAATATTTTACGTTGTAATGGTTTAATTAAATGAAGTGTTTTATATTAATCAATTGCTTTTAAATGATTCTTTCACTCTTACAAATTAAGTACTTGTATTGTTAACCTCTTCAAGTCAATAGCATTGTTTTAAAGGTCGTACTTTGAAAGAAAAGAAAAAAAAAACTTACTGAAAAGCAAAGTTCACCCCATGCAATATGAGTCAATAATGGACTACCTATAGTGTTATCCCAAAGACAAGCTACCACATGATTGTCCTCATCGCAACTTTTAGTGATTGCACAAAACTAATTCAATCAAAATTTGTATAATCGTGAGGGTAGCAAGTGCGAGTGGGATGCTTCTTGATAGAAAAGGAAATATTGATCTATCTTTCTCATGGAATCTAGGACCGACATCCAAAAAACAAGTTGATCATATGCCTTGTACATAGGACTAGATCCCATTTCTACTCAAGATATCCCTAAGCTCATTGTAGTGAGAGATTCCAAAAATATAATTAGACATCTTCCAATAGGCACTCTCCCCTCTAAGGCAAAAATATGCTCAAATTTATATCTTATAAACTCACTCCTCTCCCAGTTCCCCCTAGTCTCTTTCTTCCATGTTCTTCATATTAATAAATCCCTCGTTGATCACCAAACTAACCTAGTTTTCCAAGGAAAAATGGGGGACCTTTTTGTCAACATTCATAGTTCTACCATCACAATTCGAGGAAGGTCCCCCCTCCATTTAATCAATGGTACCTCATCTCCCATGTTATTTGTCACTCAACTATCACCTCTTGATATTAAATACCATCGTCCCAACTCTTGTAACATACCTCTCCCACATTGTATCGAGGTGGGATTCTCTAGCTCGTCTTCTCCATCATTGCAAGGCAAGGGCTCCTCTAGTGATGGGATTGGAAATTATAGCTCTGATTGATTTAGAGACGTTGCCTAACATCTCATGTTGCATTTGTATTTAGCTCTTCCTTGGTCTATGTCACCCTCCCCGTGCACCCAATCTCAAGTCCCTTTTGACCTAGTTGTGCCCTCTAACTGTTTTCAATGGAAATTGAAGAGCTTCATTGCATGCTCCATCATCCTCAAGCTTCATTGCATGCTCCATCATCCTCAAGTTCGATTATCTAGTTTGTCAACACAGGTTGAAACATCATCAGAAATTGTAGCTTAACACCACCAAGTTATCCAATAGATTTAGGATGTATGTAGAGCCCTACAATTATAGTAAGAAGACATGTGAGACCAGCAATTGGTTAGTGTGCATTGTAATTCTTCTTCAACACTTTCAAAAGAAACATCCACAAACATAGTCAATCCTTTAATTCTGAATTTGAACACTCCATCCCTGAGGAATTCGCCTCCTATCAAATCAAATTAATGGCTTTCAACCTCTCCCAGGTGTTTTCTTATGCAATATTTTACCATTCTCATATTAAGCATCTTTTATAGGGATTATGAAGTTAGTTTTTGGTGGATAATATGTACTTCCTTTCATGTATACTTTTAAGAATTTGTATAGAAGCCACAATCATGAACTAGTTCCTTTTGGCAAATCCTAAGATCTATGTACTTCACCTACATCTCCATAATGTAGATTTTGCTAATAGAAAGGTCCTCTAGTTTTCATCCAAAAAAAAAATCATAAATTGATTCAACCTCCAACGTAATGATGCAAAGTACAACTTTCTTAGTTGTTTTATTTTGTCACTATCATCTCATATTCAATATTTTTTTTAATGCACCTTCAAAAGTACAACGACCACTCATAATTTCCCCTATCAATGGAAAGGCAAAAGGCAATAGTTATAAATCCCATTAGAGTCATCGATGTAATGAGATTTTCAATTATTTTTTCAATGAGGCTAGGGAGGGTGATATTGTTCTTACTAGGTAAAGAGCTTCATACCTAAATGTTATAAGATATAATTTATAACATGTATTATAACTAAGTTGAATAATTTGGTTCAAGGGGTTAGCTCAACCAATTGTCACCACTATTTTTAAATATTTGGTTCGTTTCATGTCAAAGGATGCTCGATTTGAATCACCATCATTTAGAGGGTACTAATTTATACCTACAAATTTATGGGAGATGTCATCCATGAATATAGGGAACATCCCTTGGATTTCCTCACAAAGTTTTTCTTGAAAAAAAAAATTAAATAACTTATATTTTCCTCATAACTAATTAATAAATTTTGTGCTTTTACTTAATCCACAAAAAAAATCAAGCCTCTCTTCCCATGTTAAAGCAAATATTTATATTGGATTAATATAAGTTAAAATTTCATAACGTTGATGATAAAAAATGATGCATTGAAAAAAAATTCAATGTTCATCAACATAACTTCTAAAATAATTTTACACATACCAAAAAATGATTTATCATGATAAAAATAAATCTCAACGACTAGGAATGCTAGGAATCTCAACAGAGATGATGGTTGGCAATTGAGTAGAAGTTGGATTCCAACCCTCGCCTTTTTTTTATCATATTATTTGTAACTTAATTATAATAAATTATCTAGCTCCCAAGTTCTTTATTTGATGTAATTCCCCTCCTCTCTATATTTTTATAGCATATATCCTTATTCATTTTTCGACCCTATTTTTAACTTAACTAAAATCTATTATTAAAATCCTAAGTACTCCAATGATATTTAACCTCTCTTTACTTTATAATATATAATATTTAGGTCTATACCTTATTTTTAATAGTATTTATAAACCCCCTGCATCGCTTTTATTGAGTTTTATAGCTTACTCTTAACCTCTTATTAATTTATTTGTATATGCTAATTTGTAACTAAATTTATGATATTTATTATTTCCTTTCCCTTTTAATTTATTTTTGAAACCTTTCTTTACCTCATTTGTTATATTAGAACTATATATCATAACCTTATATCCTAATTATTTAATAAACCTATTCTCGCCCCCCTTATAACTCTATGATTAATGAACAACAATTATTTTTAACCACCCTTGTTAATTTTCTTAACAATAAGAGTACTTCTATTATCTATTTTATAACTAAATTTAGAACATTAATTAGTTTATAACTAAAACATTAAATAATTTATAATTTAAAATATTATTTTAAAATAAAATTATTTAATTGTTGACTAGTTTCCAATGACTAGTTTTTCAACAGCTAGTTTTTCAATGGCTAGTTTTCAGCAGTCAACCCTGGGCTATGATGCATCCTTACTACTTATTCATGAAGATTGTATGATTTTCACCTTGTCATGAGGATGAACCACATTGGTTGGTTCGAAATGTCGACCAAATCCTAATGATGTGATTAATCTGAAAGATCTTTATCTACAATATGGATCACAAAAGTCTCAAATCTAACAAAAATAAATCTATAATCTTTTGTCCTTAAAAGATGAAAACATATCCCCGGATGCGGGTGATGGCAAGTCAGACAGGGACGAGCCACATGCCCAACATGTGCCGCCCCGTGCTAACGATGCATAGTAATGGTTCACTGCCGCCGAGGTTTAATGTTCAGCCGCCCGAGCTCTTGGCATTCAATGCTACGCAGGGTGAAGCGATGTGGATGCAGGAAGCAGTTATGGAGGGCTCTTATCGAGGGAATGTTGCGAGATTTCACAGGGAAGGCGGATCACTGCAGGCTCATTTGCATGGTAAGGCCTGGTTGGTGCAGGCTTGGAAGGATTCTGGACGGGTGGGCGCTCTCCTCCCTCAAAACTCAGCCACTGCAATCCGTCATTGCGACTCTGGTGAATGCCTCAGGTGGGAACAGAGCTCCAAGAGCAATTGGAGTGAATTTGAGGCGAAAAGTGAAGACACTCACTCGGGCAAAGTCCGCTCCGTGTTTGTTATTCCTGTGCGTGGTCTTTGGGCAGTTGAGTTCTGCCCTGCATCAATCCGGGTACTGCAATCCTTTGGCAGTCACAGCGGGGACTTCAAGCCCACGAGCTCGGTCCTGGAACAAGTTGAAGGAGACGTGGAGTCTATGGCACGATTGCGGGAAAGACAACCGAGCAGAAGGGGACCGGGGCGAGGTGCATCTTCACGCCCCCCTGCAGCAGATGTGCACCATCACTGCTGCTGCTGCTACTGCCACAGGAGGGCGAGAGCCACCCCAATTCAGGCCAGTCAGTTCATGGAGGTCGGCAGCTCCAGTGGAGGAGAGCCCGTGCTTCCAGCATTCGGCTCAGTCGTTTTCACCTTGGGCAGCTCGAAGGATAATGCAGGCATCAGTGCACATATCTCAGTTCTCTTTACTAAGGTTCCTGAGGAGAATGAAGATGGAAAGCTACCAGTTTCGGATGAGCTACTTCCAGAAGGCAATCGTGAGGAAAGTCCAGTGCTGCAGCCACCAATTGAAGAAGGAACTTCTGGGAAAGAGCCCAAGCAAGCCCCTCCCCAACCTCCAGAGCAGGAACCTCTGGCCACTGCAAAGGATCCTATGGCAATGTGGGCAGGCATCCCTGAAGGCCAAGGCTGGAGCTACATCATTGAGGAAGAGCCTGAAGATTAATCCCCAGAGGCACTCTCTGGCTTTCTCTTCTCTCTCTCGGCTATGGTCTAAGTCAAAGGTCTCGGCGGGTATTTGGATTATGCTACGTTACTGTGTATGTATATTTTCAGTTCTTAATCATGTCATGTGTATGGCGGTCATGCGTCTGGGCAAGGTTTACCATGAGTTTTTTGTTGGAAGCCCCTGCGTGGGCCGTATCGCTACTGTCTGAGCTCAATACTGTTTTATGTTCTGGTATAGCCGTGTCATTACTGTCTTATGTTTTGGTATGTTCTGGAAGTGTTTTGGTATGTTCTGGAGGTGTTGCCCCTGCGAGGGAGCATTTTGTGTCAAGCTAAGCTATCCAAGGTGCCACAGTTGGCCCTGGACGGCCTGTCTCTCTGCATGTAAAGTTTACTTGTAAATATAATATAATAGACTAGCTAGTTTTACCGAGAAAAAAAAAAGAGATGAAAACATATAAAAATACACATGTTTTGACTAATGTATGTTGTTATTCTATCCAAGTTTCATGTATGGGAAATCTTAAAAACATTAAAGTTTCTAAAATTATGGGTTTAAATTTAGAGGTCGAAGAGTATATATATATATATATATATATATATATATATATATAGAGAGAGAGAGAGAGAGAGAGAGAGAGATATATATATATATATATATATAGAGAGAGAGAGAGAGAGAGTAGGGTTTAAATTTAGAGGTTGAAGAGTAAGTGTGTGTGTCTATATATATATATATATATTTCAACTGTGGTTCACAGTCACTGAGTGACCACTGCATCAATGAGTAATAATCCGGGCAAATCCACCCAAAGGGATCTATCCGTCAGCTTATCTGTTTGAGCCTAACCCCAAGGGCGTCGAGGAGATTTGACCCTATGACCTCCCAGTTGGCAAGGTACTTAACAACAAGAACTCAACCTATTGATACACACACACGCACTAGTGAAATAAATAGGTCACATACATAAATTTGATATTTAACTAGGTTGTAACCTTATATTAGGTAAAGTCCATTGGGCTAGGTCAAACAACATTAAAAGGTGTTTGCCAAACAATATAGGGGCCCCACCTAGTTTTGAAACTTAATTTACCTATCTAGCGAGGCTTGTGGGTGGTTGAACTAGGCTTAGGAGTATAGTGGCAGTCCCACTAACTCAATCCCAGGTCTCCTAGATAATAAGTGGCAGGTCTACAGATTTTCCTTATTACAGAAAATTACAAATTAGATTAGATAAAATAATTATCGTTATTATATGTTAAGACTATAATGCATCCAAG
The DNA here is from genome assembly GCA_031772625.1 of Pinus tabuliformis. Classification (NCBI taxonomy): domain Eukaryota; kingdom Viridiplantae; phylum Streptophyta; class Pinopsida; order Pinales; family Pinaceae; genus Pinus; species Pinus tabuliformis. The sequence goes on along the minus strand of CM062819.1, from coordinate 230,469,238 downwards.
TTCAACAATGTCAATTAACTACTCTAAAATTTGACATCTAACATAAATTATCTCCTTTAACATTCACCTTGCTTAAACCACCTTCACCGCTTAAAACATTCCCATCCTCAACCACCATCTAAATAATTGATTCTCATAATATCCATTGACTTATAATACCCATCAACTTGCACAAGGCTTGATCAAATCTACTAGCGACCTTCACTTGCACATGAATTTGAGTGACATCCTAAGGTCCAATTGCTAAAGGTCTCTTGTTGCAAGCTGAATATAATGAAAAGAGATTGGAAACTACCTCTGCTCTTAACTTCTTCACTATTGCTCATATTCTTGCCTTTTCTCTTACCTTCTTTGTTACTATGCATGTTCTTGCCTTTGGTCCTTGCAGGTGCATTATTAGCTCTACTTCCATTGTTGTTGGCTACATATTTGATTCTTCAAAGGTTAGGTGTTGATATGGGGATGAAACAACTAGTGATGCTAGTGGTACTCCTAACATAGCTCTAACACTGCCTTCACAAATTGTCTTCCTTATTTTATTTGTTCCACAAGCGAGATGCATATGTTTGGTCTTGATTGTCCTACGAGCTATAAATTGTCCCTAGTGAGTATTTTGTTGTGAACTACCATATAAATGAAATTATTTTGTATTTGGTGGCTTTAATATTCCATAGACCTCTCCACCTACAAGGAGGGTCCTTTTTGTGATCAGTTGTTAGAAGCTTTATTTATATCCAAGTTTACCAAATCTATTACAATGTTTGGCCTTTAAGCCCAAACCAACTAGTCCCCACTTTCATTCAAATATGATAGTCGATGGTCTAAGTCTTTATGTGAATTGACTCCATATATCCTCCTGTGTTCTTTTTACAACCAAGAAATATCTACGGATATGTTAGCCATTAGAAAGGCATAATTAACACTATTGCATAGGTTTCTCCAATTATTGCATTAATTTGAAGAATTTATATTAGATCAACATAGTATATACATAGAGGATTGCAACAAGATTTTGAAATTTAGAAAGCACTCTTACAATAACCATAAAGATCGCTAGCCTCGTCTATGAATCTCTTATAGTCTTCATGTTTGCTCATATTGACTAGCAATGGCAACATTCACATTTGCTCATGATGATTTCATATCAAGGAGGGTTGGCCTAATCTTAAACTAGAATGATATAGTTGACATATTTTCACTAGCTTGTACAAGTTAGTCCTAGTGAAATATCCCATTGTTGACATGTTTACAAGCACTTTGAGGATTCCCACCTCTCTCAATCGTCGAGCAACTCGATGTATCCTCTTTTTATTAGGCAAGGCCATACACTTCTCTTCTCCATTTTCCCCATGTGAAGAGGTGTTAAACAGTGTCTTTGTTGCATTCTTAACCAAATCATAGCTCTCAAAGTGTTATGGAAAAATAAATAAGATGTTTTGAATACTAGCCACTTCGCCAAGCAAAACATCCAATTGTAATACAATCACTAGAGTTGGGGTCTTCCTAGAATATATTAGATATTGTGTTAGGGAAATGCATATGCACACCTATCAATGTGTAGGAGCTCAAAGTGATTTTCCACTAACCCACAATTAAATTTTAAATAGTATAATAAAAATGCATATGTTTATGGTTGGAATTCATTAAAATCATATTTAAAAACATTTATGTGTGTGGCCTAATTTATTGACACAATGTGAGAAAAAAGGTGAACAAATCAAGGCATTGAGTTGCAATATAGATTTTTTTCCTTGATCATCACAAATGCTATAGGAAATTAGTGTGAAAATATCACAGGGTGGACAAAGTGGCTTCTAAAGATCCTCCACCATATGGCGTTGTTTGTTTGCAAAAAAACGATCATATTGTCAGGCAAAAGAAATGTTTGTTGTTAAGAGATCACTGCTAGCTTAAGAGTATTAGCAGAACCGCCATTAAAATGAGTAACTCAAAGAGAACCAACTAAATAAAATCACAACATTGAATTATTCATACCTTCTTAGGATAGCAACTAGAGTAATTTAAAATCCATCAAAATATGAGTCGGGTTTGGCTACAATGGCTACCAAAAAAAAAATTGAATCAATATTGTCTAAATTAGCATGGTTACCTACAAATTGTATCAATGAAGCCTACTCTTGGCACATTGATTGCAAGAGGCACCATTATTTTTTGCAATACCCACATTGTCATCATCACAATCACAGAGGACCTTAGAGCTTGTGCATAAAGTAATTTGTGTTGGGAAAACACTATCAACCCCCATTTTGGGTAAACAATATCCACTATGTAGAACTTTGTATCCAACCTTGATTTGATGTATAGAGCATGGAGCCATGACATTTTCCAATATTATAGGAATTATTTTGAACATATATATGGATATAGGTAGAGTTTATGTTAGTTTTGCAAATTTTGAGATCGTAAAACAAGAGTTATAGAATTTATTTCTAATATAAACATGTCTTTCATTATATTGCTTTAACATACACCCAGATTCAATAGGTAGTAACATGGTAGGTAGGCAATTTCACATTTATTTGTTATCTAAAATGAGAACAATCATTAGCATGGGGTGCCAACATCAACAAGAGACCCAATTTCTCAAACACTTGTCTTCATTCTTAATAGTTGTTCTCAAAATTCAGTCATATAAGTCAAATGACCATTCACTTAACAAAATGTTTTCCATGACATTTCCAAATTCTTATTGATGGGGATATAACCACTACTATGGCCCTAGTTTGTTATGGAGTTGTATCATCTTAGTTGACATGTGGTGGTTTCTTTGCCATACATTGAAATTCAAAGGTTTGTGGAGTTATGTCAAACTTAATTGTGTTGTTAGCAAGACATTGACTTAGTGATGCAAAATTGCCACACACCCTACTAACTTAGTTCATACACCATTGTGGTAAAAAGAGTCCAAATTTTTGTTACAACCAACAATATTTATCGTTTCCCACAAGTATGTAAATTCAAATAACTTAGTTATGAATCTTCAATAAATCCAGTTCACAACTAATATATTGAACATAATGAAATTTTTTTGGATTATACTTCTAGGTTGAGTTCACAAAGCAACATTCTTTTTCTATATTTGGTCCTTGTTGGAGTGAAGGAAGGTAAGGGGAGTTCACTCTAGCAACATATCATTGGGTATTATGTGCACAAAAGTGAGAGGTTAACCCCAATAAGGAAGGTTATCCCAACTGCTCATTTTGATTCGTATTCTTGCTCATTACATTGATTCAAATGGAAAGTGATGTTAGGAATGCAAAACTACAAATAGATTTCAATTGATTATACACTATGTTATGTTTATGGCATGACTTGTTAATATTCCAATCAATAAATTCATGAACAAATTATGACACAGTTTGTAGAGAACAAATAAACTTTAAATTTCATTAACAAATATGATATATAACACATAAAAAATATGAAGTGACTAAATAACAACTTAGGCAATTCATTCACAATATCATGGCCGATATAAATAGCCTAGTTAAGGGAAGAAATGTTTCACGTCTTATCTATTCGTATGGATCCTTATGGCACAATATTTTACAAGAATGGTGGGGGGAGGAAGATACATAGTCGTAGGAAGATGAATCATTGTGATTTTTAAAATTATGTGGATACTTTTATTGACAACACTATAATAAAAGGCTCTAAATCCACAACTGTGTTAGAGAGTCATGTCAAGGCTATTAAAGACACATCTTCTTTAGTGTGGATCTCAATTGTGTCACAATCAATATTGTGTCACATTTGTATCATAATGTAAGTAAGAAACACAAAAAACCATCAATGTGAAAAGGAGCAACACAAAAAATAATTTTTGTACCATATTGCCTCTACATTTTATAAATAGAGTGAAAACCCAAGGTTCCTTTCATTTGGTTTTCTCTTGATATTATAGGGGAAAACTTGTTGGATATGGGATGGGTTTGTGATGCATTCAATGAGAGCATCTATGGGAGATTTGAGGGCCTTTAATTAGATATATTGGATTTGCATCATAATAAATGGTATAATTGTTTCTCATTTCCCCATTTTAAAAATTTACAGAATTCATTTCAAATTTGGGATTCGGAATCAACAAGAGGGTTTATATTTTGAATTGAATATATGGGATGCATTTTTCCATGGGATTTAAGAAATTATATTACAAATTAAACAAGAGTTTAAGGTTTGTATTCCTATTCTTCCTATTACACTCCCTCTCCCTTTATTTTTGCTTCTTCATTTTAGTTTGCACATTGTCTATCTTACCCTTCCTATCCCCCCCCCCCTTCTCCCCTACATCCTCCTCTTCCTCTCTTGTTTCTAATTTTTTTCCTCCATCTTCCTCTTCTTCTTCCCCTTCCCGACTTTCTTTTCCTCCCCTCCCCTCCCCTTCCCTTCCCTACCACCCTCAAAAAGCTTCTCTTATTCTTCCACCACCTCACCACACCTTCCCTCCTCTTCTTGCTCGAACTCCTCTTCCCCCTCTCCATTTTTCCTCCTTCTCTTATCTTCCTTCTTCTTTTCTTAATATTCTTCAACTTGCAAGACTGTTTATCCCAAATGGTAGACATATTTGTTAATGAAATTTGGAGTTTATTTATTGCCTACAAAATGCACAAAAATTTGTTCATGAATTTATTAATTGTCATATTGACAACTCACGTCATAATCATAACATTGTGTATAATCAACTGAAGTCCATTCAAATCAATATAATGAGTAATACTAAGAATCAAAATGATCACTTGGGATAACCTTCCTTATTAGGGATAACTTCTCACTTTTGTGCACATAATACCTAATGATATGTTGCTAGAGTGAGCCTTCCTTACCCTTCTTCACTCCAACAAGCACAAAATATAGAAAATGATGTTGCTTAGTGAAATCAACATAGAAGCCACATAGGCTAAAAAAAATCAATAGGTTCAATAGCTTAGTTATGAACTAAATTTATTGGAGGTTAATAAATAAAATATTTGACTTTACATACTTGAGGGAAAAGATAAATATTGTTGGTTGTAGAAAAAAATTGGGCTCTTTTTAGACAATGGTATACAAACTAAGTTAATAGGGTGTATGACTATGTTACATAAACAAGTCAATGTTCCGCTAACCACACAATTAAGTGACATAGCATCACAAACCTTTGAGCTACAAGGTATGCAAAGAATCCACCACATGTCTGGTGAGCACCAGTATTGCAGCAAGAATGCTGCAACTCCTGGGCTGCCAACTTTACTTTTATCAACCCGGTAGTTCATAACAAACTTGGAAGCGTCGGTGTTGTATGCACAAGTACTAATGCTCACTGCAAGTTGTCACTTGGTCAGCTGGCACAAGATCACTAGGAGCTCAAGCCAACTTCTATAGACTTCAGAAGAAGCTCTAAGTGATGAAGGAAAGAAATATTTCTCTACAGATGCTACTCTAACTGCAGAAAGGAAAAAGACTGGAATGTAAAGCAAAACCTAGTAAACCCTAATTAACAAGCTAATTCTACTTTTGCCAAAAACACTATGAAAACCATGAAAGAAATGCTATTACCTACTCAAGAAAGTAAACAACATCTAACCATGCTATTTCTAGAAGTAAATAAGCAAAAAACATATTTTTGGATTTTTATGTGAATTTGACACGCATCTAATTTATTGTGTGTGAGTGTGGCAGCGAATAGGTGGCGTTAGAGGGCGGTTTTGGAGCTTGGGAGGATGTAGGATGGTGTGGATGGGTTCTAGGAGGTCTTAGGTGGCATTCTAGAGGCTTTTCCCACTCTCGGCCTTCAAAATATAGCCTACAGGAAAAACTATAGGAGGACACAGGAAAACTACAAGAGGAAAACAGGGAAACTACAGGAGGCCTACAGGAGGAGGCCGAGAGAAATTTCTGTTGTTTTGAGGGTGTGAGAGTGGGTGGAAAATGTGGATGAAGGTTGGTATGAGGTGTTAGGGCACTTAAGGTCTACCATGAACCACCAGGAGAGAGAGAGATGATTGGGTTTGCTCAAGGAGAGAGGAAAAAGTTCTATGAAAAGTGTAGGAAACTAGGGCAGAATTGAGGTGAGGTTTGGGGGACCTGTAGGGCATGGATCAGATGAAGGGTGTGATTTCTGGTAAGCTGGCCTACTTCTGGAAGAGATCTGCTACTGTTATGAAACCAGCTCACAAAAAGATAGAAAAGAAAGATCCACGACTTAGAATTCAGCCTCTTCGAGGGGGCAACCTCCTTTACATTACATAAATGAACAATTCTTGGATGATACAAATGAAAATACCTCCTTTCTATATATAGGAGTCTAAGTGGTCCCAATACAATCAAAGCCTACATAACAATAATATTGTAGGGCACAACAATAACAATAGTGGGCTTCTATGTGGCACAATAGTAACAATATGGGCACTACATGGGTACATCAATATAAATAAGGGGTATAACTACAATAGTAATGGGGTAATCACTAGTATTATAGGGACCCAACATGCCCCTCTCCTTCAAAAAAGTGTTGTCCTCAACGCTTGAGCAGTTCTGGATACTTCTGCATAAAATTCTCATCCTCCCATGTGGAATCTTCAGCGGATAAGTTCTTCCACTTGATAAGATACTCTGAAATTGATCGATTTCGTAGCTGTCGAGTTCTTGTTTCTGTAACTGCTTCCGGTTCCAATATAATTTTTCCTTCTTCGTCAAGTTCTGGCAATATTGTTTGAACTGGGAGCTTGTCGCCTATAACCTTCTTTAAACATGAAACATGGAAAACTGGGTGCAATCGAGAAGCTGCAGGAAGCTCCAATTTGTATGCCATAGTACCAATCTTTTGCAACACCTTGTACGGACCATAATACTTTGGTGATAATTTATTATCCTTCTTAGCTTGCTTGAGGGACATTTGCTTATATGGTTGTAGCCGTAGGAATACCCAATCACCTACATCAAAACTTCTTTCACTGCGATGTTGATCTGCCTGTTGTTTCATTCTATTCTGTGCCAACACAAGGTTATCCTTTAAGAGTTGGAGGACTTGTTGTTGATGTTCGATGTGATGTTCCACTGCCTGAACCTTAGAATTTTCTCTTAAATATGATGTGATGGATGGTGGTTGATACCCATAAAGTGCCATAAATGGGGTCATTTTTGTTGCTGTATGAAAGGAAGTGTTATACCACCATTCAGCCAGAGGCAACCATTTGACCCATTGTGTCTGTTTATCAGATACAAAGCAACGAAGATATCCTTCCAAACATTTGTTTACTATCTCAGTTTGCCCATCAGATTGAGGATGATAAGATGAGCTATGAGCTAACTGAGTACCAAGACAAGAAAATAATTCTGTCCAAAAATTTCCAGTGAAAATGGGATCTCTGTCACTTACAATAATCTTTGGGTTTCCATGTAGCTTTTGAATTGTTTCCATAAATGCAGTAGAAACTGTACTGGCTTTAAATGGATGTGATAATGCACAAAAGTGTGCATACTTGGTAAGTCTGTCAACTACCACCATGATGACACTCTTTCCCTCAGACTTGGGTAAACCTGTGATAAAATCCATTGAAACCTCCTCCCAACGTTGGCTTGGAATGGATAAAGGTTGTAATAGACCCGGTGTCTTAATTGTTTCAACTTTATTTTGCTGGCAAACCAAACATTCTGCCACAAACTTTTGAATATCTGATTTAAGGCCATCCCAAAAAAATTCCTTCTTAACCCTGTGGTAAGTTTTTAAAAATCCTGAGTGCCCTCCTAAGGGAGAAGTGTGCAATTCCATAAGAATCTTTTGTTTTAGCTGGGAATTCTTACAGAGGTATAAGCGATCTTTGTACCATAACGAATCATTTTTCCAGCTAAATGTATCAGACGTACTGGAATCTTGTTGTAGCTTTCGAATAAGTGCCCACACTTCTTCGTCATTCTTCCATTCCTCCCTTGCTTCATTTATCCAATCTGGTTGGATAATAGAAATGGCGCACAACAATGCTTCCACATCCTCATCCTTTCTTGAGAGTGCATCTGCCACCACATTTTGCTTCCCTTTTTTGTAGATGATTTCAAAGTCATAACCCAACATCTTTGTGACCCACTTTTGTTGCTCTTCAGAGGATAATCTTTGTTCTAAAAAGTATTTAAGGCTATCATGATCCGTTTTTACCTTGAAGTGTCTTCCCATTAGGTAGGGTCGCCATTTCTTAAGTGCATGGAGTATTGCCAACATTTCCTTCTCATAAATAGCTTTGCTTAAAAACTTTCCCTTGATTGGACGACTTTCAAAAGCAATGGGTCTTTCATCTTGCATTAGAACAGCACCAATTCCATTTCCTGAAGCATCACATTCCACAATAAAGGTTTTTGTGAAGTCCGGTGTAGCTAAGACCGGTGCTTGGCACATTGCCTCTTTAAGATGTTCAAAGGCCTTTGTTGCTTCCGGAGTCCATGAAAATGCATCTTTCTTCAATAATGTTGTTAGAGGTGCTGCTATTCTCCCATAATTCTTAACAAACTTGCGATAATACCCTGTCAACCCAAGAAATCCTCGCAGATGCTTTATGGATGTGGGGATTTTCCATTCCTTAATGGCTTTAATTTTGCTAGGGTCTACCTTAACTCCTTCATGAGATACAATATGACCCAAATATTCCACCTCCTGGACTCCAAAGAAACATTTGGATCTTTTTGCATATAATTGTTTCTCCTCCAATAGTTGTAGCACCCTGTCAACATGTTCAACATGATCCTTCCAAGACTTGCTGTAGATTAGTATATCATCAAAAAATACTAACACAAATTTTCTAAGGAATGGTTTGAAAATTGAATTCATCAAACCTTGAAATGTTGAAGGTGCATTGGTAAGGCCAAAAGGCATGACCAAAAATTCATAATGACCCTCATGAGTTCTAAATGCCGTTTTCGGAATGTCTTCAATCTTCATTCTGATTTGATGATATCCTGAACGAAGATCCAACTTGGTGAAGTAAATTGATCCATGCAATTCATCCAGTAATTCATCAATGACAGGAATGGGGAACTTATCTTTAATAGTGAGCTTGTTGAGCTCCCTATAATCCGGACACATGCGCCATGATCCATCCTTCTTGTGCACCAATACTACTGGAGCAGAGAAAGAACTTTGACTCGGTTGAATTATACCAGCCTCTAGCATTTCTGCAACCATACGTTCAATTTCACTTTTTTGGACATAGGGATATCTGTACGGCCTGATGTTTGGAGGAACACTTCCTGGAATCAGATGAATAGCATGATCATGATCACGCATAGGTGGGAGACCTTTGGGAGTCTCAAATACCTTGGAATGATTGTCCAGGACTTTTTGGAGATCTGGAGAAATAGATGATTCCAATGTGGAAACATCTAGCGAACATAATTGTGCAATTACACCTCTTTGCTCCTTTTTTAGAAGCTTTGTCATACCATTAGAGCTGATTATCTTTCCTGGTTTCCCTGCAATACCCCTTAATTCAACTTCCTTTCCTTCCACAGAAAATTTCATGAAAAGTTCTTGAAAATTAAAAGCTATTGTACCCAAGGATTGTAGCCATTGGACTCCTAGTACAACATCAGCACCTCCCATTGGAATGGAAAGCATTGGGCTAGTCAATACATATTCTCCCATGGATAGCTTGATATTATGGCACTTTCCAGAGCAATTTATTGTTCCTCCATTTGCAATCATCACTTGACACTCTGGTGCTGGATATAGGAAGCAATTCAATTCTTTTGCTACCCTACAATGAATAAAATTGTGGGTGCTTCCTGAATCAATCAACACTATTACCTTTTTCTTCTTGATTTGTCCTTCTATCTTGATGGTTTGAGGAGTGGTAATTCCCGCCAATGCATTACAAGATATGGTCGGATTTATTTGTTCTTCATCTAGGCTTTGTTCCTGGAATATATCCTCTTCTTTTGACCTTTCTTGCTCCTTTTCTTCTTCCTCTTCACAATCTATGTAGAATAATTTCTTCTCAGCACACTTATGACCTTTTGTGTATTTGCTATCACAATTGTAACAAAGCCCTTTTGCTCTTTTTTCTTCCAATTGTTGTGGTGTCAACCTTGTAGGTTGTGGAAGACTATGGGCAACAACACTTCCATCTTTATAGTTGTGAATGGTATGCTTCCTAGTTGCCATAATTTTGCTTTCCATTTTTCTTGCTAACCTGAATGCCTTCTCTAATGAATCAGGTTCCCAAAGGCGCACATCATGTTGGATATTATCCTTTAAAGACCCTATGAACACATCAATCCTATGCTCCTCTGGAATATCTTTTACCCTTATGTTCAATTTTTGGAACTCCTCAATGTGCTCCATTATTGAACCCTTTTGTTTGAGATTATCAATTGGCTAAAAAAAGTGTTGCTTTTTGTATCCTCATAATGTGCTATCAATTCTTCCGTAAAAATTGCCCAAGTGATAAATTGTTTACGAGAACAAAGCCATTGATACCATACAAACTGATTTGGTTCCAAATATAAAGTTGCCATACGTACCTTTTGTGTGTTTTGCACATTATTGAGATCGAAGAATTGCTCCATCTGTAATATCCATGTGGCGGGATCCTTGCCATCAAACTTCCTCACATCGATTTTTGGAACATGGTGAGTCTTCGATCCAACATTAGAGTCTATGGAATCATGATTAACATTTCTTTTGTTCTCATCATGAGTTTCCTTTACTACCTTTTCACCATTAGTGACCCTTTCTTGTAGCAACTTCTTCAATTCATCCATCTTATCATCCATGCCATCAAATTTAGCGTCAATCTTAGCTTCCATGCCATCCATCTTAGCTTCCATGCCATCCATCTTAGCTTCCATGCCCTTTATCTTAGATTCCACGCCATTTACCTTCGATTCCACGCCATTTATCTTAGATTCCACGCCACTTATCTTAGCTTCTGTTAGCTTTTGTGAGCGTGACATTTGTTGCACTTGTTCTTGTAATTTTGATATATCATGTAGCATTTCTTCCTCTTCTTCATGAGTCATGCTAGAGCTTTCAGGTTCCTTACTAGGTGTTTGCATTTTCTTTCCTCGGGGCATCAGTTACCGATAATAATGCTTTACTATGCCCTTTGAATTCCGTTAAACCAAGCTTACACAAAAATTTAAAAAAAACTACACACATTTTTTCACTTTATAGAAGCCTGATATTGAATCTGATGTATCTCTGTAATTTCGGATCATCTAGTTCTGAAATTGCTATCTGTAGTAGCCTTCTACGTCCTCTTTCCAATGCCACAAGTCTGAGCCAAATTGGATTCTCCAAGGAAGAGTTATGTGAAATCTCCCACAGTGACTTGCTTTTAGACTGGTTCAGTAGAGCGAACTTGTACGACGTGCCACGAGTCACTGTTTCAACCTTTGAATCTGAAACTCACCCACAGGAAACTACAGTCCGTCCTCTTTATGTACCTTTTTACGAAATTTCAATCCGATCCTCAGAGAGAGAGTTATGACGATTTTCCCCAGGTCACCTGTTTTGAATGTAATTCAGGAGTCTGCAAAAAGACCAACTTCCTCAGATCATATCTCCGAAAATATCGCGAGAAAAATTCTGAAATTCGGACCCAAGGTTCAGCGCCAATTCTTCTCAAATGGGTTTTTTTTTGCGACTTCTGAAACGTCACAGAAAAAAAGTTATAGCGAAAATGCCACGATGACCTGTTTGGAGCAGCGAAACCCTAGAATCCAAAGCTCTGATACCAAATGTTATGAAACCAGCTCACAAAAAGATAGAAAAGAAAGATCCACGACTTAGCATTCAGCCTCTTCGAGGGGGCAACCTCCTTTACATTACATAAATGAACAATTCTTGGATGATACAAATGAAAATACCTCCTTTCTATATATAGGAGTCTAAGTGGTCCCAATACAATCAAAGCCTACATAACAATAATATTGTAGGGCACAACAATAACAATAGTGGGCTTCTATGTGGCACAATAGTAACAATATGGTCACTACATGGGTACATCAATATAAATAAGGGGTATAACTACAATAGTAATGGGGTAATCACTAGTATTATAGGGACCCAACAGCTACATAGAAACTGACATTCAACCAAGGAAATCAAGCAACAACTGAAATGAGTGCATCTTATGAAAAACAGAGTTTTGCATTAAAATGGCCTAAACTATGATGTATAGAAGGAAATGCTAGGAAATGTTGTAAGAAAGGAAAGAATGAAAGAGGACTATTGCAAATCAGGAAGTGAACATGATAAAGGAGATCTAAAGCAAAGCAAAACTGGACTATCAATCTACTAGAGAGATGCAAACACTAGAAGTCCTATGAATGAGGAAAATCAGTGTTTTTGGGGCAACAAGAGAGTCTTTGCCTCAAATCATGGTCCCAGAGGGAGGAAGAGAGGCCAAGGCACCGTTGCTTGCTTTTGAATCTTTTCTGATCATTGCTTAACTTGCTATAGAAAGCATAAATGGAAGCAAGCTACCAAATCATCAAAAAAGCAACCTATTCTTAACCATAAGAAAATTACATCTAACGGCAAATTAATCTACCAACTGAAGTAAAGCATACAAATACAAGTGAAGAGAAGCTTGGCTGCTTGGATTGGGCCCTAACCCAAGAGCTTCAGCCCTCTGAGGTAACTTAGTGCTAGTTCAAAAAGGATTCCATCTTCATTATCAAAAAATAGCAAGATTACATGAAACTGTCACAAAAATAATAAGCTCAAAATTTGAGCAAAGTTTACATAAGCAAAAAAATCTGACCCTAGTGAGGCCCTGGGCCTCTCTACTTATACATCTGAAGCTACCAACAGCTTCCTTCAAATTAGGGAGGCTTGGCTCCCAAAGCTCAAGATAACTCTCAATCATCTTCCACTTTCTCAGCTGCCTTCTAGTGCATGATTCGGCTGCTTGTACTTCAAGCTCAATGAAGGGGAATTCGAAGTGAGGAGCATAAATGAGGGGGATTCCCTCCTATAAGTCCTCTCCTCTGTCTGCTTCGAGTTATTGTTGCGGTTTGGCCATTAAATCCTTGACTTTGACCTCAAAATCAATCAATAATATGCATTAAATACATGTTAGACCACATGGCATAATAACTAACTCAACTCACTCTATAAGCATAAATATAATTAGAAAATCATACAATAAGCTAAGAGAATGGTTGATTTGACTAGTTTAGGAGGTAAAATGAGCCCATATAATTACCCATTTATGAGGCTCATCATCACCCCCCTACTGAAGGTGTTGCTCAACCTCTTAGCAACCTAGTCAATCTCCCCATCTTTTATGGCCGTGGTGGCCTCCCTAGCATCCCAAGATTTTGATGTGGTCTGCTCATGTTTGCCATAAAATCTTGCCTTTCTATCTATGTCCTTCCACTGCTCCTCCTCTTCTTCTTCTCTCCTGCCTTCCAGCATGCCTAATAAGAGTGGAGGACTTAGTTTGAGGCCAATCTAGTTGACCTTCAGCCTTTGCATGGATCACTTGTACATTGGCACTCTTTTCAATGCCTCCTTTAGCCTCATGAGGGAATGGTATTCCCTGATCTGCAAGTTGTGGGGTAGGGTGTTCCATCTTCTCATGCATGCATGCACACAGTCATCCCCAAGTAGCCTAAGAATATCGTCAAAGTGTGCAATGGCTTGTGCCTGATTGGCTAGATTCCTAGGGGAAATCTGAGGGTCATTGGTAAGCAGGTTGTGTGTGCTGATGAGTGCCATAGGATATGATGGCTTAGCTCTTATCATTAATGGTTCATTTTACTCTTTTATCATCGATCTTTTCATTTCTGCTACCCTTAATTATTTACTGAGGATTGAAGGCGAACTCTCCAAAAGGGAAAAAAAGGGGCAAGAAGTAGCAAAGAGAAGGAACGAATACTTCCACAAGAAAGGCCTACAAAGACCGACAACTTCCAATGAGAGGGATACCGAACTTTGAAGATTAAAATGAATCTCCTCAAAAGCAATGGACTAAGCCAAGAATCAATATTTAAATTCAGCCACAAGGGTTGTGAGGGGGAGCACAGCCCAACGAAGGCAAAGAGGATGAGCGCATACACCAAAGGAGTGCAGTCGCTAAAACAGAAAAGTTGAAAGAAACTATTAAGACAAGGAGGATAAAAGAGGAGGACATAGATAATGAACTCTCGAGATAGGAAACCAACTATGAGGAGATGGAGCGATGAGTTAATATCAATCAAAGGGAGGGGATGAATATATAGCTGTGTTGAGGGCCACTTCAAGATAATGATCGTAAGAATATCATGGGAAGCTTGCGTAGCTACTATTTACTTGGGAGTCGTAATCTAACTTTGCTGACTGCCCATGGAGATTTTCCTGATTTTTCTATGATTTTGAGTTCTTGCTTTTCGAGCTGAAACGACTATTGCCCACCCTATTGTCCTTGAATTGATTGTGATTCTCTACATATGGTGGCTTGAGGTCCCATGGAATAGGTTTTTGAGCAGTCTCATTATCTATTTTGGATTCTCCCATAGGACGAGAAACTGCAAGATTAGCCTACTTATCAGTAGTATAATTATTTTCTCTTAGGATATGATTAAAAGTGACTTCTCTGAGATATTGCAAATTTTTTTCCACCCTTTTTGTTATTTGGCTCAGAGCCTTATTCTTGAGACTTCTTCTCTCCACCATCGAATGAATAATTATTGCAGAGTCCCACATTATGACTGGATTCTTCATACCTCGTTGCCTTAATATTTCAGATCCCAAAAGGAGACCATATTCTTCTTCTCTGTTGTTGGATAATTCCCCTAATCCCCATTCATAAGTGATGGGATTTATTCCTCCTAGTTCAAAAAGGAGTCCTCCTACTCTGGCCTTGCCTAGGTTAGATTTAAAAGCCCCATCAAACAATAAACAAGGTCTTTTTAAATTTTCTGACCATTTTTTAAATTCCTCTTTTTTGAGTCTGATCTTCTAGTTCTAAGCGCTGATAGGAGTTTTGCTGATGTTTATTTTTTGTTGCCTACTCAATACAAATTCAATCCAGGTTCTTTCCTCATGTTGAATTTGATTAACATCTATTGTTTTAGCTCCTTTGGAATTGATAAACTCTATTGTCATGCTCCAGGTTTTTGCCATAACTGTCCTAGTACTTGGAGGGCGATCTTTGAAAATCCTCTGATTTATTGCTAACTGGATTTGCCAACACATAAATGAGGGCAAACTCATCCAATATCTTTTAATTGTTTCTTTATTTTTAAAAGTATATGGATACTTTTTTTTCCAAGTTGATTGAAGCTCATGTAGAGGCAGAGATTGCTGAGAGAAAACCTCCAGGGGTCTTACTAACAATAACCATTAGTCTCTTGCAAAAGAACACTCCACAAAGATATGTTGGATGCTTTATACACACATCTGGCACATTGTACAATGAGAAGGGCCTTCATAACCTTTCTTTTTAATATTATCAGCTGTTAGAATTTTTTCTTTGAGGAGAGTCCACATGAACACTTTGATTTTTGGCAGGCTTTCAATTTTCCATGCATCCCTCTAGTGATCCCAATCTCGATTTACTTGCTGATGTATAGTGGCATATCCAGATGACTGAGTAATCCCCTCCACCAGGATCCCATCTGAGAGAATCTTGTGTGTCCTGGCTCATTGGTGTTGCGCCCTTAAGATGAAGAATTAAAGTCCTCCATTGAGGCACCAAGCCTTAGGGAAGGTTGTGAATCCTCTAATCATCCCAGTCTCCACCTCTCCAAAGAGAGATGTCATCCAAAGTACTGATCCCTTTTGTTTTCATCCACCTTCTCAGATCATAAATATTTTCTTGAAAGGCTATAGGCGGATTTCCCATTATTCTGTCCTCCCATATTTTGGTAAATTTACCATTCCCGGGGATATTGGAGGAGTTTTCTTTGATGAGGGAAAGGGTCTTTTTAATCAAACTCTAGAACTGGGAGCAAGGTCTTATTGGGTAACCTTTATCAAGTAAAAGTATTATATTATGGTCCATGTATTTTGCTTCTAGGATTTTCTTCCACCAACTACTCTCTTCAGTTATAAATCTCCATGTTATTTTGCTCCCAGTGCCAAATTCATTATCCCAGGAAGTCTTATAGCCATACCTCCTTTCTCATATGGTTGTCTTACTTGATCCCATTTCACCAGGCTGAGCTTCTTTATTTCTACTTTGCCTCATTTCCATAGGAACCCCCTGATTACTAGCTCGATTTGTTTATGAATACTTGTCGGAGCTAGTATTGTTGTAAATTGGTATATTGGGAGAGTTGTGAGTAATGCCTTGATTAAGACAACCCTTTCTACCATGTTGAGCTAGTTCATTCCCCAATTCTGCACCTTTTTTTTCATTTTCTCTATGTACTTGTTCCATATCTCAGTCTTCAGATTTTCTTTGGAGATTGGGAGACCAAGATAATGGAAATGGCTCCATTTTTATTGAAAAAGAATTTCCAAAATTTGTGATATTTTTTGGAGAGAGCGAAGAGGAGTATTCCAACTGAAAATTCTGCATTTTTGATTATTTAGAAGTCCTCCAGAGGCTTCCATAAAGTTGTTGAGCACCTTTTTTATTCTTCTTTCTATAATGCAAGAGGTCCCTCCCATAACCAAAGTATCTTTTGCGAATAGAGAGTGATTTATGCTTTTTACTTCTCGAGATATTAAAAGTCTTGTGATAGCCCGATCTTGTCTACATTTCTCTAGATTTCGACTCAGAGAGTCCGCCATGATGATATATAGAAAAGGGGAAAGAGGGCAGCCTTGTCGAAGCCCCCTTGAGCTTTGGAAGAATTCGCTTAGTCTTCCATTGACCAAGGAAGCAATCCAAGTCCCACAATGCAAGCTTTTATTATGTCTATTGCCTTTTTAGGGAATCCATATTTCTGTAGAACATCGAAAGGAAATCTAGATTGACCCTATCAAAAGAATTTTCCATGTCAAGCTTGACAATCATTCATTTTTCCCCTTTTAAAAGGCTATAATGCAATGCTTCCTGTATTATTAGAATATTGTCAAGAATTTGTCTCCTTGGGAGAAATCCCCCTTGGTTTTTTGAGATTATTACTGGAAGCACTACTCTTATTCTATTTGCCAGAATCTTTGTAATAATTTTGTAGGAGGAGTTACACAGAGAAATAGGCCTGAACCTACTAATTGAATTTGCATTCAACTCTTTTGGAACTAGGGCGAGAAAGGAGGAGCTTGTAAATCCTCTTACCTTGTATTTCCCAAAAACATTTCTGATCATTCTTATCAAATCTTTTTTGATGATGCTCCAGTTATTTTTATAGAAAGAGATTGGAAACCCATCAGGGCCTGGGGCCTTATCTGGATGTAAATCCCAAAGTACAACAACAACTTTCTTTTCTTCTACTTCTTTGGTGAATTCATTGTTTTCTCCATCATCGATTTTTTTTAGGATGTGTTGTAGAAATTCTTCATACTCATTATTTGATGTTGAGGCTGTTAACATATTTTTGTAATATTTAAAAGCCTCCTTATTTATTTCCTCTTGCCCTCTCACTTATTTACCTTCATTATCCTTAATGATGTCTATTTGATTTTGAATTCTCCTTATCCTAGCAGTATTGTGGAAGAAATTTGTATTCTTGCCTCCTGCTTTGAACCATAGACTTTGAGATTTTAATCGCCACTCCTCTTCTTCCATTCTATTTTGCCTGTACAATTCCCAATACTTTGGCTTTTCCTGCCATAAACTCTCCTGAGATTCCTCTTGCTGTTCTTTTTCCTCTTGAATTCTCTCAATTTTTTTTGTTATTTCTAGCTTCCTTTTTTGTGTTATTAATTGTTTGTTCTTTGCCCAACGTTTCAACTCTTTCTTTGGGACTTTAAGTTTAGATTCCTAGACATAGCTTGGGGAGCCAATAATTTGATTTTCCCATACCTTTGCAATAATCTTTTTGACTTCTTCATTGTCGTTCCAAGTGGGGCTGTATCTGAAAGGGACTGGACCAAGGTTCCCCAGCTTCCCTAATGAAAGCACCACTGGTTTGTGATCCGATGCTATGTTGTGGATGATTTTTTGTTTTATATCACTGAAGGAGGTGGCGATTTTGTCTCGAATTAGAAATCTGTCCAACCTTCCTTTATACTATTTTTACCAATTATTTTGTTGCTCCATGTATACTTCCCATTGCTAAGGGGCATGTCCATTAAATTGCATGTTTCCATAATTGCTTCTACCATTTTCCTTGATGGATCAACATGATATTTCCCTCCAAACTTTTCCTCTGCGTTCAATACCAAGTTGAAATCTCCTCCTAAAATTATGCCATTTTTTTCAACCTGCAAAAGATAATTTTTTAAAGTACTCTAGCAAGATTCCTTATCCCTATAATGGGCAGGGGCATAAATATTAATAATGCAATATATCTCTTTTGACTTTTTATTTTTCAAGTCTCTTTTTATCCAATGCAACTCTTTTTTGTTGTTGAGTCAACTCCCAATTCTTTGTTTTCCATAATGTACATATTCCTCGTGAAGCTCAGATCACTGGAATTGATGTTTCTTCATAGCTTTTTTATTTTTTGGGTCATTATTTCCATTTCCTTTTCACTTATCTTTGTCTCATGGATCATAAAAATATCAGGTTTCTCTAATTCTATTAAGTCTTTCATTGCCTTAAATTTTAGCACACTTCCCATTCCTCTGCAATTCCAAGAGGCTAAATTCATTTTCACTTTGGGTTGTGGGTAGAGGGACCTTTCCCTCTATTGAGGTGAGCATTTTTTTTCTTGCTTTTTTCTAAGAAAGTATCCAATGGTTGTTGGGTGCCCAGTGCCATTTCCTTGTCCGCAACTTCATCTCTGATTTCTTTGTTGGATTTCGTTCCAGCCCTTTTAAGGTGGTTGATGGAGGAGAGGATATATTTAGAAAGGGTTCGAGTGATTATTCAGTCAAAAGAAGGAGGAGGAGTGCTATGAGAGAGGATGCGAGAGGAAGGGGAGCGAATAGAGGGGAAAGGAAGGAGATGAGGAGGGATATGAGAGAGTATGGGGGAGGAAGGGGAGGGAATAGAGGGGAAAGGAAGGAGAGGAGGGGAAGAAGGAGGGGAGGAAGGAATATTTTGGAAGGCAAGTGTTGGTCCAAAAAAGTTACAGCAAAAAACATCCCATGGAAGAAATTGCTTATGAATAAAAATTATGAATACTCCGTTAAAGGTATGTAAATTTTGTTTCTTAAACCAAAATGACATAACCTATCACATTTAATTTATAGATATATCACCTTAGAGGGTCATGTATCAGATTCAACTCTTGATGGCCTTTTTAGGCTAACAAATTAATTTGCCTTATTTTCTTCTCAAAAGTTTAACAAGGATGTAAAAATATTACCAAGCCAAGCATAGAAACCCTAACTGATCTCTTTGCCATCACGGGTTAATTTGTATGTTAGTTAGATATCACTTAGCTCAGATTGGTGATCATTGGGATCTATTTCTTACTCGTAATGGCTATGGAAAACCCCACCATTTGATCCAGTTTAGTCCTCTGCCACTACTCCTCTCGAACCTTCTTTGAATGATGCAACTCTACCTATGGTCAAGGAGTTTCAACATGATGAATCTGAGGTTTTTGATCAAATGACAGGGTTAGCCTCTTCAGAGGAAAACCAATATAAAGT
The DNA here is from genome assembly GCA_031772625.1 of Pinus tabuliformis. Taxonomy (NCBI): domain Eukaryota; kingdom Viridiplantae; phylum Streptophyta; class Pinopsida; order Pinales; family Pinaceae; genus Pinus; species Pinus tabuliformis. The sequence goes on along the minus strand of CM062819.1, from coordinate 230,449,608 downwards.
TTCCAAAATATTGACTTCCCTCTGAGTTACCAGGAGCTTAGCAAAAGCTCTTAGTTCCAATTCCATGGTTGAATCTCCTCAGTTTGATACACAACCTATTCACCCTACAAACAAATAGGAAAGTAGTCAGACTTAGGGCATAACAAAAATAAAAATGCTAACAAAGAAAAATAGCTAGGGCTCAAAGAAATGGTCATAAAGATACTCTTGAAACCATTCTTTTGGTTGACTTGGAAAAAAGTCTCGAACCTTCATTAAAAATAAATAAGCTGCAGTCTTAGGATCCACATCCAAGTCATGATAATAATAGTGGTGATGCTTCCTCTGAAAAGCCTCACTTAGATGATTTGATTGCAAACATGTGCTAGAAGCAACAATATTTTCTCATTGATCCTCAACTCAAACATAGAATTAACCAATTAGTTTATGAGAATGAATAGTTTAGGGTTTCAATCTAGAGAAAAGAGAAGTTAAATGAACATAAATCATCTTCTGTTGAAGCTAAGACTAGGTATAAACACTCTCCTATTGTGATCAATTATCTAAACCTAAAGATCACCATCTCCTCCAAGTTAGAGGGACCTAGAAACGGAAAATAGTCAATTTGTTTGAAAAATAGATGTAGGCAATATTTTTTTTTTTTTAATTCATTTTTCTATTTTAATAAAAAGGCCACTACAAAAATTTAGATTATGTAGCAGCCCATTTCAGTTTTATTCTTATCTTATCTAATTTACACATGTTTTTACAACAAATCTTCAACGTTGGCAACACAACTTTATGGGACAATAAGATGCAGGATGCTTCTATCAACAAGTGTTCACTCATAACCCAATATGGGATTATGCCTACCACATCTTATGTTAATTGGATCATAGAACAAGAAGGCCTGAACTTGAAAAATTTCTTCATATTTTTTGTAAACCAAATGGCTTAAAGGAAATTTTATTGTTATTTTTTATTGTAAGGCCGAGGGCCTTTTGGTTATATAAACTCCTCGATCCAATTGTATAAAGGATCTGAAAGGGGGAACTCGTAGGCAAAGAAATTTTGTTGAATGTATCACTGTGGAATATATTATTTTATACAATGAATTGACTTGGTTGGATTCAGTTAATTAATTGCATCCTTATGTTTCACAGTCTCTCTGATATCTTCTTTATTTCTCTGTAATTTGATTTCTGAGTTTTTAGAAGATAGAAATTTCCTTTGCTCAATGATTTGATCTCTTGAACAAAAGATTATTGATTATTGCATTTATTTGTTAATTTAAGTATTATTTCAATCTTGTTATTGTTAAAACTAGATTGATAAAACTCTCCAGTGACTGGTGTCCTGAGAGTCTTATCCATCTAAACAGAAACAAGGTTTGAGTATCTCTGGGTGGGTCCTAGATGTTTAAATCTATCTAATATCTTTCTTATATAATAGATTGAATTAATGCAATTTTGTGACTGATTGGTAGGTTCTATCATTTACTCTGTCCAATGGTTTATTGGTTGAGTCCATAAGTCAAAAGATAGAAGTCTGTGAATCTGTAAAACATTCAATTACAGTTTCTCTGCATTCTACTTGGCCAAGAAATACATATAATATATATTAGTTTGCATTGCATATATACATTCTGAATGTGAAATATTCAAATAATCATGGTTGTGCTCTATTTATTAATGAAAGCAAGTACTTGTATGTTAACAATTATTGTTTCATTCTTTATTCATATTGAGAATTATTTAATAAATAATTGCATTATAGAAATTGCATTTTATTTTATATTTTTGGAACAATTTTTTGGGTTTATTTTCAGATCATTCTTATTTTGTACCAGTTTCATTTTGATATGGTCTTCTTTTTCACTTGTGTAACATACTTTTGTATATGTTATATAATAGTTTGATCTCGTGACATAAATCTTGTATTTTATTTCTAACTGTAATTTCTAAATGCAATTTATAAATTAGAATTGTTCTCGTATATTGCATTTTGACTTCCACCCTTTGACTTAAATTAGTTCAGGTTGAAAGCTTTATGCTAACTTATTCTTTGTAGTCTAATTAAAAGTAGGATCTTAGTTTATTATTTAATCATTACTTAGCATAGTATAACATAGTATAACGTAGGTTTAGAGTTAGGTTTAGGTTCATCCTAGATTCAATCTTTTGTAAGAAGAAATGATCCAAGGATAACAAAGCCTTAAAACCCGCTGAGGGTAGCTATACTTAATGAATTGGGCTACTAAAGAGCCTCGATTTGGGCCACTCCTCCATTGTTGACTTAGGTGTATAATGCCCGTGTCAACATACTCCAAGTTATTATTCACATCTCAAGGAAAACACTAACTTGTCTTTAATATACTTCCATTATATTTTGGATAGCGAGCCTCGCTATCTTGTCATGGGGTTTCTCCATTTGAAGATCAAAGCATCCTCAAAATCCTTGCCATTAATCTAATGGAAAATCTGCATAGGCACACCTACTAATAACCTTTCATCTTCCATGAGGAAATTTGATATACACATCACCCTCACTCAGCTTGCAAGTGAGTACTTGTACCAAATTTATTTAAGGATATTGTCATATTCAGTAGGTATACATCCTCATTTATGGTCAACATACCACAACTCGACCTAGCTTCCAACAAACTTACCTCTTGCTCCATACTCGCAACAATATTCAAAACATTACCATACATCCATACCCTACATGATACAAGGTACTCAAGGGTGCTCTCAAGTATGGTTTGCATGCCTTCAGATGCTCATACACAAGCATACTCATGTGTCTTACCTTACACATGATTCTTTCACTTAGGTCTTAGACACGTCTGATTTGCAAGGGTCTACTTCCTTGCTTACTCATTCCATAAGCAACATTATAATTGTCTTTCCTAATAAAGATTTCGCTTTCACATTTTTATCCATAAGCACCATGTGTTGCACAACCTCTCACTAAGGCAACCCAGGCAATGTTAAATCTACCCCAAAACCTATCATGAAACTCTTTGCTTGCTTAACAACTTAGTTGATCCATGCATTTATCCTAATGCATTTCAACCAATACAAGTATGCACATTCCTTTCTAGGAATGCATTAACCACATCCATATTCTATGCTCTAGAACATTCTTATCATGTTTCCTTAGGGAACCATGCCTTTAGCCATCTAGGACACTTATCTTAGAATCAAAACTAGGGCCTTTTAAACTTAGGTTTGTCCCTTTACACATAACGTGCAAGGACTTTTCTCATCCCGAACATAATCAACTTCAACACTTAGGCATTTACATGCATTCATTACAACCACATCATCCATCTAATGATGAAATCATCTAATAATATTCAGGTAGGGCCATTGCCACTCCATTCCCTCTAGCAATGCTCTCCAACATTTTCTTAAATTATGGCATTCCAATTGCCTTCATACACATATCCATATGCATCTAACATATATGCAAGTTCATTTGTTACAATTTCCATATTTAATTATACCTTGGTGATTCCCAAATGAACATCATTCACATGAGATAGAATTTTGAAGCCAACCATCCCTAAGGCACAACTTTTTCAAGCATGACTCTCTTCTCCCATAACAGACTCTTTCATTTACACAATTGCTAAAATCCAAGCAACTAGACTTCTCCAAGGTCACCTTAGGCAACACTTATGCTATGAAACATAATCCAATAAGTTCTCTGCCTTACTCTAGATGCATCTTTGGTGTATCTCTAGCCCTCCAAGCCTAGTATTGAACCATAACTCTGATAGTTTTATCTCTCTTGCGCCCATTTAGTTTGAGTGTCCCATCTATAACATAACAAACCCCTCAAACCCTAATTAAAGTTACATGATATCTAAACCCAACCTCCTAACTCACCTTAAGGAAGTGGAGTTATTAAAATTCCTCTTCCTTCAACCACCTCAAAATTTATTTTTGAGACTACCATTGTCTTTTACCCATAAAAATAATTCAATATAAAATGCTTCCAAATATATGCTCTAGACACAAATTTATGGCCATTTGAATATTTGTCATCCAAATGGCACGTCAACATCCATACTCTGCCACTTGGTAGACATGTGGTGGTACTTTTTCTCATGTGTCACCATCATTTAATGCCATGTCAACTGCCACATCAACTTGTCCAGTTTGCATCATGAACCTTATTGAGGCCTATTGGTATTGGGAGGAAGCCCCCATAGATGGTATCCTAACTTCCCGATACTCGATCAACCGAAAGATGATAATGGAATTTTCTTCAATAGTCAACAAATTTGTTGGGATATGTTAGTATCAAGAGTATGGATTATAACATACACATTCGTTCCCTGATCTCGTAGAATCAATTTCCAGAATCTTGACAACTGATAGCCCAATATCATGAAATCCACATCACCTCTACCTTTGTTGCCACCTCAACATTGTTGTGCTCTCTAATCCATGTCATCTTGTCATGTCAATATGCCACATTAGCATGGCATGTCATCAAGACCCACCTTCATGCAGTCTCATCATGACACATCACCTAGACTTGCCTGTTGCCCAAACTTTCTATGTCCACACCTTATTGGGTTTCACCAATATCAGGAGGAAATGTCGATAGCTGGTGTCTTGACCTCTTGATCAATATTTGATGGCTTGATAAGCCGATAACATATTTTCAACTGACAAACCTGACCATCTATCTATTGACATTTCGAGTTCCATTAGTATTGGAGGTTGCATTAGTAGTTTCATGTTGCATTACTCGACATCCCAATCACTAATAAATTTTTATCATGATGATGAGAAGTTCTATGTTAGATGATAAACATTCATCAAGGTTTGTTTGTATCAAGAGTTCACATTGGGCATTGATTGGAGTATCACCCAATGTTGATAACTTGATATGTTGACAACTAATATCTTGTCTGTTAGACTACGACACCTTTGAGCTAAGCTCTTGGTCACAACTCCCTCACCGAACCATATATCCAGTGGCTTGGGCTAAGGCCTTCAATCACTAGAATTCTAAAAATTACACTAAGCTTCCCAACTTCTTGCTCAAATCAATAACGGACAATAAATGACAAAACAATCTTTGTTTAGTGACAAACATATCAAATATCTATCTAGATTTAGAGTTTGAAATGGGGTTTCGTCATTTAATTGTTGGTGTCCAACACCCAATATCCTAAAATCCCATCAACCTGTCCTTAAAGATTAAGCCCCTTTTTGCTAAGCATTTGGTCACAAACCCCTATTGGACCATATGACTAGGGGGTGGGGCTAATGCCTCCACACCTCGAGTTTCCAAAACTATGACACTAAAAGATTCAATCCCCAAATTTCTAAAGTCAAGCTTCTCATAAGAAAAGAGATCAATTCCCAAATTTTCCAAGGAACAACAAGCCTCTAGAGTGAACTCCTCAACTTGTCCTAGGGACTCAAAGAGGTTTGACAAAGCATTGGACCTCCCCAAATACTTCTAAGGCTACAAGGTCCTCACTACCCATGAAGACACCCAATTCACTACCAGTAACTAGGCAACTTCAAGGCTATTTTTCACTTGCTACCCCCAGCCTGGGCCACCAAACCTTTTCATTCCAACTAGTTCAATGGTTCTTCAGAGAAATCCATAACACTTTGCCTCATATGTTCTGTGAAGACTTCTTTCATTGAGTCTCCATTTTATGAATACGACTTTTAATCCTACATTTAAGTTCATATTCTCAAAGAATCTTTGGTCACCACAATAGGCTCAAAGATTCTCTAGCTTATGTAAAGGAGACCATGCTTTTGATTACGATTCACTAAGATTCTTTCATAACTTACCAACCATCAGTCACATTTACCACTTAATATCATAAATATGCAACTCGTAGAACATAATGCCCATTAATAGAGAAAATACATAAATATACACAACTTAATAACATCATTTCCATCTCATTAAACATGATTTATATTAAAAGTATAACATCCACAAGGATACTGTTGGCATTATGATACATATGTTGTACTTGATGGCAACCCACTCATCTCAGATAATAAATTATAGTGTAGAGAAAAGTTCACGGCGCACGCACTTATATGCAGAGAAAAGTTTATTTCATGTAGAGAAAAGTTCACGCACTTTTATGCAGAGAAAAGCTTATTTCATGTAGAGAAAAAGTTCACGCACTTTCATGCAAGGAAAAGCGCGTATATGTTGGAGAACTTACCTTTGGTCCATGGTAGTTAGTCCTTGGTATTTGAACCTATGAGGAAAAGCGCATATATGTTGGAGAACTTACCTTTGGTCCATGGTAGTTAGTCCTTGGTATTTGAACCTATGAGGAAAAACGCGTATATGTTGGGGAACTTACCTTTGGTCCATGGTAGTTAGTCCTTGGTGTTTGAACCTATGAGGAAAAGCGCGTATATGTTGGAGAACTTACCTTTGGTCCATGGTAGTTAGTCCTTGGTATTTGAACCTATGAGGAAAAGCGCGTATATGTTGGAGAACTTACCTTTGGTCCATGGTAGTTAGTCCTTGGTATTTGAACCTATGAGGAAAAACGCGTATATGTTGGAGAACTTACCTTTGGTCCATGGTAGTTAGTCCTTGGTATTTGAACCTATGGTTTTGGACCATGGTACTTCGTCAAAAGTGTTGATCTCACGTACTTTCATGGTTGGTTCATGGTATTAGTCCAACAATTTTTTGATCCTATGGTTTTGGCCCGTGGTATTGTGAAAGGCCTAAGCCTATATAAAGCAAAGGAGATCACTTGGCTAATTCATCCTTGCAATTGAATATCCTAAGATCTGAAATATTGGGTTATTGTTTTGAAAGTTTGATATATGAAAGTGAAGTTGAAAGCGAATCTGTGAAGGGTGATCTCTCGAGCGCTGTAGCTGCGGAAGTGCGGAGGCGCCACAGAAGGCGCAGTGCGGAGGCGCCACAGAAGGCGCAGTGTGGAGACACCATAGAGGCGCCACAGAAGGCGCAGTGCGGAGACGCCACAGAGGCGCCACAAAATGCACAGTGCGGAGGCGCCACAGAAGGCGTAGTGCGGAGGCGCCACAAAAGGCGCAGTGCGGAGGCACCACAGAAGGCGCAGTGCGGAGATGCCATAGAAGGCGCAGTGCGGAGGCGCCACAGAAGGCGCAGTGCAGAGGCACCACAGAAGGCGAAGTGCGGAGACGCCACAGAGGCGCCACAGAAAGCGCAGTGCGGAGACGCCACAGAAGGTGCAGTGCGGAGGCGCCACAGAAGGCGCAGTGTGGAGGCGCCACAGAAGGCGCAGTGCAGAGGCGCCACAGAAGGCGCAGTGCGGAGGCGCCACAAAAGGCGCAGTGCGGAGACGCCACAGAGGCGCAGTGCGGAGGCGCCACAGAAGGCGCAGTGCGGAGGCGCCACAGAAGGCGCAGTGCGGAGGCGCCACAGAAGGCGCAGTGCAGAGGCACCATAGAAGGCGCAGTGCGGAGGCGCCACAGAAGGCGCAGTGCAGAGGCGCCACAAAAGGCGCAGTGCGGAGACGCCACAGAAGGCGCAGTGCGGAGGCGCCACAGAAGGCGCAGTGCGGAGGCGCCACAGAAGGCGCAGTGCGGAGACGCCATAGAAGGCGCAGTGCGGAGGTACCATAGAAGGCGCAGGTGCGGTGGTCGCGGCGCCACAGAAGGCACAGGTGTGGTGGTCGCGGCGCCACAGAAGGCGCAGGTGCGGAGGTAGTACAGATATCCGCAGATCTATACCAGTGAAGTTGCGATCCCTGCTTAAAATTTGTTTTAACTGCCTTTGACTATTCTGCAGGGTTTTGGGTGCATAACTGATGTTTGGTTACTAGTATTGAGTTCAGATAACAACATGATTAATGACTTATCTTTATGTACTAGATCTGGTTGATAACTCTCATAATATCATTGTATATGTATGGATCTGGTGATTGGGTGATTCAGAAGGTTGTTTGATTATGAGCTTCAATGTTGTTGTTGGGTCCAGTATGAAAATTGGATGAAAAGTGGCCTTTCAGATTATGTGTTGTGCTTCAGTGTATCCAGTCTGAAAATTGATGAAATGTGGTACCTGGAGGAGAGAAGATTGTAGGCCAGCGCCTATGTACTAGTATCTAAGCTAGTACAAAAGCTAAGGGAGATCTTTGGAACATTGTAGCAGGTAGCAGCCTGCGTACTAGTAAATGGATCGGCTAGTACAAGAGCAAAGGGGGTTGTAGCTCTCGTACTGGTATAAGACTGCACCAGTACAAATATTGTAAAAGGATTTTCTTATTAAGAAGAAGATTGAGATGACTTGCAGCAGGTGGTTTTTCTCCCGCATTGGGTTTCCACCTTATATCATGGTGTTCATGTGTGTGCCTTATGTGTGATGATCTATTCTCTATTACGGCATCTGTTATCTGATAATATGGTTGATAATATTCTAATGCACTCATTGAAGATCAATTAACTTAATCATAAGAAGTTGTGGAAGTAGCATATATGAATCTGATTATGGAAATGAAAAAGTTTTATTAATGTGATAATACTGATTCACCCCCCCCTCTCAGTATTATTTCCAACAGATACTTATCTGATCAAGATAAAATGTTGTCTAGAACTGATGAAGGGTGAGCCATGTTCCAACCCACCATAGACTCAACTACACTATATTGTTTCTTGCAGTTGGGCACTCCGAGCCAAACCAAGAAGCCATGAGGGTAGTTCTCACTCAACATTACAGGATGGAGTCATGAAGGCCACTCTCCTTCATCAAACCAAGTTCACTAGTTCCTCTTGAAGTCACGCTAAGCCCAAAGCCTACCCAACTATTGTTGGTGGTTTCTCTGCTAGGCTCTTAGTGGTGTCGAAATTAAGGCCATTCTCCTTTATATGCATAGAAGTTAGTATGAGGTCTTTCAACCCGTTAAGTCAAGGCTTGTTCTCATTCATGGTGTGGCCACTATGGGCATGCACATCACAAAGGAGTCCTTCTCCAAATCAGTAGTCCCTTAGTGCTTCCCTTCTATGTTGTATGCATAATTCAAACAAATCCCTTAGCAATTTGAGCTTCCTTCTAGCTCAGGTTAAGGAATCTGTTATTGGCTTTGCTCACCAAACCGGTAGAACTAAAATCATGCACAAGTTGCTACGTCATGCATAGGATTTCCTATCCACACAAGAGCCTCCTCTCTATCGCTTTGCTTTTCTCTGCTCTCACACCCCCATGAGAGTTTCTTTGTTCATCTAGCTTGTATATTCTTGCTAGTGCTTTATTTGCTCTTGCACCCCCACCATTGCTTTCCTCAATCACACACTGTTTATCACAAGAATTAGGGTCCCTTCCCTTGGGACGTGTGGTTAATTCAAAATTCTCCAAAATGGGTACATGGCCCATACCCCTTGAGCAATGCAATACCACTTCCCCCATTCTTTTCATAATTGTTGGTAGTTAGTTAGCTTAACCACTTGCTTAGAAATTAGAACAATTGATTCATGGTCATATAAGAACTTCCCCAAATCTCTCTTGATGGCTTCGCTCCCACTCATGGCCCATGTCAAGACTCCACCTCTTCATTAGTTGTTACTAAAATATAATAACAATCATTTCAGTTCTTTTATCGCATTTACATTTACTTGTCCATGTAAGCATCACTAACATAATTAATTACAATACAATATCTCTAAGAGATTAAAGTCTAATATGTTACAAATAAAGAGGCCAATTACTTTTGTGCTTATCACTCAATTTTAAAATATCATAATTGATTGATTAAGTCACATACCTTTTGATTGCGCCAAGACGTGCTCTCCAGCCTAGTATCGTAGAGATGCCATAATGTAATGTTACATTTTGACTAAGTCAAATTACATAAAAATAAAATTTCAATTAAATTAAATTAAATAAAAAATATATATGTAATGTAAACATTTTACATGGGTTAAAATAAAGTAAAAAATAAAAATAAATGTAAAAACAACCCTTAAAAAATAAAATAATAATAAAAATAAGAATGATCTATGGTATTGAGAACTCTTGGTATTGACCCATGGTATTTTGTGGAATGTAGCCCATTTGAAGAGAGAAATTAAACTGACATATATCCATCTTAACTCGGATCTAGCAAGCACCGAGAGGGATCAAATCTATTGATATGCAAACCTCTTTTAGAGTGAAAAGAGATTTGATCCCTTCCATGCTTGGTAGATCTGAAGTTAAGATGGATATATGGTACATACAATATATTCATGATAACTACTTGTGGATTTAAACTCATAACCTCTCATAATTTGTGTGGATTGGAAGAGACTTGGAAACCAATATATAAGGGGAACCTCAAAAAGGCTAATGAAAAAACATGTCAAGAAATAATTCAATTTCCTTTTCATTATTAAAATAGTTGGGTGTTTTGAGGCTAGGATTGAAGTTATTGCGCCTAGAGACGCTCTCTAGCCCAGTATGGTAGCGATGTTGTAATGTAATGTTTAACATTTTGGCTAAGTCAAATTACATAAAAATAAAAATAAATTTAAATTTAACAATAAAATTAAATAAAACGATTAATGTAATGTAAACATTTTAACTTGGTCAAAATAAAATTAAAATAAAAAATAAAAATATAGCCATATAAAAATAAAAATAAAAGTAGACCATGATATTGGACCCACGTATTGAGAACCCATAGTATTGCCCCATGGTATTCATGTGAATGTAGCCTATTTAAAAGGATAAATTAAACCAACATAGATCCATATTAACTCTGGAACTACCAAGCACAGAGGGGGAGGTTTGCATATCAAGATTTGATCCCTCTTGGGGTTCGGTAGATCCATCCCTCCATTTATAGGACCATAATAATAAACCCTTTGTTTGCAAAGTTATTTGGAAGCATGTTAGAAAATAAAATCAGCAAGTGAGCAAAAGAAAGAGATAAACGTGCTAAAGGGAAAACATGTTTTAGACCTAAACATTCCATAGTTGATCATGGTATAACTTTAAGGCATATCATTTAAAAATATTGGGAGAAAAAGGAAGAAGCCTTTTGTTCCTTTGTTTATTTCATAAAAGCCTTTCACATAGTTCCTAGGGATAAGGTTTGGCATAGAATGGAGGAACTCGGGGTTCCCAGGCATTTGAGAGCAGCTATGCATAGGTTGTATGAAGAGGTGAAAGTCAAAATTCGAACTTCAACAAGCATTTCTGAAAGTTTTAGAAGCGATATCGAGGTCAAGAAAGGTTGCCCATTGTCTCCTACCCTTTTTTGTTTATATATCGACAAGCTTGAAGAGGGGCTAAATTCGCAAGGGGGTGATGTTATCCATTTGGGCAAGGTCGTTATAAGGCTTCTTTTGTATGCATATTACCTTATTTTGATTGCTAAATTTGCTCTTGGTTTGCAAGAGCACTTACTTTCTCTTGAGCATTTTTGTAGAAAGGTGGGGATGCAAGTCAATATTAGCAAAACGAAAGTAGTGGTTTTCTCTAACGAAAGAAAGCATAACCAACATAAGTTCTACTTTGAAGGCAACATTCTGGAAGAAGTTGCATATTACAAATACCTCAGAATTGACTTCAACATAAATCTAGGTTGGGATGGCTGTAGAAAGAAAAGAACTTTGGGGGGTTGGAAAGCATTTTTTGCTTTTCAAAACAGGTGTAGAGAGGCAGAGTTATGAGACTAGAAAACCACTTTAACTATTTTGGGGCTTTTAGTGATTCAAGCGATTCTCTATGGTTGTGAACCGTGGGCTCGCGGTACATCCGAGATGCAATGGAAACAAATTGAGAAAATTTAGAAGCATTTGATTACAAACATATTCAAAATTAAAAGTGCATTTCCTTATGCTATCTTGTTAAGTGAAACATGGGCTGCTCCTATTGAAGTAATTGCAATGGTGTGAGTCATAAGGTATTTAAAAAAAATGAGCAAATGGAAGAGTGTAAATGGCCTAAGGTTGTGTTTAATGACATATTGTGCAAAAGAAAGAAGACTTGGATGCGACAAAATAACAAATGGTTTAATAAATGGGGCATTTGCTTGAGCATGTGTCCCACAAACAATCAAGAGATAAAAACTTTTGTTATGGATAAGTTCCACAAACGTACTTGGGAGAAGGAGCTAGGGAGAAATAAGTACTATATTGAAGAGTTTAACCCACTCATAATCATCAACGGAAAGCGTACATAGGGGCCAATATTTTTTGGAGAGCCAAAAAACTTATTGCTCAATTAAGGACTAATTCTCATCAACTCCATTGTGAAACAAGGCGTTGGAAAAGGCCAAAAGAAGTGTGAGAGGAAAGAATATGTATTTTTTGCTCTTCCGGATAAGTGGAAACAAAAAAAACATTTCATTTTAGAATGCGAGGCCTTCAAAGACAACAGGGAAAGTTATGCAGATATTCTGGTAGCTAGCTCTTGAGATAATCTATTCAGCGAGGGGTTTGTCGAGAAGCTAGGAGCGTTTATTACAATACTTCACATAAAAAGAACTAATACAAGAACCACATGGAGAAGCAATCTGTCCCATAGGCTATTTTAAGCCTCGTAGACGTTAAAATAATTTCATTCCATCTTAACCCATAGTAATTCCAAAATTAATATGAACCTAGACTAATTATCTTTAATCAAAAACATTGATTTCAAATTTCCCTTTTAAAAAAATATATATATATATATATATAATTTTAATAAAAATATATTTTTATTTTTAATCATACTAATTATTTATTATAGAACACAATCAATTTATGAAAAATATATTAATTAATTATTATTCTTAAATTTCATTTCAAAAGTTTCAAGTCCTATTAAAATAAAAACGCCACGTATCATATCGAATTCAAATAATCTGGTTTTTCTCACCTGTCGCTTGTTCTCAGTTAGCTTTCCCTCAATCATATGTTAATAATTTTGCTCACTGATTGCTCTTCTTGTCATGTCGCTTTTACCTCCCTTGATCATATTCTATCCCTTGTCCTAACCACTTTCAAAATTTTGCGCCATCCGCTGCTGGTATCCAGCAAGTTTGGTCAAATTAACTATTTTTAAATAAATATTAAAATTTCAAAATCCAGAAGTGTCTTAATAACACACCAGATTATCTATTCAAAATCTCATGGATGACAATATTATTCTAATGTAAATCTATACTATTTATTTTATAATTACAATAAAATTAACTATATTAAAATATGAACGCAAATGCATGGTATAGCGGTGGGGGCAGTCGGTTGCTTCGCACCCGGTTCGCTTTCGATCCCCTATGATGTCGGTGCGTTGCAGTCTTTTACTGCGAATGTATTCCGGATGTGACAGCTCAGATGTGATGGATGTCAGCGAGTCTGATATGTACAATGTATAAAAAAGAGGACCCCATATCGCTTTTTTTGGGAACTAGCCCCTCCCATTTGAAAAAAACTATATTAAAATATTCTAATTATTAATCGAGAAACTTTTAGGAACCAATATTTGTAAATAAACTCATTTGCCAAAATATATTGGATAATTTCTATTTTTTCTAAATTTAATTGAACCAAATTTTATAAATGAAATTATTTTACCTTAAAAATTTCTAAAATTGTATAAACATTGTATAAAATCATTAAAGATATTATCAAACATTTTACATGAAGTAATAAAATTAATCTAGATTTTTAAGCTTTAAGATAAATAGCCATTATAAAATTTTGCCTTTACTTATTTTCCAATTATTTACAAAAATGATCTAATTCCAATTATTTACAAAAATTATCTAATTATTGAGCATAAAAATTATTTAGTTAATAGTTCCTAGGTAGCTAGTTCTGGATGAGCAATATTTTGTATAATAATGAAATTTCATTTTTCAAAAAAATATTACATATTATTATTTTTACTAATTATTTACTAGAAAATTATCTAATTATTTTCCAATTATTAATCACAAAAACTATTTAGTTAATATGTTTAAGTAGCTAGTTTTCGATGATTAATATTTTATTAGATCGGGTTCAATTTTTTGAAACCTTCGAGGAAACCCGCTTAATTTATGGATCGTACATTTTCAACATATTACAACATAGTCATGAGTTATGATGCCACACAAATCAAATCAGGTAAAAAGATTATTATTAAATTCTCCCAACCACCCAAAATATCTTTGATGATTAATATTCTATATAATAGTAAAATTTTATCTTTAAAAAAATTCACACATTATTATTTTTACCATTAAATTAGTATTTTTTTACCATTAAATTAGTATTTTGATAATAGAGTTGTCTATAATGCGACTTTTTGGAGATTCCGGTGACGGAATCCGGCGGAATAAATTGAGGTTAAATCTTGATTTGTTGCAGTTAAAATGGTTTTTTAACTGCATATTTGGATTCAGCACCCTCAAAAACCCCTGGGACGCTTTCGTTGTGCAGAAACTAGCTATCAAACTTGCGATTCCAATAAATTCTTGCCGGATTTCGACCGGAAAAACCCGCCGGAAAGGCTTTCAAAAAGTCGCGTTATAGACAACTGCTTTTGATAAGGAGTTGTCTATAATGCGACTTTTTGGAGATTCCGGTGACGGAATCCGGCGGAAGAAATTGAGGTTAAATCTTGATTTGTTGCAGTTAAAATGGTTTTTTAACTGCATATTTGGATTCAGCACCCTGAAAAACCCTTGGGACGCTTTCATTGTGCAGAAACTAGCTATCAAACTTGCGATTCCAATAAATTCTTGCCGGATTTCGACCGGAAAAACCTGCCGGAAAGGCTTTCAAAAAGTCGCGTTATAGACAACTACTTTTGATAAGGAGTGGTCTATAATGCGACTTTTTGGAGATTCCGGTGACGGAATCCGGCGGAAAAAATTGAGGTTAGATCTTGATTTGTTGCAGTTAAAATGGTTTTTTAACTGCATATTTGGATTCAGAACCCTGAAAAACCCCTGGGACGCTTTCATTGTGCAGAAACTAGCTATCAAACTTGCGCTTCCAATAAATTCTTGTCAGATTTTGACCGAAAATAATATAAAAAAAAAATAAAAATCAAAATGAACTTAGAGATTGTCTCAAAAATGTGATCTCAGAACCTAAATAATATAAACTTTTTCCCTTCTTTAAAAAATAAATTAATATTTTTGATGGCTTCGTAAATAACGTCATGACCAATTCATGAGACATACTTTATTTTTTACCCAAAAAAACTCAAAATGAGCTTAGAGATTGTCTCAAAAATGTAAACTCCGAACCCAAATAATATAAACTTTTTCCCTTCTTTAATAAAAACCCAAAAATCTCAAAGACCGAGGCCTAGGCAAAGCTGGAAGATCCGAAAAACTTTGGTCTAATTCCATGCCTCATTATTCCTAGTATTCCATGACCATCTTGCCGAAGTTCCTGTTAAAAGCATTCAGATTTGGACAGATGCCGTCCAGGGGGGTTGCACTTAAGGAGTCTATTATCCCTTCTCCGCCCTTGGCACTCTATGAAGGCCTCAAACACAAGCCACACATCTGCAGACTGAACAAACCTTGGGTTCGCACAATCATGGCTTCTTCTGTATCTACTGCTAGCAGCGAGCAAGCGGCAGTCAAGGCCCAAGAGCCCTCTCCATTGCAGGTATTTTGATGCGTGTGTTTCTGGGTTGGATTTGCAGTGCTAGTTTTGATTAATTTTCAAGTGGGTTCCAACAGCTTCATTAATTGGTCTAAATAATTCGTGGGTTATGGAAGGATTATATGTCAAATTTTGAGCATATTTAGCTAGGAGTTTTTGGATTAAGTATGGTTGAGATTGATCTCCTGTTATTTTTTCTGTTTTCCCTTATTTAGTAAGGAAATCATATACACAGATCATATGCGTTTAATGTTGTTGATTCTGTGTTATATGGATTCACCATGGTTGCCCCTTCAACTAGCTATCTTGTATGAGCTTACTATGGTTACCCCTTCAACCAGCTAAGTGGCTGTATTTCTTGACAGCTGGATATGGATAACTCTGTTTTACAAAATACTAAAAGAATTGAGTGTTTAAGTTCTTTTCTCTTAGAGCTTGGTGGCCATGTTTTAACATGGTGTAGTCGAAAGGGGAAGTTCTTACAAGAGGTCTAGGGAGAACCTGAAATGTATTTGAAAAGGGGTTGGGGCGAGGGGGATGTTGATAGGTCACTTGAAATGAGATTGTGCACATCCTAATGACCCGGGAATTTCTCTGAATAATCTCCAAAAAGTTGAATGTGCCTCTGGAACACTCTTTTGAATGCTAAAATCTCATTAGTCAAGCCTTCTCAACCTCCTCACATCCTGAGAGAAGACAAATCTGCTTATTGAATTGAGTTTCAAATGCATCAAATGCTTTTGACCGCAACTTTATATCAGATATCTCTTATATTCCATTGCTTCTCTTTCACTATATAAATAAATCAGCCAACGGATAGTAATGCAATTATCAGAAAACCACCTTTGTTAAGTTAGTCCTTGTTGTTCTGAAAGTTGCACAGATATCTGGTATGCATTTGTGATAAGGTTCAATGCATGTATGTGGGGCTGCCGATGCAAGACAAAATTAACCTCAATGCTTTCATGAGCTTGAACTGAACTTTAAGTGATCCAATTGTTGAATAACAATTCATCATGGTGCTATGTCGATGTGCATGAGTATTGTTACACTATATTTTGAAGTACAAACCCTAGTTTTTGCAAAACAATTTAAACTTTTGCACTTATTTTGCACAGTTATTGTATTCACAACAGCTACAATCACCTAAACTGGAAAGGTTCTACTTTTCGCAATGCTGGGAAGCTCTTGGTTTTACTCTTCTGAAGGCTACAATGAAGGCTATAAAACAGACTTGGGCAATCTCTTTCCCAACATCTAAGTGGTCATTCCAAAGTTTTCAGCATATGGTTGATTACAATTTTCTGCACCTATTTTGCTCTTTTATTATATCTGCAAGAGCTACGATCAGCTAAGCTGGAAGAGATGTACTTTGAAAGACCACTGTTCTGCCTTTTGAATTGCCAAGAAGATCTTGGTTTTAGGCTTCTGGAGGTTTCAATGAAGGCCATAAAGCAGACTTGGTCACCGAAGTTGTCATTCCAAAGTTTTCAGTATATGGATGACTATAATATTAGAAGAATCCTTTGGAATGTTGCAACTAAGCAACTCTAATGAATTTTAAACATATACAAGATCATTGATCCCCTTTAACTGTAATCTGTTTATTTTCTTTCTATAGGTTAGCTCCAGGTTGAAGTTTGTCCCAAGATCAATGTTGCAATCACTACAATTTAGGTGTTTCAGTACCATATATTGCAGCCATGCCGATATGGAAATCTTGTGTTGTTATCCTTAACTTTTACGAATCCACTAAACACCTACACCATATGCTTATAAGTATTGCATTATTTTTTTGAATCAGTAACCGGAGAATCCACAGTATGAACATTTTTATACCAACGTTTCAAATCCCAAATGGGATCCATCATCAGGATTAAAGAATGATGATAAAAGAAGAGCATTTTAGAAAGAATAAATACTAATGAGGATAAATTTTAAGGAACAACACACTGTCGGCTAGAATCTTAATTTAATTTAATTTTTATTTTAATAAATTACTTTTATTTTATTTTAATAAATTACTTTTATTTTTATTAAAATTTTGAAGAGTTAATATCTTAGTTCATAACCTATGATTAAATTAGGGAATAGAACTAATACTAACAACTAGATAATTGAACTAAAATATATTAATTTTTATATAAATTAAATTAATATATTAAACTAATTCATATTGCATTATTTTCAAATCTCCAGTTTTCATACGAGATAAAGATGCATTCTTTCAATAGTTGCAAATTGCAATTACTTATATTTGATCTTATTCTTGTCATCATAATTGTACATATACCCTCATTTCTTTTCTATCCTTATAGAGGTTTTTTTTTTTTCACTTTATCATAAAGTGATGAAATTAGTGGCAAGCATGGTTTTTGTGGGTCTAAGTATCTCTTTTAATGGGAATTACCAAGGCCCCATAGACGATTAATTTAACCTGCTATTTCTAATAGACTTTACTATTTTGCTTTCCTTAGTAACCATCGCTTTTATCGAAGATAGCTTGCCTTTGCACAAGGAGTCCGATTTAAAAATAGTGCATGCCTGGTTGACCATCTAAGATACAGGAATATGTATTGTTGTAACTACTTGGATAACAATATCCACTCAGACTTTCAAAATTGCATCTACAAGGTGTTGGGTTTTCTTTTATGTTGTCAGCATCAATATCTGTCATCGGTATCAATTATTTGGTTAAAGATTCCAATGTTCTTTTTTTTTCCCCTGGGAAAAAGTCGTAATTTTCATTAATGATTAAGAAAATTACATTTTGCAGATGCCGTAGCATATTCAAAAGCAGGCTGTGTGCCTGTCGAGTTCACTGATAGCTAATTATATCTCCACGCAGGGAGCATGATATTATGTCAGTTCAAAAGATCAAAATTTATGTCTTGCTCTTCGCAGAGAGCAATATATACTATATATAATCAAAAAGATGTACAGTAAAGTCTGTATCTACATACTGAAAATAACAAAAGTATCTGCATATGTATGGGCTGTATAGCCCATCATTCAAGATGTTCTTCAAAAGGGCGATGATAGTACTGATAATATGTGCCATCAGTGTCCTCCTGTATCCACCAGTCCTCTCCTATTCTGTGCGCTGCCTCTTTGGAGAGCTGATCTGCAATGGTGTTCTGTTCCCTGTAGATATGGTGACAGACAAAAGATTCAAAAGACATAGTCAATCTCTTAGCTTCCTCCAGAATATGTCTTAAAGCAAATGCATGGCAATGAGATGCACTGTTAAGCCAATTGCATACAACTTTTGAATCACCAAATAGCTGTAAGTGTCTGCATTGTTTAAGAATAGCAAAATGTATAATGTGTTTGGCTGTAATGAGTTCAGCATAATTATTAGTGCCTCTTCCAAGGTTAATTTGAATCTTATAACAGTGTCTGTCATTTAAATGAAGAGTGGCGCCCCCCCCACAGCCATCATTTTGGGCCGATCCATCAAAAAAAGCCCAAGGCTTAGAGTGATCAATGGGAATCGGGGAGAGAGTTCTTGGAGTAGAGTCAGTGTCCTCATCAGGTAACAAGTTGTAATCCGCTACTGTGGAGAGGATGACCGAAGGCCAGTGAGGTCTCTTCATTTGAAAAATGGATAAGTTACGGGCTATCCATATAGCCCAACAGATCAGCAAAGGGAGGTTTTTGGCTTTGCCCGAATGTTCAGAGCACCAGGTGGACCAAGCCTCCTGAAGGGATTCCCCGTGCCAATGTTTCAGCTGCGGGATGAGAGAAGTAATGGATTGCCAGATATGTGAGGTCGTGCTGCAAGTGAGAAAGAGGTGCTCCGTTGTCTCTTCAGCGTTTAAACAGAGATGACAACGATAGGGCCCAAAGAATGATCGCTTTATAAGGTTGGAGCCTGTCGGGACTTTGTCAAATATGATATTCCACATCAGAAGTCTTGTCCTTGGAGCAGCCTTTAATTTCCAGATCGTCTTCCAAGCGCTGTGAATTTCAGGTGGCTTATATGTCTCCATGAGCTTAAGATATCCCAGCTTGGGTGTGTACACACCATGCTTGGCATGTGCCCATATAATTTCATCCGGACCTTCCATGAGTCTGATATTGGCTTGTATGAGAGCAGAGATAAAGTCCTTCCAATCATCAATCCATTGAGGTGGCAGGTTCAATGCTCTGTCAGTTAACCAAGCCTGCTGGAGGAAGGTGGTGTTAGCTTGGTCCCCGATATGTTTAATATAAAAGATGCCTCTGTCATTGAGATAGCGCACAAGCTCCGCCGGGAGTCTGTGTGCATTCCCACAGCCAACCCAGGGGTCCACTCCTATTCGAACAGCATTCCCTTCTTTGATCCGCCATGTAATGCCTTCCCTCAGTAGTGGAATAGAGTCAATGACAGCTTTCCAGATGTTTGAATATTGTGTGTTATGCCCAGGTCTGATACAAAGCCAATCAAGAGTAGATAGTGGTTTGATATATTTAGAGTAAGCCACCCTGGTCCAGAGACTGTCAGCAGTAAGTAGGCTCCAACCAAGCTTGGCTGCCAGCGCTTTAGAGAATATAGCCAATCTCTTGATTCCCCATCCTCCCCATCTCTTGGGTTTCGTGATAGTCTCCCATTTAACCCATGCGAATATGCGTCCTGGCTGGTGCCCTTTCCACAGGAATCGGCAGCATATACTCTGTAGTCGATTCAGGATACCTCTAGGTATCCAAGCCAGGGCCATCCAATACACCGGAGTAGCCTCTATGACAGCCTTGATGAGAACAAGTCTGCCTGCTCTCGAGAGATATTTGTGGTACCAGACTTGGAGCCTTTTTTCTACCTTGGAGATGAGCCATAACCAATCTGCTATTTTATATCCCGCTGGCTTCAGTCTGAATCCCAGATACTTAATGCCATCCGACAGTTCCATGTTGGCAAATGGGAAGCGCTGTGAGGCAAAATTGACTTCATGTGCCGAGCATCCAATAGAAGTGATGGTAGATTTATTATTGTTAATCTGCATACCCGTAGCCTGTTGGAAAAGACGGAAGGAGTTATGAAGGGAGGAGGAGTCACCAATACTGCCATTAAGGAAGATGAGGATATCATCCACGAATAGGAGGTGAGTAAGGTAGAATTCATCCACTATTTTGATGCCTGTGAGTTGTCGACGTGCTCTGGTGGATGAGATAATCCTACTCAGCCCTTCCATAATCAGAAGGAACAGTAACGGAGATAGAGGGCATCCCTGTCTAAGCCCTCTCTCTGCTGTGAAGAAAGGTGTCGCTTCTCCATTGAGGAGGACGCTGTAGGAGACATCCAAGATGCAGCTCATCATCCATTTGATAAAGTCAAATGGGAAGCCAAGATGAGTGAGCAGTAGCCTAAGGTACAACCAGTTAGTTCTGTCGAAAGCCTTAGAGAGGTCAACTTTGAGAATCATACCTTTCTGTTTCTTGATATGCAGGGTATGCATGAGTTCCTGGGCCGAAGCAATGGCTTCATGAATCTGCCTGTGGTGTAGGAATGCGAACTGTTCTGATGAAATATGCTGC
Source organism: Pinus tabuliformis (assembly GCA_031772625.1). NCBI lineage: Eukaryota > Viridiplantae > Streptophyta > Pinopsida > Pinales > Pinaceae > Pinus > Pinus tabuliformis. The sequence continues at coordinate 230,428,543 of CM062819.1, read as the reverse complement.
GAGAGAATAGGCTTGATCCGGTTGGCAATTATCTTAGCAATAATCTTATAAAGACAGTTGCATAAAGATATGGGTCTGAAGTCGTCAAAGGAGGCAGGGTTATCAGTCTTAGGTATGAGGGCGATGAATGTAGATTTAATGGCTGATGATATTCTGCCTCTTTTCCTACTGTCCTCCACTATACTCAGTAAGTCCTGACCCAGAATGTCAAAAAAGGAGATGTAAAATTCAATTGTCCACCCATCTGGTCCAGGACTTTTGTCCTTTTTGAACCATTTTAGAGTTGCTTCAAGTTCCTCCATGGTCACCTCCTTTAGAATCTCGTCCGAACTGTCCTGGTCCACAAATCTGGGGAATAGCTCTGCAATGCGCATGATCTCCAGAATATTAACATTCCTTGGAGCCTTGTAGATGCCTCGGAAGTGATCAGTAGCCAGCCTTGCCAAATTTTGCTGATCTGAGATAGTGTGGCCCTGTTCATCTTTAAGTTCCCAAATAGTGTTGATAGCTTTGCGACCATTGGCAAATTTGTGGTAGAACTTAGTGTTGTTATCACCCTCAGTGAGCCAAATAGCCCTGCTTCTCAGCCTCATACTTTCTTCTCTTTCCTTCAGGATTTGTGTACGCTGAGCTATCAATAGATTATACTGCTCCTTGTTCTCAGGCGTGTTGAAGTTCCCTGTAGAAGAGTTTTCATACTCCGAGATGAATCTCTCTGCCTCCATGAGAGTATGGTTATCTTGTATCCTCTTCTGATGAGCCCACCTTTTTGTGACCAGCTTGAGCTCAGATAATTTCCGGACAAAACCCGTAGGCAAGTCCTCTTCATCCCGAATTGGGTTATTTTGCCAGAATTCATGGACCAGGTGTATATATGAAGGATCTCGTAGCCATGCAGCATTGAATTTATAAGGACTCTTGATCTTGTGGGTAAGGCCATCAATCTCCAGGAAGATGGGTCTGTGATCCGATAGACCACCGGAGCCTACCCATTGTCTAGCCCTGGGAAGATCATTATATAACTGCTCTTTAATAAGAAAGCGATCAAGTCTCCTAGCCAAACTCTGTTCCCCACTTCTATTATTGGACCAGGTATACTGGAGTCTAGCAGAGGGGATGTCGACCCAGTGATGGTCTTCCAATAGGGAGGAAAAGGAGTCTGAGAGGGAGTCCACTTGAGCCATATGCCCCCATGATTCACAATAACCCAAGGAGAAATTAAGGTCCCCTCCCAGAACAATGTTATCTGCTTGCAGAAGCTCTCTCTCAAATAAGGATCTCCAGAAAGTGAGTCGATCAGAGCAGGGTCCATAGACATTAATCAGACGGAGGTCCCTATCCAGTGTATGAACATGAATGTCGATACCAATGAATCCCTTGCCCCCCCAATAATTACATATGTCAATGGATTTATTACAGACACCGATGGCAAGACCCCCTGATCGGCCAGCAGCGTCCAGTGCATGAAAAGTCCAATGCGGAAGCCAAGAAGATAGGGTGCGTACAAGAAGGTCCACCGGACAGAGGGTCTCCTGAAGGAAGATTATATCCAGATGATCCGAGGTAATAAGCCTCCTGAGTGCTAGTTTTTTGGCGGAACTAGCAAACCCTCTACAATTGAAGGAGAGGATTTTCATAAGGAAGGAGGGGGAGGGCCATCCTTCGCTCTAAGGGCCCCAAAAATAGTGTGCTGCCGCCCGAGGGCAACCTCCTCATCCGCCGTCTTCCTGGCTTTAGTAATGCGGGAAGGGCGACCACGACCGATCTTAAGATGTGATGGTGGATTAACAGGGTCAAGACCAATCACATCGGGTCCCCTGTCCTTGTTCCGGGGTCGGAGGGAATAACGGGGTGATTGCTTGATTAATGCAGAGGTCGATGAGATCAGGGATGGGGGAGCCAGGGGAGGGGGTGGAGGAATCGAACAAGTGAGAGATGTATGTGACAGTGAATGTGAGGTGTGAGTTACAGGCGGTTCAGAGAGTGAAATGATAGATGAAATACAGGATGCATGCAAATTCAAAGAGATAGGTGAAGATAACATACCCGTAACCGCAGTGTCCTTTGGAGGGTTCAGTGAGTGCTCCTGAGCCTCTGAGGACGAAGGCGGTGCCGGGGATGGAGGATCATGAGCTAAGTGAGTGTGTCCAGTACCTTCTGGTGGCGCAGCATCCCCTGTAGTGCATTGAGGGGCTTCAGGAGGCTGATCAGGCTGCTGATTCAATGGAGTCGAGTTGTCTATCTCCGTAGCCTCTTCTTGTGCTTGCCGATGAGATTTCCGAAGGAGTGGGCAGTCTCTGTAGAGGTGCCCAACTTTGTGGCATCTGCGACAACGATATGGGATGCCCTCATAGTCAATGATCTGCCTTCGCGCTGAGTCTCTCCACTGTATAGTGATATATTCATATAGTCCTCCGCGTGTATCCATATATATGAGAATCCTGGCATAGGCCATCATACCAGTCTGGAGATAAGATTTGTCATATCCCATATAGGAGCCCAGAGCGTTGCCAATGCGCTTGAAAATTTCCTCGGACCAATATTGTAGGGGGAGTCCTGGGAGCCGAATCCAAATAGGGCCAACCCCAATCTGCTCCGTCTCAGGATCGAATAATGGAGTCCACCGTTTGAGAAGCACAGGTGCATGGTCAAAATGCCAGTGTGAGGACAAAACCCAGTTTGTGTGGTCGGCACGCGCGAACCGAAGTGCAAACCATCCCCTCACAAATGTCTGCACAAACGGAAGATCAACTAAGTGATGCCCCCAGACCTCAGAAGCCCATGCCTTCAAGCGTGCCGCCGTATAATTTCGTCCCCTGATGCGCCCTACCAAGACCCGGTCCGCGAAATCCATAGCTTCGCCCCACTGAATGTCCTCTTCCAGTCTGAGGAAGTAATCCGCTTCTCGTGACTTAAAACATTTAGATTTCCTTCTAGGGCCTCCAGAATGAGTAGGGTTCCTCAGAGGATGTGATGCCGAAGGAGGCGGATGAGCAGGTATCGATGGTTGTAAAGATACAGGGATACCAGCAAAAGGAGCGTGTGGAATACCAGATAGGGGATCCGAAAGAGGGGGTACGGATGAGAAACTGCCGGACGAGGGACCAAAGTAACCCGCAGGGCCGGAGGTGGCAAGAGCCAGGTTAGGGTTATGCGGGAAGTGAGATGAACCGATAGTCGGTGGAGTTAACCCGAGGGAGGGGTTTAAGGAACCAGCAACAAACCCTAGGGTCGCCGGGGAATGTGGAGGCGTCGAGAGGGCCGGCCAGGTGGGAGGGTCGTCCGGAAGAACCACGGGCAAGGATCTGGAGGATTCTCCATGCACATACTGAGAGTAAACCCCAGAATAATCACCATACAATATACCTTCTGAGCTGGCATTGGGGGTTCGCCAGATGGAGACCCCTTCCAAGGGGTCCGCAGAGTAGTCCACGCTCTCCAAGTCTTCCATGTTAACAGCTCCTCGAAACGGTGAGAAACAAGCGGTGCAGAAAGTCCCGGCGGTAACGACAAGGCGCAGATGAAAGTAAAAAACCCCCAAGGTAAAAGTTATAACAAATAGCTGGTATGCAGTTAACGCCCGTGAAAGTTACCTGGTGGAGACAGTAAACAGCTTCAAGGTAAACGGATGTCCAGGTGACGAGAAACCAAACGGCGACAAGCGTGGATGGGCATCGAACGGCGGATGTACAGGCTAGGGTAACGGAGGGAATAATCCAGCGACAGGATGAAACAAAAGGAAATTGCGATGCGGGAAACAGAGCCTGTAGGGTTCTGAAACCCTAGCCAAACCCTGACCGCACGGATAGCCTACGCGCGAGTCGCTCCATCCTCCTCCTCGATCTCAGATTCCAATGTTCTTATTAATATTCTACCTCTATTATTCCTCCAATCTGTAAATATTATAGTACAACATATTTTAATTTTTTTTTTTCTTAAAATTCAATTGGTTCTAAATCAACCTTGATATCTCCAGTGTCTTTTGCTCTAAGTTAATTTCGAAGAGTTTCAGTCTTGACAAGTTCTCACTATATCCGTCATATCATATTCATTTTTTGTTCTCTCTTAGGACTCAGGAGTACTCTCTTCTGACTTCAAAAGTATGTCTAAGTTGATGCCCAAAATCAAGCTTTGAATATGGAATAAATGAGTCCACGGCTAAAACAAACAAACTCTAGAGTTAGTTAATGTTTATGCATTTTCAAATTTATAAAAGTGATCATTATAGTCACTTTTTAACATAATGTACTTGTTCTGTATATATAGATGTAGCTTAATTTATAGACAAAATGACTTTTTTTACAACATTTATTTGGTTAATTTATAGACGAAATGACTTTTTTTACGACATTTTTCTGGTTAATTTAAAAAGTTGAGTTTAAGTTGCTTAATCTATAGAATTCGAGTGCCCCATGGGGTTTTTCAGGGTGCTGAATCCATTTATGCATTCAAAAATATATTTTAAACAACAACAAAAAAATACATTATTTCTTGAAATTATTTTGCTGGATTCAGGTGGAAAACTCTGTTTTGTCTGTAAGTTAGATTATATATATATAAACCGGAACATGAATTTATGGAGAGATTGATAACTTCAAAGATTGGTTGCCACTGTTACACCAGATACAACTATTTCATAAATGCCACAAATATACCAGTTATAACATTTTTCCAGAGACTTGAGCCGATGCAGCTGGGGAAACAAATTGTTCACCAAAACACTCCTTTGACCTCATAATCTGAATATATTCACTGGAGGTAAAACATTTAGTTGATTGATCAAATTGTAAACAAATATCTCACATGTTTGGTATTTATGGTTGTTAGCCAAAAACATAGCTCCACTGACATGCTTGGCCAGAATTACTTTCTTTCTGTCCTTACTTTCTTTCTGTCGTTATCAGGAGGATCGAGAGTCCAGACATATTGCACTTGTCAAAATGGCAGAGATTTAGAATTACTCTTATTATTTATAAGATGCACTTCCAAATAATCTATAAGTCTATCTTTTAGGTGTTGAAAAGGGATAGTTATACTTTAATGGGAGCAATAGGCATATTGATGACAGGTGTGGAAAGAGGTATTTATTTGTAAGTGGTAATGGAATTTGTTTCTCATTGATTGTGTTGAGGTTAAACTAGCATAAATCTATTTAAATATGGATCTAATATGAATCGAGAGGGATCCAATTTCTTCACATGCAAATTTTTTATGAGCTAATATTATTTAAATGTTTTGTATATATATATATATATATATTTGGCCGATTTGAGCAAAATTTTAACTTTGATGATGGATGGATATCCTGATTCTTTACACATTATACTGGGTTGTAGAATAAGCCTCTCGGCTCAATCAGAATTATAATTCCACATACCTTTTTGCTATAAATTTCTAACTTACAAATGCTCATATCAAATATCTTTTTTCCACTATCTGTTTTCTGTTGTAGAGAGCTATTTTCTACTAATATTATTTGCTTAAGTAAATGAAAAATATAAGATGTTTTTTCTTTCCCCACAAATGCGACTTATATTACTTCAAATATGCTCCAGATTCACAGTAGAAAGACATAAGAGTTACAATGGAGAGACATAAGAGTTACAATGGAGAGACATACGAGTTGCATGAAGATCCGCTTCCTATGAAAGTTAGGGAGGCTAATACATGGGCATGTACTCCAAGGGGTAGGTGTTGGAATGTATAAATTATACTTGTTTTATGTGTGATACAGTGTTGTAGGAATTGCACCCTCCCCCGGTTTAGAAGCCGGATTCACGTCCCATGTGGAACGGTGGGCAAACGCGGTTTTGAAAATCAGAATTGTGATGGTTCCATAGGCCTGAATCACGGTTTTGTTGGAAATTGACAACTAATTAATGTAAATATGGGTAAAATTGTATCAGTTATTGGCAAGTTAGTTTTATACCAAAACATCAGCTATGTAACTGAGGAGGCTCGTATAAAACTGATGAATGCCCGAACTATTGTAATGGAGAATCATTTATTGATTGAATATAAATTCCAAATCCTTTTGCCCTGTGGATGTTTCCTTGACACCCTATCAGGGTTTTACCACGTAAATCTTGAGTTTTTACTTGTGTGGTTATATTCAGTTTCATTTTTCTTTCTTGTTTAGTAACCTCTTGTAACTACAAATGGTATCAGAGCGGTTGAGTTGAGTTTGGAGGCGAATGCTTGTGAAAAAAAAGGCTGCGTAAAACCATGCGTGGTTTTTTTTGGAGGCGTGGTGAAAGAAACTGCGTGATCGTGTGGCTTCTTTGGAGGCGTTTGCAGTGAAGCCAGAGCTGCCACATCCGTCGAGGAAGCTCCTGCCGCCAGAGTAGAAGAGCTGCGTGCGTGTGGCAACAAGGCCTGCGTGTAGCAACATTCGTCGAGGAAGCCAGAGGCCCCTCTGAGAACTGCGTGGACCCTTTGCTTGATTGCTGAGACACTGCGTGAAAACCTGCCCGTTGTGGACCAGAGGAAGAGCCGTCGTTGCGTGGAGCGAAGAGGCCCTGTCCAGTTCTTTCACGCCATTGTCCAGCGCCTACGTGGAGGCCCATTTCCGTCTTCTGCATGTGGCAAACTGTCGAGGAGTTGCGTGTAACCAACGCCCTGTCTAGAACCGGAGCAAGGAGCCCAGTGTGGACCACCATCTTGCTCTGCTTGTGCCTGTAGCATTTGCTGCCCGTTGCCATCTGTCGAGGAAGCAGCGTAGCCTGTGTGAAGCCAGAGCTTGCTCTCTGATCTTTGCCTATGCCTAGACCAGAGCCGTCGAGCTGTTCTCTGCATGTTGGTTGAGGGTGTGAAGATTGCGTGAAGACTCAGAGTGCCTCTGCGTGCTGGTCGAAGAAGCTAGAGTGCCGTATGCGTGTAAACCAGTTTGCAAGAAGGAAGATGCTGGTGAAAGCTGCATGAAAACTACCCGTCGAAGAGGACCCTCTGCCTGATCATCTTGGAAGGCCGGGTATTTTTTTTTGCAAAATTTGTTGAATAAATTCAGGGTTTGTTAAAGGGTTTCTTTAAATCGAAGAACAAAGATTTTTCTTTCAAGAAACTGAAATTAAACAAAAGGAATTTTCAGAAAGATGTTGTAGGTTTTCTAAGTCAATTTGAAAAAAAATTGGGAAAGTAAAATTCTGAATTTTTGTTGGGGAATTTGTGAAATTTTTCCAGAAAATTGAAGTAGAAAAAAAAATTGGAAAACCCTTTGTTGGAAGAAGACAATCAAAATATTTTTTTTTAAAGAAACCCTAGTTGAAAGACTGAAACCCTAGGAGGAAAGAAATGGCCAAGATGACGAATGCAAAGTTCAAGGTGGAGAAATTCACCGGCAAGAACAACTTTGCTCTTTGGAAACTGAAAGTTAGGGATTTGCTGGTGCAACAAGGGTTGCACAAAGCTTTGGACGGGGCAAATAAGAAACTTGCTAGCATGAAAGATTCGGACTGGGAGGACTTGGATGCCCGAGCTCTCAGTACCATCAGGTTATGCCTGGTGGATGAAGTTCTCTTCAACATTGTTGAAGAGAGTATAGCTTCAGGCTTATGGGAAAAACTAGAAAAACTATATATGACAAAGTCGTTAACCAATAAAATTTATTTGAAAAGACAATTGTACAGTCTTCGAATGAAGGAGGGTTCAAAAGTTGCAGAGCATTTAAATGTTTTTAATACACTTATATGCCAATTATTAGATGGAAGTTAAAATTCAGGAGGAAGACAAAGCTATAACCTTGTTATGTTCTCTGCCCGAGTCATGGGACCACTTCGTAACTTTAATCAGTTGGAGCATTGTTGATTCTTTGAAATTTGAATCAGTTGTGGGAGCTCTCTTGTCTGAAGAAGTACGAAGGAAATCAAGTACTGAAACAGCTGCACCAGAAGCCATGATAGCTAGAGGACGGTCAAAGGAAAGAGGAGAAAAAACAAGGGGGTCGTCCAGATCTAAATCAAAGGGAAAGAAGTGTAAGGCAAAATGTTGGCATTGCAACAAAATTGGACACCTTAGGAAAGACTGTTGGAAACGAAAAGAGTCTGATAACTTGAAGAAGGAAGCAAATCAGGTTGATTCAGGTATGACAGACAAAGTTTTATCTGCTGAAGAATTATGTATGATAGATGAAACTTTACCTGTATGTAATGTCTTTCAGGGTTTTGAAAGTTGGCTGTTAGACTCTGGTGCTTCTCATCACATGTGTCCACACAGAAATTGGTTTACTTCATATGAATATGTAAATGGTAGTTCTGTGTTTGTGGGTAATAATGTATCATGTCAGACTATTGGGATGGGAAATATCAGGATTAAAATGTTAGAACATTAACTAATGTTAGACATGTACCTGAATTGAAGAAAAAATTGATTTCTTTGGGAGTGTTGGATTCGGATGGTTATAAGTTTACAGGTCAGAATGGAGTGCTGAAAGTCTCTAAAGGCACCCTAGTTGTTATGAAAGCAGAAAAGGTTGGAAATCTTTACAGACTCAAAGGAAGTACTCAGGTCAGTGAAGCAACGATTGTGTCAGAAAAAGAAGAAGAAGGTACTCGCCTATGGCATCAATGATTGGGTCACATGAGCGAGAAAGGTCTTTAGGTACTGATGAAACGTAAATCACTTCCTGATCTGAAATCTTTGAAGTTGGATTTCTGTAAACATTGTGTGTATGGAAAACAGTGTAAACAGAGATTTAAAACTGGAAATCATAATAGTAAAGATATTTTAGACTATATTCATTCTGATCTGTGGGGACCATCTCCTATTGTATTCTATATCTTTTAACGTTTATTGATGATTTCTCCCGTAAAGTTTGGGTCTTTCTCTTGAAAAAGAAAGCTGATGTATTCAATATATTTAAACAATTTAAAGCAATGATAGAGAAAAGAATAGGCAAATCAATTAAATGTTTAAGAACTGACAATGGTGGTGAATTTACTTCAATAGAATTTGAACAATACTGTAAGGATGAAGGAATTGTTAGACACAAAATTGTTGTTTATACTCCTCAACAAAATGGTGTTGCTGAACGTATGAATCAGACTCTTATGGAAAGAGCCAGAAGCATGATCAGCAATGCTAATCTGCAAAAGGAGTTGTGGGCAGAAGCAGTATCCACTGCTTGTTATTTAGTTAACAGATCACCTTTAGTGGCAATTAAATGTAAAATTCTTGAAGAAGTTTGGTCAGGTCAATCTTGTGATTATTCACATTTAAGGATATTTGGCTATGATGCTTATGCTCTTATTCCTAAAAATCAACGTTCAAAATTAGATCCAAAATCGAAATGTTATGTCTTTGTTGGGTATGACTATGCGGTGAAAGGATACAGGTTGTGGGATCCTACATCGTGGAAGATAGTCATTAGTAGAGATGTAACATTTGATGAATCTTCTCTTTTAAAATCAAATGTTGAAAGAATTGAATAGGAACAGGTATCGCCAAATCAACAAATTTAGTTGGAGGCTAGACCTTTCGGTGACAGTCAAAAGGAAGAAGAGACTTCTGGAGAAAAAGGTGTTGAAGATACAAAGGAAGCTGTTGAAGTTTCTGAACCAGTTCAACAACCAGTCACTCTAAGAAGGTCTACAAGGGAAAGAAAAACTCCCAAAAGGTATGAAGATTCTACTTCATCTTTTGCTTTGATTACTGAAGATGGGGAACCTTCTTGTTATCATGAAGCAGTAGATGATATGGATAGCGAAAAATGGAAAACAACTATGGAAGAAGAAATGGATTCCTTAGCCAAGAACAATACTTGGGATCTTGTAGAACTTCCTGAAGGGAGAAGTGTTGTTGGATGGAAATGGGTCTTCAAACTAAAACGGAAAGTTGATGGAAGTATTGAAAGGTATAAGGTGAGACTGGTAGCAAAAGGGTATTCTCAGGTTGAAGGTATCGACTTTCATGAGATTTTTTCACCAGTTGTAAAACTTGTTTCTATTCGTATTGTGTTGGCACTAACTACATTACCTAACCTTGAGTTAGAACAGTTAAATGTTAAAACAACTTTTCGACATGGTAATTTGAATGAAGAGTTATATATGGAACAACCATAAGGTTTTGTACAAGGTCGCAACAGAAGATTAGTTTGCAAGCTCAAGAAATCATTGTATGGTTTGAGGCAGTCTCCCAGAGGATGGTACAAGAAGTTTGACTCCTTCATGGTGAGCCAAAACTTTATTAGAAGCGAGTATGATCATTGTGTATACTTCAAGAGTTTCAATGGCATATTCATTATCTTAGCTTTGTCTGTTGACAATATGCTTATTGCAAGCAAAATCATGGAAGAGATCAACAGGGTAAAGGGTCAGCTCTCTAGGACGTTTGATATGAAGGATCTTGGAGCAGCAAAACATATCTTGGGCATGGAGATACACAGAGACAGGAAAAATGGTAAGCTTTGGTTATCACAACAAAAGTATGTGGAGAAAGTACTTGAAAAGTTCTGTATGAACAATGTGAAACCTGTTAATGTTCCATTAGCTTCCCATTTTAAGCTTTCTTCGGTTTTGAGTCCTAGAACTGATGAAGAAAAGCAGTATATGTCTCATGTACCATATGCAAATGTTGTAGGCAACTTAATGTATGCGATGGTATCTACAAGACCTGACATTTCACATGTAGTTGGAGTTGTCAGCAGGTTCATGGCAAATCCAGGTGAAGAACATTGGCGAGCAGTGAAATGGGTGCTTCGATATCTAAGAGGCACAAGTGACCATTGCATCATCTTTAATGGTAGTGAAGGATCAGTCTATGGATATGTAGATGCTGATTATGCAGGTGATTTGGACAAAAGAAGATCTACTACAGGTTATGTCTTTACTCTTGCAGGTGGAGCAATTAGTTGGATGTCAAAGCTTCAAGAAACAATTGCGTTGTCCACTACCGAAGCAGAAAATATAGCTGCTTCAGATGCCAGTGAAGAAGCAATTTAGTTAAAATGTCTACTTGATGAGATTGGAAGGACACAGGAGAAAGTGAATGTACTTTGTGACAGTCAGAGTGCTATTCACTTGGCTACAAATCCTGCTTATCACAACAGAACCAAGCACATTGATGTAAGGTATCATTTTTTGAGACATGTGATTGATGGCGGAAAAGTACCTCTTCAAAAGGTCCATACACGAGAGAATTGTGCAGACATATTCACAAAGCCAGTTACAGTAGAGAAGCTGCGATGGTGTTTAACTTCTCTTGGCTTGCAGAAGAGATGATGAATGGGCATGGGCAAGGGATTAGGAAAATTGTTGTCAAGGTGGAGTTTGTTGGAAATTGACAACTAATTAATGTAAATTTGGGTAAAATTGTATTAGTTATTGACAAGTTAGTTTTATACTGAAACAAAAGTTATGTAACTGAGGAGGCTTATATAAAACTGATGAATACCCAAACTATTGCAATGGAGAATCATTTATTGATTGAAAAGAAATTCCAATCCCTTGCCCCGTGGATGTTTCCTTGACAGCTGTCAGGGTTTTACCACGTAAATCTTGAGTTTTTACTTGTGTGGTTGTATTTAGTTTCATTTTTCTTTCTTGTTTAGAAACCTCTTGTAACTACAGGTTTCGGCACTATTCGGTCACAGTGTGTGAGTGGTTTTGGGACTGGCCCGCAAGGTTTGAGGAAAGACCTGCGTGGTTCCGCGGCTCAACTTTATATTTTTATTTTTATTCTTATTTTTCATTAACTGTGGTTAAAGTGGGGCTTTCAGGACACTCCTAAGGTGCTTCCTTGATGTTCCCTAGACCCTTTTTAATGATAATGTTAAATTATTAAAGTAGGAGGATGAAATTCATCCATTTACTTAAATTTTTAACATGATCTTGAAATGACTCGGGATGTTTGAGAGAGGTTCCAACCTCATCAGAGTTCATATGGAGAAAATAGAATTTCATATCCTATTCAAAATTCTTCAAACTTAACAGCTTTCAGGATTTCAGGGTTAATGGAATTGTGGCACTTCATTAGATTATATCATAGATGAGGGTATGTGATTGGCATTCAATCAAGAGCACCAAGCCCTATATGTACCTTAGTGTTGGTGGTGTTGATTGTAGAACACCTTTGTCATGGCCTTAGCAAAAATTTACCCTTCACCCAAGTCAAAATCATTGATCCAGTGATGTTAAGCTTTTTCTACCATATTTTAAGGCTTGGATTAGGCAGTTTGATCAAAATTGGGCAATGTTGACTAGGATCCCTAAAGAATCGAGGTAGAGGCAAAGGCTAGACGAGGAGCATAATCTAGATTCTAGATGGTTGATGCTTGAATAATTAATCATTAATGTACTGTGGATGCCATTTCTATCTTGATTTGTGTACAATATACATGCTTTGATACTATGTTGCAGGAAACGTAGGGCAAGGGGGCATTTCCGTATGGAAACAGGTACGAAACACTGAAACACGTATGGTACAGCCTTGAATGCGTTTCAGGCCGTACTGCCACATTTCACGAAACTGAAATGTGGCCAGTACGACCTAAAACGCGTTTCAGGGCCGTACGACTCACGTTTCAGCGTTTTACTTGTGTTAAAAAAAAATTAATTTGTTTTCTAATTTATGTTTAGGTTATCCTAGTGACTTCTAGTTGCTTCTAGATGCCTGTCTAAAGTTATAAAAGTGAACTTTTTCCCTAGTGTTGATATGTAGTTCATGGTAATGTTAAATTCTTAAAGTAAAAGTGATATTCTCCTTTATTTTTCATTTTCATCCTTTTACTTAAATTTTTAACATTACCATGAAATGACTCAGGATGTTTGAGAGTGGTTTCGCCCTCATTGGATTTCATATGGAAAAAGTAGAATTTTAGATCTCACTCAAAATCCAGTAGACTTATCTGTTTTTCAGGATTTCAAGATTGGGGGGATTGCAATGTTTCCATTGGATTTTATCATGTACTAGGGTATGGAACTTGTATTTAATCAAGAGAAACAAGCCCTCTATGCAGGGGAGACTCCCAATAATGAAGAGCATGTAGGGTACTAGGGTATGAAACTTGTATTTAATCAAGAGCACTAAGGTCATTCGACTATGTAGGAGGAGACTCCCAATCAAGCACGAGACAAGAAATTAGAAATTTCTCGTGGTTGATTTTGGATATTTCTATTTTCATTATGTGATCATTCATGAGTAAATGTGATGTAAATTTAGAGACTTATAGTTTATGCATTGATAATTGACAATTTTATCATAATGTAATAAATTAGAATGTATCATACATGCTTTATGATTGCACATATTTCTTAAATGTCCTAATATATATATATATATATATATATATTCGCGTTTCCCCGTTTCCAAAATTTGGGGAGGTCGCGTTTCGTATCGGTTCGCGTTTTGGAAACTCATACCCGTTTCCCCGTTTCATGCGACCTAGCTTTGATATATTTTGCAACTAATTTGGCATTTTGGATGTTTTTATGAATATAAATGCAATTAATACACGCTTCTAGGACGCTTCCAAGTTTTTTTTTTTAAATGACACTTTGTTTCCAAAAACACACCTGCCTCGTCCCCGCTTCATGCAACATTGATGTGATCATATTTGTGATTGTTGTTATTATTTGCCATTGCGAGGTAGGGTTTTTCCTACGTAAGAAGTCGGTTTCAATGTTTTGGCCTTGGGAGATTGTTAGATCTAGTTGGATATGAGAGGTTGTCTCCAACTAGTTGGTTTCTAGTTTGCTGTGTGGTTGAGATATTTTCTCAAAAGATTGCTAGTATGCTAAAATAGTGCATGTATCTTAAACCAAAGCTGAATGAATTATTTGAAATGATGTTAATAGAGTATGTAAACACAGTTCATTGTGTGTGTGAAAACGATGTCTCCTCTCCTATTTCTCTACGGGATGGAGTCTACCTCCTTTGGGAACACATCAATTCCTGCTTTGACATGGACTGCAAGATTATTTTTGAACAGTCAATTATCCCAATTGTAGGTGGGATTCAGGAATTGTTTCTTTGAAAGGTTGCTGGGAACCACCTTTTCCCAAGGAAAGCAATAGCAGACAGTCGCATCATATTCAATATCTCTTTGCAGGAGTCCTGGATCATCCAAGCATCCCCTAGGAGTGGTCCTCTCCAAGCTAGGGAGGTTGTGAGCATGTAACTGTATTCTGCTTGAAATCATGCCCAGAGGGTCAATTGGACACTTCCATAAAACATGCCCCCTTGTTTCTTCTTTTTGACATTGAAGAAACCTTGATTGCACACCAACCAGCCCAAAGCTTTGTATTTAAACAGGTTCCGGGCCTTCCAGAGAGTCTTGCATCTCTTTAGCAACCGATCCTAAAGTCACCGGTCCATCACTTCTTATTTAAGGACAGGGATCTCGAGTCTCGCTCTATTGTATAAGTTCGTTGTGTGATAGGTGAAGGACTTCCCATTACTCCACTTCCAGTCCCTCCAATGCATTCCCGAATCCTGAAGATGGAATTTGAAGCAACAACTTTTGGGGATCATTTTGCATAATTCTAGAAGGATTGGTTTGTCAGCTCCGCTCCACTTAGTCTTTGAGCATGGTGTAAATCTCTCCACTCGTACCACGTGTGTTGTTTTTCCAAAGTTTTGGCCAATAGAAGAATCCTTTTGTGGCCAGCCTCTTCTCAGAATAGCAGGTAATAAGCCAAGTTGGCCGTGGGGATGATAATAAGTTTTTTTCCCATTAATTCTTATTTTTTAAAATTTTTATTTGTAACAAACAGGAGAATATTTTAACTGATAAGAGCGATTGGGTTTGCTTTTTGTGATTTTGACAAGGCCCTGTTGATTTTCTGAAAGTGTACCATAGTATTGTGAGATTGGCAATCCAGTTGGGAGCATAATCAAAATTCATCCATTATTTTCAATGAAAATCTGTCTTATTATCAGAGTGAATGCTCGTTGCAGGTTGCCCGTCGCTTGGAGAAATTCAAGACTACAATCTTTACACAGATGAGCATCCTGGCTCTGAAACATGGGGCTATTAATCTTGGGCAAGGCTTTCCAAACTTTGATGGCCCTGAATTTGTTAAGGAGGCTGCCATTCAGGCAATAAGGGAAGGGAAAAACCAATATGCAAGGGGTTATGGTGTTCCACAGCTAAATTCTGCCGTGGCTGCGCGATTCAAGAAGGACACAGGTTTGACAGTTGATCCAGAGAAGGAAGTAACAGTCACTTCTGGCTGCACAGAAGCCATAGCTGCAACTATGCTGGGTCTAATCAATCCTGGGGATGAAGTGATCATATTTTCTCCTTTCTATGACTCATATCAGGCAACATTATCTATGTCAGATGCAAAAATTAAGACTGTCACATTACGGCCACCCGACTTTGCTGTTCCAGAAAAAGAGCTGAGGGAGGTCTTCTCGGAGAACACTCGAGCCATTCTCATCAACACCCCACACAACCCCACTGGAAAAATGTTTTCTCGAAAGGAGCTAGAACTTATAGCTTCCCTTTGCATTGAGAATGATGCCTTGGCCTTCACCGATGAGGTCTATGATAAGCTAGCATTTGAGGCAGAGCACATTTCCATGGCTTCCCTTCCAGGGATGTATGAGAGAACTGTCACAATGAATTCGTTGGGAAAGACATTTTCTGTAACAGGCTGGAAGATTGGTTGGGCTATTGCACCGCCTCACCTGTCGTGGGGAGTGAGGCAAGCTCATTCATATCTGACGTTTTCAACATCAACCCCCATGCAATGGGCATCTGTTGCTGCTCTACAGGCCCCAGACTCCTATTATGAGGAACTATTGAAAGACTACAGGGCTAAGAAGAAAATTTTGGTGGATGGTCTGAAAACTGTGGGTTTCAAGGTCTATGATTCACCAGGCACTTACTTTGTAGTGGTTGATCACACTCCATTTGGATTTGAAAATGATATTGCATTTTGTGAGTATCTTATAGAAAAAGTAGGTGTTGTTGCCATACCGACAAGTGTCTTCTACATAGACCCAAATGAGGGTAAAAACCTGGTGAGATTTACCTTTGCCAAAGATGAGGATACTTTGAAGCAGGCTATTGAAAGGATGAAAGCAAATTTGAAGCGATGATTGCTTAATCTGTGTTGCCTGTTGAACATTTGCACGTGTGAATTTTACCTTTTATATTGATTGGAAGTTTGGAACTCTTAAATTAAACGGCCTAGTTGGCTATCCATGGTTCATGGTAAGATTTGTTTCTTTTCATTTTGTTTAATGCAATCTGCTTCTGGGATAGTAAAACTAGGAATTCCAAGTTAAAGCTTAATTTGACTTTCCTGCTGGTTAAGTAGAGAATCATATAGTGGTGCAACATTGGATATTGTTTATGAAGCATTCAGTAACTCTGTGGCCCCATGGAAAAAGAAAAACAGCTCTTGCAGCACAGATTAGAGTTGGATATTGTTTATGAAGCATTCAGTAACTCTGTGGCCCCATGGAAAAAGAAAACTAGCTCTTGTAGCACAGATTAGAGTTTAATTTTCATTATATTTATGATTAATTCCATGCTGATTGAGTAACTCTCTAAAGGGCAATTATATGTCCAATTTCCAAAGTTCTGAATTACAGACTGGTGTCTCTTGTTGGTGTTTATATTAGCGGATGTGTGGGCCATTTATGATTGGGAGTAAGATTGATTGAATTTTAATGCAATGATGATTCAATCAATTAGATTTAATGCTCTATGCACATTCTGCAAATATTATTTGTAGAAATGGTCTAATTTACGGTATATTCTCTAAAGCATTGTTTTTCTTTTTCTGGCAAGTGATGTTTGTTTTTTTGTTGTAGTTGTGTCAGTTTTTGTAGGCTTGGACACCATGTTAAGCTTAGGTATGTTCTATGCTAGAGCAATTTATTTTAATTTTCCAATATATTTTCCAGATTAGCAATCACATCAGCATTAAAGTAAACTGCAGATAGAACATAAATATAAATTGCAAAAGACAAGCCAAGACAAGAGGACACAAGATGTGGCGCTAGCCAGTGATAAACCCCAATGTGGGGAAACCCTTGATCAATTCTTCTTATATGTTCTTCAATAGTTCAGCAGAGAGAGAGAGAGATAGTATGTTTACAACAGAAGTCAACACTTTAACTTATCTAGATAAGAGCATTGATCATTTCTAAGAAGATGATACATGAGATCATCTGAAGACATGTTGCTTCAACTGATTCTCCAAGGTGACTCCTTCACCTATCAATGTGTTGCATTTCGTCATCATCCTGCACCTCACTGCGCTGCACATGCTACACCCATCATCATTATGTTACATCTCATCACACTTCATTAATTATCACTGTACCCATCACTGTATTGCATTATGTGCCATTGCTACACCATATTGCCATCCTGACCTATGTGTTGGCTGCACCTTGCTTGCTTGTTGTCCCTAGCATGCTTATTGTCCTTAGCTTGCTGCTAAGTACCATACAACCGTCCCAATGTTAGTTAATTGTCCCTTGCATGTTGCTCTCCTTCGGAGACAGATGCTTCTGTTGTTCCGGCCGTTCCTAGCAGTTTTGGCTGTTTCGGCTTTTTCTGCAGTTCTGGCTTTTCCGGCTTTTCTGACAGTTCCGGATTTTCTGGCAATTCCGGCAATTCCGGCTTTTTTGGCTTTTCCGGCAGTTCCGGCTTTTCTGGCAATTCCGGCTTTTTTGACAATTCCTGCTTTTCCGACTTTTCTGACAATTTCGGCTTTTCCGGCAATTCCGGCTTTTCTGACAATTTCGGCTTTTCTGGCTTTTCCGGCGATTTCGGCTTTTTCGGCAATTCCGGTAATTCCGGCTTTTCCGGCAATTCTGGCTTTTCGAGCAATTTCGACTTTTCCAGCAATTCCGGCTTTTCCGACAATTTCGACTTTTCTAGATTTTCCGGTTTTTTGAACAACGTAGAGTTTATTCTCCCATGATTGCATTTAGATCTAGGGCAGCGTATACCCTAGGGCACTCCCTCTATCTCTCATATTTATCAAACCCAAAACAAGATGAAGTGAGATCACAAGAGTGAGTGTGTGTGAGACAAATGACTTCAAGTCCTCTTCTATTTATACTAAAACGTAGAGGTTGAATAGACATGACTATTGGGCTTCTGATTTTACATAAGTTGCTGGCCGACTTAACAATTTATCCATAATCAAAATAAATTCATATCTTCATAAATACTTATCGGAATCGGATGATCTTTAGATCAATCCTACACCTCTCAGTGAGAGGGATCCAATAAAAATATCAGCTGCCATTAATAAGATGACCCACATGGAGTTTGACCCTAGTTGCCAATTTTAACATGAAGATTCAACAACCAAAAAGGATTTAGACTTGCTTTTAGCCAAGATGCCACAGCATTGGAATAACTATTCTACCAAACTTCCCCACAACCTGTACCTTGATTCAACCACACCGCAGAGATTGGGGTTTCTCCCATATTAGAATTCTGGTGAATGGATTAATAAGTTTTTTCGTCCTCACCATTGAACCAACACCCACCCCATTGGCATATTTTATAAAGCATTTAATGATTGCCTTACCTGATTTGTTTATTTATTTAGATTATAGTGCATGGTTATTTGTGCATTCTCCTATCATCATTGTTCCATGTTTCTAAGATACATGCTATGTTCTGCCAAGTTTCCCGGATGGGAGTGCAGGAGCGGGGAGATGCACAAGGGACGTGTGGGAGCACTCTTAAATTTTAGGAAATTCAGGAGGGATGAGGTGTGTTAGAATCCCTAGCAGATGGGTCTTTTATATCTTTAAAATTATAAAAATAAAAATAATAATTCTAAAATCCTAACAATAACAATTCATCTCATACAAATTCATCATTGTGCAATTTAGTGGAAATGTTGTAATCCCACCAATTCATCTCATACAATTTCATCATTGTGCAATTTAGTGGAAATGTTGTAATCCCACCAATCCTGGAATCCTGAAAATTGTTAAGTCTAACAAATTCTAAATAAGATTTGAAATTTTGCTTTATTCATATGTACTCCAAGTAAGCTTAGGGTTGTTCGACAAAAAAATATGGGGGATGCCCAGGTGTCCTTCTAAAGGAAAGGGGGTGCCCAAATGCCCCCTTTTGGGGAAATGCAAACTGGGTAATGTTCCCCAAGTTTCCCAAGGTGCCTCTGGTCCCTGGAGCGTGGGAAACATGGGGACGTGCCCCTGTGGAACACTGGATATAGAGTGAGTGATTGGAAAGTGTTGCCTTTCTCCTATTGTCATTTTTGATTTTTCCAATTTTTGAGATAGATGGTGAGTGTTTGGCACTGGATTTGCATCTTTTACTTTGATAGCAGTGATGGATGTGAGTTAAATTGCTCTCTGTTTATTTCTCCATTTGAGAGTTGGAATTCCCATGCAATATTGAATACGTAATGGTGCTTAGGGTCACATGGGAGGGTTATAGATACTTAAGACCATTTTCTTTTTTTAAAGAAAAATGTTGTAGGGAAACTCGTGGGCACTTACCCATATTTCACAAACAGTACCTGTCTAAACTGTAAATCCATTGTTGCTGATTATGGTGCCTGACTTTGTAGGGATATCTGGTTAGGAAAACAAAGGCAGCCAGCCCAGGGAATTGACCTCAAAAGATCTTGCAGGTAGCTCAAAGCACTCAAATGCTCAAGCTAGCCAGTTGGACTACTTGTGGACAATTTCTTGTCATCTTCTTTTACAAATTTATTTTTGAAAACTTGCATTCTTTATATACCCTTGAACTTTCTTTGGAAAATGGAACACGACTTACCGTGTCTCCTGAATACCAAAGTGAGTTTATTCCGCTAAGCTCCTAAATGAGCCAAGTCTGCTTAGTTGGATCAAGCTTGCCAAGAATCAATGAACTTGACCAAGTTACTTGGCAAGTTTGACTGGGTTTAATTGAGATTGATTGTTCTGACACATTAGGAGAGGACTTTTTGACATTTACATATTTCTGCATTTTTTTTGAGATTTTCTAAATTGGCAAGTTTTATGCTTGAGCATTTCTGAAGTCCGACAAATAATGTTTGACTGGCCTATTTACCTGATTTGGATCGAAAGCTTTTGCTCCACTGCATAGATTTTCTGTTGAGAGGATTTTTTTACATTCACATATTTCTGATTTTTTTTTTAGATTTTCTAGATTGGCAAGTTTTATGTTGAAGCATTTCGGAAGTCCGAGACATACTTGATGTTTGGCTTGCCATTTGACCTGATTTGGCTCTAAAGCTTTTGCTCCACTGCATAGATTTCCATTTCCTTCATAGGTTACAGAGAAGGCTGGTTTCTCTCACGTATATTTCCTTTATTGGACTAACTAAGATTCGTATTATTTGAATTTATAAAATTAGGGCATTATCTGAAGATATAGCAACTTTCTTGTTTTCTTTTGGTGTAGAATTCAACTTTGAATTTTGGAAGATTTGGGTCATTTCAAGATTTGGGCAAAATTTGAAAAACATATTTCTTGTTCCCCCTCCTAAAGCAATCACTGTGAA
This sequence comes from Pinus tabuliformis, assembly GCA_031772625.1. NCBI lineage: Eukaryota > Viridiplantae > Streptophyta > Pinopsida > Pinales > Pinaceae > Pinus > Pinus tabuliformis. The sequence continues at coordinate 230,408,090 of CM062819.1, read as the reverse complement.
CAGCGCTCCATTGAAGGAACGAATTGAAAACCTACAAAATTTAGCGCTGGTCGGGAGGTGGCATTTCTCGGAAATGTCAGATGAGGCAATGAGGAAATGGCTGGCGGAGAAATGGATTCCCGCGATCGGTTATGTCCCGGTCATCTCACGTCTTATGAAAGACTGGTATTCTTTTCACTTCCAAAAAATATCTAACTTGGAATTCATCATCCAAAGACCATGGGTTTCGGGTCGCAGTTTTCTGGCTCTTTCCAGGTGGTATTTGGGCTTTGACCCCCTCAAAAACATGCCTTCAAATTGTATGATCTGGGTCAAGTTACCCAACTTACCCTTGGAACTGTGGACCTTAGAAACCCTTTCTGAGATTGGTAATTCTATTGGTAAATTCATATATGTGGATCCTTGGTGCAGAGGTGAAAAGGACAAGAGGATTGCATGGATACTGATTGAAAAACCTTACAAGGGCGGATATCCTGATCACATTGTGATTGCATGGGATGGAGCCAAAATCAACCAAAGGCTTGATTTTTGGGGGATTCCATTTCGCTGTTCTAGATGTCATCATACTGGTCATCTCATTAAAAATTGCAGATTCCGATTGAAAGGAAGATCCAAGAGGCATCAACATGACCAGGGCAGGAACGTTGGATCAGATCCGGAAGGTAATTTTATACATGAAAATCTCCCATATTCCCAGGAGACTGCCCCCAGCGAGCAATTATACCCTCAAGATCGCACGGAGACCCCAAGCAAAGCGGCTTTTATAAGCTCCCCTACGCCCGAACCCATTGAGATCCCACCTGTTCCTCTTCCGTCGTCTATGGACAAAGGTGACTTTGTCGTAGGATCCCATCCTATTCAGATCCAGTCCCGGTCTCCATCTCCGGTCTCTCCATTTGCAGATAATCCGAAAGGAAAAGGCCTCGCGCCTTCGCCTACCCCGCCCAACTCTCCTGTACAATCGGCCGTCAACAAGTCTGACAGTGATCTCGACCTTTTTCTCCTCAGGAATCCCTCGGTCCTTGAACCCCTCACTATTCACAAACCTGCTTCCCCTCCCCTGCCATCCATAAGCCCTGATTCTGCAAGGAATATCACGGTACGGAAAAAACAGAGGGGTGGCAGCAGGCATTTTCGGGGTAGGTCGATTGCCTCTGATTATGGTATTACAAACCTGTCGCTAGTAGAGGTCCCAATTTTGGAATCTTCTGGAACACAGTCCCTTAGAGCATGGGAGACTGGACAGCCGTCCACATGACCTTTTTAATATCCATGAATATAAGGGGCCTGGGCGCAACCCCCAAATTTCTGGCGCTCAAGAATATCTTTCTCTCGGCTCTTCCTAAAATTATTTTCATACAGGAAACAATGCATTCAAGCTCAGTTACTTTGGCTTTTTTCAGGAAGATGTTTCCGGCCTGGCATATGGTTGCCACGGAAGCTACTGGACAATCAGGTGGATTGGCTGTGCTGTGGGACCCCACATGGATTAATGCGAGAGCATTCAAATGTTGCGCAGGCATCCTTATTTCTGCTTATACCAGGGGACAATCTCTCTCCATCAATATGTTAAACATTTATGCTCCATGCAGGGATCGACTTTCGTTTTGGGAAAAGTTAATTGACTCTGAACTATTGGATATGGAATCCTTAATGATCGCTGGGGATCTCAATGTCACTTTAGAATCTGATGAAGTTTGGGGGACGGGCAGGAAGAATGATCCCCTGGGAGAACGACTAAGACAGGAATTTTTAAGCAGGGATTTGGTCGATATACGGCCGAGGAAAAGGATGCCTACATGGGACAACAAAAGGTCTGGTGCTGCCTATATTGCGAAGAGGTTGGATCGTTTCATTGTAAAGACAGGGATCATTGATGCATGGGGGATGCCGATATCTTTCACAGGTTCTGATTTCACATCGGATCACAGGCCCATCTATTTGGCTTGGAAAGAACTGGATCATCGGCTGGGTTACTCTTTTAAGTTCAATAGAGTTCATCTCGAAGATCAAGATTTCATCGAGGTCATTCGCAAAAAATGGAAGGAGATAAAGGAATCTGAAATGGCTCTTTTTTCCACTTTCAGAGAGAAGATTCAGTGTCTCAAGGTGATAACAAAGGACTGGCAAATTCGAAAGAAACAAAAAAACAAACAGGCGTTTGCGGATATACAAAGAAAGTTATGCTCCCTTTTAAACTCCACAAGCGTTGATTGTATGTCTTTTGAAAAAAGGAACAAAATCAGAGAATTGGAGAAAGCCAAACAAGCGATATTGCAAGAGGAGGAAGCCACATGGAGGCTCAAAAGTAGAGCGCTTTGGCTCAGAGAGGGTGATCGAAATACAAATTTTTTTCATAAATTTGCCAATGCCAGACGCAGTATAAATTCCATATGGCACATCCAGGATGGAAATGGTGGCATATTATCATCACAGCAAGACATCTCTGCTGAAGCGACAATCTTCTTCCAGAGACAATATAGCCGTCAACAGAGTAACATATCAGACATTTTATGGGCTGTGGACCTCATGCCTGAAATGTTCAATGATCAGGCTAATGATAATTTTTTCTGCCCCATAAAGGAGGAAGAGCTTCAAGCGGCAATCAAAGCATTTAAAAAGGACAAAAGTCCTGGGCCCGATGGCTGGACCATTGAGTTCTTCTCATTCTTTTATGACATCTTCAAAGATGACTTGTTAAGGATGGTGGAGGCTTCACGGTTATCTGGAAATATAAACAACGCCATTACTTCTACATTTATAGCTCTTATTCCAAAAAAAGATCGATCTGAAACGTTCCATGACTTCAGACCGATTGCCTTATGCAACATCCTCTTCAAAATCATCTCAAAGATCATTGCAGAAAGGATGAAGGCTGTGTTAAATTCATTCATCTCAAATCAGCAACATGCCTTTCTCAAAGACAGAAATATCCTGGACGCGGTGGCTATGACTCAGGAATGTCTTTTCTCTATTATTTCAAAAAACATTGATGCTGCTATTTTGAAGATTGATTTGGCTAAAGCTTATGATTGTGTCGACTGGGGTTTTCTTAGAATCCTGCTGGCAAAAATTGGTCTCAGAACACAATGTATCAACTGGATAATGGCATGTGTTGAAAATGTCAAATATGCTGTCATAATCAATGGCATTCCAACATCCTTTTTCAAAGCTGAAAGAGGCCTCCGGCAAGGTTGCCCATTATCTCCATTATTATTTATTCTCGTGATGGACACTCTTAGCAATCAGATCAAAAAAGCGGTGTCGGATCAAAGATGCAGGCCTGTAAAAATCTGTAAAGACATCTCCTTATCTCATAACTTATTCGTTGATGATGTTCTTATCTTTTCCATGCTATGTAGAAGGTCCTGGAGATGCTTACATGATACTCTTCTTAAATTCCAATCGGCATCGGGTCTGGTGATAAACAAGGTAAAGTCTATGTTGTATCATAATGAATCGGATATGGACACTGTATTATGGATCTCCGAGTTATTTGGTATATCACAGTCCACTATCAGGAGTGGATTCAAATACCTTGGTTACACATTGAAAGCCAATGGATATGGGAAACGAGACTGGAGCTGGCTTACTGATAGATTTTTCAAAAAAATCTCTGGTTGGGAATCGAGATTTTTATCTCTGGCTGGAAGATTCATTTTGGTTCAGGCTGTGTTATCACAATTATCGGTATATTGGGCTCACTTGTTTCATCTTCCAGTCTCAATCATTAAAAAATTGTGTTCTTTAGCAGGTAATTTCTTGTGGGGAGGAAAATCTCATCAGTCCAAGATTCATTTGGTTAGAATGGACTCCATATCCAAGCCGAAGGAAACTGGTGGTTGGGGGCTCATTAATATGAGAATTTTCGGGAAGGCTTTACTTTGCAAATCTCTCTTCAGGGGCATCTTCGGTTCCGGTCCATGGAGCAAGATTATCCAAAACAGATACCTAAAAGGGCGCAGTTTGGTGTATTGGTATCGTAGATCCTCTATTGGTATTAAATCAGGCTCTGCTATTTGGAACAGCTACAGGAAAATACTGCCCTTCTTTCTTGAGAATCTTCGATGGAGAATATTTTCGGGTTCCAGTATTTATATTGGTATCGACCCAATTGTGAATGGCTTGGAATTGATGATACCAAGATGCCTGATAACCTTCCTCCAATCAAAGGGCATATTCACGTGGGACAGGCTAATAAAATCATGGACATCCTCATCCCCTGTATGGATGGACGAAGAGGACTTATCGCTGCCCCCTCACATGAGACCATTATGGGCTTCGGTGATCCTGAACTTATCAAGCAAAGGCTTTCAGCGCTCAGGTAATAAAGATAAATTGGTATGGACCATAGTTTTAAAAACCGTTTTGAAAAACCGGTAACCGGTCAAACCGGCCGGTTAGCTAGCTGGCCGGTCGGAACCGGCCTAAAAACCCGGTTTAACCCATCACTTGCCCGATTTTTTGACCTAACCGGTAAAAACCGGCCGGTTTAGGACGGAACCGGCCGGTTTGTATCAAACCGGCCGGTTCCGTCCTAAACCGGCCGGTTTTAGGCACAACTTGTGACCTGTGATCAAAGATTTGAACCAGCAGCTCAGTAGCAGTTTTTTTGGATACATACAAACCTAAGGTAATAATTAATCCAAGAGAGGAGCCAAGAGAAGTAACAGATAACACAAGTTTCAGCACTTAAGACATCTTTCAGATATCACATTACAACAGTATGTGCAGGACTCTATCATGGCACATAATGATTGTTAAGCAGAATATAGGGACCTCAATTAGACGCGATTCTGAAACATATATCATTATTCCTTGGGTTGCATGCTTGATATGATTGCAAACCTTACATAACACCATAATCCCTGGCACGGCAGTTACCTTAATATGGCAAAGCTTTCATGACAAGAAAACAGAGATCTTGTAAAGACTCTTATGACAGGATTGTATGGCTTGACTCATGACAGTGACTTCACAAACAGTGCAACAGTGATGACTGCAGCATGACAGAGAGGTATGGCTATGATCTATGGACAGTGAAAGTGGCAATGACACAGTAATCCTCTTGATGGCAGTAACCTGGTATTACGAGTAAGCAAGTGACAACAGTGTTAGTGGACAGTTGGATCAGTGGGAGCAGTGAACAGTTGCATAGAGGGAGCAGGAAGTGCAAAAGGAAGATGCAGTGAGAATAGCAGTAGGCAGCAGTCATAGAGCAGCAATGAATGTGTGAATTGATTGATTGTAAAGGAAACTGAAGACCCCTGCAGACTTAGTCTGCATATCTTTAGACTTAGTCTGCATATCTTTAGACTTGGGGAGTCTTGTACTACCTTCCAGGTTTACCTGCTAAATGTTGGATGTACATCATACATAACTGAGCTTATTGTTGAGCAAATTCTTGTGTACTCTCCTTGATGTCATTGGTGGCATTGATACTGAGGTTGCAGATCAGGCTGAGGCATCCTCAGACTCTGAACCAGATGATGTCTATGTAGCTCCTGATGATGATCCTGTGTCTAGTAGTGGTGATGGACTTGATGATTGATCATGTGTACACTGTAGACTTGTAGTAGGCCAATGGCCTCATAGCTTGCAGCATTGTTTTTGGACTTTATAGGCCATTTAGAGCCTCATTTCTTATGTATTTTGCTATTTTGTCGATGATATGTATTGCACTCGGTGCCATTTTGATAGAATCACCTTTGCATGGTATCTAAATGAGCAAACTTTGCATATTTTGTCTCTATTGGCTTGGAATCATGGTTTTACATCTTAAAAATAGTTTTGTTTCATTAAAAATTAATTATTTAATGTATTTTTTTAAAATCGGTTCGTTTAGACCAAACCAGTCCCGGTTAGACCAGTTCCGGTCGGTAAACCGGTTCATTAGGTGGACCGGTCCGGTCACCGGTTAAAAACACTGGTATGGACTATAAAGAACTCAACTCAGCGGATTCGGGTCAAAGACATTTACAATGCAATGATTGATGGTCCCACTGTTGGCTCTGTTCCATTGTTTCCTCTATCACTATGGAAAGTGACATGCCCGCTCAAAATGATTCTATTTTCCTGGCTGGTCTTCTCCAACAGAAATCTCTCTTGGGAGGTTCTTCAAAAGAGGGGCTGGAATGGTCCGGGTCGCTGTTCCATGTGCCACTTAGATCACGAGACAAATGCTCACATGTTCTTTCAATGTGCCAACTCTCTACAAATCTGGTATGAATTGTCTTTATCTTTTTGTTTCCCTTACCGAGTTTTTGCTTCTGTATAGGAGGGCTACAGGTGGTGGAGTGAGCAAAGTATTCCTCTGCTCTCCTTGTTTGTAATGGTTGTCTGGCTACTATGGAAATGGAGGAATGATTGTATTTTTCAAGATCACAGAGCCCCTCTTGCATCCATACTGATGCGAATTACTGAATGTTCAATCACTCCTGTCTCGTAGGGATTTTTTCCTACAGGTTTTGATGATGACATTTTTGATTTCATTCTTTTTCTACAGTCATGGCTTTCGCTGGGCTGTTTTGCATATGAACATTTTGTCGTTCCTGCCTCCTTCATAAGGATTATATGTCATATTATCTGTTTCAGCCGGTTTGGGATGCATCATCCATTATCTGCATTTCTCTCTTTCTTATTTCTTTTCAGGAACGCTGAGGTTCATCCAGGCATGAATATCTGACTATGTATATGTGTTTCATTATATTCTTTTAATATAATCTATCTGGTTTTTTCTCTCTGAAAAAAATACATAAATATTTCATAATAAAATTCTGATGATACTTAAAATTCTTACCTATATCTTGTCAGAATTTTATAATGGATAAGATTTATGTATGATGGAATAATGTTTTTAGACTTTTACCCTGAAAACCAGTAAAAAAAATCCAAAAGTAAATTTAAAAAGCAAAGAGAGATTGCTATATGTTCAGATGACTTCCTAACTTTTTGTCAAATTTTTAAAAATTAATAAGTTTGTTATATGATCAACTTATTCCTCAAACCAACACTTAAAAAAAAGTGTCGATATTTACTTGAGAAAACTTTTAAAGTACATTGTAAAAAATATTGAATAGAAGTATAATTTAAAATACATGATTAAAAAATATTGAATAGAGGTATAAAACATTTTGCTAGCAAAAATGGTTTATCGTAACTCCAATCCGTCATTACCCAATGGCCGAGGCAAGGGACAAGGCCGAGAGGAGATAATCACCTAGATAAAAGCAAACGACTGATACTATACACCAAAGTGAACTAAAATACTTCACAATAAACTGGTGGCGAAGAACTAGTGAAATTTTGAGCTTATGGTTGTGTGTGGAAATTAAATTAGAACAACATTTTTTAAATTGTGGATCCTACTACTCAATACATTTTAAAATCCTTTTATAAATATGCATTGTCAACTGCTTACTCTATGGTGATCATGGTTAAAAGATAAACCATAGGAGTTGCAAAGCAGCGAGTCCCTGCCTTAAGAACTCAGAAACTGCTTACTCTAGGGTGATCATGGTTAAAAGATAAACCATAGGAGTTGCAAAGGCAGCAAGGCCCTGCCTTAAGAACTCAGAAAGGCAGCAATTGTAGGAGAACAGTATACCTAAGTGATATGAAGTAGCATTAAATAAACAGGCAAACAGGTGTATAGAGCTCAATGTGCAAGCTAGATTCACATTAAATAAACAAACTTTAGTTATCTAAAGAACCAGTAAATATGAGGAAAGGGGAGGGAAGAGATGGAGTTTGCTGCATCTTGTCCATGTTGTACGTGATTTCACGAGTGTTACACATGCATGCTTTCACAAGTGTTAAACATGGAGTTGGATGTTTTCACAGTGTTAAATTGATTGATTAGTAAATATGACATATAAGCAATTAGGAGGTAAAAATGTTTTATATTGTAGAATGTTTTGTCTAACTGGAATGGTAGTTGTGGTTTTTTTTGTTTTTTAAATTTGTTTTTGAATGTATAAATGGATTCAGTGTCTTAATTTTTTTTTGAAATAGTTGAATTATGCAGATTTGATTGCTCAAATTTGTGATTCCAACAAATCTTAATTATGCAGATTTGATTGCTCAAATTTGTGATTCCAACAAATCTTTACCAAATATTGGGTAAATTTAACTAAAAATATACCAAAAACTAAAAACATAAAAAATTAGACTATCACTGTTCATTATTACTCTTTTTAAATCTGTCGGGGCTAAATTTTTAAAATTTATTATCTTGAAAATGTTTAAAAACTTTGCAAGATGCCCATTGCATTGATTATTAGTATTATTATTTTTAGCTTTTGATCTGCATTGCCTTGATCCGAGTCCCAAGATGTTGATTACTAGATAATCGAACAAGAACACATGTTCAGTGAGTATCCATATCGTTTGAACTTGGCATTGGTGTTAATTTTAGGTATGTTCTATGCTTAGAGCAAATTTACTTTAATTTTCCATATTAGCTCAATATCAATTCTAGATTAACAATCACATTTAGCATGATAGTAAAATGCAGATAGAACATAAACATAAATCGTAGAAAACAAAGCCAAGACAAAAGGACACAAGATGTGGCGCCAGCCAGGGACAAACCCCAATGTGGGGAAACCCTTGATCAAATCTTCTTATGATCTTCAATAGTTCAGCAGAGAGAGATAGTACAAATACATTTGAAGTAAACACTTTGACTTGCCAAAATGCGAGATCAGACTTCAAAGATCTTCACCATGAAGATGACACAATGAGGTTGTAGATTTGATGACAAGGATTGCAGTTCTAAACTCAGGGGAAGGCATACTTATCAATCCTCATTCTTCAACTGATTCTCCAAGGTGATTCCATCACTATGTTGCACCTTGTTAGTTGAATAATCTTCAACGCAATAATACCAACCCATGACAATAGCGCTATCCATCTCATATTGCAACAACAACATACAACCCTCTAATGGCTTCGACAATATGACAACTCCATGTATTATGCTAATGATCTGAGCCCTCAAATACCCATATGGAATATTGACTGTGGTGTTATGGCGTTTGGCCTAACACACAGTTTTCCTATAGCAGCATAAACCTTTGCTGCTCACAAGGAAGTCCGCACCTTCATATTCTCTTACATGATCAGCTCATCGATCTATCTTCTATCAATGACGAAGCTCCACCATGGTCACTGAACATAGGCCTATATTAATCTGCCTTCTAACAGTCCCCTTTTCTGCTCCAAAGGTCATTGTACTTAGGGTTTCCAACCAAGGTTTTCAACACAATGATTTCTCTTCCACAAAATTCATTGTTTATAGCCTTCATCAAGTTCAGGATCTCACACCCCTTGCTCCATCCAAGTGACTATACATAGCTTCTAAATCAAGGTCTGCAACATACAACAATTATGCCCTTGCATTTATTATCAACACAACCCTAACATATGCTGTCCAAGCACACCTTGCTGGACAGACTTCAACACATACACTTTAGCACTCTTCTCCACGTCATACAAGCCACTCGCACTGATTTTCATAGCTTACTTATCTGCTTGAAGCTTGATGTTGTCCCTGTCCAAATCAGAGGTCAAATTAGGCATCATTTTCCTGTGGTAAGACTCCTCCATGACTACAGCTAGGGCATGCTTGAATAGTCTTCTTTTTTACTGCATCTAGGGCTAGTTAAGGCCTCCTCTATACAACGTATATGGATCCTCCTCTTGCTGTGTAAAATCCCTCGTTAACTGCGGCCTAGGGCACCCTTAGATGTTGCCGCTAAGATCTTCCTGTAGCTGTATATATAACCCTCCTTGACTGCGGCTAGGTGTCTTCTTCCACTGCTGCTATATGACTCCTTCAGGACAGTGTTAAGGTCTCTCCTCCATCGCTGCGTTAAGGGCTAGGGCATCTCCTCTAGGGCATCGTTAGACCTTCTCCCAAAACATATTCTTTTAGAGACTTCTCCTTCCACCAACCCAAACAAGTGGAGAGGAAGAGATCACAAGGTGTGTCTAAAATGACTTGCAAGCCACCTTTATTTATAGTGCAACGTTGAGGATAAATGGGGGTAATTTGGTTGCTGGCTGAACTTGATGAATTGTCACATAACACAAATAAATTCATATATCCATGAATACATGTCGGAATCGGATGATCTTTAGATTAATCCTACACCTCTCGATGAGAGGAATCAAAGAAAAATATTAGCTGCCATAAATAAGTAGACCCACATGGAGTTTGGCCCTAGTTGCCAATTTTAACAATTGACCTACCGGTGCATATCTATAAATACATGCACACGCTTTGGTGGAAATGAGAAATCAAGGGCGGAAGAATAGGGATGTGAAGCAAAGTTGAAACCTTGGGCTTTAGTTATATTAACCAGAAAAAGACAAGTTCAGAACGAGTGAACAAATGCTGCTAGCCATTTACAGAAATGTTTGCCCTGTTGAACGTCCTGTGTTCATTGTTTGGAGAGAAACCTTTGGTTGAACATCCTAAGCTCGTTGTTTGGAGAAGAACCTTTCTCCTTGTTATTCCAAATGAGACCCTGAAACATGGGTTAGACTCGATCTGGTGGCTTGATGTGCAATCTAGTAACAAGAGAGGACAACAATGTCAAGAATAATAAAGTTCCAGCATATAAATCATCCAATTAGTAGATCCCATGTGCTCCAGTAGCCCAGAGAGGAGGGAAAATGAAATAGAATCTCTTCTATATCTATGGCTGTGAGTGGAATGGAAACCCAAGGTTTTGCAAGGAGGCAATGCACAAAATTGGTGGAACAAGAGAACTTTGGTGGAGCATAAGGGATAGACTCACACTGCATTCAGTAAGTCGTTTAGTCATTCTCGCACAGAGGCTCGCTATAACCATGTTAATTGTTATTTTTTCAGTGGAAACAACCTTGCAAATCCAGGAAGAGGAGAAGGAAGAAACAATCTATGCGGTTATAAAACCATAATCTATTTGAATTGGCAATTTTGCTCCGAGAACTGTCCCCCAAGAAATAAGCAGGATAGGGCAACGCTCTATTCCAGTGTCAAGTAGATAGTTAGCTTAGCACAATAATATGCAACTAGAATGGCGCTGGAGAGATATGATTACCAAAATTAGTACTGGAGACAATGACCACTTCACAACCTTGTTCAAGGGTCTTACATAACCATGCTTTGCCCAACATTCAGCTCACATAATTTGAAGCAATGTTCTACCAAGTTTTTGGGATGGGGCACGAGAACAAGGACTTGTTGGAGTGCCCTAGGAAACATAATTTATTTCAATAATGAAATGATTCATTCATATATCATAAATAATTTAATTAAATAAAAATAGTAAAATATTGTAGACATTGATTTAAATTCATTATTCATTTTTAGTACTAATCAAAATAGTTGATATTAAAAATTGAAATGATTTAAATTCAAAAATAGTAAAATGTGATTAATCAAAGACTCTAATGTCATCATTCAAAAGCTAAAACTAAAAATGAAAAATGGACAATGTACCAATGTTATCAAAATCAGTGTCGGTTGACCCCAAACCTAGGTAATAGAAAAAAAACTGAACCAAAAAATATTTGAATATTCATGTGCATCCATATGAATCCAAACCATTTACACAAAATGGGAAGTTTCTCATATATATAACAAGGGTGTATATGATTAAAATAACACTGAGTGCAATACATATTTGAACCAAAACTGCATTAATAAAGAGACTTTAAATGGTCATTATAGTCCAAAAAAATCATGTTAGAACAAATACCTACATATCATCAAAATCATTATATATATATATATATATATATATATATATATTTTGGGATTCCTTGTCATTAATATCACCGTCTAAGCATTAAAATAAGATATAAATGTTGGAATCACAAATTAGAAATGAATTCAACTGTATATTAATTATAATAAGAATGATGTACATATAAATACAATAGGAAAACCGTTGATTCGGTTTCTAGGTTTTCTTGGACTCTAATACCTAATCTCTATTACACACACTAACCCAAATATTAATGATGAGGATTAGGTGTTTAACATTCTCCACTTAATTTGAAGGGATGTATCAAAGTCCAAGAATGAGAGCGAAAATGCATCATAGCCAAGAGTTGTATGTTTCTCAGAAATGGTTTTCAAAGATGACCACAAACCAAAAAATGAGAGAACTCGAGGTCTTAACCAATGATGGTTCAAAGATGACCACTAACTCTGGAACTATCATAGAAATTCCTAAACAAACCAAATTTGGAAATGCCAAAGCAATTCTTGGAACAATTCCTAAAATGGCATCTTCTACTAATGGAAGTGCTCCTTCACCATAAATTGGTGTCGTAGATACCGAAGTATTTTTGTAGGTGTTGTTTTAAGGAGAAAAGACACCAACCAAAACTCAACATGCCAAAAACATGCAATCATGCTCATAGAGTATAAAATCTCATAGAACACAAATTCATCTCTGATTTGACTACAACTTGAATCTGACTGCAAACTCAGACTCTAGGCTGTAGCAGTGAACTCTGATTATCTTTGACTTAGGTTCGCTTGATAAATCTTTGAACAGGTAGCAGACCATTAATTCCCCCCTTGTCAGATAGAGGGTGAGAAGATGAAGTACTCTTCACTGCAAGACTATTCAAAAGTCGTGAACAAATTCTGTGATATGATCAATATATTTTCTTGGCTATTGGCAACCATTGCCAAGAAGCAATCCATCCAAGATGAATCTTCTTTATTGCAGGTTTCTTGTTTTTGGAACATCTGTCTGAATGATGAGTGTGTTTACCACAATGCTCACAAGGGTGAAGATCAAACGATGATCTTTAATATGTCCAACTCGATCACAATGTTGACATCTTATAATTTATTGTGGTTGTGGAACAACATCACCCAAATATCCAATACTATGAAATTGTATAGGTTTTGAAAAATCAGGAAATTGAAAAGAAACATCCTTATTATATCCCACACCAGTTCTATTTTTGTTGTGCACAATTTCCTCTGAAGGTCTAATGAAGGTTTTGGGTAGTGTAGGTTGAATTTTCACATTTTTATGCAAATATGCTCCTAAAGTGGCTCCATTATTTTGATCATTCTGTGATTGTTGATCAGGCCTAAACGGGGAGTTGCTATGAACAAAAAATAGTTTAGAATCATGTCTTTTTTGTTGTAGTTCATCTTTCTGGAATTGAGATTCGAGTTGTAGAAACTCGATCTTTTCTTGTGCATTTTGCAAACAATTTCTAATGTTAGACAAAGTGTCCTTGTTAATTTGGATTGTGTTATGAACAATAGAGATCATTAGAGTATTTAATAACTCTACCAAATCATTAATTCTCACCATTTTCTCTAACTCACCATTAGAAAACAATCAACTTTGAAAAGGGTGTCGCTTTCAACTGCAAATGCACTCATTTACAATGTAATTCAAAAAGTAAAAGTAAATACATATGGACAACTCCCAACTCCCAATACTAGATCGTTGCAACTGCACAATGAATAGTATATTGTGAAACAAACAATGAAGAAAGCCTCACAACAAACTTGATTTCTTAGATACCTATGGTATTATATTTATGTTAAGGTCAATTGTTATTCACTACATTATGTATAATCCATTTAGCGAGACTTTAAGACCAACACAATTCTGCGACCAACTCAAACCTTTGAATGGTACAACACCTCAGAGAAGTCTAATTTTCTATCATGACCAAGCTTCTAAGTATCATCTAGGCGGGTTCCATAACTTTGTTCTGAAAAATATGTTTGAGCAACTATCTGGTCAATGATAGTATTTCGGCTATCATTGTTCTGAATGAGACTCGTCGAGTGATTTCACATCTGAAGAGGTGAAGAACAAATTCTACCATAAGGTGCAAGGTTCAATCGCTCCCGCTGTTTACTTTGCTATCCACAACCAGCCATCGACGCTTTGCAAAGAGCATACCATTGATTGCATGTCACAAAAAATAAGTAAGTGGAAGTTGAAATTATCCTCATAAATAAGTCGAGTCAAAGTTAACTTGGTTCTCAGATGTGTTAGTGTCGACTTCTACTGCAATATTTCTTTTGTAAGGGCTTCTTTATAAACAAGGTGACACTGAATTCAATCCAAAATTTTGAAGGCAATTATGGATTTAAATAATGGAGCATGGCACTACAACTGAAATCCCGCTATTTCTAAGCATAATCCAATAGTCCAGTCATTTATTCTTTTAAACAAGGAAAAATAATGGAGGAAATACCACAAAAAACAATTGTATTAATTTGAAAGAACTCGACCAATGCATTAACTTGAAACAACTTGAATAGCAAAAGAACAATGTGCGAAGGCATGGAAAATACAATTTTAGTTTATGCTTTACTGTGGCGATCACTCTTTCATTTTCTTCGACGACCATCATAAATAAATTTACCCTCTGATGTGGCGATCACTCTTTCATTTGTTCACAAAGGAAGGAAGAAGCGACTCAACTTTTCCATATGATAACACATAGATTAGTTTTTCCATTCATGCAGGGTTAGAGTGGTCTATAATTAATTGACCAAATTCTGGTGCTTAACATAAGCCAATAAATGCCTAATATCCTAATAATTATTACATGAATTTTAAGTTGCTCATATGCTCTTCAAATACAATCTCAAGAGCCCCACTTAGATTATATGTCAAACAAAAACATACTAGCACAATAACTAATGATGGACAATATTTAATATCACACAACCATCACAAAGTATAACTTTGATTTATATCTTAGAGGTTAAATAACATGCTGACCCATTGTTTTGGCACTTTTGACAGGGGAAGGACCGACCACTGGCATTTAAACTTACAACTTGACAACTCTAACAGTTCTTCAAGATCTTTAGATTCAAAAATGCGTGTAATTTACATATCTTTTGTAAATTTACTCACGCCTTGACCTCCAAGAGTGGTCAGTTTGTGGTATGGTCTTGTTGCTCTACTACAGGGAGAGTCATTGTCTTGTCCTGTGAGGTCTCAATAACTTATAAGAAGTAACATATCACGACTCGCTCTATACAATTCTTCGCTACATGCTCCATGCTTGCGACTCCAAGATTCACTCGAAACCTCATTCTTTGCCTGAAAAATTCACGTAAATGCTATGTGTTTTCAGACCAAAGTCTGAGATATAAGGAGCACCCACGAAGACCACAAAATTAGTGGCTTAATTGACAAAGGCACAAAACTAGTGGCTCATTCTATTCGATAGAGCAGATTAACCTTCACTCTGATATTCCTTGAACCAATGCTCTAATTCCATTATTGGAATCACAAATTTAAAACGAACTCGACTATATATTATTGATAATAAGAATGATGCACATAGTGACATATAAATACATTAGGAAAATTGTTGATTCGGTTTCCAGGTTTTCTTGGACTTAATAAGTAATTTTCATAACACACACTAATCCAAATCTTAATCACGGGGATTAGGTGTCTAACAATAAACAACTTAACTGGTCAAGTCGATATTTTCTTCGAGTGATAGGTACAATTTTATTAGGGTAAAGACAAAGGAGTTCAATGATCAATGCCACCAACATCAAGGTACATAGAGGGCTTGGCGCTCTTGATTAAATGCTAGTTCCAAGCTCTCATACATCTTAGAATCCAATGGAAACATTGCAAGCCCCCCAACCTTGAAAACTATAAGTTTGCTGAATTTTGAGTAGGATATAAAATTCTACTTTCTCCATATGAAGTCCAATGAGGTACTCTCAAACATCTAGAGTCAATTAATGATAATGTAAAAAATTTAAGTAAAAGGGTAAAAATGAAAGATAAAGAAGGAATCATGTCACTTTTACTTACATAATTACTTTTAATTTTACTTTCACTCTCATATTACTATTAATTACATAGCATTAGGAGGGCCCTAAGGTTAAATATTAGGGTTTTCCACTCATAGATTGTTGTTTTCAAGCAAAATTCAAGGGGGATGCCTAGCCCTTTTTGAGGGAGATACCCACAAGCACACCTTTTGGAGAAACATGTCCACCACATTGGGGAAACGTTCCCCCTACATTTCCCTGAGTTTGCCCAAAAGGCGGAAGTGAGGAAATGTTTCTCCATGCGTCCCCTTGTCTTGGGTGCATGAATAACATAGGGAGTGTGCTCCCCACCTCGAGGGGCATATCCCCATGGAACACTGGTTTGAAGAACCATCAAAGCACATTCTCTCTATCAAGTCCAACTTCGGCCATCTCTCTCTTCAACAACACAAGAAGGAACTATTACAACACTTACTAGGTAACAAGTGGACTTCTTGAAAATCTTGCGATATTTTGTTATGCCATATAATTTTCAATATTTTGTTAATGTCATAAACTATTGCAACAAATGCATATTGAGGTTTTCTCTCACTCAATACATTGAATCAACATTAGAAATGATAGTTTACCTTGGATTAGTTTGTGTGCCACTTTTAACTTTATGTATTAGCTTTTCTCTAATGTTCTTCTCTTACTTAATTACAGAGGTAAAATGCTTTGTTACTTAGAACTTAGTTACAAGTTTTGAGCATTTATTATGGTAGATTGTCAACATGTCAATAATCATAGTTAGACATTGTCATTATTGCAATAGCTAAATGTAACATTGGCACCATAAAAAATAAATAAAAAAATCACGTTTTTATGAAAAAGACAAAAACATAAAATGCTATGAAGTAATGTTAACCTCAATTCTAACATTAATCAATGTCATCATAAAATATAGATATATAATCTGTTTTCAAAGTTTATTAGAAAATAAAACCTTGATTCAAATCAAATTCAAATACAATCTCAAATTTAAAATTTAAATTAAAAAATATAATATGAACAAAAGAAATTAAGTAAAATTTTTAAAACCTTCTATTAAAATAATAAAAATCATTAATTTATATATATAATTAATAAAACAAACATGCTATAGTCTCTATATCCCACCCAAAGGATAGGGAGCATTAAAGATATAGCCCAAAGGGTAGGGATTATTAAAAATAAAGCATATATATATATATAGTTTTTGATATATAAATTATGCGGAGTGAATTGAGATATATTTTATAATTTCTTTGTGGTCAATTTATAATATAGTATCTAATGTAATAATTAAAAAAAATTATTTTATTATTATTTTTTTATATTATAAATGAAATATAATATTTATAAAAATGAAATATATATAAATTTAAAAATTTGATAATATAAAATAATATATATGTGTTTTTAAATAACATAGAACTCGAAATATTATAGACGAGATGCATTATTTTTAACAAAAGATGAGATATATCACATTTGTATTCATATATTTTTTTTTTCACACACATATCATAGTGTTCATAATATTTTTTTAGCTTAATAATCACTCGGGAAAAAAAAAAATTGAGATACAAAACTTTTAATGTTTAAAATCTCTTTAGTTGTGTGCACATGAATGTGTATGGCATGTTGTAGATCTATTTCAACTCAAGGCTCTTTCAGGATTAATAGTTTTGTATTCCAAACACTTTTATAAATCTAAGTTGAGATGATTTTATACTAGTTAAAATAAGATTATGAATACCACACTATTTTACTTTAGGGTCTTATCACCATTTTCTTGAAATTTGAGTTATTTGGTTTATGGGAAATAATGTGAAGCATTTCATCTTCCACAAAGTTGCATTAAAATACTTTATATAGGTGGATTTTTTTTTGAAATTTGAGTTATTTGGTTTATGGGAAATAATGTGAAGCATTTCATCTTCCACAAAGTTGCATTAAAATACTTTATATAGGTGGTGGATTTAGGTGAAATTGCTTAGCTACTAAATATGTTTAAAAATTTCGTATAGGCTAAAGACATTGTGACACTCTAATACTTAAGTTTAAGAAAAACAATAAGAATTTCTTTCTTTTTTATAACTTTATAGAAGGAAGAGTTGAAATTGTTTGAAAAACACAAACTACACAATAGATGATGTACATTATTCTAAAAGTAGATGATGTACATTATTCTAAAAGTGAAGATCAAATTTAGATGTAAACAAAGATGATCTATTTTGTCATGTGTATCATATTAAAGGTGAAGATTAAAGCATGAATAAGGATGCCATTTTAAATTTGTGGTATTGAATCTTAGTTAACTCTAAATAATTAATGAATGAATGGACACTGAAAGAATGCCAAAGATTGCAAAACTAAAGAATGAGAATGTGTTGCAACATGATATGTTTGAAGTTAATATAAAATTTTCAAAGTATATGTAAATTTGTGTAGGTTTTTTTTCCCTTCAGAATATTACATATGATGATGAGAGGAAAATTATAGAGGAAATATGAGTAATCCTCAAAGTATTTAAAAAATAGATAATAAAAAATGAGTGTTAAATGTTTAATTTATGATTCCAAAAGTATGGTTAAGTTGCTAAAGGTTACAAGACATTGTAGTTGATTCAAGAAAGTAAATATGAGAATGTAGACTTTCATCAATTGACATTTTTGTTATTGTTTTTGGTCATCATCATGTGAATTTTTTCATTCCTATACATTTTCACCTATCATTAAGGTGTATACTAAAGAAGAAGAAAAAGAATGGGAAATTGTTGCAAATGTAGAGGCATGTGCTTTTTATAAATTCGAAAAATGGGAGACTTAGTATCAATGCATGTATTAAGGAAATGACTTAGACTCATCACACCAAGAAAAAAAATAAAAAAAAAAAAATAAAAAGAAATAAGAAATAAGAAATAAGAAATAAGAAATAAGAAATATGAAATAAAAAAAAATAAAAAAAATAAAAAAGTAAAAAAAAATAATAAAAAAAGGTAAAAAAATAATAATAAAATAAAATAAAATAAATAAAAAAATAAAATAAAATTATATATATATATATATATATATATATATATATATATATATATAAAATAAAAAATAAAAATTCCCTAGGAAAAATCATAATTTTTCATTAAGAGATTTGAAAATTACATTTTGTATATGCACGAGAGTGCATTAAAAAATAGGTTGTTTTGAATAAATATAGCCATTCATAAAAAAGAAAAATAAAAGACAAGAAATCTAATGAAACCCATTTTTCAACTGCAAGACCTCCTCCAAAATAGGTATCAGTGTGTGCATGTGACATTTGGTGACTTCATTAAACTAGTTTATAATTACCAAGGAATCCCCAAATATCTGTAGTTGCCTACAACCCTTTTCAGTAGCAAGAAGTAGCACAAGCTTAAGACAAAGTCGTTCGACGTAATTATTTGTGCCCCTACCCAACCCGCTTTATAGTTTGAAGAACTGATTTTCATTTAAATATACGACCGCTCCTCCCCCACATTTGCCTCCAACATGGGAGGCTCCATCAAAATAAGCCCAAGCTAGGGAATAATCTATTTCTTCAAGAGAGATATTCTATGGTCTATGAACAAAGATAACATCTAGGGTCAAATCATATGTGGCTAGGATATGAGCTGCCACTCTTTAAGAAGTTGTTGCTTTCTCTTCGAATATAACATTATTTCGTGCTATCCACTTGCACCAATTGATGATAGGAAAAAGGTTTCTATGATTTTTTTGGGATTCATGTTCCCACAAGGATTTCCAAGGTTTGATTCAAGAGATACCGTACCACATTGAATCTAATGACAACGAATTACGTACAATATTCCAAACAACAACGGAAAAAGGACATAGCAAAAATAAGTGGTCCATTATTTCCTCGTCATTTTTACATAGTGAGCCTAATGAAGCATCTCTTTTTTACATTTTCACCAGTTGGGAGCTTGTTTTATAGGATGCACTACTGAAAAAGTTTGGTTTTTGTCGGACAACTTAACCTCCATAACTTCTTCCACCACCAAGCTAAAATTCTGGGCTCTTTATCAGCCATGACTTATAATAGCATGTATTTGGTGTGTATCCCCCATGAGGGGAGTGAACCCAACACAAAGTGTCTTTTCTATACCTCAGTCTTACATGAGAGATGTTGAGGGTGCTCGTAAAATTCTTCCATTGACCCAACCACACATTCGACAAGTTAAAATGATTAACATCCAACCATCCCTGTGCTCAAATTGATGTATTGTCCAGATCAACCACCTGCTTTAGAGTGTTCCTTCCGTTTGCATTAAGGAAATCAACCATCTTCGATGACCATATATAATTCTCTCCACATCCCACCCATGGGTCTTGACCAATTTTGAATTTTTCACCAAAGATAACCTTCCATGCTAGCCCATTATCAATCACATCGAAGGAATCAATTACAACTTTCCAGACCACATAAACATTTGTCTTATGCTTATTTGGGATCTTGATCCAATATTCAATTGAAATGGGGGAAATGTACTTCCTACAAACAAATTTAGTCCAGAAACTAGCTGAGGATATTGGTCTCCATCCAACCTTGGCTTCCAATTCCCTTGAGAAGGAAAGTAAGTTTTTTAGGCCCTAGCCTGCCCATTTTTGGGTGGAGTAATTTTTCCCATTTTACCCAGGTGAAAACCCTGGCATCCTTTGAGCCCAACCATAGAAATCTGCAACAACTATTACAAAAAAAATTTAGGACCCCTTTTGGAATCCATGACAACAACATTTAGAATATCAAGATAGTTTCTAAAACATATTTTATGAGCACTAGTCTACCTACCCTAGAAAGCCATTTGAAACTCCATACCGTTGTTTATTTTTTAAATCTTTGCTACTATCCATTGCTAATCCACCTTTTTGTAATCATTGGGTTTCAGATGAAAACCCAAATATTTAAGCCCTTCATAAAAGCTATATGTATGGAATGGAAAAATATTTTGGGAATTTGTAAGCTCCTCTCTGGACAACCCACTTCTGTTAGTGTTGATTTCTGAATATTTGTCATCATTCCTGTAGCCTTTTCAAAAAGTGACAAGGCCAATTTGATAGATACAAGGTCTTTTCTAGACCCATCACTAAACAATAAAATATCATCTATGAACATAAGACATATAATGGCTAAATCACAAGCCACTGTAGCGCCTTTTAGATTACCCTTCCTTTTGGCCTAAGTTAACAATTTGCTCAAACCTTCAACTACTAGAAGAAAAAATAATGACAAAAGCGGACATCCCTGACAGAGTCCTCTCTTATCTTGAAATAAAGAAGAAGCTGAATTATCTATAAGCACAACAAAAGATACTGATGTAATACAAGACATGACCCAATTGATGAATCTTACCTCAAAACCTAGGTGAGTCATTAACATTATGATATAAATCCAATTGACAATGTCATATGCCTTAACCAAGTTTATTTTGAGCAACATTACTTTTTAATTTGTTTGTTTTTTAATTGTGAAGGCCCTCCTATGCAACCCCAATGGCCTCGAGTATCTGCACACCTTCCAATAAAGCAAATTTATCCTTTGAAGCATTTTGAGAAAGAACTGACTTCAATATATTTCCAATGATTTTATAAATACTATTTCATAAAGAAATAGGTTTAAATTCATCAAAGGTGTGAGGGGAATTAGCCTTTGGGATAAGAGAAATAAAGGTGGAATTGAGCACATCATACATCCTTCCAGATTGTCTGCAATCTTCGACCACTTTGATGAGATCACCCCCTAAAATATCAAAGAACCCAGAGAAAAATTCAACCAGCCACTTGTTGGGACCCAAACTTTTGTCCCATTGAAATATGTGCAGGAATTTCTAAAGCTCTTCCTCAAACACCGACTCCATGAGAGAATGATTGAATTCATCATTAGTGAATCTGGGAAAATTTCGAGCCAATTCTATCACCTCGGCTAAGGATGCTTCTCGAGGCTCCTTAAAAGGGTATTTGAAATGAATAATCCCCATCCTAGCAAGAGCTTCAAAATTTGTGGCCTTGCCTCCATTGAGATCATCTAAATCCCATATAGCATTGATAACTTGACGACCCTTTACAAATTATTGGAACAACTTCATGTTTCATTCCCACTTTTCAACCAAACTGCTATGATTTTTAACCTCCATGTATCCTCCTTTTGCTTTAAAATTCTCTTTTTGGTAGCTTCTAACTAAATGATTCTTTGCTTGGAGATTTCTGACAAATAACTACCCCCCCATCCTCCAGATCTTCTAACTGCTCTAGTTCCAACTCTACCTTTTTTAGGGTCTCTTCATCCCTTTGTTTTTTTACTTTTCACCATTAGATTATGGCCCTTTTAACTCTTCTGAGATTATCAACAAATTGAACTGAAATAGAACCATCCTTGTTAGGGAAGAAGGGGATATAGTGCTCAACCTAAGATTACAAAAATATTCATCCCTCATCTAGACCGAGTTGAATTTGAAGGAGTTCCATGGCTTATTTATTCCTCATTTTAATTCAAGGAAAATAGGGTGGTGATCAGAGCTACTCCCCACTCCAACCCACTATCGAAAGAGATAAATCCTTTCCAACAGAGATTCAACTAACAAAAAACCATTGATCTTCCTGGAAATCATCACTTCCTTGGTTCCTCATTTTCTCTAGGTGGGTTTATACTTAATCAAGTCAACATCACAAAGCTTGTGCAACTCTAGGAGATGTGAATAAATAAGAGAGGGGACTAGAGTGATCATGTTGGCCCCAAATTTTAGAGATACCCAGAGAGAAGTTCAAATCACCCCTGCCCACCAAGTTATCAACATTCACAAAGGAATGAGCCATAAGAATTTCCAAGAAAGAATTTATGTCTTGGCATGGCTCGTAGACATTCACAATCTTTATTTCCATCCCCAGTTCATTCATTAAGATATCATCACCCAAAACCCCTTCAGATCCCTAAGAGCTTCAAATTTTTATGGATCTTTGGTTAAAACACACTGCTAAACCTCTTGACCTCCCTCTAGAATATACAACTATAAAGCTCCATACATGGGATAAATATTCCAACAACTTCACAACCACATATCCATTTCCAAGAGTTCTTGAAGGAATATGACATCAAAATTCTTGAATTGCATCAATCATTTTAAGGCTAGTCTTTTGGAGGGGCTAGCTAGCCCTCAATAGTTGAAAGAGAGGAAAATGATAGAGGGTTTAGGGCTGGGGCTTGCACTACTTTAAGTGCCCCGACGATGGTTTTTTTTTGCAACATCTTAGCTGACTTTCAATTTAGCTTAAGATATTGAGATTGTTTGCCACGAGGATTCCTAACAACCTTAGAAGGAGAGGAGGGACCAAAAAAACCATGGCATCCAAGGGCACCTACCATTTTATTTTCAACCTAAGATTATGTCTAGAACAAGTGTCATCAACATGTCCCAGGAAGGGGAAGGGATAGGGGATGGGAAACTAACATGTGAATTGGTGATATTGCAAGGGACATAGCCCAAACATAGACCATTTGAACCAATACATGATGTTATCACAAAACCAGACCCTGATAGGCTATTAATCAGGAAGACTTTGAGTACTATTTCAAACCAATCTTTTGGCTGAGGTTTAGCCTCCTCAACCTGAGAGGGCTCTCTCACTAGGTTAAAGATTTTAATTTGAATATTAGATGGCTAACTCTATGGAAAAATCAAACAAAAATGTATAAATGGTTGAAATACCAATCAACAAACATCTATTGGGATATGGAGTCAAAGTATGTTTCAGTACAACAGCAAGATCAGCTTAACATGGAAGTCAGGGCATAAAGAGTCTTAATATATCAACAAAACAGAGACATAGTGCAAGGAACACAATTATAAACACATGAAGGAAGTTAGAGCATTATCAATGAATTCTAAGTAACATGTGTTTATATCACTGCAAGTAAGTAAATGAAGAAAGCCATGAGAAAATCAAACATTAAAAACTCTCTTTGAATCCTGAGTAGTGAAGCCAATATCTTTGTATTAACACGAAAACATACAATCTCACACAATAACATAGCGTGCTTGTTTCTTTTGAAAATTTCCAACCCTGAGGAATTCCACCTCTTGTCTTTTATAGAGTTATCATTACAATCTTGGATTCCCTGATCCAACTTGAGGGGAATTCGAATTTCCTAGCTTGACACCTATTCATACCTAAAACAGACTATTAATTACAAGTAACAGTTAACTGACTGTCTTAGAGTCCTAATACAATTAGGAGTACAACTCCTTATTATGATAACAACAACCTAATATAGGAATTAAACTCGATGCTTGACAACTGATCCTCCTTAACATCGACCTTGGTAATGCCCATAACCCTCCCGCTGGCCTTTAATAACTTCTCCTTTATCTGCCCTGAAAACTAGGAATATGTCCCTCACACTATAACCTTGGTCTTCAATGATGTTCCTCGAATCTTCTGATGAAAAAAGTAGCCCCTTTAATCATGTAACATATGTTAAGTTAGCCATAGAGCCCTGCTCTTTCACTTGTGCAAAAATTGAAGGTGCATGAAGAAGGTCAATCTGGATGTGCTACGAAGCTAACTGTTGTTTTTGTAGCACAAAACTTTGCTTTTACATATATCCTTTATCCTTTAAGATTTTTCCTTGCTTGAGCTTTATACTTTCATAAGTGACCTCCACACATTCTCCAACAGCATCATTCTCCCAAAAATAACTGCTTCTTTCCTTTGAGAATTGATTAAAACATCAAAACTACTCCTACAGCAGTTTCGTAGCGCGCTACGAAACTACTGTGTGAATCAATTTACACAATTTTCTTCCAAAAATTTTCTTTCTAAGGATTCTTTACAACTGTTCCATTATGTACATATGCCATATATACTTAACATCCCCCATCCTTGAAACATCTTCAAAAAGTAATGTCTTTGTTTCAACCAAAATTGTATTAGGGTTTCATCACTTACTGCCTTGTTCATTTGTGCTGAGGCTGACCTCTAGACTTTCTCAATTGAATTTCAAGGTCTTCAATTTGTCTTTTCATCCTCTTGATATTAGTTCTTAGTCTGCCATTGATCCATCTTACATACCTTGCCTCCTTGATTGCAGGGATAGTCCAGGTAAAGTATTGAGCCTTTCTGCTAACTACTTCAGGTTTTGAAGCTTTTTCAGCTTCCCACAGAGCCTTCATTCTGTTGAAATTGGCCTTCTCAGCTACATGTTTCCTTGCCCTTTTCTTAAGTTTAGCAATCTCAAGATTGGCAAGTTTCAATTTCTTCTTAACTTCCTCATAGCTATTTTCTTCTTCTTGAGTATTGACCACTCTGTTTCTATCATCTTCGTGCATGGGTGATGGTGGAACTATGGGCTCTTCACAAAAACCTGATATCTCCCTTGTTTCATCTACCTCCGGCTCTGCCTCTTGTAACCTTTTTGACTGCCTAGTCATAGGATTTCTAGGCTTGAAGACAAATTCTGAAACCTGATCATCAAACTGTAATTTTTTAGAGGATTTCATCTTTTTTGACTTGCCCTCACCCAATTCAATGAAGTCTGCTTGGACTAGAGGGGACTCTTCAATGTCAAAACCCTGAATAATATCATTCAAACTGCCCTTTGAGACTGGCCTTTCATCAGTGACCACTGTTTTACCCTTTTCTTTGGCTATTTGACTTCTAGTTACCCTCCTCTGGACTGTTTCACCAATGGAATGTTCTTGTGCTGCTTCCTTAATTTGAACTTTCTTCTTCTGTGAATGTTGAGGAGTATCTTAAACAATCAATGGTGTTTCAATCATTAGCTCCTTAAATTTCTTTCTGGCCTTCAGTTTAGCAAACTTTCTTGACCTTGTTTCTCCAGGGTAACTAGTCTCTGGTGATGATATTTCCTTAGCCCTAGGGCTAAGCCCTATTTCAACTCTAAAACCAGACATAAAGAGAAATGCAGACCACTCTCTATCTACCTTTTGAAGTTCATGAAAGAAAATTAATTTAACTAAGCCATGATGGAACAATGAAGTTTCACATGCCTCTTTCTTCAATTTCATTTTATCAGACATCTTGCCTAAACTTCGAAACAGAAAGAAAGGTAGATCTAGAGAGGTTATCCCAGTGAAATGCAATAGGAGTTTGAAATGATAAGAATACACCTTGTGGTATCTTCCTTCACAAGTGAAGTACCTTTGTATGCATGAGATTAGGTTGGCATATGTATCTTTGACATAACCCCTTGGCACTGCTTTAGTTAAATCTGTGTCTACAAATTCTGGCTTCAAGAATATCTTGTAGGGTGCCATTTCAAACTTGAAATTCTTAAACCACCTTTCTTGACCTCTAGGAATTTCTATCACTAAAGATATAATTTCAGGAGAAATTTGCAAATCTAAAACTCCAACCTTTGTATGTGAACCTGTGAAATTTAGAGCAAATTCCTTGGTCACTTGGTTATGTCCTCCCTGTAGTTTCTCACAGAACCTCCAACAACCTGCATTTTTGAAGGCTTCTTCAACTAATTTATCTTTCGTGAGAGCATCTAAGCCTTCAAGTTCTGTTCTCAAACATCGAATTGACCTGTGATTTCTTCTTTCTTCTGACATTTTTCCTTTGAAATCCCTATAGACAGAAAACCTGGAAGAAAATTGCCTTGCTTAACTAAGGAACTGTCTCGCTTGAATTTGATGAAAAATTGCCTCGCTTGAACCCTGTAGAAGAACTCTGGTTTCTGCTCACCCTGGGCTTGTTTACTCGAACTAAGAACAACACCAAGTGCCTCTTGAATGAATATGACCAAGATCAACACGAATATGACCAAGATCAACTAACCTTTTTTGAAATTTAAAATGACTAATGAAAAATGATCCCTAACGAATCTAATGATGGATATGAATGATTGCATGTGAGAGGAAAGGTTCGTGGACTGACACTTGATGATGAAAATTTAACGGTTTCTGGTGGATTTGATAGCTAGATAGGATTGATCACGAATCACCGATTTCGTAGCGCATTTAGTGTAAATTTGGGGTTTTGCACTACGAAAACGACTAGCTACAAATCCCCGATTTTGTAGCGCACGTAGTGTAATTTCAGGGCTTTGCACTATGGAAACGACCAGACAATTTCGTAGCACATTCAAATTTTTTAAATAACCAGACACATGAAACTTAAAACATGATATGGGATCCATAAGGGGCCAGACAATGCTGATGGACTTTATTAATGATGGAAATGAGACTCTAATGCTATAACTGAAACTCTTAAAAACATAAAAAATGACTTGACCATGTCTAACACAAAAACTTAGGAACCATGCGGGTTGTCCAAATTTTTTAAAAACTTTTACAGTGATAACACATGACAAAGGAAAAGAGTGAGAAGAAGGGAGCGAGTCCATAATCGAAGAATAAAAAGAGCTAATGAGATTAGATACAAGGAGAGAAGATAAGATAATACCCAACATTAGAGAACTAAACGAGGGTGGGCCAGCTTCATGGGAAACCCAATCAAGTGCTTGCATCTCATTTCTTTGCAACTGTGAGTCTTCATCCATCGGGTTGGTCTCGGGCTCTTCCTGTTTATTTTCTAAAGAAGTCATCATCAAATCCCGACCTTAAGATATTTCACCTTATTACTCCCTAAAATTCCCTCATTGTGAATCTTCCGACCTTTCCTCCTGGTGTAGGGAAGTGGGTAGTCCTTCAGGATGTGACCCACCTTGTGGCATCTTTGACATCTGAATGGGATATCATCATAGTCCAAAATATGTTTGTGGGATAAACATCTATAATGAATGTTCAAAGCTGCAATCAAACCCTCTTGTATATCTAGAATTACCATAATTCTAGAAATTTCCATTCTTCTGCCTTCTTCATAGGATTTGTCCACTTCCACAAAAGATCCTAATTTATCCCCTATAATTCTAAAGATATCCTAAGACCAAAACTGCATGGGACAACTTGGGAGCCTCACTCATACTAGGCCAAACCCCAAATTTTCTTTGCTAGTGTTGAAAAGAGAACTCCATTTATCAATAAGACTACTCTTGTATCAATGCAACATATTTTTCCTAACACACAATTTTCAACTTCCGTAGAGTTGCATATTAACAAAAACCATCCCCTCATGAGAGTTCCGACCACTAACAACACTTTGATATCCTTCTCCCACATTATATTTACCCATTCCCAAAGATTTTCTACAATGAATTCCCTGCCACAAACATGGTCTACTAGTACTCGCTCAGATGTTGTCCCCAAACTATACCTTCTCCAAGAGCCAAATCCTCCTGTTTAGATCCCCCCCTAGCGCATTTTACTTTCTTTCACTTTTTTGTAGTCCTTGGAATGACCTTTGGGCTTGAATGAGCAATTGGAGTTTCACTCATCTGCGTTTACACCCTACCCCTTCCCCTTGTGCTATTAGAGGTTTCCATGACAACATTCCCATAGTTTACACAATTTGAGAGTCCATCAAAATTGACCTTTTTTTTTTTTCACTGGCTGCGAGAGCATGACCTAGCCGACTCCCGCTCCTGGTTCTCCCTCAACGCTCGAGGCCGCAGGCCGTCTCGGCCCTCTGGCAGCTCCGGAGGGCAGCGTTTCTCAATCCTCGGGTTGCTGGGTGCCCCTTCGCGCGCCCTTGTGGCTGCTGTGCCCCTGCGCTCAGCCCTGAGGTGCCCTTAACATGGAATCCACCGGGGGCTCCTCCAATCCGCCTCCTGAGGTGTTAGCATTCCGAGCAATGATCAATGCTGGTTCGAAGAGAGCCCCATCGGCGATTCAGCAGAAGTTCATCAAGAAGATGGAAAAGATCCCTTCAGTGGCCCTTCCTGAAGAAGAAACGTGCAAGGCAGCTTTGAATCTGGCAGAGAGAGGCCTCATTGGCCAGTTCACAGGCCTCTGGCCTTCTCCTAAATCAGTAGAAGACTGGACTCAAAGAAACTGGAATCCACTGATCAAAGAGGGCGTCAAAAGCTACTTTGTAGGAAAAGGATTCTTTGTCTTTGTGTTCGAAAGCTCGGAAGACAGAAGCTTAATATTCAGGAATGGCCCATACTTCATGGGACCGCAGGGATTGTATTTGAATAAATGGTCCCCGGACTTTGACCCTTCCCAGGATGTCCCTTCTGCTGTTCCGGTCTGGGTGAGACTCCCCCATCTGCCTCTCCACTGCTGGAACCAAAAATCCCTTGAGAACATCGGAAATGCGCTGGGTAAATACATAGACAAAGCCGCAAGAAAAGATCAGTACTCATGTGCTCGCATATGCGTTGAAGTTGACCTAGAGGAGGGGTTACCGGAAGCAATCAAGCTCACAGTAGCCAGATGGACGCACATCCAGGAACTGGACTACGAACAGCTACCCTTCAAATGTAGACACTGTCATGAGCACGGACACTTCGCCAAGCACTGCAAGAAAAGGGTCGAAGAGCAACCAGACAAACAAAATGGGGAACAATGGACTCTAGTTCAGAAAACAACACACCCAAAAAAAGGTGCCGGCAAAGGAAACACAACAGGGATTCCAAGCAGTTCTAAGCCCATCCAGGAAGATGAAGCAAACGCAAAAGGGACAACAAGCACTCAGACCAACCCTGCAGCTACAGAGCAGGAAAATCTGGGGCAGGTAGAAAGCACCCCACCAAGCAAAGAAGGAGAGAAAGCAAAGCAGACCGAAGTCACCCAAGGCAGCCCATCCAATCCCTCTTATGCAGAAGTTACAAGGAAAAAAGCAACAGAAAGCTCAGGATCATCGAAGGATGAAACCTATGAGCGCCCCTCTAAAAGAGTTGGAAGGAAATCCCGCAAAGAAATGAGAGAAGAAGAGGCCGAAAGACTCAAAACCCAAGGAAGTCAGGCCACAATAGAAATGTCCATCGGACGAAATACTAGACCGAGACCTTCCAAGGGAGGTCCCATCCCTCCTCTCAGTAAATAATGAAGCTCGTCTCTTGGAATTGCAGAGGATTGGGGAACCCCTCTAAACTAGAAGCAGTCAAAGACCTATTAAAAACAGAACCCTCAGACATCCTCATGCTCCAAGAGACCAAGATTGAAGGGCAAGCCCTTCTAGATATCAGTAAGTCAAAGTGGAATAAAAATACAGGTAAGGCAGTCAGCGCCAGGGGCACTTCTGGAGGATTGGCTACTCTTTGGTCAGAGAGCACCTTCCAGCTTCACAACTTTAAAGAAACACAACACTGGATCTACACAGAACTCATGCATAAAGCTAGTAAGTTGAACATTTCCCTTTTCAATCTGTATGTCCCTGTAAACTACTCTGAAAAAAGAGAATGTTGGAATTCGCTTTCACTTTTTCTTGAGCAGCACTCCCCAAGTAACATTATCATAGCAGGAGACCTTAACATAGTATTGAAACCAAAAGAGAAGGGTGGCTCCTGCACCAGAGGCTCCATGTTGGCCTTTGTTCTTATTGATAAATGGAGTTCTCTTTTCAACACTATCCCTTCTCAGATCTCTATCCAGTCCGTGGTCTTGTATCATTTTTCCCTTCTTAGATCTCTATCCCGGACCTCTTTGCTTCATGGAGTGCCTGCTACCCTCATCGCATCCCTCATAAGTCTTTCTGGCGCAAAGTATGGACAACGCTCCCCAAATTTGTTTGCTGGCAACTTTGGCTGGCACGTAATCAATAGATTTTCAAAGATATACAACATTCTCCGATTCAAGTTGCTGTAAAAGCTAAGTCTCTGCTCTTGGAAGCGGCCCAGCAGCAGTATCACAAAGAAGACCCTCTGCTCACGCCGGAAGAAAAGAGGTGGCTGGCCCTAGAGCCACATCCCCGAAAGTACCTTCTGCCCCCTCAGAAAGCTAATCCGGACTGGCGAAAAAGAGAGCCAGATGACATCTTCCAAAATTGGTGGAGGGCCCAAAAATTAACTACTATATTCTTCGATGGGGCGTCCAAAGGGAACCCCGGAGCAGCAGGCGCTGGTGGGGTCATCTACTCCACGGATGGGTCTTCTAGAGATACATTTGCATGGGGCCTAGGCCTGAAAACGAACAATCAAGCTGAGATCCTTGGGCTGCTCAAAGCCTGTCTTATTGCCAGAGAGAAAGGTGCTAAAGATCTCCAAGTCTTCGGAGATTCAGAAATTTTAATAAAAAATTTAATCAAGGGGGAACTCTTCAACAACGCTGGTCTCAACAAAATTTTGGGCAGATTGAAGAGAGTCTTACAAGACTTCGACTCACACAAGTTCTATCATATCCTCAGAACCTCCAACAGTGAAGCAGATCGGATGGCGAACATCGGATGCACTCTCATGAAAGGGAGTTTAATTGTAAACGGGGAAAGATCCTTCCAAAAGCTGTGAAATTGTTGTATCTCAAAGGCAGTAAAAAAGGATAACATCCATGTAATAGGGGTCGCTACGGCAAAGACCCATTTTTCTTTTTGCAATATATAAAAACCACAACCGTTGCAGTTAAAAAAAAAATTGACCCTTACTTGCTTGACTGGGAAACCCCCACTAAAAGGCTCTTCCACCCTCTGAGAGTTTCCATACCTTATCCCATCTTCCTCAAAATCAGCCAAGCTAACCCTAAAAAACTGAGGCTCAAAACCAAACCTTTCAACCTCTACCCTTACCAGCTTGACTACGAAAGGCCCGCTAAAAGCCTCTCCCACCCTATGTGAGTTGCCAAACCCTAACCCACCTGCAACTAGAAAAACCCCCAAAAAATGAGGCTCAAAATCGGTCCTTCCCAACAATACCCCTACCTGCTCAACTTCAATGAAATACCCTTCGAAGCAACTTTCAACTAGAGCATCCAAGGGGAAACAATGGGTTAGGTCTGCACTCAAATTTGAACGAGGACTTGAAACCCTAGTGAGGACAACTCCTTTAGCACTGAAAACAACTCATAATTCACATCTGTTGACATCACCATTGAAGAGGGAGGAAAACCTCCCAATACTTTTGTTACCATTTCCAAAGTTGGTAGGGAGGAAAAAATCCCCTGGTCTGGTGTGCTAGGTGTCACCCTAGTCTCCAAATCAAGAACTTGAGGTGGCATCTCAGTCCAGATGGAGACATTCTCATATGGGTTGGTGGAATAATCCGCCTCATCCTCCATTTCATCATTCCTCCACATATGTTATAACCCTAGACCATTAGGAACATCTAAGGAGTCTAAAAAAACAAAAAAACATTAATAAAATGCTTACTAATATAAAAGTAAAATAAGCGTTAATTAGGTGTAGCTCGAGTGACTGAGAGGAAAGTTCTTGTCTTCCTTGGCTTGGCTTCAAATCCCATTTTGTGTTATTCTTTCTCTCTTCATGAGCCACTTGTTGATTGTTGACTTGGCTCAAACCTTGAAGAATTTAGCACCTAGGTGAAAATGTGAAGATGGGTTACACTTTTTGCCCTTTTTTGAGAAGTTGAATTATATTTTTCATATTAGAATTTTGTTTTGCAGTAACAACAAAACTTGTCGAGGGGCTTTAACTACTTGTAACACCATAGGTTCACCGATTTTTGGCGTTGGTCTGATCGGATCGCCACTGCATCTGATCCCTGTGACTGAGGCCGTCGCCTCGGCCCTGAGGCCGTTTCGGAGGGCTTAGCCTTCTTCCGCAAGGCGCTTTTCCTACGAGGTGTTAGACTTCCTTAGCGGTGGTTCGGCCCTTGCTCTTCTGACCGTTTTCCTGGGGCTTCTTCTGAGCAGATCTGAGGGCTATGACCGCTGGACTTGGGTGAGCTCGATTCGATCGAGCTAAGGCTGCTTCAATGGAGTCTTCTTCGCCCCCCCTCTCTCAAGCCGAGGCTTTTGTCAATCTGCTGAACTCTCTTCCAAAAAAGAAAACGACCGAGGCTGCGAAATTTGTAAAACGCTTGGATGACATCCCTGAGATCTCGCTTCCCCCCGAGAAACCGATTCAGGTCACCCTTTCTTTAGCGGAGCGTGCTTTGGTTGGACAGTTCACTGGGCTCTGGCCCTCCCCCAAAACTACGGAGAGCTGGGTCGCAAGGAACTGGGCGCCGCTCATTAAAAGCAGAGTCACTTCGTATTTTCTGGGGAAGGGTTTCTTCCTGTTTGAATTTGCTGAAAAAGAAGATAAGGAGTTGATATTCCGCAATGGCCCCTATTTCATGGGCCCTCAGGGGCTGTATCTTAACAAGTGGACGCTTGATTTTGATCCAGCAGTTGACGTCCCCTCAGCTGTCCCTGTGTGGGTTCGTTTGCCCAACCTGCCAATGCATTGCTGGAACTGGGAATCCCTCAAGCACATCGGAAATACCTTAGGTAAATTCATTGATCGAGTCAACAACAAAGATCAATTCGATTGTGCTAGAATCTGTGTTGAAGTTGACCTCGAGGTCGATCTACCTGAGGCA
The DNA here is from genome assembly GCA_031772625.1 of Pinus tabuliformis. Taxonomy (NCBI): domain Eukaryota; kingdom Viridiplantae; phylum Streptophyta; class Pinopsida; order Pinales; family Pinaceae; genus Pinus; species Pinus tabuliformis. Next base: position 230,374,903 of record CM062819.1, on the reverse strand, counting down.
ATAAAGATTAGGGTCGGAAGCTGGACGCATATTCAAAAGCTGGATTATGAGTAGCTTCTGTTCAAGTGCAGGAAGTGCCATGTCTATGGCCATTTTGCTAGAGGCTGTCCAAAAAATAGTGAAGCAGAGAAAGGCAAGGAGGAAGGATGGACGCAGGTTAAAAGAACCAAAAACAAAGCCCCAAGAACTGGCAATAACAATGGCAAAGCTCCCCAGACAGGCTCTGGGCTTCAAACACCTCACATGGAAGAACAAGGAAATAAATTTACCCAGTTAAGCTCAGCAATAGAGGATTCTCAAGGAATAGAGATGCAGAATGAAGGATCGCCCCACAAAGAGCCCCCCTCGGAACCAAAGAAAGTCGAAAGCAATGCAGACAGAATGGAAGAGATACCCACAGAAGAGGCTGAGGAAGTGCAAAGCTCGGAGGACTCAGAAGAAGAAGGTGAAATAGCAGGTTCGCAATCCTCGGCCAGAAGATCATTGAGAGGCCAAAAATCTGCCCGCGAAAAAAGAGAGCAGGAGACTTATAAAGACAAATTACAAGGAAGCTAGCCTACCCTCGAGAAACTCTTGGCTAAAACACCGAAGATGACCAGAAATCAGCTCCAGAGCTCTAAAGGAGCTCCCCACTCCAAAAGCAAGTGATGAAGATCGTCTCCTGGAATTGTAGGGGTATGGGGAGCAAAATAAAAGAAGAAGCCATCAAAAGTCTGATAAGATCCGATTCTCCTGACATACTCCTCATCCAGGAGACTAAAATGGAGGATAAGGCCTTCCTCCATATCGGCAAAAATCTATGGAAGAGAAGTGAAGGACAAGCTGTCTCAGCCCGGGGTGCCTCAGGAGGCCTGGGCACCCTCTGGAACGCAAACAAATTCTCAAAGGTTAAAGAGGTCGCCAACTCACATTGGCTGTTCACAAAGCTGAAACATGTTGACTCAGATGAGACCCTCTGTCTCTTTAACGTGTATGCTCCAGTTAGCGCAGGAGAGAAAAAGATCTGCTGGGATTCCATTAGAGGATTGGCAGATTTTGAAGATTTAGCAAACATCATCATTGCCGGGGATCTAAATCTCACATTAACTTTGGCTGAAAAACGTGGAGGAAGCATAGTAAGGGATCCGGCGCGAGAATGGGTGGAGGACCTGCTTCAGGATTGGGATATGATCGACATCAAACCTTCGTCGGGCAAGTACACCTGGTCCAACAGAAGACTCGGTCCGGGTCACATTGCTGCAAGGTTAGACAGATTTCTTGTTCAAAGTACTTTCCTTCTTCTTGGTTTAGAATCTAGAATGCATATTCTCCCTTGTAGTGTATCTGATCACAGACCCATCAAACTTGATCTTTTGGCCCATATGGATCAAGGCCCTATCCCTTTTAAATTCAGTCCCCTTTGGGTCAAGGAACAGTCCTTTATGCAATTAGTAAAAGACACTTGGAAGCAACCTGTCAACGGCTCTGCCTTCTTTGTTTGGGAAGAAAAGCTCAGGAGAGTGAAAGCTGCATTGAAAACTTGGGTAAAATCCCTTCCTAACCCAGCAGTGGAAAGGAAAAAGATACAAGAATGCCTCGAGAATCACCACCTGAACTCGGAAAATGAAGTGATCACAAAAGAAGTTCTTGACAAGGAGGCGGAACTTCAGCAAAAGCTACTCAAAGCAAGCTCGGCCGAGGAAGAGTATTGGAGGGTCAAATCTCGTAGGCTTTGGCTCAAGGCAGGAGATAGGAACTCTGCCTTCTTTCACAAGCAAGCCCAAGCTCGGAAAAACTTCAATTCCATCTCCGAAATCAAGGAAGAGAACATCAATCACAGAGATATACAAAGCATAAAAAACGCTGCCTTCCTCCATTTCAAAAATCTGTATAGTGAAAAAGAGGGCCTGGGGCAGACTTCAACTTTAGTAAATGAGGTTCCCACTCTGATTTCGGCCAGAAAGAATCAGTCTTTGGAAGCAGAAGTCACTAATGATGAAATCAAAACTGCTCTCTTTGCCATGGAGCCTGATAAGGCCCCGGCCCAGATGGCTTCACTGCCAGATTCTTGCAGAATTGTTGGCAGATTGTGGAAAAAGATTTATGCAGAATGGTCCGGAAATCTCAAGCTTGTCAGAAAATAGGGGGAAGCACCAACTCGGCTTTCTTGGCCCTTATCCCTAAGGAAAAAGGAGCCAACACCTTCTCCAGATTTCGCCCTATCTCCCTTTGCAACATAGGTTACAAACTGATAACAAAAGTGATTGCCAACAGACTGAAAACTATTCTTCCTTTCATTATTCCAGAGAATCAGGGAGGTTTTATTCAGGGAAGACAGATAGTGGATAATTTTATCCTGGTCCAAGAGGCGATTCACTCAAGCTTGACCCGGAAAGAGAAAGGAATGGTTGTCAAATTAGACCTTGAAAGCGCCTTTGATAGGGTGAGACACAGATTTCTGTTGGATGTCTTGCACAAATTTGGGTTTGGCCCCAAATTCATCAACTGGATCAAGGCATGTATCAGTGAGCCATGGATCGCCCCTTTGGTGAATGGGAGGGCCACTGACTTTTTCAAAGCCTCTAGAGGGCTGAGGCAAGGGTGTCCTCTATCCCCCTTGCTCTTTGTCCTCCAAGCTTCTGTCCTCAGTTTCCTCTTGAATAAAAAGCAGTCAGACCAAGAAATAATGGGACTAAACATCGCAAGAGGTGTCAAAAGCATAAACCATGCACTGTTCGCGGATGACTCTCTCCTGCTGGGTGCTGCCTCCTTGCCCTTGGCTAAAAGATTTAAAGAAGTGGTGGATGCCTATTGTGAAGACTCAGGAAGTAGCCTCAATAAAGGCAAATGTCATATCTTCTGCTGGAATGCAACGATCAGAACGATTCAAGCCATTTCTAACTGTTTTGGTTTTGCAGCCTCCTCTACTTGGTCATCCTTCAAGTATCTGGGGCTCCCTGTCTTCCAAAAAAGAGCCCTCAGCAGAGATTGGCTGCCTCTGTTGGAAAAATTCAAGTCTAAAATTTGATCCTGGGGATTCAACTGGCTCAACCTAGCAGGTAAGACAGTGCTAATAAAAGTTGTTTTGAATAGCCTTCCCATTTATCAGGCTGCAGTTATGATGGCTCCTATTGGCATCACGAGGAAAATGGAGGAGTACATAAGAAACTTTTTTTGGAAAGGTGGCAAAGCAAATGAGAAGAGAATTCCATTAATAAGCTGGGACACAATCTCCTTGCCCAGAATGGAAGGCGGACTGCACTTTAAGAATATCAGCAAACAAAATATCGCATTGGGTGCAAAACTGTTATGGAGGATAATTGCTCCAAACCCGGGTTGGGCTCAGCTTGCGTTATGGAAAAAATACTTCCGTGGGCAGAGAGCACGCTGCCTGGACAATCCTATCACCATCTCTGGAACTATGATACATAAATTGTGCGAAAAAGCCTCTGCCTTAATTAAATTGCATGCGCACTGGATTCCTGGAAACAGAAAGTGCATCAATATCTGGGAGGACCGCATTATGGGCAGCGACCCCCTTGCTGATGATCGCTCTCTGGTTCTGTTAAAAGACTGGATGGATAGAGCAGGCGTTAAAACGCTGTGGGACTTATCACAATGGGAGAATAACAACTGGCAGAGATGGGGAAATCTTGAGGTGCCATCGCACCTATCCAAAGATTATGCCACCCTTCTCACCCACTTAAAAGGCAAAGCCCCATTGAATATCAGAAAAGCAGATACTCGGGGATGGGGTTCGATCCCGGGAAGTTACACAGTTTCGCAGGGTTACAAACAGCTCTCTCAGCATCCGAATGTTCCGCCTGACCCGAAGCCCTGGCAGGGGATCTGGTCTCAGACAACGATCCCCAAGATAGACACCTTTTGCTGGCTTCTTTGCCATCACAGAATTTTGACCGAGGACAGGCTTCGTAAAAGAGGCGTTATTGGACCCTCTCGCTGCTCGCTGTGTGGAGACCATGAAGAAACTGCCGCTCACATGATGCTCTTCTGTAATTTTGCAGCTGATCTATGGAAGGAGGCGTTAAGCCCTTGGAACTCTGACTTCGCTCCTCCTAATCACTGCTCAGATTTGTTCTCAAACTGGAAGCGCATGTATCCTGGTGGCACTTCTCAGAATCTTCATATCAAAGAAGCCTGGCTCGCTCTTCCTAAATTAATTTGCTGGCACATATGGCTGGAAAGAAATCAAAGGATTTTCAAAGACAAAAAGAGCGATCCCAAGATAACCTGGGTAAAAATTAAAAGCCACTTGAAAGAATGTTTGGGAGACCAACTAGACAGGGCAGATCTTAGCGATCAAGAAGCAGCTTGGGGCGACTCTCTGGGTCTCCATTTCGTTGATAAAGTCAGGCTCCCCTCTCCGCTAAAGCATTGGCAAATCCGTCTCAAGGCTGCAGAACTCGTTGAGTTTTGCAAAAAGAAGGCAAGAAAAACTCTCTTCTTTGACGGTGCTGCAAAAGGCAACCCTGGTAGCTCCGGAGCAGGTGGTGTTATTAAAAGCGCAGATGGCAGAATTGAATCTAGATATGCTTGGGGAGTGGGCTTCAACTCCAGCATTCAAGCTGAAGCACTGGCTCTCCTCCAGGGGCTCAAGTTGCTCATTTCTCTGGGTATCAAAGATGCAATTATTTTTGGGGACTCCCAGTCCATTATAAAGGCCATTGTGGATAATTCCTCTCCTTCAGATTTAAGATTATCAAGACTTCTGAGCAGAATTAGATCCCTGACAAATACCTTCCAGAATCTGGAGTTCCTTCATGTAAAGAGAGACAACAATAAAGAAGCCGATGCTGAAGCCAACAAAGCGGTTCTTCTCCCCCGGAGTTCTCCTAAGAGACGGAGACGAAGGCTGGGATCCCATCCCTTAACCGTTTGTTTAAAATGTTTTACTGTCTTTTATTGGAGCAGTTTGTTTGTATCTGCAATTTAGGAAAGATAGATAAAGCTACAAGAACTACAGCTAGCAAAAATCGCAGGCTCATTAGAGGGGAAGTCATTTGGTTCCTGGCCGAGGAGAAATCTGATCTCTGTTTATCTCATTGTAATCTGAATTAAGGCTTTCCAGCCAAGAATCAATATATCATCCTAACCGTTTCTGTCAAAAAAAAAACAACAACAAAACCTGTCGAGAATTTTGTTAGCTTTCTATTGGATTTTTTTTCAATTTCTTTTACTGACATTTGATATGTCAATCTTGCTATTTTTTAAGTGTATGTTTCTTAAAAATGACGGGATTAATAAGAAGCCATGTTTTTGAACCTCATCTATTCATTATTAACCTTGTATTTTCAAAAAACAACATATGCTAAAACAATATAAAAAGAGTATACTTTTGGATGACTATATATTTGAATTTCACACATAGATATTATAATTATTAGAATTTTTTGAACCCAATCAATGCCAAACAAATGCAATTTTTAAACATTTTTTTTAATGAAAGTTGGCCTCATATTTTAGTTTGAAATTAAAAAACTAAAAACATCCTTTTGAAAAGAAATTCCAACGTTTTTTTCAGAGAGAAAAAAGCTTAATATATTATATGAGGAATATAAAAGTCCAAAATTTGCTGAAATACATCCAATAGTTCTAATTCTGATCTGTATGCCACATAGTCTCAAAAATTCCTATGTTCTATAGAGAAAACATAATATCTAAGTAGCCATAAAAACTATCTGCTATCAAATCTCTGTAATTAGTACAGAGAGAACATGATTATAGAGAGAAAATATCATCTGGTGTGGCTAAATTTCCAAAACAGAGCACTAAAAGTCTGGTAAAACAAAATCTTGGATCTGAAAAGTGGATCCATCCGAAACTATCTCAAGATGCCAAAATCCAGGTGAGGAGGAAAGACCCATTTTAGAAAGTGCATCGGCTGTAGAATTTTTGTCCCTGCTGATGTGCTGAATAGTGCTATTCACCATGCGGCTCCAGTAGTAGTTGATCCTGTCTCTCCAACCGGTCAGGTGCTGCGCCAAAATGATATTTCTCCTATTTACCGAATCAACCAATATCTTCGAATCTCCATAGATAGCCACCTGTTGTATGTCTAGGAAAATACAAAATTTTAAAAGTCCTGAGAGAGCTAAGGCTTCAGCCAAATTATTGGAGCCATGACCTCCGTGCCAGAAAGAAGAAAATTGAGAAGATTCATTTATCTTGATGTGGAAACCACAACCACATTGTCCCTTTTGTGCGGCCCCGTCGAAGTATGCGGTTGGCTGAGAAAGCTGTACAGATGATGACCTGTCTGGGCAATTGTTCTGGTACTTGATTTTCTTCTGAGGAAGAGATTCCAAACAAACAGAGATAGAATCCAAAGTTTTAGCATATGAAATTTTCGCGCTGTTGAAGCCGCAATGGTTGTGCCATTTCCAAATATACCACATGGATAAAATACAAATTCTATGCCATAGGATATGACACTCACTGCATTTTATGAACCATTTCTGGATCGAATCTCGCACATCCAGATTAAAGCCATAAACTCTATATAATTCCTGCCAAATATGATATGATTGCTTGCATTTAAGAAATATATGCAAGTTTGACTCCTCGTCCTCTCTGCATAAAGAACAAATGTTAGGTCCATTCCATCCCCTCTTCATTAAGTTCTCCTAGGTAAGGTTTCGATTGTGAAAAGCAAGCCAAGAAAAGAGAATCATCTTCGTAGGGCAACCATCTTTCCAGAAGATTTGTGGGAAAATAGGGGATCCAATTGATTGTTGTCCGATCAACTGCTGATAAATTCCATTAACTGATATATCCTCCGCCTCATTCGGGATGTTCCAAGATAGGAAATCCGAATCTCTTGTTCTGAAAAAACCTCCATTTTGTAGCCTCAACCTTATGCTATTCCACTGCTGCACAATCTCATGGGGAATGTTCAATTCGACTGCATCTTTCCACCGTGGAATGGGGCCATTCCATTCTGCAATCAATTTATCCCAATAAAAGTATCCGCTTCTGTGAAAATGATGAAGAAGGGAATCTGGAATATCAATTTCATCAGCCCCGCATTTGAAGCGGTCACTGCCAATAATGATTTTATTCCCCGATTGAAAGCGCCAGATCAAATGCTTCAAGCAGAGCGCCTCAATCCTTCGAAAACTAAGCCATATGGGGGATCCATATGCTGCACCAATAGAGCCTCTACGGTACCAGAAAAGGAAATTCTTCTTAGCAAGATACTTCGATCGTATCATATGACTCCACGGGCCTACACCTTGAATTGCTCTCCAAAAAGACTTGCACAGGAGAGCTCTACCAAAGATTCTCAAATTGGTTAAACCCCAACCGCCCATCGACTTAGGAAGAGTAATACCGGACAACTTAATAAGATGAAATTTACTCCTATCAGCATGACCACCCCATATGAAATTTGCAGAAAGTCTATTCATGTTGTTGATGATACTCACCGGAAAATGGTATAGGTGCGCCCAATATACAAAGAGTTGATTCAAAATGGATTGTACTAATATAATTCTCCCTGCCAAAGAAAGGCATCTATACTCCCATGGGGATATTCTCCTATAGAATCTGTCCACAATCCAGTTCCAATCAGCTCTCGAGTATCCATTCGATTTTATCCGGAAACCCAAATACTTTATACCACTGCTGATATGACCAAAAAGCTCAGATAGCCAATGAACATCTTCCTGCTTGAGATCAGAATGGTATATAAAAGATTTATCCAAGTTAACCTGAAGTCCCGTAGCCCTTTGAAATTTTTCCATTATATTATGAAAGCGCATCCAAGCGGTCATGCAAAACATAGCGAATAATAATATATCGGCTACAAAAAATTATGAGTCTGTTAGCTACCTATACCAATAGGTTTCATATTTCATGATTGGCTATGAAAGGACCAAATATGCTCTGCTTTGATGACTCAAAGATCACATATTTCCAAGAGAACTCAATATATGCTTATAGCTTGGTATGAACTTCAAATTTTGATGGATGATTCAACAGTTTAATCTGGATCATTCCATGGTTTAAATTTGCAGTTATAGAATAGAGAAAGGAGTCTGTCCAAACTGTTTAATCTTGGCAGACAAGTAGTTCAGGTAGAGAAGAAAAGGCTCCCAACAGATTAATCTGGGACCTTGGAAGAGATAAGGGTAGAAGTAGATAGAAAAAACAAAGGAAAAGCCAAAGAAAAGAAAAGGCAAGTAAGGGTCTGCAAGTCCAAGTGCACCCTCTAAGAAGAAAAAAAAATGCTAGGCAAGTAGTTGGGGTTGCAGAAAGGTTATCTTTACCATTGCAGATGTGTTAACTGTGCTTACCAAGGCAAAGTCTATCAATTGACAAGGTGTTCATCTTCATCAAGTTACAGCAAGGAGCATGACTAACCTCCCTCCTTCCCCCTTTCTTTTCATTACTATCATCCCCTTATCAGCTGAGATTCATGGATGAAGATCATGGTTTCATGGTGGTTCTTGTTCATTCAAAAGGCACATTTCTTGTGTAAAAATATTTTCATTTTGATCTACTCTTTAAACCAAGTGTTTTACAAACAAATTCAGTATTTTCCCCCTTCATTTACCCCATCCATATTAACTCTAACTTTACTATGTAAATCCCTATATCACCTTTCCCCTACTAGTATTAACACCATGGTGTATAAACCCCAAAATTTGTATAAATATCCCTCCTTTTGGCATTATAGCCAATAAGTTCTCTGTCAGGGATCAAATGGCATCTGGTCACTTTGATGAACCTAACCCTAACCCCTTCCTCTGAATTCAGTTGGCCCCTTGAAAAACTTCATTTGCTAAAAAGTCTCACAAATGACCTGGTTTTGCCTATACCCACTTCATTTACAAAATAACTCCTAAATACCTATTTCATTCTCTTATCCAAATTATTGGGGCTGTCTTTTTGTGCATAAGAAAAACCCTATACCAGCCCCTTTTACCCATAACCCCTTTCAAATCACGAAAAGACCCAAAAAACCCACTTTGACCGCCTAAACCAAAGTTGGCGCATGCATTTGGTTTAGTTTTTGAAATACATTGAGAACATTATGAAAACCCATATCCTAAGGTCTCCGCCAGGCGCTGTTCCCAAAAATAAATAATAAAAAAGAGTACCCGCCCGCATTCGTATCCCCCGATCATATCATTCCCCCGTCCACCATTGGATCAGATCCAAGAGATCCGACGGTCCGTATTAATATCGGAGCGGCCCCCGCGACAAAGGTTTAGCGCCCGAGAAAGTGACGTTGCGTTACGTTAGGGCGCGGCCACGCGTCGCCCATTGAGGGCTCTCGGAGCAATCTCTGACAATTGAGGGGCCGTATCATAACCGCCCCGAGAAACCGTGGCGGCTAGGGCTAAACCGTAACCGTTAGGTCACTCACCGCCCGGTTTGATGGTCCAGCGTAACCTCCACGTCATCACCCTGCCTGCCACCACATCACACTTTTGTCCGCATCTGTGCCAACGTGCCCGCCACCTCATTACCCCGTGGACCAATGGCAGCCCGCCACCTCATCCGATGACGTCGTGCTGACGTCATCCAAGGCTGACCTCACCCTATGACGTCATCACAAAAAAAGCGCCAAATTGCAAAAAGTCCATATTTAGCAAAAAAACGCGTTTTTTTGTACTTTTCACTCATTTGCTACTGTTTCCTTTGCATGCTATTTTTACGTCCTGAACTGCGCCACCTGCGGGAAACGACCTGAAGACCTCCAGAGCACCAATTCCACCCACAGTTACGACCTCTGTTCACGGTTAGCCAGGTATTTCTCATAGTTCATCCTCCATACGCCTGAAATTTACTGTAAATTGCTCAGAACGCTTAAGGAACACTGAAAATCACTATTTCACTGATAGCTTTCCTCTGCAAGCACTTTTAATTACAATTGCAACCTTGAAACCACCAGCAGAGCCTTCATTTCCCGAGTTTTGGTCAAAAACTGTAAACTGCTCGCGCAAACGTGAGACAGTTGGTCAAGTTACTTAAAACCTGCCATAGAAGACAGAGGGAGACCAGGCATTGGTCTTATTTATAATTCGAGCAGTATTTCAATTGCTGCGTGTCCACTCCACCCTCTGCTCCCCATAATTCACAGTTGCATTGCAAAAACTCACCTCTGTGCTGTACTGCTCACTTGAAACTAATTCACCTGCAAAACAGAAACTGAATAGACCATGGAGACTCCAATTGCACTGAACATCAAGCCTCTCAATTCCCCTCACCAGGAATTAGAATGGAAAGCCCTGGGAGATATGGATTATCAAATGCTAGACTGGTTTCCATTGGGCTCCAAATATAATATTCAGATGCTGAATGAGTTGAAAGCCCAGCACCTTAGTGGAGCAGACATCTTAGGGATTTGGGACTCAAACTTGCCCATCTACAACCTCCCCCAGGTAAATCCTATGCCAGAGTTGATCTATAGATGCCAGGAGTGCTATGACCCAGGCCAAAGAGCTGTCCTCAGCCCTACAGGCTCAGTCCTGTTCCATATCACCCCAGAGAGTATAAATGAGATGCTGGACTTCCATACTGCAAAGCCATTGACCCCCCTCCACATGCAGAACTTGATAAAGAAGGGGAACAAGTTGTCAAATGACCAACTCATCAAAATCAACCAGCTGTTTGTACAACCAGGCTCTGAAGCCATCAGAACTCCTCCTATTGGATATCAGTACATGAATGAATTGGGCAAGATGTTAGTGGATTTGATCAGCTATGTCCTAGGGTTCACGGGACTAGAGGATGTGGATGAAATCATAATGGCAATGCTGTCTATATTCTCTCCTGGTAAGCCCCCAGCTGTACATTATGATTATGCTACATACATTGCAGATAAGATCCATGACCAGCTTATGAATTTGAAGAGGGAAAGACTGTTCAAGTATACTTCATACATATACCACCTATTCTTGTTTTATCAGCCAGCCAGCTTCTCTATTCCCTTGAAGTAAGTCAATGCCCAGGGAAATCCAAGGTCAATTGTGTTTTGGACCTCTGTCTTTCATTGTGCCTCTGTATCACCATAGACATACTCCGAGTTCATTGACCTATTCATTCATCCAGCCATGACAGTATTGCATGGTGTTCCTCCTCCAAGGTTAACTGATGACATGAGGAGAATTCTCCACCTGAACAAAACCTACAGCATTGGTAATTGGTACCTCTACCAAGACCACACAGTCATCAGAATATATGGCTGTGAGTTGAAGCCTTTTAGGTTGCCAAGGTATGTCCCCATGAGGCTTTTTGCCTTAGAATATTTCAGGCAGTTTGGGAATGCCGACTACCTCCACTTTCAAAGCAAGAACAAGAAGTCACAGTTAAAGGTAAGGAGCCAGCTGGGCCCTTTCTTATACAACAGAAAAGAGGAGGGGTGGAAAGAGGCAAACAGTATCCTAGAGGCCCTCAAACTGCAAACTAGTTTTGAATGGATACCCTATGACCCCAATCACCTTGTCTCCCTCAGGAGGATAAAATACAAATTGGGCAGCTATTCACACGTGAGGCAGCCTGAGATTGAGCAGTATGCCAATACATTAAGCTGGGAAGAAGGTACCCTAGAAGAGGAAATTACTAGTGAGGAGCTGCTAGAGAGAGAGGCTAGAAATATTCAAAAGGAAGCTGACTTAGAAACTTGTGGACAAGTTCCCCTCTCATACAAAAAACAACTTGGAGCAGCTGCCTCGTCCTCAACAAAGCATCATCAAGCTACCATGAATCCTCCACAGACAGTCAACAAGGGCAAAGAAAAGCAGGTGGAACAGCCACCTCCTATGACTGAAGAAGAAATGGAAACCCTAGTGCAGCAACAAGAAGAGATGGAGCAGCAGGGTGAAGGACAGCAACAAGAGGAGCAGCAACAACAAAAAGAACAAAGGCAGGAACAGCCTGCCCAGCAAAAGCAAACAATGGAAGCCCCTAAATCCACTGAACAAACTAAGCCTCCAAGGCAAGAGACTTCAGCTGAGGCATCTACACTCCAGACTCCACAAAAGGAGGACACAAGTAGGAAAAGGGACAGAGAAACTCCCCTTACAATGTCAGCAACTCATGGGGAGAAGAGGCAGAGAATCAATCCTCTTTCAGAGGAAGATATGCCAATAGGGCAGCCGCGCTGGGTATGGTCCCACCCAGCAGGGAAACATCAGCGAGTTCCTTTCAACAGGAACAGGATAGGGCAATGGGAGGAGAAGTAAGTTCCTCCAGGCAGCAAATGGAAGGTGGGCCTAGTATTAAACAACAGTTCATCGATATTAAGATGAGAAATGAGCCCATCAAAAGACAGCTGTACAACCATCTGCTAAACTTGGCTCCCACCAATCAGCAAAGACTCATGTCTGCATATGATGTGCAGGGAGGAAAAATGATCATGAGTCATTTTGATGCCAACAGCAGTACAACCCCAAACTGCCTCTGATTATTTAAGGACTAACTTGGAAGTCCTTGCCAAGGATATCCACCCAATGGACAAAATAGAACTGCACAAGCAAACAGGTGAGATGGTCTATGCTTCTCTGGCAGACCAGACCTTGGATAACTATAGGCTACAAAATAGCCTTAACAATACAGCCTCTCAACTGGAGTTAGAGAGGGCATCATCCCAGGAAAAGGACAACAGAATAAGGTCCTTGGAAGAAATAATCATTGAGATTGGACATGATCCCAAAGATATCAAAGGGATCCAAGAGATATTGAAGTTGAGGGATGCTGACATGGCAACATTGAGGAGAAAGATGAAACTCCCTGCCACAATCCACCCTCAAACAGATGATGTGGCCCAGCAAAGGCATGATCAAGAGGCCACAACCCTGTTGATATCTCTATACAAGGAGCTAATCCGGACTCAAGACAAACTAGGAGAATCAGAGGCTGCAAAGGCAACACTACAGGCAACATTGAAACAAAAAGAAGAGGGTCAAACCTCCCAGCCTCCTCCTGAAATAATCAATCTTGAAGAAGCTGCTCCAACAACTGCCCCTCCTCCTCAGCAAACAGGGTCTACAACACCAATTACATCAACAACTGCACCAGCAACAGAATAGACTCATAGTCTGGATATGCAGAAGCTCCAAAATGAAATTCAAGTCCTGGAAGCTCAAATGTTGGAGCTCAATTCAGCCAAAGAATCTTTGGCTAAAATAAATGAGAGATATGATAAGAGAAAACAAAATGCAGCTGAAAAAGATCGAGAAATAAAAGCTCTAAAGAAGAGGATAACTGAGCTTGAGAAGGAGCTCACACTAGAAAAGGTAACAACAGAGCTAAAAGCAGTCCTTTGGGGCAATATTGGCCGGTCTATCACCAATCAGTGGCAGTACATTGAGACTATAGATGAACAAACAGTACTCATTACAAAGGCAAACAGGGAAATACACAGAGCTAGAGCAAGCCTTGGTAACATGCCTGATGCTGCAACCAGAATGATAAATATTTTAAATAACAGGACAAGCTCTCAACTGGCCACAATGGGAATTGCTCACAGGACTGAGACAATCTCAATGGTTAAAAGGGTCCTGACACTACGAAACCTGGTCGGAACACTGGAAAGAAGAACCCAGGATATGCAGACTGAAATCAACAAGTTCATGGACAGATTTCAGGCATTACAGAACAGAGGCCTCCCCAGCATATTAAGCAGTGTAGGAAGATTGCTTACCCTTGAAAACTACATCAAAAGGGTTGATGCACATGCTGCAGGACAAATTGCAAGACAGCCCAGCACTTCAGCAGAATCAGGGCCAGCATCAGGGCAAACTTTATACAATAGGGTGGACAACCTATTTTTATTATGAATGAGATCAATCATCTGTTTGATGTGCCTCCAAATTTCTTTAAGTATACAGAAGCAGATGAAACCATAGAGGCAATTGTGAAGCACCAATTGCCCACACAGGAAGTCTGGAAAAATTTGACACAAATAATATTGTCAAGCCAGAACCTGTAAATGTTAATTTTTGTCCAGTTTATAAGTAGTCATACACAGGCAGAATTTTGGTAGATAAGCATACAAAGGAAAGATAAAGGCTGAGCCAACTCAGCAGGGCTATTCGGTCACCACAGCAGCAATCACAATCACAGGTGGCAAACCCGAGAAAATACAGCGCAACAAGCATAAAGACGTGTTCTCCAACATTAAAGCAAAGTGGCTCAACCGACTCACTGACCTCCAAAGGTCAAATTATCCTCTGACAGACATAAAGAGCATTTATGCTGCATTCAAAGTTGTAATAACTTCTTTTCTACTTTTTGTACGAAGTTATGAAGATATTTTCTCTCTCAGATGACTCAATGCCTGAGATATTTTGTATAAACATTCCTATAAAGTCCCCTTCGCATGAGCTTGCAAGGGTTGTTGTTGATTTCTCCTAAAGAAATTCTTATGCTGTAATCCTTTTAGAAGTCTAATAAAGAAAGTGATGGAATTTCTTGGATTTCTGAAGTGTTGAATGCGTTCTGGTGTCTGTTCATAACTGCTGGATTCCTGTGTATTTCACCATACAATAAGTCTTTGTAACTCTCTCTGTTAATTAGTTGTTTTGTTAAAATCCATATATGTTATCTGATTTTCAATACTAAGCAACAAGGAAAAAGAATAACTTTCAGGATTTATTCACTGAGTACCCTGAGTTCAATCTGTGTTGTTTATGAATGTTTTCTTCAGCTGTAATCTAGATAAGTGTAATTCTTAATTGCTGCACTTTCAGAATACACCTTTCACAGTGGCCTTTGTCATAGGAATTCAAGTTATGCTCCTGTGCAGTGTGTTCACCTTCACCTCACCAACTTAATAGAAAATTCTTAATTGCTTTCTGTTGGTTGACATACATCACCATTTAAGCTAACTTTGTTTGTCTAAAATACACAATAGGCCCTGCAGTTTGAACACCACCAATCCTGCATGTCAAATCATTTCACAACTCCAGACTCCATTGCCCAATTGTATTTCACTATCTAAACACTATATCATAAGACCTGAAAGAAACCCTTCAACCAAAACATAAACAAAAACTTGAGCATAATAGCTAGCCTAAAATACCATCATAACAGAGATAAATCATAAAGAGAGAGCCCTCTCTGATTACAGTTTGGTTAGAAACTGTGATCCAAAGATTGGTTAGTGGTTACCCCGGCCGTATTCCCTTGGGAGTCAAAGGGAACAACCTGGGTGTTAACATAATTGGCGACTCCACTGGGGAGTGCTTGAGATTTCTTAAATTACTATATATCTTCCATAAGCTACTATCAAGCCTGAAATAAGTCAAGAGGCCTTTAATCTGTTTCTGTATCACATTAACAGTTTCAGGGAGGAGCTTGTTTAGGGAATCTTCATCTTAGCTCTGAGAATATATAGCCATTCCAAAATCTTCATCCAGTCCTTCAGATATAAAAATTTCCCACAAAATCCTAAAAAACAGTTAGAAACTGGCTCCTAAGAAAAATCCACGGCATACTAGGGCAAATCCTGACCCTAATCCACCTACCATTGTTGATAATCCAAATACCATCCCAAGAAACATTAGGAGGCAGCAAAAGCAGGAGCAGCCTGCTGATTTGACTTCAGAGCCAGATCATCCTAGCCTTATACCTACTCCATGCAAGGTCCTTTTCAGATCTACCCCTAGTTCCCCTAGTTCACCATCCACATCTCAAAGTCCCCCTCTCATATCTTCATCCACTGCACATATCCCCTTGATCAACCTTCTAAGTTCACCCCTACCTGTTACCCCTGTGATACCCACTGTTCCTATTGTCCCAGCTGCCCCTGTTAATCCTCTAAACCCTGTAAATATGGCTAACAGATATGCACCCTTGCAGATACCAGCTAATGCTGCAGCTCTACCCCAAGATTACCAAACCAAAATTTCATATTTTGACTCCAATGGCCCTCTGACAACTGCCCAACATGCCAAAAGGATGCAAGACCATTTTGAGACCTATGAAATAGATGATGACAGTGTCAGAATGAGGATGTTTGTTCAAAGCCTAACTGGGGATGTAAGAACTTGGTTTAGATCCCTGAATGCAAACTCCATTACAACTCCTGCTGAACTGTATCAAGCCTTCACCAGTAGATGGGAGAAGAAGAAAGATCCTCTGCACATACTTGGGGAATATGACACTATCAAAAGAGGTCCCCAGGAGACTGTTTTGGAGTATTGTGCAAGATTTAACAATGTATATAACTCAATTCCACAAAACTCAAGGCCTCCTTCTGATTTAGCCTTGTACAAATTCCCTGATGGCTTTGACCCTGACATTGCCTACCAGTTGAAAGAAAGAGACTGTCAATCCTTGGAAGAGGCCCAAAGGGTTGCTGTCATAGTGGAAGCCAACCTGATTGCAAAAAGAAACAGGGCAAGGTTGGAAAAGAGGACTGTTTTCAAAGAGGAACCCTCTGACTTTGATCAAAAGCTTGATGCCATATTAAATGGAATGAAAAGATTAGGTGATAGAGTGGAATCGGTTGAAAGAAAATCATCATGGGAAGCACCACAAAACAACCCTCCTAGGAATCCAAATTTTAGGAGGACTCAAAACCCAGGCATTGGTAAAACCAGTGCTGATCAAGATATAAGACCCCCTTTCCAAGAAAACTATGCTGAAACCTCCACTTCAGCAGAGCCCAATGAAGATCCTGAGATTAATTTAATAGGGCTAGATGGTGAAAGTCAAGTTTTCTTAACACAAGAAGATCATGAGGATGAGGAAATCAAACTATTCCAAACTAAATCAGGGGAATCCTTTGACTTTAAACAAGGCTATGACACTGCTGTTTATGAAGTCCATAAACAGTACAAGCTAAGGAGCAGAACTGTGAATGTTAGCCAGCCTGAAAAGAAAAAGGATAATCAGCAGCCTAAAGGAGTTATAGTCACAGAACCTAATGACAAAATAAATTCATCTACAGAAGAAGTGATCATTGAGGAGATCACTGAACCACTGTCTTTAAAACAACAGTCTCTGGACACTTCACCTTCTCATCCTAATTTAAACGTTACTCCTCAAGAGATGAGTAAAAAGGATAAGTCCCAAGGTCAAAACAAAAATCAGGAAGAAGATGTAATGAACAAGGAAAGAACTGTCACCTATAACCCCAAGACCCAATCTGAAAAACCTTTTGATCTTGAAACAGAAATTGGCAAAATAAAGATAGCTATTCCTCTTGTGGAATTAGCCAAGCATGACATTTATAAATTACAAATCAAAAGGTCCCTTCAACTCACTAGCAACAAAGATGATGTCAACGTGCTGGATGACACCCCAGAACTCCTGTTTGGCCCAGAAGTGGATGGAAAAACAGTAGTCACAGGGGTACTGCCGTTCTATGTCAGTTTACATATTCATGACAAAATATTACATAATGCAATGTTTGACTCAGGTGCCTCTCACAATCTCATGCCAAAAGCAGTAATGGAGAGATTGAATTTAGACATAACAAGACCATACAAGGATCTGTTTTCCTTTGACTCTAGCCAAGTCAAGTGTCTAGGTCTCATAAAAGACTTATGTGTCTCTCTAGTTCAATACCCAAACAAGACAATCCTAATGGATGTGGTAGTTGCTGATATCCCACCTAAGTATGGAATGCTGTTATCAAGATCATGGGGAGCTAAACTCCAAGGTTCCCTGCAATTAGACATGTCATATGCTACCATCTCTGTGTTTGGGCAACCAAAAAGACTGTACAGAGAAACACTAATGAAGTACATGGTCAGCAGTGAAGAAAAACCTCAAAATTTTCCTATATATGCTGTCCATTCAGACATAGACTCATACATTCTCTTCAATGATACAACTACTCCCTTCAAAGGTGAAGTTGAAACCAAGATATTCATACAAGAGGAAGATGCAAATGAAAGTAGTATCACTCATGAAACAACAGTCAATCAAACATTAGATAGTGCTGCTGCCTTAGTTGTCAAGAACATCCAATTAAATGATGAGACTGTCCTAAAAGACAAGCTAGAGACAAAATCACAATTGCTACTCACATTACCAGCCCATGAACAAATCATAAAATCTCCGTTCCAAAAAGATATTCTATGGTTCCTTGAATTTGATGGCTCAGTCAACAAATTAGGGGCAGGAGCTGGAATTTGGGTACACAATAAAGAAAATAGTCATGCAGAAGGCAGAGCCTATAGATTGAATTTCAGATGTACTAATAACATGGCAGAATATGAAGCCCTTTTACTAGGACTCAAGTTGGCAAAATTCTTACAAGCTGCCAGGGTTTCAATCATGGGAGATTCAGATTTAGTTATCCAACAAGTGAAAGGAAACTTTGTCACCAATGACAAAAGACTAAGGACTTATAGGTCTGCTGTTGCCGAGGTACTAAACTTCTTCTCTGAATTCCAAATTACTAAAATTCCCAGAACCCAGAATCTACATGCTCATAGTTTAGCCACCTTTGCAAGTACCTGCAAGTTGCCCTTTGAGCCCCACCATTGTTTCACAGCTGAAGTAAAACACAGACCCTCCATTCCAAACAACATCAATGATTGGCAAGTATTTGAGGATGACAAGCAAATAAACCATTTTTTAACTCTGCAGCAAGAATTTGCAGGATTAAATATTGACAATGAGACAGCAAGTCAATCACAAATACTTGAGTCAGCAAGTCAATCACAAATACTTGATGGAGCAAGTCCATCACAAATACAGTTTCAACAGACTGCTCAGCCAATATCACCTAGAACTGCAAAACAAATGCTGAATCCAACTATTTTCAATATAGAAAACATCCAGCAAATTCAACAAGTTGACTGGGAAGAGGGAGTGTCCAATGCTGAAACTGAAATCATTGAGCTAAAGGACAATTTTCTACCAACAGGTCTAACCCCACTAGAGGACATCTTTGATTCAAATGATATTTCCAGAAAACCAAAAATGCAGCCCCTAAATACAGCCATTGAAGAGTGCAACATAGGTACAATTGACAAACCCAAGATAATTAAATTATCTGCTTCCTTACCTCCTACCAAAAGCCAAAATACATTGACCTCTTCAAAGAATTCCAGGATGTTTTTGCATGGAGCTATGAGGACCTAAAGTCCTATGACACCTCTGTAATCCAACACACTATCCCTCTCAAACCTGATCAAAAGCCCTTTAAACAAAAACTGAGGAGAATCAATCCTATGCTTCTCCCAGCAATGGAACAAGAGGTACATAAAATGTTCAAAGCAGGCATCATAGCACCAATCAGATTCTCGGAATGGATCTCAAACTTAGTCCCTACAAGAAAGAAGACAGGTGAGATCAGGCTGTGTGTGGACTTAAGGAATCTAAACCAAGTATCCTTAAAAGACAACTACCCCTTACCCAAGATGGATCACATTCTTCAAAGGGTGGTGGGGGCCTCAAGGATCTCATTACTGGATGGATTTTCAGGTTTCAACCAGATCTTAGTTCACCCTGATGATCAGGACAAAACAACATTTACAACCCCATGGGGAACGTTCAAATATGTAAAGATGCCTTTTGGATTGAAAAATGCAGGGGCAACATTTCAAAGAGCAATGGACATTGCTTTTGCAAAGGAGATTCATGACTTTTTAGTCATTTATCTAGATGATCTAACACCTTTCTCAAAATCAGACCAAGAACATATAAAACATTTGAGACAGATCTTCCTAAAATGCAGAAAATATGGAATCTCCTTGAATCCTAAGAAGTCCCTCTTTGGTTTAGAAGAAGGCAAGCTCTTAGGACACATCATCTCAAAAGATGGCATCAGAATTGACCCAGATAGGATACAAGCTATCCTGCAAATGCCTCACCCTAGGAATGTCAAAGAATTACAAGGATTCTTGGGAAAAATAAATTTCTTGAGGAGGTTTATCCCAAACCTAGCAGAGCTAATCAGATTATTAAATAACATGCTGAAAAAGGATTCAAAAGTGAAGTGGACTGTTGAAGCCAATCAAGCATTTGAAGGTATAAAATTGGCCCTTACCCAAACCCCAGTCTTGACCAATCCTCAGTTTGACAGAGAATTTATCATTTTTTCTTTTGCCTCCCAACATACTATTGCTGCTGTTCTATTACAAAAAGATGACCAAGGAAATGAGAAGCCAATTGCTTTCTTTAGCAAAGCTCTTAGAGATGCACCTTTAAAGTATCAAATCATGGAAAAGCAAGCTTATGCTTTAGTCAAAGCAATTAAAGACTTTAGGATTTATATCCTTTATTCCCATGTCAAAGCATATGTGCCAAGTCCTATTGTCAAAGACATTCTCACCCAAGAGAATTTAGAAGGCAGAAGAGGAAAATGGATTGCCAGCATTTTGGAATTTGACATTGAAATAAAACCAACAAAACTAATAAAAGGGCAAGGCTTGGCCAAATTAATGACAGAAACAAATTTTCAAGCCTTAGACATCAATCAACTGGACAGTGAAACAGAGCTGGCGACTCCAAAGATCAATGTAGCCTTTGAACAATCCCCCTGGTATTCTGATATCTGTTATGTGTTACAAAACCTGTGTGCTCCCCCAGGACTGTCCAAAACTAAGTGTAGGTTCTTAAAAATGAAAACATCAAGATTTTGTGTGATGGATGGCAATTTTCTTTGGAAAAACCATGAAGGTATATTGCTGCACTGTTTAATGGAAAATGAGACTAACAATATCATGCAAGAGTTTCATGCAGGAGACTGTGGCGGACACTTGTACTGGAAGTCCACTGTGGATAAAATACTAAGGGCTGGATACTACTGGCCCACCATGTTCTCTGATGTCAAAAAATTCATCACATCATGTCATAAATGCCAAGTGTTTGAGGGAAAGAGACAAATGCTGCCACTTCCTTTAAGGCCTATTGCAACAGAGAGACCTTTTCAACAATGGGGATTGGACTTCATTGGGGAAATTCATCCCTCATCTTCAGGCCAACATAGATGGATCTTAACAGCCACAGACTACTTCACTAAGTGGATTGAAGCTGCCCCATGCAGACAAGCAAATGATTCAGTAATCATTCAGTTCTTGGAAAACAACATACTGGCTAGATTTGGCTGCCCTGATAAAATTATTACAGACAATGCTGCTGCTTTCAGATCCAAGAAAATGGTGAATTTCTGTCACAAATTTCATATTACTTTGGGCCATTCTACTACATACTATCCCCAAGGAAATGGCCTTGCTGAGTCATCAAATAAAAGCCTGGTAAATATCATAAAGAAGGTGCTGGAAGAGAACAAAAAGAACTGGCACAAGAAACTAGTCAATGCCTTATGGGCAGATAGACTAACAACAAAAAGATCGATTGGGACCAGCCCATATGAGTTGGTTTATGGACTAGAAGCCAAATTTCCCTCATCACTAGGCGTACCTGTTATGAAGCTTCTTCAAGAAAGCCAAGCAGAACCAAATGATATGCAAAGAAGGATAAATCAAATCATATGTCTGCAGCAAACCAGAGATCAAGTTTTCAGCAGAGTTCAGGTATTACAAGAAAAACTAAAGAAAGCCTTTGACAGAAGAACCAAAGCAGAAGATTTTAATGTTGGTGATAAAGTCCTCAAGTGGGATGCAAGGAGAGAGGACAAAGGAAAACATGGAAAGTTTGATTCCTTATGGAGAGGACCATTTGCTGTCCAAGCAGTGCAAGGAAACAATACTTACTTCCTCAAAAGTCTTAGTGAAACTGACTTGGATGAAGGTCCTGTGAATGGCAGGATGCTGAAGCACTATTTTGAATACCACCCCTAAGTGCAGCATGAGCTTCTATTGTACATACCCAAATGTATATATCATTTTCTGTTTAATTGTAAAATACAGTTTCTCAAGTGTTATTAGTTGTCAGCAAAAGGTGAAAAGAATCAGAGGTTACCAAGTCTAAGAGAAGTACACAATTTTGGCATCTCAAGGCAGCAAAACTTCAAGTTCATAAAAGCAGTAAAAGGCAAAGGCATTCTGACCTGCTGTTCTTGGTCTTTCAAAAGAAACACCATCCCCATGTGGAGCCACTGTTAGCTACCTATACCAATAGGTTTCATATTTCATGATTGGCTATGAAAGGACCAAATATGCTCTGCTTTGATGACTCAAAGATCACATATTTCCAAGAGAACTCAATCTATGCTTATAGCTTGGTATGAACTTCAAATTTTGATGGATGATTCAACAGTTTAATCTGGATCATTCCATGGTTTAAATTTGCAGTTATAGAATAGAGAAAGGAGTCTGTCCAAACTGTTTAATCTTGGCAGACAAGTAGTTCAGGTAGAGAAGAAAAGGCTCCCAACAGCTTAATCTGGGACCTTGGAAGAGATAAGGGTAGAAGTAGATAGAAAAAACAAAGGAAAAGCCAAAGAAAAGAAAAGGCAAGTAAGGGTCTGCAAGTCCAAGTGCACCCTCTAAGAAGAAAAAAAAATGCTAGGCAAGTAGTTGGCTAAGTAGTTGGGGTTGCAGAAAGGTTATCTTTACCATTGCAGATGTGTTAACTGTGCTTACCAAGGCAAAGTCTATCAATTGACAAGGTGTTCATCTTCATCAAGTTACAGCAAGGAGCATGACTAACCTCCCTCCTTCCCCCTTTCTTTTCATTACTAACATCCCCTTATCAACTTAGATTCATGGTTGAAGATCATGGTTTCATGGTGGTTCTTGTTCATTCAAAAGCCACATTTCTTGTGTAAAAATCTTTTCATTTTGATCTACTTTTTAAACCAAGTGTTTTACAAACAAATTCAGTATTTCCCCCCTTCATTTACCCCATCCATATTAACTCTAACTTTACTATGTAAATCCCTATATCACCTTTCCCCTACTAGTATTAACACCATGGTGTATAAACCCCAAAATTTGTATAAATATCCCTCCTTTTGGCATTATAGCCAATAAGTTCTCTGTCAGGGATCAAATGGCATCTGGTCACTTTGATGAACCTAACCCTAACCCCTTCCTCTGAATTCAGTTGGCCCCTTGAAAAACTTCATTTGCTAAAAAGTCTCACAAATGACCTGGTTTTGCCTATACCCACTTCATTTACAAAATAACTCCTAAATACCTATTTCATTCTCTTATCCAAAGTATTGGGGCTGTCTTTTTGTGCATAAGAAAAACCCTATACAAGCCCCTTTTACCCATAACCCCTTTCAAATCACGAAAAGACCCAAAAAACCCACTTTTGACCGCCTAAACCAAAGTTGGCGCATGCATTTGGTTTATTTTTTGAAATACATTGAGAACATTATGAAAACCCATATCCTAAGGTCTCCGCCGGGCGCTGTTCCCAAAAATAAATAATAAAAAAAAGTACCCGCCCGCATTCGTATCCCCCGATCATATCATTCCCCCGTCCACCGTCGGATCAGATCCAAGAGATCCGACGGTCCGTATTAATATCGGAGCGGCCCCCGCGACAGAGGTTTAGCGCCCGAGAAAGTGACGTTGCGTTACGTCAGGGCGCGGCCACGCGTCGCCCATTGAGGGCTCTCGGAGCAATCTCTGACAATTGAGGGGCCGTATCATAACCGCCCCGAGAAACCGTGGCGGCTAGGGCTAAACCGTAACCGTTAGGTCACTCACCGCCCGGTTTGATGGTCCAGCGTAACCTCCACGTCATCACCCTGCCTGCCACCGCATCACACTTTTGTCCGCATCTGTGCCAACGTGCCCGCCACCTCATTACCCCGTGGACCAATGGCAGCCCACCACCTCATCCGATGACGTCGTGCTGACGTCATCCAAGGCTGACCTCACCCTATGACGTCATGCTGACGTCATCACAGAAAAAGCGCCAAATTGCAAAAAGTCCATATTTAGCCAAAAAACGCGTTTTTTTGTACTTTTCACTCATTTGCTACTGTTTCCTTTGCATGCTATTTTTACGTCCTGAACTGCGCCACCTGCGGGAAACGACCTGAAGACCTCCAGAGCACCAATTCCACCCACAATTATGACCTCTGTTCGCGGTTAGCCAGGTATTTCTCATAGTTCATCCTCCATACGCCTGAAATTCACTGTAAATTGCTCAGAACGCTTAAGGAACACTGAAACTCACTATTTCACCGATAGCTTTCCTCTGCAAGCACTTTTAATTACAATTGCAACCTTGAAACCACCAGCAGAGCCTTCATTTCCCGAGTTTTGGTCAAAAACTGTAAACTGCTCGCGCAAACGTGAGACAGTTGGTCAAGTTACTTAAAACCTGCCATAGAAGACAGAGGGAGACCAGGCATTGGTCTTATTTATAATTCGAGCAGTATTTCAATTGCTGCGTGTCCACTCCACCCTCTGCTCCCCATAATTCACAGTTGCATTGCAAAAACTCACCTCTGTGCTGTACTGCTCACTTGAAACTAATTCACCTGCAAGACAGAAACTGAATAGACCATGGAGACTCCAATTGCACTGAACATCAAGCCTCTCAATGCCCCTCACCAGGAATTAGAATGGAAAGCCCTGGGAGATATGGATTATCAAATGCTAGACTGGTTTCCATTGGGCTCCAAATATAATATTCAGATGCTGAATGAGTTGAAAGCCCAGCACCTTAGTGGAGCAGACATCTTAGGGATTTGGGACTCAAACTTGCCCATCTACAACCTCCCCCAGGTAAATCCTATGCCAGAGTTGATCTACAAATGCCAGGAGTGCTATGACCCAGGCCAAAGAGCTGTCCTCAGCCCTACAGGCTCAGTCCTGTTCCATATCACCCCAGAGAGTATAAATGAGATGCTGCACTTCCATACTGCAAAGCCATTGACCCCCCTCCACATGCAGAACTTGATAAAGAAGGGGAACAAGTTGTCAAATGACCAACTCATCAAAATCAACCAGCTGTTTGTACAACCAGGCTCTGAAGCCATCAGAACTCCTCTTATTGGATATCAGTACTTGAATGAATTGGGCAGGATGTTAGTGGATTTGATCAGCTATGTCCTAGGGTTCAAGGGACTGGAGGATGTGGATGAAATCATAATGGCAATGCTGTCTATATTCTCTCCTGGTAAGCCCCCAGCTGTACATTATGATTATGCTACATACATTGCATATAAGATCCATGACCAACTTATGAATTTGAAGAGGGAAAGACTGTTCAGGTATACTTCATACATATACCACCTATTCTTGTTTTATCAGCCAGCCAACTTCTCTATTCCCTTGAAGCAAGTCAATGCCCAGGGAAATATAAGGTAAGTTGTGTTTTGGACCTCTGTCTTTCATTGTGCCTCTGTATCACCATATACATACTCCGAGTTCATTGACCTATTCATTCATCCAGCCATGACAGTATTGCATGGTGTTCCTCCTCCAAGGTTAACTGATGACATGAGGAGAATTCTCCACCTGAACAAAACCTACAGCATTGGTAATTGGTACCTCTACCAAGACCACACAGTCATCAGAATATATGGCTGTGAGTTGAAGCCTTTTAGGTTGCCAAGGTATGTCCCCATGAGGCTTTTTGCCTTAGAATATTTCAGGCAGTTTGGGAATGTCGACTACCTCCACTTTCAAAGCAAGAACAAGAAGTCACAGTTAAAGGTAAGGAGCCAGCTGGGCCCTTTCCTATACAACAGAAAAGAGGAGGGGTGGAAAGAGGCAAACAGTATCCTAGAGGCCCTCAAACTGCAAACTAGTTTTGAATGGATACCCTATGACCCCAATCACTTTGTCTCCCTCAGGAGGATAAAATACAAATTGGGCAGCTATTCACACGTGAGGCAGCCTGAGATTGAGCAGTATGCCAATACATTAAGCTGGGAAGAAGGTACCCTAGAAGAGGAAATTACTAGTGAGGAGCTGCTAGAGAGAGAGGCTAGAAATATTCAAAAGGAAGCTGACTTAGAAACTTGTGGACAGGTTCCCCTCTCATACAAAAAACAACTTGGAGCAGCTGCCTCGTCCTCAACAAAGCATCATCAAGCTGCCATGAATCCTCCACAGACAGTCAACAAGGGCAAAGAAAAGCAGGTGGAACAGCCACCTCCTATGACCGAAGAAGAAATGGAAACCCTAGTGCAGCAACAAGAAGAGATGGAGCAGCAGGGTGAAGGACAACAGCAAGAGGAGCAGCAACAACAAAAAGAACAAAGGCAGGAACAGCCTGCCCAGCAAAAGCAAACAGTGGAAGCCCCTAAATCCACTGAACAAACTGAGCCTCCAAGGCAAGAGACTTCAGCTGAGGCATCTACACTCCAGACTCCACAAAAGGAGGACACAAGCAGGAAAAGGGACAGAGAAACTCCCCTTACAACGTCAGCAACTCATGGGGAGAAGAGGCAGAGAATCAATCCTCTTTCAGAGGAAGATATGCCAATAGGGCAGCCGCTGGGTATGGTCCCACCCAGCAGGGAAACATCAGCGAGTTCCTTTCAACAGGAACAGGATAGTGCAATGGGAGGAGAAGTAAGTTCCTCCAGGCAGCAAAGGGAAGGTGGGCCTAGTATTAAACAACAGTTCATCGATATTAAGATGAGAAATGAGCCCATCAAAAGACAGCTGTACAACCATCTGCTAAAATTGGCTCCCACCAATCAGCAAAGACTCATGTCTGCATATGATGTGCAGGGAGGCAAAATGATCATGAGTCATTTCATGCCAACAGCAGTACAGCCCCAAACTGCCTCTGATTATTTAAGGACTAACTTGGAAGTCCTTGCCAAGGATATCCACCCAATGGACAAAATAGAACTGCACAAGCAAACAGGTGAGATGGTCTATGCTTCTCTGGCAGACCAGACCTTGGATAACTATAGGCTACAAAATAGACTTAACAATACAGCCTCTCAACTGGAGTTAGAGAGGGCATCATCCCAGGCAAAGGACAACAAAATAAGGTCCTTGGAAGAAATAATCATTGAGATTGGACATGATCCCAAAGATATCAAAGGGATCCAAGAGATATTGAAGTTGAGGGATGCTGACATGGCAGCATTGAGGAGAAAGATGAAACTCCCTGCCACAATCCACCCTCAAACAGATGATGTGGCCCAGCAAAGGCATGATCAAGAGGCCACAAACCTGTTGATATCTCTATACAAGGAGCTAATCCGGACTCAAGACAAACTAGGAGAATCAGAGGCTGCAAAGGCAGCACTACAGGCAACATTGAAACAAAAAGAAGAGGGTCAAACCTCCTAGCCTCCTCCTGAAATAATCAATCTTGAAGAAGCTGCTCCAACAACTGCCCCTCCTCCTCAGCAAACATGGCCTACATCACCAATTACATCAACAACTGCACCAGCAACAGAACAGACTCATAGTCTGGATATGCAGAAGCTCCAAAATGAAATTCAAGTCCTGGAAGCTCAAATGTTGGAGCTCAATTCAGCCAAAGAATCTTTGGCTAAAATAAATGAGAGATATGATAAGAGAAAACAGAATGCGGCTGAAAAAGATCGAGAAATAAAAGCTCTAAAGAAGAGGATAACTGAGCTTGAGAAGGAGCTCACACTAGAAAAGGTAACAGCAGAGCTAAAAGCAGTCCTTTGGGGCAATATTGGCCGGTCTATCACCAATCAATGGCAGTACATTGAGACTATAGATGAAAAAACATTACTCATTACAAAGGCAAACAGGGAAATACACAGAGCTAGAGCAAGCCTTGGTAACATGCCTGATGCTGCCACCAGAATGATAAATATTTTAAATAACAGGACAAGCTCTCAACTGGCCACCATGGGAATTGCTCACAGGACTGAGACAATCTCAATGGTTAAAAGGGTCCTGACACTACGAAACCTGGTCGGAACACTGGAAAGAAGAACCCAAGATATGCAGACTGAAATCAACAAGTTCATGGACAGATTTCAGGCATTACAGAACAGAGGCCTCCCCAGCATATTAAGCAGTGTAGGAAGACTGCTTACCCTTGAAAACTACATCAAAAGGGTTGATGCACATGCTGCAGGACAAATTGCAAGACAACCCAGCACTTCAGCAGAATCAGGGCCAGCATCAGGGCAAACTTTATACAATAGGGTGGACAACCTATTTTTTATTATGAATGAGATCAATCATCTGTTTGATGTGCCTCCAAATTTCTTTAAGTATACAGAAGTAGATGAAACCATAGAGGCAATTGTGAAGCACCAATTGCCCACACAGGAAGTCTGGAAAAATTTGACACAGATAATATTGTCAAGCCAGAACCTGTAAATGTTAATTTTTGTCCAGTTTATAAGTAGTCATACACAGGCAGAATTTTGGTAGATAAGCATACAAAGGAAAGATAAAGGCTGAGCCAACTCAGCAGGGCTATTCGGTCACCACAGCAGCAATCACAATCACAGGTGGCAAACCCGAGAAAATACAGCGCAGCAAGCATAAAGACGTGTTATCCAGCATTAAAGCAAAGTGGCTCAACCGACTCACTGACCTCCAAAGGTCAAATTATCCTCTGACAGACATAAAGAGCATTTATGCTGCATTCAAAGTTGTAATAACTTCTTTTCTACTTTCTGTACGAAGTTATGAAGATATTTTCTCTCTTAGATGACTCAATGCCTGAGATATTTTGTATAAACATTCCTATAAAGTCCCCTTCGCATGAGCTTGCAAGGGTTGTTGTTGATTTCTCCTAAAGAAATTCTTATGCTGTAATCCTTTTAGAAGTCTAATAAAGAAAGTGATGGAATTTCTCGGATTTCTGAAATGTTCAATGCGTTCTGGTGTCTGTTGATAACTGCTGGATTCCTGTGTATTTCACCATACAATAAGTCTCTGTAACTCTCTCTGTTAATTAGTTGTTTTGTTAAAATCCATATATGTTATCTTATTTTCAATACTAAGCAACAAGGAAAAAGAATAACTTTCAAGATTTATTCACTGAGTACCCTGAGTTCAATCTGTGTTGTTTATGAATGTTTTCTTCAGCTGTAATCTAGATAAGTGTAATTCTTAATTGCTGCACTTTCAGAATACACCTTTCACAGTGGCCTTTGTCACAGGAATTCAAGTTATGCTCCTGTGCAGTGTGTTCACCTTCACCTCACCAACTTAATAGAAAATTCTTAATTGCTTTCTGTTGGTTGACATACATCACCATTTAAGCTAACTTTGTTTGTCTAAAATACACAATAGGCCCTGCAGTTTGAACACCACCAATCCTGCATATCAAATCATTTCACAACTCCAGACTCCATTGCCCAATGGTATTTCACTATCTAAACACTATATCATAAGACCTGAAAGAAACCCTTCAACCAAAACATAAACAAAAACCTGAGCATAATAGCTAGCCTAAAATACCATCATAACAGAGATAAATCATAAAGAGAGAGCCCTCTCTGATTACAGTTTGGCTAGAAACTGTGATCCAAAGATTGGTTAGTGGTTACCCCGGCCGTATTCCCTTGGGAGTCAAAGGGAACAACCTGGGTGTTAACAGAGTCAGAGATATGTTTCTGCATATTTTGAGAGGCCGCCATGTTTGCTCACTCACAGCCTTATGGATATGTAAGCTGAGAGAGTCTATAGCTAGTATAAATAATAAAGGGGAGAGAGAATATCCTTGGCGCAGCCCCCTCTCTGCACTGAAAAAAGGGGTAGGAAAGTCGTTTATAATAATAGCGTAATCCACAGGATCGACACAAGCCATGATCCAGTTGATCATGTTGCTCCTCAAACCGATTCTTGCAAGTAAACACCTGATATATCCCCAATCTATGCAATCATGTGCCTTCCTGAGGTCTAATTTGATTAAGACCGCCTCTCTATTCTTTGAGTGGATGGAGAATAACGTCTCCTGTGTACCAGCGACAACATCATGGATGCTTCTCCCTTTAATAAAACCATACTGTTCTTTTGATATTGACTCAGATAACACTCCTTTCAGCCTTTCTGCAATGATCTTAGATAAAATTTTGAAAGTTGTATTACATAAAGAAATCGGCCGATAGTCCTGAAAAGTTTGTGCTTCCTTTTTTTGGGGAATGAGTGCTATATATGTGGAGCTTAATTGTCTGTTGATATTCCCCTTTATTCTGATCTATTCCAGCATCTCTAACAGATCGTCCTTTATATATTCATAAAAATGTATAAAAAATTCTATAGAACAACCGTCTGGTCCAGGGCTCTTGTCCCGGTTGAAAGATTTCATGGTCGCCTTCAATTCCTCCTCTAAAATAGGCTGGAACAGCTGGTAGTTTTCTTCATTATCAAACATCACTGGGTAAACTTCTATTCCCCACAATATATCCTGAAAACTTCTATATTCCATCCTTTGATATTGCTTTTTGAAATGAGCCACTGCTTCCTTTGAAATGTCTTGCAGAGAGTATAGATAGCCTCCATTCCCGTCACTAATTTTCCATATTGTGTTTTTGGCCCTTCTAGAATTGGCGAATCTATGGAAAAAATTCGAGTTTTTATCGCCTTCTTTCATCCATATGGCCCTGCTTTTCAGGCGCCAGAACATTTCTTCCTTCTTCAGAATAAGCAGTTTCTTTTTTTGGAGACTCTTGATGCGTTGTCTCCTTTTGAAGGATAAAGAGTTATAATCCGAAGAATATGTAGTATTATCTAGTTCCTTTTGGATGTCTTGAAGTTCTTTTCTATTGGATCATCTTTTCTGATACTGCCATTCTTTAACAATTTTCCAGATTTTGATCATCTTGTTCATAAAATTCATTTGATGAGAACCAGCTCCGCTTGCTGCAAACTCTCGCCATGCTTTAACAACAATGTCATTAAAATCAGGCTCCTCTAGACATTGTCTGTTGAATTTAAAGGGGATTCCTTTCCTGATACCCATAGACTTCCATCCCAAAACTATTGGTCGGTGGTCCGATATGAAGCAGTTTTCTACCAAAGAGAAAGGCATGCCAAGGATATCTATCAGGGAGGCATGAATAAGGAATCTGTCTATCCGCTTTGCAACGTAAGCCTCTTCGCACCTTCCATTGTCCCAGGTGGGCAGTATTGTGGGCGGAAGAATGTCAATGAAGTTTCTCATAAGAAATTCATTCCTGATCAAAGTAGCATGTTATGAAACCAGCTCAAGAAAAGATAGAAAAGAAAGATCCACGCCTTAGAATTTAGCCTCTTCGAGGGGGCAACCTCCTTTACATTACATAAATGAACAATTCTTGGATGATACAAATGAAAAGACCTCCTTTCTATATATAGGATTCTAAGGGGTTATAACATAATCAGAGCCGACATAACAATAATAATGTAAGGGCACAATAATAACAATAGTGGGCTTCTATGGGGCACAATAGTAACAATATGGGCACTACATGGGTACATCAATATAATAAGTGGGTTATACTAATAACAATAAGGGGTTACACTAGTAGTATAGGGGCCTAACATGCCCCTCTCCTTCAAAAAGCGTTGTCCTCAACGCTTGAGTAGTTCTTGATGCTTCTGTATAAAATTCTTGTCCTCCCATGTGGAATATTCAGCGGGTAAGTTCTTCCACTTGATGAGATACTCTGAAATTGATCGATTTCATAGCTGTCGGCTTCTTGTTTCTGTGACTGCTCCATGTTACAATATGATTTTTCCTTCCTCTTCAATTTCTGGCAATATTGTTTGAATTGGGATCTTTTGCAACTTTTGAATAAGTGACCATACTTCTTCGTCCTTCTTCCATTCATCCCTTGCTTCGTTTATCCAATCTGGTTGGATAATATAAATAGCACAAAACAATGCTTCCACATCCTCATCCTTGAAGAGTCTTCCCATTCGGTAAGGTCGCCATTTTTTAAGTGCATGTAGTATTGCCAACATTTCCATCTCATAAATAGCTTGCTTGAGATGTAGCAGTAAAAATACCCAATCACCTACATCAAAACATTTTTCACTACGATGTTGATCTACCTGTTGTTTCGTTTGATTTTGCACCGAAGTGGCGTTATCCTTTAAAAGTTGGAGAACTTGTTGTTGATGCTCGATGTGATCTTTCACTGCTTGAACCTTTTTCTTCTTGATATGTCCTTCTATCTCTAGAGTTTGAGGAGTGGTAATTTCTTCCAATCCTTTACAAGATATGGTCGGATTCATTTCTTGATGCTCGATGTGATCTTTCACTTCTTGAACATTTTTCTTCTTGATACGTCCTTCTATCTTGATAGTTTGAGAAGTGGTAATTTCGAACAATGAATTACAAGATATGGTTGGATTCATTTCTTCTTTCCCGATGTGATCTTTCACTTCTTGCACCTTTTTCTTCTTGATATGTCCTTCTACCTTGAGAGTTTGAGGAGTGGTAATTCTTGCCAATGCTTTACAAGATATGGTATGATTCATTTCTTCTTTCTCTGGGGTGGTGTCTTGGTGTATATCCTCTTCTTTTGATGTTTCTTGATCCTTTTCTTCCTCCTCTTCATATTCTATGCAAAATAATTTCTTCTCAGCACACCTACGACCTTTAGTGCATTTGCTATCACAATTGTAACAAAGCACTTTTTCTCTTTTTTCTTCCAATTGTTGTGGTGTAACCCTTGTAGGTTGTGGAAGGCTGGGAGAAACAACACTTCCATATTTATAGTTGTGAGGGGTATGCTTCCTAGTTTCCATAATTTTGCTTTCCATTATGTCACAAAGCCCTTTTACTCTTTCCAATTGTTGTGGTGTTGTTCTAAAGAAGGTGTTGCTCTTTGTATCCTCATAATGTGCTATCATTTCCTCCGTGAAAATTGACCACGTAATAAGTTTTTTACGAGAGCAAAGCCCTTTATACCATAAAAATTGATCTGGTTCTAAATATGAAGATGCAATACATACCTTTTGTAACAGTTGTACACCATGTAGATCAAAATATTGCTCCATCTGAAGTATCCAATTTACCGGATCCTTGCCATCAAACTTCCTCATCTTGCTTTTTCTTGATTTTAGGACCTTGATCTTGAAACGACTGTAACTCTGTACTTGCGGATATTTAAGTTTTGAAATTGTTACGTGTAGTAGCCCTCTGTGTCCTCTTTCCAATGCCACCAGTCTGATCCAAATTGGATTCTCCAAAAAAGAGTTATGCACAATCTCCCAAGATGACCTGATTATAGACCTTTCCAGAAGAGCGAACTTGTATGAAGTTCCACGTGTCAATTTTTCGACCTTTGACTCTGAAAAATATATACAAGAAAACTAAAGTCCATCCTCTTTCTATACCTTCTTACGAAATTTCAATCCAATGCTCAGAGAGAAAGTTATGACGATTTTCCCTAGGTCACCTGTTTTGAATGTAATTAAGGAGTCTGCAAAAAGACCAACTTCCTCATATCATATCTCCGCAAATATCGTGCGAAAAGCTCTGAAATTCTGACCCAAAGTTCAGCGCGATTTCTTCTCAAATGGGTTTTTTTTGCGACTTCTGAAACATCACAGAAAAAACGTTATAGCGAAAATGCCACGATGACCTGTTTGGAGCAGCGAAACCCTAGAATCCAAAGCTCTGATACCAAATGTTATGAAACCAGCTCAAGAAAAGATAGAAAAGAAAGATCCACGCCTTAGAATTCAGCCTCTTCGAGGGGGCAACCTCCTTTACATTACATAAATGAACAATTCTTGGATGATACAAATGAAAAGACCTCCTTTCTATATATAGGAGTCTAAAGGGTTATAACATAATCAGAGCCGACATAACAATAATAATGTAAGGGCACAATAATAACAATAGTGGACTTCTATGGGGCACAATAGTAACAATATGGGCACTACATGGGTACATCAATATAATAAGTGGGTTATACTAATAGCAATAGGGGTTACACTAGTAGTATAGATAGCCTCCATTCCCGTCACTAATTTTCCATATTGTGTTTTTGACCCTTCTGGCATTGGCGAATCTATGGAAAAAATTCGAGTTTTTATCGCCTTCTTTCATCCATATGGCCCTGCTTTTCAGGCGCCAGAACATTTCTTCCTTCTTCAGAATAAGCAGTTTCTTTTTTTGGAGACTCTTGATGCGTTGTATCCTTTTGAAGGATAAAGAGTTATAATCCGAAGAATATGCAGTATTATCTAGTTCCTTTTGGATGTCTTGAAGTTCTTTTCTATTGGATCATCTTTTTTGATACTGCCATTCTTTAACAATTTTCCAAATTTTGATCATCTTGTTCATAAAATTCATCTGATGAGAACCAGCTCCGCTTGCTGCAAACTCTCGCCACGCTTTAACAACAATGTCATTAAAATCAGGCTCCTCTAGAGATTGTCTGTTGAATTTAAAGGGGATTCCTTTCCTGATACCCATAGACTTCCATCCAAAACTATTGGCCGATGGTTCGATATGAAGCAGTTTTCTACCAAAGAGAAAGGCATGCCGAGGATATCTATCAGGGAGGCATGAATAAGGAATCTGTCTATCCGCTTTGCAATGTAAGCCTCTTCGCACCTTCCATTGTCCCAGGTGGGCAGTATTGTGGGCGGAAGAATGTCAATGAAGTTTCTCATAAGAAATTCATTCCTGATCATAGTAGCATTTGGATCCATTCTCTTACTTTTCCCCCATATTTCGTCCGAGCTGAAAGTAATATTAAGGTCACCTGCAATCAACAGTGAATCAATATCAAATACTTCCGATGCAAATAGGCCTTCCCAATATGCTGATCTGTTCCTGTATGGAGCATATATGTTCAGAATGTTGATGGGACATCTAAGACCTCTAACATGTGCAGAGATAAGAATGCCCGCTAAGCAACTGTATGCCTTCGCACATATCCACTGTGGATCCCACAAAACAGCTAGATCACCATATAATCCTACAACATCAATAGCAGAGATGTGCCATTGAGGAAGCATTTTCCGAAAATAGGATATAGTGACTAGTACCGGATGCATAGTTTCTTGGATTAAAATTATTTTAGGACTCTTTGACAAAAAAAGGTTTCTTAAGGCCAAGTACTTCAGGTCTGCTCCCAGGCCTCAAATATTTACAGATAATATAAAATTCATTTTGAAGGAAGATCGGCCTTTCCAGCTCTAAGAGGCCTGTCAACTAAGACATCAGTGATGGGAACATCCACCAGCGAAAGATTCCTGAAACAGCAATCGGATACAACACCCCTCCCCCTGAAATGTCTACTACCCCTGTTGTTCTTCCTTCTTACAGTGATATTCATAGCGGAAGAAGGGCTGATCCTTGGAGAAGTAGGAGACTTCGTTTTATGAACAGTGAGGGGTACATGAGCAAGAGATTTCTTGGATAACATATAGTCTAAATCACTACCAATCGAGTTGATAGGCGATTGAGTCGGAGAGTCAGAAGGAGTGGGAGTTATCAATGGTTCGACTCTTTTATCCCCAGGAAAGGAATCAATAACATGAGGTGATAGCGGACATCGATGGGTACAATGATCATTTATGACAGAAGAGAGTGGAATAGGAGGCAAAATCGGGACATTTTGATCCCCGATTGGTTCCATAGGATGATTCGGAGGAAGGGGCATCTCATACTCGGAGGCTGTCTCCAAATCCGGCATCGACGGCAATATCCGGAGTAACGGATCAGGAATAATAGGCCGATTGGGAGTATTCTGATGAACGCCGATCGAAGAATCTGAACTGAGGGGGCGAGGAGAGATAATAGGGGAAATAGATTTCTCTGGTATCTTAACAGGATCTAGAGAGTTAAATGGATATTCTGAAAATTTAGTGAGGCGATGATGTTTTCGACCCAAAGATCGCCTTCTCGGGCAATGCACGATGAGGTGTCCAGTATGATGACACGATGCGCACCTAAAAGGCACACCCCAGAAATCCAATCTCTGTCTGATCGAAAAATCTCTCCAGCTGATGTCGATATGCTCCGGGAACCCACCTCTGAAGGATCTATCAATCAGAATCCAGGCAATACGTTTGTGTTTTTCCCCCCAACACCAGGGATCAACATAAACACATCTACCAATAGCATTACCAATCTCAGAAAGAGTCTCAGAAGACCAGAATTCCAGAGGTAGACCCGGAAGTTTCATCCAAATAAGATTATTAGAAGGAGTGTTTCTAAGGGGATTAAATCCCAGATACCACCTATGCAGAGAAAGAAAACTACGGCCATATACCCATTGGTGTTTTAAAATGACTTCCCGATCCCCTGCATTAAGAAAATGGAAACAAAACCATTCTTTCAAGAGCTTAGCAATTATCGGGATATACCCGATGATGGGTTTCCACTGAGCTTCTAGCCAGTCTCTCATCTGATTGTCGTTCAGCTCCGGGAAATGCCACCTCCCAATTAAGGCTTTATCTTGAAGACTATCAATACGCTCAGTCAACTGTAAGCTGTCAATCCGAATAGCTCCCGGAGGTTGAGAAGTCTTTGCCGGCTTATGACATTTGCGGGAGCGATCCTCAGAAGGAACTTTGCCAAGATGATATTTATCAACTTCTGGAACATGTGGAGGGTTCGATGGATGTACCAGCATATCATCCAAGGTGGAAGGCCAATCAGAAGACGGTCTGGCTTTATTATGGAGTGATTCAGCCTGTATGGCCGTGTGGACCATAGCCTCCATGGCTAATGAGTCAGATTTTAATTCCATCAAAAGAAATGGTCTGGTACATGACCTCAATAAAATCCAAGGAATGACTAAAAAAGGGTATGGACGTATATCGCTATCTGCAATGGAAGGAGGCGTACAAAGTGAAGGACGGGAACATGATGGATCAACCTAAAGGATCTTCAGACAGTACAATCAAAGTACACCTCAGGATGGGTTGAGCATTAACTCGAAAAGGAAAGTCTGATTAAAAAAACATGCCAGTCACCCTCAAAGATATCCTCAAGATATAGATAGATTCTGCAGGAAGGATTTCATAAACTATCGATGACGATAATGACCAAACCTCATTTATATCGGTCCTATACCAGTCTGGAGTAGATAAAGGCCATTAATACTGCTAGTCCCAAGGTGGTAAAATTTAAAATCCTACCGATAAAAACAACTGCAATACCAGAGATCTAATACCAGATACAGTAACCAGAGAAAAAATGCAAATTCAAAGACCGAAACACAGTAAGCTTGTAGAGGATGGCCATAGAAGAAAAACAACTTCATGAGAATTCGTTCTGGCATGTAAAACAGAAACAAAAGCACATGTCACATATGCACCACCATGGTCCCAGTTTACATCGGAAATCTGTACATGGTTTAGGTATAAAACAGAAGCTCTGGAATCTGAAACATTTGACCCAAGACCAGCAAATACTAGCGAGATTATACATGAAAATTGTCCATAGACCACGATAAAAGAAAACTATAATCCGCTAAATAAGGATAGCATAGATAATATCATAGTAGGAGGTTATATATAAACTATGGACAGTCCCTGATTTTCCAATAACCAGTTGCAGAATTTTCTAAAACAGCGGTCCGAATAACAAAAAGATATAGTCAGGAGTTCCTTTTAAACATACCTGGTAGTGCCGACAGACCGAAAATGGGGTGCTTTTTGATGAAGAGCGAAGCCGAAGCTAGTCCTTCAAGCAGGAATGGACGTGCAGTAACTCGGCGGAGAGGTAAGATGTGGGATGATTAACAGTCGAATGATGGACAAAATGCAATAACAGAGGCTTATGTGTTGGTCTAAGGACGCCACAGGAGGCAGGAATATGGAGCGACAAGAAAACTAACAGACGAAAGCGAAATGAAGTATATAGATAATAGCTGCATGAAGGATGAAAAGAGAGATCTCCAGGTGTCAATGTTCATGTATACACACCTGTGTGTGGTCTAGCTTACCACCTAACGATTCGCTGATAGGCTGAAGGCTGTGGCAAGGAAAAGCACCCCATTCGATCATCACACACACCAAAGCTCGATCCTAAAGTTCTACCATTTGTAATTATTCAAAAGAAAGAAAGAAATTCCAACGTTGTGACACATCTATTTTTTATATTTTTTTAATTGTGTATTTTAGCATCTATTGATTTTCTATTTCACATGGATCTGAATCAATCTATAAAAATAAAAAAAAATAAAAAATAAAAAAAATAATAAACAAGAAGTAGATCTAATAAAATTGATGTCAAGAAAGAAGTTTCCATTTTGGTATTAACTTTGAAACATTATTCCTAATATTTCATAGGGTTTGGTCCTTCTGAACTTGGAGAAATATGGAAATCCAGAAAAATGGTAGATTTTAGGTCAAAAATAACCCTAACGGAAATCATTTTTTGTTCGAAATATTAGTACATTGGGCTAAAAGTGTAATATTTTGGACCAAAATATTAATACATTCAATCGAAATTTTAATCTTTTCGTCCTGGAAAAAAAATTAGTGCCGAAAAACCATATAAATACATCAACCATATTTAGTTTAAAATTTTGTTTGAAACAATGTTTAGTTTAAAATTTTATTTGGTAATCGAGTAATGAACAAAGTAGTTGTTGTGTTTTTTTTTTTTTTAATTGTTATTTGAAACAAGTTTACTGAATTTTTTTGGCAGAAGGTAGTGAACAAAGGTTTTTTACCAATATTTTTTGGAATAAGTTTCAGTCCAGAATTTTCTTGGATAAAGGATTAATATCACTTTCTTTGAAATATTATGCACAAAGTTATATTTTTATGATTAAAAAGCATTTATTTTTTTAAATCTATATAGGTTAAAAATAATAATGGGCAATAAAATGTTGTGCAAAAGGAAATATGATCGCAACACAATGTAAATAGAGATTTGCAAATTCCCGAGGATGAAAATGAATTTCAACTAAAAGAAATCGAAACAGATACATACATACTGTAAATGATATTTAAAATTCATTAAATTTTTGTCTAATATATATTTAAATTTGATTGTAATTTCAAAATTATATTGGTGAAGACAATAAAATTGAAAATGAAATAGAAGGAGTTGAGCCATGTGCAAGTGTGTATATATATATTTTATGAATCTTGAGTTTATTTTTTTTATGCAATTTTAAATGTGTATCTTTTATAGAGTTTTATTTGAATTTTTTTACATGATTACAATTTAGAAAACATAAATATTTTTTTACATAAATTTCTTATATAATATTTATTTAACTTATATGTTTTTATGCATGAGTATACAATTTAGTAATTTTATTATGTTCTAGTTAACTTAAGGGGTCTTGTGTTTTCAAGGAAGTTGGATTCCTATGTATGTGATTATTAATGTTTTGAGTGATTAGAATAGGAATTAATTAGATATTGTGAGGATATTTGTAAATGCTTTCGGATGTAGGAGAACATGAGTGAAGATGAGTGATTAGTGGAGATTGAGAGAGTTGGAAATCAATTATAAGTCTTAGACTAGAAAGTGGTGTCATGATTCGTGGAACTAGAGAGGATTCTTAGGGATTACTGGAGTTAAAAGTGGACTTAAAGGATATTCATGATTTAGTTCAGCAGATTAAGGATCTAAACTAGAATTGGTTAAACAAAACGTTTTGTATAAATGTAAGCCTAAAAGGCATAGTAGAAAGGTAGAGAGGTAGAGAGTCAGTCAGTCAGTCAGAGAGTCGACTACGGGCAAGGAAAGGAAAGGCCACTGATATAGAAGATCAAGTCGAGGAAGAAATTCCTGTGTAAATGTTTGTTATTTAATACAGATAACTTGATTCTGAGTTTGTGTGATGTGTTGAGTAATTGAATTATAAGTTGTGTGTGATCTATAGTAATTTTGCGTAACATAGGTTGCAGGTGTGCACAATCAGAGAAGAAGTACAGAGAGGAGTGTTATGGTTGCGCACATATAGTATTGGAGATAACCTTCACAATGAAGGAATAATTGTAAGGTTTCCTAAACCTAAAGGTTTACTAAGGAAGCGTAAAGGTGCGAACAGAGATCGAGATCAGAACAAGTGAAAGCCATAAGGCGGGAGCAAACACACAAGCAGAAAGTCGAATGAGCTATTTCACAGTAGGAGCCAAAAGAACGTAACGGTGCATAGGAACCGTTTGATCAGTTAGATCAATGGACGTGGTTGTGTGCGATAGAAGGCTAAGATTAAGTCACGAAACATAAAGTCAAGAAGATGAATGGCGGAGATTAAGCGATAACCCTTTATTAAGCCGAGTTTTTAAGCTTCGCATTGAGCACGTGGGTGGTATTCGCAAGGGGTAAACAGTTTCTCGCGCGCCCTAAAGGTGATAAGTTGTCTTTCAAAATTTCATTTAGCGGCTAACACGCAGCAAACGATGGAGAAAGAAAACCACTTTTCTCACGTGCTTCCAATCTGATATCAGTCGTGCAAGTATCTACGCGAGATTGTGCGATAACCGTTGGATCAGGTTGGATTTATCAACAGTGGAAATCAGCCAAGCTAGTTGGCAATCGGGTGACGCGATAGCCATTGGATCGGACGGAGCAGATCAATAGCGAAGATCGTCCAGGTTTGTTAAAGATTGGGTGACGCGATAATCGTCGGATCGAGGAATGAGATCGATGGCAGAGATTTAACATGCTAAGGAGAGAATAGATATATGTGCAAAGATTCGAAGAAAGGCGAAAAGGTAAAGGTTTAAGTGTGTTTTATGAGTTATTTCTATTATACGGGAATTATAATAAAAATAAGCTTAATTAATGTTTTATGGGTTAAGTTTGGGTTTTAACCAAAGTCTGAAGACCATGGTATGATTGACATGCGCGGATAATAAAATTAACTGAAAGGGTGAGTTATAAGGGTTAAGAGAGAATCAAATATATTTCTGCTTAAAGACTTAGACTTTGATAAATTTGGTTTTCATCAGATGTTGTATTTCCGCATAGAGTTTAATTAAGGAGCCTTAACGTTGAATAATTGAAGGTTTTACTAAGTATGGAATTTTTGGAATTCCTGGGACACACATAGTGTGACATGCAATTGTATTTGCATACTGTGGGTATATGCAGCTTAGGTTGCATCATTATGGTGTTTGCAGCTTAGGCTGAAGTCATTTAGTATCATAGAAGAACAAGGAAATTCTACGTGAAAAATTCTTTGAGAAAATTTAGAACAAAGTTATGTTTTAAAGGTGTGTATGCAGGCAAGAGGAGATCATATTTTAAATCTGACAAACAGTAGGCACACAGAGATAAAGCGTAGCAGAGTATTGGGAGAATTTGCAGACGAAAAGAAATAGAGAAAAATCCATTCAAAAGTACAGGTGAATGGTAGAACAAGATCGTGCAGAGGTCTTAAAGATAGCAGGTGAAAAGATTGCAGCAACCTAGAGCAAGGAGTGCTCAATTGGTTCCAGAAGAGAGAACTAGAGAAATTTCAAAACAATGAGCTCAGAGGAGAGAAGCTTAGTGAGGCATGTGTAGCAAGAAGGAGACTTGTTACTGCAGAGGTTTTGTTGCAGCTCATAGGAAGATAATAAAGGAAATTGCACAGAAGATGTAGGTAGAATTGCTAAGGGATGAAGAAAGCTGGTAAGAATTTTGAGTGATATAAGAGGTGGTCAGAACCTAGTATTTC
The DNA here is from genome assembly GCA_031772625.1 of Pinus tabuliformis. Classification (NCBI taxonomy): domain Eukaryota; kingdom Viridiplantae; phylum Streptophyta; class Pinopsida; order Pinales; family Pinaceae; genus Pinus; species Pinus tabuliformis. The sequence continues at coordinate 230,333,574 of CM062819.1, read as the reverse complement.
ATTGTGATTGAAATATAAGAGGACAATTGTGTTCTTAAAAGCTGCGGATGAGTTGAAGCCTAGAAGGAGTAGAGATAAGTGCTCAAAGAGGTTCGAGAGAATAGAGAACCAAGTGCTTGCCAAAAAACCAAGTAAAGAGGAAAGCTTGGTGAGGTAAGTGGTAGTAAGGAGGACTTGTTGTTGCAGAGGCTTTAATGTAGCTCATAGTAAGTGAGTGAGGAACTCATGAAGATAGAGAAGAAGATAACTACTGATAGTCATAACAAAGATAACAGAGGTTCCGAGGAAGACCACAACAGAAGAAAAGTGAAGATGGAGGATGCCAAGGCAAATGGCAAGCGAATGAGTCAAGAGGAGCGAAACAAGGAGATTGTAGAGTTAAAAGAACAACTCAATGTATTAAGGATGATACTAGAGGAAAACCAAAGACAAGGTTGGGTCTTGAGGAAAAAGGCAGTGAAATGGTCTGAGTTACAGAAAAGGCTACAACAGAGGCAAGTGAAGTGGCTGGTGGAAGAACTCAAAGAAGCTGAGTTGAGAATGGAAGTTTCCATTTGTGAAACAGAATAGGGTGAAGTTCTGGGTGAAGATGAAGACTAGAGATTTGTGGAAGATCTTATGAATCATATGAAGGATTCAGAACAACAAGGAGATATGATGACTGAAGCATCAAGTGAGACCACAAGGTCTTATGTTTTTAAAACTGATAGTTTGTGTATGATTACATGTATTGCAGAAGAAAAGAAATTTTGTGAAGATGTCTTTAGAATGAATGAAGATATTGAAGTAAAAGGTGACAAAGAATATTTCTCAGAAGAGGAAGAACTTGACTAGTTACAACAGAAAGAGTCTATGGATGAGTTACTTAATGAGAGAAGACATTTATTTGAAGCTGTCATGGAGAAGGAAGATCATGATCTTATTCTGATGAAGAATGAAGGAATAATGTCTTAGAGAGGTAATCTAATGAATTTTGATGAAGAACAAATGCAGGAGAATATTAATACATATGATGGGGAAAGGATAACTCTTGAAGAAGGGTTACAAAGAGATAGCAAGGAAAAGTGTATTGAAGAAGAAGGGGAGGCAGATTTGTCTCAAGGCAAAGAAAAGACAATCACAGAATTTAAGAAAGAAGAAGTCTATGCAAATGATTTAGCAAAGGGAGAAAGGACATCTAATGATTGGTCAATAACAAAGGAAGGTAAGGAAAATTGTGTGAAATTTCCAAATTTTACTCCAATTGAAATTATTGAGTTATATGGAAAATTAGACTTTCAAAGAAGGGAGTTGGAAAAGCAGAGGATGTATACTTAGGATAGATTGCTGAAAAAGGAAGACAAAGAAATTTTCATGAATGCCAATCATAAGGAAAAGAGGATGGTAATGAAAGTTCAGAAAATTGACATTATAGAAGGAGGAGTTCATTATTTTGAACCAGAGCAGAGAGACATCATTGAAACAGATGATATGAAGGAGAGGTTAAATCAACATACTGATGTGTTGACAAAGGAATTGAAGGAAAACTCAGGAAAACATACTAAGGTATTGCCAGAGAAGGAAAAGGTAATGAGGCCTTATATTTTTAATTCTGATAATTGTTTTATGATTATGGGATTTGATGAAAATGAGATAGACATGTTTCAAGTTGAAGAGTCAGCTTTAGAACTGAAGAAGACTGGAAGTTGTCAGGTCAGACATACTAATGAGGAAGATGAAAAGCATGAAGATACTATGCTTGAAGAAGTTAAACTGATTGTCAGAATCAGTCAAGGAAATGAAGGAAAATTACTGAAGGTTGTCAAGGAAGAGGAAGGAAAATATGTTGGAATTGATGAACAACATAGTGATGTATTTGAAGGGAATCAAGTACAAAGGAACTTGGAGGAAAATTTACTTTTTGAAAGTAAATTTACAGATATTGAACAAAGGTTGTTTGGAAAGCAACAAGAGGACAAGGATGAAAGGGTGGTAGTAAGGATCCAATAACTTCAAAGAGAAGACAATAAACAACAGTTTGAAGATGAGGGGACAGAGTACAACAACGAATGGCAAAGTAATTACTAGTCAAAAGATAAATTGGACATAGAGATTGAAAGAATAATAAGATTGATGACGAAGGTGCCTCAGAAGAAAACAACAGTAAGAAGGCCAAGGAGCAGCAGAAAGAGAAAGACAACAACAAACTGTGAAAGCATAGCTAGTGGGGCAAAGCAACATAAAGTATGGAAACATGGAGAACAACAACAACCAAAGACAAATTGCAGAACAAAGTATGGGATCCGGGAAGACAAAGGTTGGAAGCACATGATCAGGAGATAATGATTATTTTAACCTTGGGAGTCTGATGCAGGAGCATACAACTCAACAATTTTATTATGTTCTAGTTAACTTAGGGGGTTTTGTGTTTTCAAGGAAGTTGGATTCCCATGTATGTAAGTATTAATGTTTTGAGTGATTAGAATAAGAATTAATTAGATATTGTGAGGATATTTGTAAATGCTCTCGAATGTAGGAGAACATGAGTGATGATGAGTGATTAGTGGAGATTGAGAGAGTTGGAAATCAATTATAAGTCTTAGACTAGAAAGTGGTGTCATGATTCGTGGAACTAGAGAGGATTCTTAGGGATTACTGGAGTTAAAAGTGGACTTAGAGGATATTCAAGATTTAGTTCAGCAGATTAAGGATCTGAAACAGAATTGGTTAAACATAACCTTTTGTATAAATGTAAGCCTAAAAGGCATAGTAGAAAGGTAGAGAGGTATAGAGTCAGTCAGTCAGTCAGGAGTCAGAGAGTCAATCATTTAGGCCTACGGGTAAGGAAAGGAAAGGCCATTGATATAGAAGATCAGGCTGAGGAAGAAATTCATGTGTAAATGTTTGTTATTTAATACAGATAACTTGATTATGAGTTTGTGTGATGTGTTGAGTAATTGAATTATAAGTTGTGTGTGATTCTAGAGTAATTGTGCATAACATAGGTTGCATGTGTGCAGAATCAGAGAAGAAGTGCATAGAGGAGTGTTATGGTTGTGCACACATAGTATTAGAGAGAACCTTCACAACAAAGGAATAACTGTAAGGTTTCCTAAAACCTAAAGGTTTACTAAGGAAGCGTAAAGGTGTAAACAAAGATCGAGATCAGAACAAGTGAAAACTGTAAGGCATGAGAAAATACATAGGCAAAAAGCCGAATGAGCTATTTTGCATTAGGAGCCAAAAGAACGTAATTGTGCATAGGAACCGTTGGATCAATTAGATCAACGGATGTGGTTGTGTGCGATAGAAGGCTAAGATTAAGTCGCGAAACATAAAGTCAAGAAGATGAATGGCAAAGATTAAGCGATAACCCTTTATTAAGCCGAGTTCTTTAAGCTTCGCATTGAGCACATGGGTGGTATTCACAAGGGGTAAACATTTTCTCGCGCGCCCTAAAGGTGGTAAGCGGTCTTTCAAAATTTCACGCGATTACCTTTAGCGACTGACACGTAGCAAATGATGGAGAGAGAAAACCACTTTTCTTGTGTGCTTCCAATCTGATATCAGTCATGCAAGTATCTACGCAAGATTGCGCGATAACCGTTGGATCAGGCAGGATTGATCAACAGTGGAGATCAACCAAGCTGGTTGGCAATTGGGTGACGCGACAACCGTTGGATCAGATGGAGCAGATCAACGATGGAGATCGTCCGGGTTTGTTAATGATCGGGTGACATGATAACTGTCGGATCGAGGAATGAGATCAACGATGGAGATTTAACGCGCTAAGGAGAGCATCGATATATGTGCAAAGATTCGAAGAAAGGCGGAAACGTAAAGGTTTAAGTGTGTTTTATGAGTTATTTCTATTATACATGAGTTATAATAGAAATAGGCTTAATTAATGTTTTATGGGTTAAGTTTGGGTTTTAACCAAACTCTGAAGACCATGGTATGATTGACATGGGTGGGTAATAAAATTAACCGAAAGGGTGAGTTATAAGGGTTAAGAGAGAACCAAATTTATTTCTGCTTAAAGACTTAGACTTTGGTAAAGTGGCTTTTTATCAGATGTTGTATTTCCACATAGAGTTTAATTAAGGAGCCTTAACCTTCATTAATTGAAGGTTTTACTAAGTATGGAATCTTTGGAATTCCTGGGACACACATAGTATGACATGCAATTATATTTGCATATTGTGGGTATATGCGGCTTAGGCTGCATCATTATGGTGTTTGCAGCTTAGGTTGATCATTTTTACTTTAAACTCCTTTTTTTCCAGTGAATTCAACATTGATACTAACAAATTAGGGGACAAAAACCTGACCATATTATATGACATCATGTTAAACAAATTTATGAAAAAAAATCAACATGAATTAATGGTAACACAAGCTCAAATATTGAAAGCATTGTTAAAGTCCATGAAGTTGAAAGAAGCTACATCATTAATAGGTATTCAAAAGTAGACAAAAGATATAAAGGTGAAAGGCAATATTGTTGAGAATTTAAAGAATGCATTAAAATCTTTTGGATTCTTCAGAAAGAAGATGATAAAGTTGCATATAGAACAATATAGACAACCATTGTTTCATCTACTACTAAACAAAGATGTTTGACACAAATCATAGCAAAAGCATTAGGAACCTCACGAAAACATTGCACCAACATAGAAAATTCCAGCTCCAAATAGATGCAATAAATGGACTTGCTTGTTGGGCAATCATTTGTAGGTGACCATACGAAGATAGACTTGGTAGAAGTATTAAAGATAAGGTACATCAATATTGGGTGACAAATTCACGTGTTTCACCAAATGTAAGAGATGCATTGCGACAAAGAATAACACAAAACAAATATGAAACCCATGCAAAACATATCTTGGAAATGAATCAAATAGAGTTGTACAATAAGTTCCAAGAGGAGAACAATGATGTTAAAATGAAAACCAATACATGTGTGCAACAAAAACCTTGGTATGTTAAACCTATCACTATCCGTGACACTTGTTGTCGTTATCATGTGGAATTTGAATTATATTACAATACCTTCCATGATTTTGGTAAAACATTTTGGATAAATTCTCTCCTCCTTCCACAATCCATGAGTTCATATCTCAAATTTTATGTGAAAGGGGAGGCAATGATGTATTTTACCAAAAAAATGTGTTGGTGAAAACAAATGTGATGGATGTGAAAATTTGGCTTTATTTCACTCAAAATATCTTATTAACATGAATGATCAATCATTATCCAATAAAATAGTCAATTGGAAGAGATAAAAGTATAGCAATGCTCAAATTGGTACAAGCTCTACAAGGATCGATTTGAAAGAGGATAAAACCAGTGCAAGAGATTTTTTTGCAGAATTTTGAAAAATAAATTTATAAATACAAAAATTTATTCTCATAGAGCTCGATGGAAATACTTATAGTTTAAAAAATCACGTGAAGTTTTTAGAATTATGTTTTTAGTGGTTGATTTTGTAGATAATTACACATTCACTACATAAAAAGACATATAGAGTGAATATTATCATAATGACCAAATCTAAATGCTTGTACATATTCTATATAGACATGCTAAACAAAGTATTGATAATATAAAAAATACAAAATGACAATCGAAATATTATTAAATAATATCATTTTTATACCAATGATGAGCATACACATAATTCACATTTTGTACAACATTGTTTTGATAAAATTTATGATTCTGAATGAAAACACGTTCAAGGATCAAATTCAAGGAACATAGGGTATGGTCAAACAAATGCACATATCAATTCAAATATGCACGATCATTATATTGGTTGTGTCACCTTCATAGAAAAACAAGCATTAAACATTGTTGGAATTTCTTTGAGACTGGTCATGGAAAAGATGATCATGATAGTGCAAGAGCTTGTGTAAAACAAACATTTCGAAGGTATCAAATGAACCACTCTATTTCCATAATTGGCTTAGTTGAAGACGTTGTTCAATGATGCCAAGCAACTCTAATCCATGAAAGAAATCCATCAAAAGTAGTGCATAGGTAAGTAGACATATGTTGTAGTGCACGTGATTTTTTATTAATTTTATTCTTTAAATAAAATTATTCTTTACATATAGCTATATTTACTCTTGAAAAGAAAGTTAGCATATATATATATAAACATTTCACTTGTATTGAAATGAATTATTTGAAAAATCAAAGGTTCTTTTGGAATATTGGAATCCATATATTAATAGATCGATGACATATGACATTAACATAATACATGGGACTCGAAAATTGCATTCAATTAAAACAACTCTCACACCAAAATGTGTTTGCATTTGATCAACAAAAAATGTCTTGTTTAAGAGTTCATAGAAAATTGTGAGAACAAAATTAATAAATATGTTAAAGCTTGGAAACATACAAAATTAATTCGAAGGGGAAAATGTCACTTGCAACTATAGAGAAAACAAAAGCAGAAGAGAATGTAGTGTCAACTGATAGTGACAAAGTTTTTGATCTTCTTAGAGAAGGTAATTTGTTACTATTATTAGAATGATTGTTTCATGTTTTAAAACAATGCATGTAGACTTTATTATAATGAGTTGTTTGTCAATGAAATTGAATGTGACATATGACATTGCTTGCAGGAGATATATTTGTTGTGGTTGCACGAATAGGGAATGAAGAAAATGTCAAATATTATTTGATATGTTGCGTACAAACAAAGATGAAACTATTTAAGGACTATGATGCTAACATGTTTACATATGAAAGAGGATCTTTTTATAATGAAGGCTATATTTTTCAAGTAATCCATCCAACACCAACCCATGTTCACTTTAAAGACTATCAATGTATTTCATCAACTACCAATGCAGTCATTTGGTATGTGCAACACACATACAACTAATAGAAGTCCAAACAAAGAAAAAATTGAAAAGTAGAAAGTGGAAAATGACAAAAGCATATTGATACTTGAAGATCGCATTCCATTAAAATATTTTTAGACATTCCATAATTTAGATACATATGGACATATATACATTATAAGATTTTATGTTAAGATTAGTTTTGATTGTTACATGTTCATTGAAACATGATATATATTGAACTTGTGCTTGAAATTAATTCATTGTCTTCAATGTTATATATACATTACAATTATATTTTTAAGTTATATTGTCTATAGGATTCCATATGATTATATCTTGATCGGTTATGATTGTTATGAACTCATTGAAACATACATACAAATTCACTTATGCTTGAAATTGATCATTTTGTAAATTCTTGATGTTCTGTTATACAATTATAAGTTAAAAAGTTAACATATATGTTAAATCTATTGTTTTATTTTTGCATCAAATATATATGGTCCATAATATTTTATCTTGATTGCTTATGATTGTTATGCACTCATTGAAACATGTTTAGATTGACTTATGCTTGAAATTCATTTATTTTGTCTTCAAATTTGTAAGATTTAAGTTATATACATGATCCATCGTTCTATTTTTGCACATATATATGTGTGTACATTCATAATGTATAGTTATATTTTTAATTGGAATTTGACTATTATTTTACATTCTTGAAAATTCTGCTTTTCTTCCACCATAGTTTATGTTTCCTATAGCAAGGTTCTTAACCAATTTCTTATTTTTATTCATTTTCAACACTATTATATGATGTTTATGAAAATATAACAAAAAACAAAACAATCAAGTGGTATTTATTTACAAGCTCCTTAATCAATTTCTCATTTTTCTTCATTATCCATGATATTTGAAGTTCATACATCCATTCATATTTGAGGTTTATACATCCATATTTCACAATTGCATTGATTTCATTGACCATGATATTTTTTAATTGAAATTTTACAATTGCTTTGATCTCATTCACTTTTTCTTCTAACTATTGAAACCAAAAAAGTCAGTGCATAGATGTTTGATGCTAGTTTCTAAAACCAAAAAAATGTATGTGGTATTTCTTTGCAAGGTTCTTAGCCTTTTTTCCTTCTTCATTTTCTCTTTCTCTCTATATATAAAGTTTAAATATAAAACAAGAAAGACATATTTCTTTCTAAGTATTCATTTTGAAAATATCCATATATAATGTAGTATTAATTTCCAAGCTTCCTTACCAATTTCTTGTTTTTGTTCATTAACCAATTTCTTGTTTTTGTTATTTTTAGTATCTTCTTTGCAAGCTTCTTAACCGATTCCTTGTTTTTGTTCATTTTCAATATATCCATATATAACAATAATATTTATATAACAGTGTTATTTCATTTGAAACATAAAATTAAAGATCTATGTAGGTTATGTAACTTATTTTCATATATACTTGAAATATTTTATTGATAACTCTAAAATGTTTTTAATTGAAATTAAAACTAAGCATTTTAAAAAATGAATTTATTTCAAAACAATCAAATTTAAGCAAATAATTAAGATTCAAAATAATTGTTTTGGAATGTTTTTGAATTTATATGAAAAGATTAGATACAAACTGCTAAAAATGCTTTTGATTTTATATTTTGAAAATAATAAAATATCCAAAAAAATAATACTACCTTAATTATATGGCATATAATAACAAAAAAATTTCAAATTTTTCTTATTTATATATAATTTACCACATATAATAATTAAAAGTTACAAAGATTTCTTATTTCCCATTTATACATTAACAGAATGTCTCCGTATTTCTTGTCCTAACAACAACAAAATATTACATATATTATTAACAAAAAGTTTCATAAAACATTGATGCAAGGGCATTTCCCATTTATACATTAACAGAATGTCTCCGTATTTCTTGTCCTAACAACAACAAAATATTGCATATATTATTAACAAAAAGTTTCATAAAACATTGATGCAAGGGCATTTCCCATTTATACATTAACAGAATGTCTCCCTATTTCTTGTCCTAACAACAACAAAATATTACATATATTATTAACAAAAAGTTTCATAAAACATTGATGCAAGGGCATCATTTAATTTGCAAGGGCATCATTTAATTTTTTTTTTTTCTTGCTAACCTTGAAGAAGTCTAGTTTGTTTGAGTGGTGAGCTGTGTGTAATAAATGGTCTTCTTGTGAGATGCAGCTTGAAATAAAGCAGAGGATTGAGAGCTAACCATCGTGTGTTATACATGTATTCCTAGTCAACTAGGAATTTTTTTTCTATTCTTAGTCGATTAGATCCTTATTTTTTGTATCTGAACTTAAAATTTGTTTGTAGTCATTTTGGTGACTGCGTATTAATAAAGGAAGGCATATGCATATGCATGTAGAAAAGCAGAGTGTGTGTCTTTTGATCTTGCAACTAGTCCCCTGTAATCGTTTTTTTAATATTTTAAACATACAGGGTGTGTGTTGCAGGGATTACAAGGTGCAGGGGCTGTGCTCAGGAATTAAAAATACAAATTTGTTTTGTGGTGGCATTCAGAGCCATTATTACACAACTGTCACAAAGGATAATAATGGCATTCAGAGCCATTATTATGCCTTTGCAAGGGGAAATCAAACCATTTCCAAGCTCTGAAAGACCATCTCCGCTCTGCTAGCTGTAGGAGTGGGATAAATAAATACATTGTTACAATTAAGGCTAAATTTATTTGAGTATTGTTCAAGTCATTTCCTATTTCATCTTTTGTTCACCATATGGGTTTTCTCAGTTCTGAATATATCATCCATAACGCAAATGGAAAGGTAGACAGAGTGCCCCGATGGCGCTTTAGGTGGATGTGATATTTCATTCATAATGTAAATGAAAAGGTAGACAAAGTGCCCCAATGGCGCTTTAAGTGGATGTGATATTTGATTCTGTGAGCCATTGAAGGTTGTTGGCTTTTGGTAAACTAGAGGTGGTTGACCCGTGTGTCTTCGCCTCACAGCATCTGCATTATTGTGTACTGTGTAACTCCTGGATCGCTGTAAATTGACAGAGCGCTACCTATGGAAACCTCTACTAAGTCAGGGAAGGGTGCAGGGGGTCGAAAGGGAGGATCCAAGAAAAAACCCGTCACGAAATCAGTCAACGCCGGCCTACAATTTCCTGTTGGAAGGTTCGCCAGATATCTGAAGAAGGGCAGATATGCCAAGAGGGTTGGAATTGGAGCCCCCATTTTTCTTGCAACTGTGCTTGAATACCTAGCAGCTGAGGTTCTTGAGTTGGCAGGAAACGCTGCTAGAGACAACAAGAAGAATAGGATAATTCCCCGCCATATTCAGCTGGCCGTGAGATTGAATACCTAGCAGCTGAGGTTCTTGAGTTGGCAGGAAACGCTGCCAGAGACAACAAGAAGAATAGGATAATTCCCCGCCATATTCAGCTGGCCATGAGAAATGACGATGAATTGGGAAAGCTTTTGGGGAAAGTTACCATAGCTCATGGAGGCGTAATTCCCAACAGAGAAGGCTAAAGGTTCAAAGAAGTCGAACTTCGAGTTTAACATCTTTACAGTACTTTCACAAAGGGATAAAAACACAGACTAACCAATTGAATCTCGAATCTCGATTAGTATTAGTCCATAATTCAATTGGATCGAACACTATTTGAAAATAGTTTTTAAAGAAAAAAATATGTTTCAAATATTTCATAAAGTATTCGATTTGATTGGACTATTTGTACACATTTAAATTCAAATTCCGATTGATATGTTTATCAATTCGAATAATAGAATGGTTGAACCATTCTCTCTTAATTTTTTTCCAACTTGATGAATAATTTTTTTCCAACTTGATGAATGCCGATCAATTGTATCTTTCCTTACATTATTTAAATTTTCATTTTCTATAAAATTTGTTCTAATTTGATCCTTTAAATTGCAACTAAGCCTATTTATAAAATAGAATCTATTTAATAAATTTTTTCCTGCAACTGAGCCTATTGAAAAATTGTCAAAGTTATACTTAATTGATTCATACCCACCCAAAGTTTCAATTCTATAATTATTAAAGGGAGTTCCTATCTCAAGCAATTTATGGAAGTGGCATTTGGATTTTGGGGTTTTGGCGTATTTTTAAGCATCCATAGCCATGAATACGAATGTGCCTGATTTGACTGTCAGCGGGCCTGGGTTTCGTGATTCTGGGTTTTTTTGTGACTTTGATGTTTTTATGGGTTACGGTGGTAGGGCCATGTCGCTCCCTGTTTTGTTCGCGTGGAATCGATCTGGAGACTGGTGGTGATGCCTTTTGTATAGTAAATAATTTGGATTAAAATCTTTTTTTCTATGTGGTTCATTTGGCAAGCTTTATAAATTTGAAACACAAAAGCATCTTGTGAATTGCATGTTCTAGCTTATTATTAAATATAATCCTTGTTTTAATTTCTGAAAGATTAGAGGTGGTTATATTCTTGGTACAATATTTACCATATTTGGGCAAATTACTAAGTTCGGAAACCATAACCTTTAATTGTGTTAAGATTTTAAGATAAGCGTTAAGATTTTAAGATAAGCGATACAAATAAATTTAAGGATCGAATTGCTTCCTCATCCAAGGCCAACTCAAATCCAAATGATTCTCACCATTAAACTCTGAAACAAAATGATGATATCAACAATCAGCGAGAAATGCTAAAAACTTACCCTAGGGGGTTGTAATTTAATAGCAGAGACTGAATTCAATGTGTCCTCCTCCATATCTTTAACCATGGAATCCATTAACTCGTTCATGTTATTATTTTCTTTAGGCCCTGCAACCCAGTCGCTCATAAACTAACTCATCAAGTGGCCAATATAAAGTCTATGTCAACAGAAGACCATATATATATATACACACACAGAGATTCTTGCAGGAGTGATTGATTTTAAGGAATATGCAGTGAATAGAGTATCAGGGAGACTATGAAAAGAAAGAAACCAACTACTTCTAAAATGACCAGGGAAACCTCTTAGAATATCAAAATTCATAATGCTAAGCAAACTTCTTGGAACGATAATAGAAGTGGAAAAACCATAACCGTGTTCATGAAACTTAGGAGCACATAATCAGACAACATTTAGTCGAGAAATTATCTATTAGACACCTGTAAGTACCACCATCCAGCACAGAAATTGCTATCTGGAACCAACGGCCCAATCTAAACAAGATAAAACTTGTATTCTGAACCCATACTAAAGTGCAGCAAAACAAAAATGCAATAATACACTCTTCCAAATAAAAATTGTATATAGTTTGATCAAATCTTCAACATCTGCATAATAGAGTTTTTTAAGACTGCAATTCAAATACACTATAACCCATGACAGCTATAATGAAAGTTCAAAATAAGATCAAGTTATGTTATTCATGCTTTGGTAAAGACCTACCAGTCCTCTGATTATTTTAAACCCTTATCAGATACTATGCCCTCTGATGTTCCTTTCTTTTGACTAAGGAGGTCAATCACTGAAAGCTCTAGTTTGTTAATATTGAATTTTCTAACCCAGAACATGCTAAGGAATCCCATTACAAGTATTTACCTTGTGTGAGATGAACAAGAACCAACTATTAGTGCTAGGAAACCATCAATATGATTTATATATTAAGCAATGAGAGGTCATTGAAAAGAAGTTAAAACATTTAAAACAATCCTGTTAATGCTTGACAGCATATAACAAAGAAGTTGACTGGGTCATTGAAAAAAACCCAACAAACTTTGCGAGACAAAGTTGTCAAGTTTAACTTGGCTACTGAATATAGGCAAGCACAAAAATATTTAAAAAAATTCACACTGTGTTTAAAAAATAACTTTTGGGGCTTTACAGAGAGGCAAACAGGTTTTCCTGACTGGGCAATGAGTCAAACTCATTAACAACGCATCAAACACCAGCACGTACTCACTGTTCAAACAGTTCCTGCAAAGTCAAAATTGCTTTGAATCACCAAGGCCTTCAAACAGCAGGCCAAGTTTGACCCGCAACACCAGGCCAAACCTAACAGGTCTGTTAAAACTGTTTGTTACAGTAGATTGAGATCAATAAATTAAATCTGGAAATTTAAAGGGCTACAGCAGAATATTTGTTTCTGCCATGATCACTGCTACATAATTTCTGCTGGAATAAGGATCACAGGTATTAATCCTACAACTAGACTTCTGTGAGTAAATGTTCATTGTGATGTGAAAAATGGAAACAAACTACCAAAATGCCGGCCTTCACGAGTACACAGAAGGTTATCAATTCAGATTGCTATGACATGACTATACTAACATACTCTAAACAATTTGATATGTGGATAGCTTCAAGGCTGTCACAGCCAACCCCTGGCACAGGTTCTCAGAGTAATGTCAGCCTAATATGTAATGTAACTCTGCTTCATCTTCTATACCAGAATCCCTGTGGAGAGAGAGCTTCCACCATGGGAATTCAATGTGTTCTGTTATGAATTCTGACTGAAATGATATTATGGTTTTTAGTAGAAGGGGCATTTGAAGATGTGTAGTAAGTTATGTTTACTACAGTCCATCTTAATTGTCTGCAGTCTGCAGCAGCAATGCTTTGATCTCCTCTGTTGTAACGTCTTCCCCAGTGGATTGTTGATCAGTGTGCAAAATAATAGAGTTAGACTAGGAGCTATTGCAATGCTTTGATCTCCTCTGTTGTAACGTCTTCCCCAGTGGATTGTTGATCACAGTGTGCAAAATAATAGAGTTAGACTAGGAGCTATTGCAGTTTAATGGATAATCAATTGAAACATTACATTACCTCTGCTCGAAATACATCTAGTGAAAATCCATTGAGGTGACTTAAGATTGCTTTGCTTAACATCAAGACCAAGTCCATCCAGAGCCTCGATTGTGGATAGAAGCAATCCTGACTTATTGGAACAGAACATGTGAATGTTTAGACCTTCCCTTCTCTTCTACTTACCTCTGCCTGCATTTCCAGGGAGAGGATATCAAAAGGGATTCTCTTTTTCAACCAATAGCCATTGATTAGATGGTTACCTAAAAGAACTCAAAAAGAAACCACCAATGACAGAGAAGCCTTGAAGCTTGAAAACAGAAAGAGATTCTTTTTCAACCAATAGCCATTGATTAGATGGTTACCTAAAAGAACTCAAAAAGAAACCACCAATGACAGAGAAGCCTTGAAGCTTGAAAACAGAAAGAGATTCGTTGGCAACTATGACATTCCAATGTCATCAACAATAGAAGATTTATAAAATTTATGAAAATTTATGAAGGGTAATATGAAAACTTGAACTTGCTGATTGACAGAATTTCATCTAAGTCACAATGGTCTACCAGTGGGCCTGTCTAACCCAAACAAATGTGGCCAAGGTTTTTCTTATAAAATGGTCTCACCTTGGTCACCACACATCTAGCTATGTCTATGCACTTCTTGCCTTCGTTAAACCACCAACTCCAGCTTCACCTCAATTTTTACATTTTCCAGTAATGCAATTATCTCACATGTATTGCTGTCACATGCCAATCTAAAATTGTCTCATGCATTATGGGCATGTAACCATTACCACACCAAATAATTTCATACTCAACTAACTTATATTATATGAGTCTTGTGCCAACAAACTCCAACCATAATGCCCCCCAAACCCCTTGTCACACCAACAACCCAAATGCAACACCTAATCCAATGTATCTTACCTAGTTAAGCAATTAATTCATGACAAGATAAGTAGAACCATCATAAGTCGTTACACTCATGGTTATCCCTTTACTCAGGGTTGAAGTTTCCTGAGTTAGAATCTCTTGTACACCATCAAATTGATTATGCTCCAGTTGAAAAACAAATTGGAAATGAGATCGATTTAACTCTGGTTGATCTTGAGGGTCTTTTACCTTCGGCAACGATTATGGTTGTTTCTGTCACTGCATCTACCACTAGTGGTAAGCCTCTATCAGAAGAAAACTTGCAAAAGACTTTAGATGCCTGTGATAGAGTGCTTGCACTTGATGCAGCAAAAAAGAAGGTTTTGGATTTTGTTGAGAGTAGGATGGGATACATTTCCCCCCAATTTGTCTGCTATTGCAGGGAGTGCGGTCGCAGCGAAATTGATGGGTACTGCAGAGGATCTCTCTTCACTGGCTAAAATGCCAGCTTGTAATGTGCAGCTTCTAGGTGCAGAGAAAAAGAATTTGGCAGGAATTTCAACAGTGACTTCACAGTTTCGTGTTGGATACCTTGAACAAACAGAGATTTTCTAGAGCACGCCACCTGCTTTGAGATTGCGTGCATGTCGATTGTTAGTTGCTAATTTTGCTAAAAAAAATTTCCATGAAACAGATGAACCAGAGACTTTGCATTTCCAGTTTCTTAAACTTAACAGTTCAGGTATATAACTTGTGGGCTGCAATGAGAAGATATATGACACCCGAAATTCGATCTAAACTTTGTAGCAAGATACTCCCAATAGGCATCTCCTGGAAAATCACCTTAACAAGTGACAAACTCCTTTTGTTCGTTGAATTTAAAACAAAGTGGCATGCAATCTTGACTTATTGGAACAGAACATGTGAATGTTCAGGACCTTCCCTTCTCTTCTGCTTACCTCTGCCTGCATTTCCAGCGAGAGGATATCAAAAGGGATTCTCTTTTTCAACCAATCGCCATTGATTAGATGGTTACCTAAAAGAATTCACAAAGAAACCACCAAAGATAGAGAAGCCTTGAAGCTTGAAAACAGAAAGAGATTGGTTGGCAACTACGACATTCCAATGTGATCAAGAATAGAAGATTTATAAAATTTTATGAAGGGTAATATGAAAAACTTGAACTTGTTGATGGACAGAATTTCATCTAAGTCACAATGGTCTACCAGTGGGCCTGTCTAACCCAAACAAATGTGGCCAAGGTTTTTCTTATAAAATGGTCTCACCTTGGTCACCACACATCTAGCTATGTCTATGCACTTTTTGCCTTCATTAAACCACCAACTCCAACTTCACCTCAATTTCTACATTTTCCATTAATGCAATTATCTCACAATGGTCTACCAGTGGGCCTGTCTAACCCAAACAAATGTGGCCAAGGTTTTTCTTATAAAATGGTCTCACCTTGGTCACCACACATCTAGCTATGTCTATGCACTTTTTGCCTTCATTAAACCACCAACTCCAACTTCACCTCAATTTCTACATTTTCCATTAATGCAATTATCTCACATGTATTGCTGTCAGATGCCAATCTAAAGTTGTCTCATGCATTATGGGCCTGCAATCACTACCACACCACACAATTTCATATTCAACTTATATGAGTCTTGTGCCAACAAACACCAACCATAATGCCCCCAAACCCCTTGTCACACCAACAACCCAAATGTAACACCTAATCCAATGTATCTCACCTACTTAAGCAATTAATTCATGGTAAGATAAGTAGAACCATCATAAGTCATTACACTCATGGTTATCCCTTTACTCATGGTTGAAGTTTCCTGAGTTACAATCTCTTGTACACCATCCAATTGATTATGCTCCAGTTGAAAAGAAAATTAGAAATGAGATCGATTCAACTCTGGTTGATCTTGAGGGTCTTTTACCTTCGGCAATCATTATGGTGGTTTCTGTCACTGCATCTACCACTAGTGGTAAGCCTCTTTTAGAAGAAAACTTGCAAAAGGCTTTAGATGCCTGTGATAGAGCGCTTGCACTTGATGCAACAAAAAAGAAGGTTTTGGATTTTGTTGAGAGTAGGATGGGATACATTACCCCCAATTTGTCTGTTATTGCAAGGAGTGGGGTTGCAGCGAAATTGATGGGTACTGCAGGGGGTCTCTCTTTACTGGCTAAAATGCCAGCTTATAATGTGCAACGTCTAGGTGCAAAGAAAAATAATTTGGCAGGATTTTCAACAACGTCTTCACAGTTTCGTGTTGGATACCTCGAACAAACAGAGATTTTCCAGAGCACGCCACCTGCTTTGAGAATGCGTGCATGTCGATTGTTAATTGCTAATTTTTTTTCCATGAAACAGTTGAACCAGAGACTTTGCATTTCCAGTTTCTTTAAACTTAACAGTTCAGGAATATAACTTGTGGGCTGCAATGAGAAGATATATGACACCCGAAATTGGATCTAAACTTTGTGGCGAGGTACTCCCAATAGGCATCTCCTAGAAAATCACGTTAACAAGTGACAAACTCCTTTTGTTCGTTGAATTTAAAGCAAAGTGACAGCTTCTTAGGATCAAACTCCTCTACTTGATTTGGAACAAAAGAAATGAAGCACTTCATAGCAAGGCACAAACTGAACATTTTTTTTATTGGTATCTGTACTCTGATCTGTGTAGATATTCATTTGTAGAACATTTTCCAAGTCCAAAAAGTTGAAATGAAAGTGGCAAAATTTTGCAACAAGAAGCCCCCTAATCACTCTGTTTCCCCTTAGCTTATTCTAGGCAATCGTACTGCTTAGAATCAAGGCACAAACATTGATCACTCTGTTTCCCCTTAGCTTATTCTAGGCAATCGTACTGCTTAGAATCAAGGCACAAACATTGGGTTTGCTACGCTGTTCAACAAAGAAAGACATGGGAAGAATGGCATCACAGTTAACCTCCCCTGCTTCGACAACACACTGAAAAGTTCCTTCAACTAGTTCTCACTTTTTTTGAAGCCAAGAAACACCCAAGCCCAAACGAGGGAAATATGGACGGGAACCTTTGTACCATACCTTGAACAAGTCATTGTGAGAGGATCACCGAATCAAATATCAACAATTTTAGATGTACCTATTTGAATGCTTAATTTTGATTTTCTAAGTCTTGTTGTCTTACTTTTTCTTTGTATTCATCTTCATCGATGTCATTGTCTACTTTTGGAAACTATTTTAAACAATTGAACACACATGCTTTCCCTTTTATCAAATAACACCTGGAATGTTTCTTGTGCTAATCCAATTGCTTTGAGCTCGAGTATTTAACACAGATTCTGCTTTGCGGAACATTGTCCAACAGCTGGTTTTAGTATAGACACGAATTTTATTTTAGAAAATACCACAAAAAATCTCCATCCTAAAGAAATATGACCACTAATATTATATATTTATACGATTTTAGCCATTTTGATATTTTGTCAAAGTGTTGGTTTACATACTGTTATGGGGGACCGTTTGAGTGATATTTTGTCAAAGTGTTGGTTTACATACTGTTATAGGTGACCGTTTGAGTTTTTATCTGCAAATAGGAAGGTACAATAAACATATATGCCAAAGAGACTTCAATATAACACAAATAACATAAAATCCATATGGTAGCAAGATTTTTGAACATGCCAAAATCACTTTTATTAAAGATGAAAATACACATACCACTGATAACCCATGGGGCAGCCAACAATCGTGGGATTGATTGAGAAATATCAACGAGCGAATAAGAAATATATGACTACATATAAGTGTTGCTTTAATTAAGATAAAATATCAATAGTATCAACACCTTCCACATAGACAATGCATACATAGGAATGCATATGTCACCTTCAAATGTTTGAATTTGCGACACATGAATTTTATTTTAGAAAATACCACAAAAGAACTCCACTTTGAAAAAATATGAGCATGCACAGCAATAACCATTAATAATCAGTTGAGTAATGAGTGTATCAATCAGTTGAGTAATGATTGTATCAATCAGTTAAGTAATTGCATGGACTTCGAGTTACAGCTCCAAAAAATCCCAGAGAAAGAGAAAATATGTTATTATAGAACAAAAATGCGCTATTACTGGGAATACAGGCTTGCATTTACTCTTTTGCCTTTAATCTGAGCAACTCGCATAAGAGATACCTTAAAAACATTAGAAAATTTTATACATCATGATGAATAGAATGTTGTGTAGCTGTAGAATAATTTTTGGATGCAAACTTTCCTGACCTTTAATGGCGGAAAATTTGGACGTTCAAATCTCACGAAGACGATGGCAGAATAGTTATTCTGACTTGAGCAGATGTGGATCCTCCACATCAGCGAAGTAATTCTTATGACTTGAGCAGATGCAACAGAAATTCTGGGTACAAGCAGAGTAGCAGGGGATGCAGAATAGCAAGGGATGCAGTGCCGCGGAGGAAAATTCAAATGGTTTGGCGCGTTGAAGCATGGTGAAGTTAATGCTGGGAGTTGGCAGAGGTGGGAGTTGGCATCCGGGGACGGTGACGGAAGTAATAGACTTCACGTTCCGGCAAGGCGACGGAGATGAAGGTGAGGGAAAAGCCAATTGGGTGGTTGGCCAGAATAATGCGTTTTTCAGAGGATCAGAATCTCCAAAAAGTCACATTATAGACTACTCCTTTAATAATAACTTCCCTACCTGGGTTCCAATCGTTGTTGCGACATGAAACGTTGTCGTCAGATGACGCAACCATATACGTTGTCGTCAGATGACGCAACCATATGTAACATGATGTAAATGATGGGATTAATATGAACCACGCTTCTTCGAGGGGTCTCACCCCTTTTTAAAAACTACAGGAATGCTTCCCTGCAGTCAATCTTTTTAAAAACTACAGGAATGCTTCCCTGCAGTCAATCTTGCAACAGAAACCCTCTTGAACTTTATGTATAATGTCTGTGTATGCAACCCAGCCATTATTTAGCTCATTGTGTCCTAGCGAAACGATTTTGAAGGCTAGATTCAGATTTACTAGTTATATCTCATAGGTTAAGTGCTTAGCCATTTTGGATGAGGTAACTTGGATGCTTACCTGAATTTCTATCGATAAGCTTGTCAAAAAAATGGAAAGATTTTTGAACAACTAAAACAGAAATTAAGCAAACTTGAAGTTGGAAGCTGTAACCTTCTTCCCTCAAAAGACCATTGAAATTAAGAAAAAAAATTAATTGATTATGAAAGGATCCAATCTAACTTCCATAATATTACTGAGTAGATTCAAAGTTAGTCAGTCATTTGAGTTATATCTATATCACTGCGTTAATAAACCACAATAACATAACCTACCTTTGTTCACTGGCAGTCAAATTGTACAGGATAGCATTCATTCGATTTCAAAGGCTCCTTGCTAAACACAGTGCTCAAAGAAGTGTTACAATACATTCCTATATTTTGACACTTTTATTCTCAATATTACTTCAGTTTTTCAGTATATGCAGCGTGCATGAGATAGTAAAGAAAGAAGATTGTTTTCATTCTGAGAGAATGATATCTTTTGATAAATTATATGCAGCGTGCATAAGATAGTAAAGAAAGAAGATTGTTTACATTCTGAGAGAATGATATCTTTTGATAAATTCGAAAGTTAGAAATATATTATGCTGGACCATGGGAACTTCTAATGAAAACTGAAGAATGTCCATGATTCCTATCGAAAGTTAGAAATATATTATGCTGGACCATGGGAACTTCTAATGAAAACTGAAGAATGTCCATGATGGTTGAGGATATATTATGCTGGACCATGGGAACTTCTCATGAAAACTGAAGAATGTCCATGATGGTTGAGGAACCTGGTGCTGTTACCTGGGACTAGAAACGTTACTTTGAAGCAATATTGACCTTTTATTCACCATCCGTCCATCATGGAAACTGAATAGAAAAATGTGAAGTAAATCCATTATCTTCTTTGGGAGTATTTGAAATTGTAATTGACACTTGTTTCCGCCTTAAAAGGTTAAAGACTGAAATATACATTTGCTTTCCCTATGGTGAGTTTACCAGGAATAATAGTTAAACACACTTCAATACGTTTCGAAAAACACACAGAAATTTGTCAACTACGTACCAATCAGAAAGCCGCTGGTATTTTATTTAATAAAATAAAGTAGGAACAATTTATATTTTTTAAAGCAGTAATTTTTTTGGAGTTTTGGGTATTTATTTTTCAATACAATTTAGTTATAATCTGACTTTATTGATAATTTGAAATTATAAATTTGAATTCTGAATTCTTCATACTTTAATACTTCAAGGGTTTTTGGAATGCTGAATATATATTTACAATTAATACAGCATTTACAACAACAAAACATCTATATTTAACATAAAAATGGTTTTATAATTCTAAAATATAAAATAAATGCTTAAATGCTTAATTCTTCCACTGCCATCTTTTTCAAACTCCCAGTGATAGTTTTCTAAAATAAGAAACACAGGCAATAATCCATATCTGCACAAGAGCAACTGTAAGTGCCCTTTTTATGTTTTCCGAAATCTGAGTATAAGGATTCCAGAGACTGCAAATATTCTATCCATCATCGATCAAACAAAGTTAGAGCTTCTATCCATCATCGATCAAACAAAGTTAGAGCTTCTTCATATGAAGAATCTTTGAAGCACTTAAATTATGTAAATTTCAAATTGCACTTATAAATACAACCAATTCCTGTCACACTATCCAAATAATTTCTAGATTCTCATTACAACAAAAAAACGGATTTTTCTAGATTCTCATTACAACAAAAAAAAATTTCTAGATTCTCATTACAACAAAAAAACGGATTTTTCTAGATTCTCATTACAACAAAAAAACGGATAAGATACTTTGTTTTGCTAATTTCTATTAAGGTTGTTTTGTGGCTTCTGGTTCCAGCTATGGTTTTGCCCATGGTATTTATTATGAGAAAGGCTATTTATATTCCAAAAAACCTATCTTAAATTGTCTTCTGGTCAGTGGGAACAAACAACAGTGCTTTTAAACCCCACAATTTCTATAGGTACTCTGTAATCCTAACATTTTTCCAGATTTTGATTTACATAATAAATCATAATATAACAAAAAGTATTTAACTTTCATGAAACACACAAATTTTACAAATTTCAAATCTTCAGCTTATAATTCCAACTAATTCCTATTAGATTTTAACAAAAATAATTAAGAAAAATATCCAAAATAAACCAACTTTCATGAAACACACAAATTTTACAAATTTCAAATCTTCAGCTTATAATTCCAACTAATTCCTATTAGATTTTAACAAAAATAATTAAGAAAAATATCCAAAATAAACCAAACATATGAAAAGTTTAAATTCCAACTAAACATATGAAAAGTTTAAATTCCAACTAATTCCTATTAGATTTTAACAAAAATAATTAAGAAAAATATCCAAAATAAACCAAACATATGAAAAGTTTAAACTGTAGAAATTTTTGCCATACTGATTTTTAATGATCTACCTCTACATTACAATAACTAATTTATGTTTATTTCTTATTTACATTTTGCCATACTGATTTTTAATAAATCATAATATAACAAAAAGTATTTAACTTTCATGAAACACAAATTTTACAAATTTCAAATCTTCAGCTTATAATTCCAACTAATTCCTATTAGATTTTAACAAAAATAATTAAGAAAAATATCCAAAATAAACCAAAAATATGAAAAATTTAAATTCCAACTAATTCCTATTAGATTTTAACAAAAATAATTAAGAAAAATATCCAAAAATAAACCAAACATATGAAAAGTTTAAATTCCAACTAATTCCTATTAGATTTTAACAAAAATAATTAAGAAAAATATCCAAAATAAACCAAACATATGAAAAGTTTAAACTGAAGAAATTTTTGCCATACTGATTTTTAATGATGTACCTCTACACCAACCATTACAATAACTAATTTATGTTTATTTCTTATTTACATTTTGCCATACTGATTTTTAATAAATCATAATATAACAAAAAGTATTTAACTTTCATGAAACACACAAATTTTACAAATTTCAAATCTTCAGCTTATAAAAGTATTTAACTTTCATGAAACACACAAATTTTACAAATTTCAAATCTTCAGCTTATAATTCCAACTAATTCCTATTAGATTTTAACAGGAATAATTAAGAAAAATATCCAAAATAAACCAAACATATGAAAAGTTTAAATTCCAACTTGAAAAGTTTAAATTCCAACTAATTCCTATTAGATTTTAACAAAAATAATTAAGAAAAATATCCAAAATAAACCAAACATATGAAAAGTTTAAACTGTAGAAATTTTTTGCCATTTTTAATGATGTACCTCTACACCAACCATTACAATAACTAATTTATGTTTATTTCTTATTTACATTTTGCCATACTGATTTTTAATGATGTACCTCTACACCAACCATTACACCAACCATTACAATAACTAATTTATGTTTATTTCTTATTTACATTTTGCCATACTGATTTTTAATGATGTACCTCTACACCAACCATTACAATAGCTAATTTATGTTTATTTCTTATTTACATTAACTTACACCAACCATTACCATGGCTAATTTATGTTTATTTCATATTTACATAAACTTACTTCAATACATAATGAGAGCTCTTGCTTATGCTAGGTAGCTGAGATTATCAGAGTCGAATTCCACAGAATATACTTTCACTTTTACTTCATCATTACATAAAGAGTAGCCCACATAATAACAGTTCGCCCCCCATATGCCCTGTGTACATGAAGTTCCGAGCAGAAGCCTCTGCAGGGGAATCAGATGCTACCCATATGTATGTTAGTTAAGGGCGTAGCTGGAGCAACCAACTTCACCGGCTGGATCGCGCATTGCTGCATATAAATTAACATCAGCATCAGCAGCGAAAATGTTACTGGTCATATAAACCACAGTAGATAATTGAAAACCCTAGATTCATATAAAAGCTCAGTTGTAGTACCTCCTGTAGACGAGGATCTAGATCTGGTAATGGATGGGGATATTTTCTTAAATAATTGCGGACACTTCCAAATCATTCAACAACTTCCCGTTTTATTTCCCTAACCGCCTGGTCCTCTGGACACTGACTGGGTTCAAATTGAACGCGTCTAATGTTATTTACAGTCTTTAAGTATTGAGCTCCTCCGATTTTATCCTTCCATCATCCGAACGCTGCAACATTCTCCTTAAATTCTCTTCAGCCTTTTCCTTCAGCTTTTTATTCAAATGCGCCCACTCTTCATCTGTCTGCATTTTTTACAAACCCTTGTCAATGATATTTTTTGAATTTTAGTTTCTGATTTCTTTGAAATTTAAAATATAGTGAGAACGCTAAGCTGTTATACCCGCTACGGAAAATTTCCATATTTAATAGATATATTGGCAAATTTAACGCATCGGATGGTTTGTCCAAACTTATCCTGCGGAAGAGAAAAGAAGAAATCAGAAAAACATATTGAGAAAAATATATTATAAAATAGAAGTCATGGGGTTGGAGATGAGGCCCTGATATTTGTGGACTGCTGAAGGTTTAACATACTTGATGTATTCATCAATACTCATTTCGCGCGGGTCTGGCAGACCCGACTCCAGAAGTCAAAGCCAAAGCAACAAGAAACAAAGCAGCAAAAAGCCAACGCAGCGAAATCACTTATCACAAGAAAAACAGGATAAAGAGAAGCCATAGCTCATTTAGTCATAAACATAAATTACGTTTCACTATATATCTATATTTCAGCTCAGCTTGGTACATTTATTTGAATTTTTATGTACCTCGCTGAAATATAGATATATAGAGAGATAGCATTGCGTGAAATGTAATTTATGTCTATGATTGAATGAAATATGGCTTCCCTTTAAGTGTTTTCACTGCGTTGGCTTCTTGCTGCTTTGCTTCTTGTTGCTTTGGCTTTTTCTTGCTTTGACATCTGGAGTCGGGCCAAATCCACGCGAAATGAGTATTGATGAATACATCAAGTATGTTAATCCTTCAGCAGTCCACAAGTATCAGGTCCTCACCTCCAACCCCATGACTTCAATTTTATAATATATTTTTCTCATAATGTTTTTCTGATTTCTTCTTTACCCACGCGAAATTGAGTATTTTGATGAATCCTCCAGCAGTCCACAAATATCAGGTCCTCTGCTTTCGCTCTTTGACCCGCGCGAGTAACAAAGAACAGACTGGGCAAGAATGAATTAATAATTAGCTATCAAACACAAATTTTCATTTATAATATGGAAATAACTCAATAAATTTAATCACAATCCTTTTCATTAAATCATAACAATTAAAACAAGGGAGGCTGCACGGCAGCTAGTCCCTGCCTGCGGGATTTTGTTAGAAAATTTAGGAAGCGTCTCAAAAGTTCATAGTGCTGGTAGTGTTGTTAAATCGTGGGCAAAGCCAAAGTTCTGGGAGGGCAGAAACAAGTATGTAACTTGTAACCTTGAACTTTTAGACATCCAACCTTCAGCCTAAAACCTGTAAGCCTCTCTTTTTCCAAGTCCAACAAGTCCCACGTAAAGAAGTATGTAACTTGTATCCTTGAACCTTTAAACATCCAACCTTCAGCCTACAACCTGTAACCTATCAAAAGAAGAACCCCTAGTTTTCCTTTATCACTGGAACTTGAAAACATGCTACTAAAAAGATAGTTTGATCTGAATTAGACTATTGCTATATACAAATTAGCTAACCATAATAAAATCTAAATGGATTTCCTTTTAATTACCATGATAAACATAGATCCCTTCGGCCTTGAGTGACACCATAGAGAGTTGATTTTCTGGATTCGATTGTAGAACATGTCTGCTGTTGTTTGCAATAAGTGTAATGTCTGCTCAAAAAATTCTTGGCTGCTGTCTCGTAAAATACTTTGAACGATAGCCTGTTGTCACAAGAATACACAATTGCCATGCCAGTTAAAAACATGAAACTGATTTGAAATTTTCTTCTGAACATGAGTTGAAGAGTAGAACTAAATACGGACATTAATCATGAAAATGCATAACCTTGTTTAAGGATTCCTTTTAAAATCAAGAAAGAACTATGAATGTGAACAATCATTCCAATAAGTGCACTGCACCTGAGATGAAATGTATTTACAGTTGGAGCTTCAATGATGAAAGTGTACAATAAAACCCTAGCTAGCCCTATACTCCATTAACCAGAAACATTTTCAGAATGATAAAATAAAATGAAGCCCCTGCAAACGCCCTCTTCCACATATATATATAGAGAGAGAACTGTTGCAGAGATCCCTTGTCTACCGCTATTTTTAATAATATTTCCTAAAATTCCGATCATGTGCATTGGCAATCATATATAAATTACTGGTATCCCATCCATAAAAGTGGAACAAGATATCCTAGATATCGAATTAAATGATTTGGGTAGAGAGCTTACCTGTCTATTCTTGTATCAATGGGATCAAGATCAGCTTCCACAGTCCACAATCTGAGATAAATGATGGTGCCAATGACCATCATTGATAGCAATACAAAGAAGCCTGTCGAGCTGCGCTTGGCCATCGTACTCAAGACAAATAATTGGTAAAATGTGTGGCACTCTGTATTACATGAAATATGTTGCAACAGTGGGGTTTGTAGTACACGGGCCGAAAGAAAAAATAAATAAATAAAATCAAGCAATTTCTATCTCCAACTTCTAGTAAATAGTAAATGAAGCAATAGGAAGACAATAAAAGCAAGGGGAAGATGTATATAAAACGTACAATGTTATTGATCACTTCATCAGAATATGACTACCAAGCTTTAAAAGCCCAGATGGCTTAGGTTTTCTAATGCATAGATTTTGCAGTTAAAAGAAACAAAACTGGAAGTAAGGTCATTAGCATGCCTAACAACTGAAGGATTTAAATTTTCAAATCCAAAAATAAAAGAATGCAGGTGAAGTTATTAAATAGTATTACTAAAAAATAACAGATCAAAAAAGAGAGAACCAAAGCTGCATAATCGTTGTAGGACTAGGAGTTATGTTCATGAGCATCTCGACTCCTTCTTGGATCTGTCATCCAAACAGAGAAGTTATTCATCATTTAAATATTTTTTCTGAATTTCTCCTCTCAACTACTTCCGTACACTCGAAGATTCATTTTTCCTTCTGCACCACTAAGCATCAGGCACTGTGCAGTCATTTATCACTGGAACTTGAAACCATGCTGCTAAGAAGATAGTTTGATCTGAATTAGACTATTGCTATATACAGATTAGCTAATAATAATAAAATCTAGATGGGTTTCCTTTTAATTACCATGATAAACATAGATCCCTTCAGCCTTGAGTGACACCATAGAGAGTTGATTTTCTGGATTCGATTGTAGAACATGTCTACTGCTCTTTGCAATAAGTGTAATGTCTGCTCAAAAAATTATTGGCTGCTGTCTCGTAAAATACTTGGAACAATCGCCTGTTGTCACAAGAATACACAATTGCCATGCCAGTTAAAAACATGAAACTGATTTGAAATTTTCTTCTTAACATGAGTTGAACAGTAGAACTAAATACAGACATCAATCATGAAAATGCATAACCTTGTTTAAGGATTCCTTTTAAAATCAAGAAAGAACTGTGAATGTGAACAATCATTCCAATAAGTGCACTGCACCTGAGATGAAATGTATTTACAGTTGGAGCTTCAATGATGAAAGTGTACAATAAAACCCACAACACATAATCCTGAACCCTCCCCATCATGATGCGTTGAAAGTATATAGCTAGCCCTATAATCCATTAACCAGAAGCATTTTCAGAATGATAAAATAAAATGAAGCACACAATCCACAGTCCACAATCTGAGATAAATGATGGTGCCAATGACCATCATCGATAGCAATACAAAGAAGCCTGTTGAGCTGAGCAAAGAAGCCTGTCGAGCTGAGATTGGCCATCGTACTCGAGACAAATAATTGGTAAAATGTGTGGCACTCTGTATTACATGAAATATGTTGCAACAGTGGGGTTTGTAGCACACGGGCCGAAAAAAAATCAAGCTATTTCTATCTCCAACTTCGAGTAAATGTAAATGAAGCAATAGGAAGACAATAAAATAAAGGGGAAGACGTATATAAAACCTACAATGTTATTGATCATTTCATCAGAATCTGATTACCAAGCTTTAAAAGCCCAGATGGCTTAAGTTTTCTAACAATGTTATTGATCATTTCATCAGAATCTGATTACCAAGCTTTAAAAGCCCAGATGGCTTAAGTTTTCTAATGCATAGATTTTGCAGATAAAAGAAACAAAACTGGAAGTAAGGTCATTAGCATGCCTAACAACTGAAATTATTGGTATCCCATCCATAAAAGTGGAACAAGATATCCTAGATATCGAATTAAATGATTTGGGTAGAGAGCTTACCTGTCTATTCTTGTACCAGTGGAATCAAGATCAACTTCCACAGTCCACAATCTGAGATAAATGATGGTGCCAATGACCATCATCAATAGCAATACAAAGAAGCCTATTGAGCTGAGCTTGGCCATCGTACTCGAGACAAATAATTGGTAAAATGTGTGGCACTCTGTATTACATGAAATATGTTGCAACGGTGGGGTTTGTAGTACACGGGCCGAAAAAAAATCAAGCAATTTCTATCTCCAACTTCGAGTAAATAGTAAATGAAGCAACAGAAAGACAATAAAAGAAAGGGGAAGACGTATATAAAACCTACAATGTTATTGATCACTTCATCAGAATCTGATTACCAAGCTTTAAAAGCCCAGATGGCTAAGGTTTTCTAATGCATAGATTTTGCAGTTAAAAGAAACAAAACTGGAAGTAAGGTCATTAGCATGCCTAACAACTGAAGGATTTAAATTTTTAAATCCAGGAATAAAAGAATGCAGGTGGTACACTGCTGAGGTTCATAACTTTGGAAATCATAAAGCATGACAGATGTTCAGCATTGGTATTATGAGTTACTCGATTGTCCAAAGCAACTCCAGCTTCAGCACACTAAGAAACGATATAGAATGCTCAGAGGGGAGGGGTAAAAATATGGAAAAATGGTCAAGATACAAATACTGGTCTATTTGCTGCAGATCCCACTAAAGGGACCTGTAGGATAATCATTGATTACATTCTCTTCATCATCCTCCTGTATAGAATACACCTAAACATGCCAATATCAATTACCATTTAGTAATATCGAACCTGCAGAAGGACATGTTAGATCTTCATCTTAGTACCTATATTATACTTCCGATGGACCTCTAACCATTAGAAAACATTAGGCTGGTTTCTTGTTCTTCTCTGGAAAAATATGTAGGGCATGGCCTTTAACTTGTTCGAATGACTAATAAAAAAACTTTCAAAAGACAAAAATGTCCAGAGAGAATAATACATTTTCAGGAACAAATCATCTCCCTAGAGTACATGCTCAGTTAATTCATTAGTCACTTGTTCAAGCCCATGGGCAAAGCAAAAATAGGACCAGACTGGAAGTAAAATTCGAGTATTTATGTATGATGGATTATGTAAATACTAAAAACTGGAAACTGAAACAGTTTGGATTCCTGACTATTGTTTCATCAGACTAGTACCATGTTCAGCTATGTTTAATTAAGTACACAGGGAGATTAAAAATGGCCTAATCTGGGGTATTTTCTGAGATAATGCCAATTTTTTCAATGACTACAGTCAAAATTCATGTTAATGGTGGACTAATCTGGGGTAATTTCTAAACTCCTGCCAAGCTTTTATCAAGTAGAAAAGAGCAAAATAGAGTTCAATACTCAAATAAACAGAAGACTACAGTGAAAATTCATCTAAAAGACATGGTGGAGAGAGAAGTTGGCAAGCATCTGGGTTTTACTGGATGGAAAAATGGGTTTAATTTCTGCATCAGTACCGACAGAAACTGTACAATTTACAAAATGCGTACCCGTTTGGCTATTAAAGATAATCCATTGAGTCTTCATTCCTCAAGAACTCTCAGCAAAAAAATTACCAGAAGACTGACAACCCTAACCCATATAGCAAACATATAGATTTTATATCTAAGTGAAAACCAATCTTTCTCCTCAATGCCCATTCTCAGCAAGATTTTGGCATATCGCTGGATAACAGAAATGATCAAGCACAGAGAACAATAGAGTTCAATACTTAAATAAACAGAAGACTACAGTGAAAATTCATCTAAAAGACACGGTGGAGAGAGAAGTTGGCAAGCATCTGGGTTTTACTGGATGGAAAAATGGGTTTAATTTCTGCATCAGTACCGACAGAAACTGTACAATTTACAAAATGCGTACCCGTTTGGTTATTAAAGATAATCTATTGAGTCTTCATTCCTCAAGAACTCAGCGAAAAAATTACAAGACTGACAACCCTAACCCATATAGCAAACATATAGATTTTATATCTAAGTGAAAACCAATCTTCTCCTCAATGCCCTTTCTCAGCAAGATTTTGGCATATCACTGGATAACAGAAATTATCAAGCACAGAGAACACATTACCAAACCACCTTGCAAAGGACCAACAGAGTAATTACGCCGTAAGGCGTTCCCCTCTGAAAATAACTTTCCTAGCTACCTTCGTGTCATAATCTGTGCCATTGGATATTTTGTTAGACGATTGAGTTATTATTGTCCGTTGATTTGAATTTGAATATTGGAGAACGGTTACTACTCGGTTTCCCAACCACACAAACGAGTCTGGCTTGTGACTCAACGTGTTTATTTTTCCCAGCCAGATAGTTAATCTGTTGCAAGAAACACTCCAGATAGTTAATCTGTTGCAAGAAACACTCCAGATAGTTAATAATCCGTTGCAAGAAACGCTCCAGATAGTTAATACCAAGGTCTTCAGTTACTCGAGATCGCAGATTTTTTCTGGCAATTTTGTCATGTGTGAATTGCGTAAGAGGAAGGGACCACTGATGGTCCACAGCAAGGCATATTACCAGGTAATGGGACGAGCCCTGCAAAGGGGCAACAAAGAGAGCACAAGCACCTGCAGAGACAGAAGCAAGGGTGCCCTCGTGGGAAAGGCAGGAGCACAGCTAGTAGCAGCATCATGGACAAAGGAAGCATATAACATAGAGGAATTTACCCTGAACTAGGTTCATGCAGAGGACCAGCACCTATTGATGTTGATACTGATCCATCAAATCACAGTATAGCGAATCCTACCCGTCCCACTGAACGCTTCAAATATGTGAATCTGAGCACCTCTATTACATAGAGCGGCTCATTCCTCGCACCTCGCAAAGCCAGCAGCTAGGGCAGAGCCAGCAGAGGCTAAGGCAGGAGAAGCAGCCGTAGTTTTTGTATATTAATGCAGTATACGCAATAACGGTAGAGGAAGCGGTTCTTATTTGTCGATTCTAAAAAACGATATGCAATAGCTATTAACTAACTAGAAACTAAACCCAGATTTTTATTGAATAACGTACAAAAGGAATGGATAGGAATGGATGATTGAGCACTTACAGATGATAGCGGCGAGAAATCGTCGATTACTTTCTCTGTCCAACGCCAAAGACGACGCGGCAACCTTGAATCCTCAGTAAGATCTCTCCCCATATCCCTAAGCTGGTTATGCATATGTATGTTATTTAGACTGTCCACTTCTACAAAACTCTTATCCTCTAGATTTTGAAACCCCCGCCTTCCTTTCCAGCATGATCCATCCCATATTCTAATGGTTGTATCTCTATTTTGTATGAAAAAACATGCTTGCTGCAACAGCACTGTATCTTCAAAATGTTTGAGCATCTCATGTAAAGCTGTTGGATATTTTGCAACGTACAAGTCTCGCTTTCTTCACCATTTTGGACACAGACGTTCGACCACATTAGCTCATCAATTATTCAGAAGAAAATAAATAGAAGCGGTGCCAGGAAAACTTGCATGGTCTGACCATTGTGGCGTTACCCAGAAAAGTGATCATTCCCCGCAATTGAAGGCTGGTCCAAATGGTGGCCTAGCTCTCTCAATCATAAGCCACATCCATGAATCAGCGTTGGAGTAGCCTGCATGGTCTGCCCATCGTGGCAAGGCAGCTCCAAATGATGGCCCTTTTCTGTCTCCACAGAGAACAAGCGCTGGGAAGACTGCATGGTGTTACCATCGTGGCATTTCCAGAGAAGGCATCGGTCGTGGCAACTGGGACAGCCCGAATTGGTGGCCACACAAACCTTGACTGAATGTTTTTATTTCCTATTTAAATAGTATGGCGAGATGTGGATCAAATGACAAATGTTAAGACCAAAAAAAGCCAAATAGTCGCAGAACAGTGATGTATGAAAAAATGAAATACTTGTGTACACAACTGGCGTCTCTCTTGCCCACTACTCCTCCCAAGGTAATTACAACATTAGATGCCTTCCACGACTCATACTGTATCTATATCAAACTGTAACATCGCAGGTGATTGCTTTAAGATTTTTATAGGCCTAAATTATATATTTGAATTCTTCATACAGCTTCACAGATGTGATTGTATGAGGAAGCCATTAATTACATTAGAAAGCTCGAGGAGGATCTCCATCAACTAAAGAGAAAGAGAGACCGCTGCTGGAAATCCAATCTGGACAAAAAACAGACATGAACACAGACCTGAAGGTAGCTGTGGAAATTTATGACAGGGAAGCAATTATCATAATTACCAACCAAAGAAGGCCGAGATATATGTGGAGGATTCTGGAGGAATTTGAAAAGCATGATCTAGATCTGGAGACCTAGCATCTTTCTGCAGGAGAATCTTTTGTTCTTCTACACTTCCATGTCAATTTTAGAGACAATATTTACCATGATCCAGCTCAGATCCAGAGTTCTCTAGAATGCGGGCTTTGATTAGCTTATTAAATTATTGCAACATCTTGTTGCTGATGTGAAATTCGTACGGTTACGGATTGCTTTGCTGTGATGCCATTGGCGCATAACTGTCATGTACTCTTGACCGTTGCAGGCTACAGTGGTTTCAGAACCAACTTCTATGATGGTATTGCTAATTCTGAGGATGATGATCAGTAGATTTTCTGCAAAGCTTGATGACAGCAAGAAAACACAGCCAAGAATCTCCAAAAGCCAATGTAAGAAGAAGACCTGGGTTGTACATTTATAAATACAAATTTTAGAAAAGCATAATTTCTCTTCATCTATGAAGTGCGTGCTTGTTATTTCTATGGGCAGGCACTGCTACAGAAGATAATTACAAGTAGTTGGTTTGGTCACATTTATCAGCTGAAACCCAAAACTCGGGCTCTCAACCCACTTGAAAAAATGGACATAGAGTATTTATCAATAAATCCGATCCACAAAGGAGAGCAAGGCAGGAAAACATTGTATTCAGATGAGGCAAACCTTGACTGAATGTTTTTATTTCCTGTTTAAATAGTATGGCGAGATGTGGATCAAATGACAAATGTTAAGACCAAAAAAAGCCAAATAGTCGCAGAACAGTGATGTATGAAAAAATGAAATACTTGTGTACACAACTGGAGTCTCTCTTGCCCACTACTCCTCCCAAGGTAATTACAACATTAGATGCCTTCCACGACTCATACTGTATCTATATCAAACTGTAACATCGCAGGTGATTGCTTTAAGATTTTTATAGGCCTAAATTATATATTTGAATTCTTCATACAGCTTGACAGATGTGGATTGTATGAGGAAGCCATTAATTACATTAGAAAGCTCGAGGAGGATCTCCATCAACTGAAGAGAAAGAGAGACCGTCTGCTGGAAATCCAATCTGGACAAAAAACAGACATGAACACAGACCTGAAGGTAGCCGTGGAAATTTATGACAGGGAAGCAATTATCATAATTACCAGCCAAAGAAGGCCGAGATATATGTGGAGGATTCTGGAGGAATTTGAAAAGCATGATCTAGATCTGGAGACCTCGCATCTTTCTGCAGGAGAATCTTTTGTTCTTCTACACTTCCATGTCAATTTCAGAGACAATATTTACCATGATCCAGCTCAGATCCAGAGTTCTCTAGAATGCAGGCTTTGATTAACTTATTAAATTATTGCAACATCTTGTTGCTGATGTGAAATTCGTACGGTTATGGATTGCTTTGCTGTGATGCCATTGGCGCATAACTGTCATGTACTCTTGACTGTTGCAGGCTACAGTGGTTTCAGAACCAACTTCTATGATGGTATTGCTAATTCTGAGGATGATGAGCAGTAGATTTTCTGCAAAGCTTGATGACAGCAAGAAAACACAGCCAAGAATCTCCAAAAGCCAATGTAAGAAGAAGACCTGGGTTGTACATTTATAAATACAAATTTTAAAAAAGCATAATCTCTTCATCTATGAAGTGCCCGCTTGTTATTTCTATGGGCAGGGACTACTACTGAAGATAATTATAAGTAGTTGGTTTGGTCACATTTATCAGCTGAAACCCAAAACTCGGGCTCTCAACCCACTTGAAAAAATGGACATAGAGTATTTATCAATAAATCCGATCCACAAAGGAGAGCAAGGCAGGAAAACATTGTATTCAGATGAGGCAAACCATGACTGAATGTTTTTATTTCCTGTTTAAATAGTACGACGAGATGTGGATCAAATGACAAATGTTAAGACCAAAAAAAGCCAAATAGTCGCAGAACAGTGACGTATGAAAAAATGGAATACTTGTGTACACATGGCGTCTCTCTTGCCTACTACTCCTCCCAAGGTAATTACAACATTAGATGCCTTCCACGACTCATACTGTATCTATATCAAACTGTAACATCGCAGGTGATTGCTTTAAGATTTTTATAGGCCTAAATTATATATTTGAATTCTTCATACAGCTTGACAGATGTGGATTGTATGAGGAAGCCATTAATTACATTAGAAAGCTCGAGGAGGATCTCCATCAACTAAAGAGAAAGAGAAACCGTCTGCTGGAAATCCAATCTGGACAAAAAACAGATGAACACAGACCTGAAGGTAGCTGTGGAAATTTATGACAGGGAAGCAATTATCATAATTACCAACCAAAGAAGGCCGAGATATATGTGGAGGATTCTGGAGGAATTTGAAAAGCATGATCTAGATCTGGAGACCTAGCATCTTTCTGCAGGAGAATCTTTTGTTCTTCTACACTTCCATGTCAATTTCAGAGACAATATTTACCATGATCCAGCTCAGATCCAGAGTTCTCTAGAATGCAGGCTTTGATTAACTTATTAAATTATTGCAACATCTTGTTGCTGATGTGAAATTCGTACGGTTACGGATTGCTTTGCTGTGATGCCATTGGCGCATAACTGTCATGTACTCTTGACTGTTGCAGGCTACAGTGGTTTCAGAACCAACTACTATGATGGTATTGCTAATTCTGAGGATGATGAGCAGTAGATTTTCTGCAAAGCTTGATGACAGCAAGAAAACACAGCCAAGAATCTCCAAAAGCCAATGTAAGAAGAAGACCTGGGTTGTACATTTATAAATACAAATTTTAAAAAAGCATAATTTCTCTTCATCTATGAAGTGCGTGCTTGTTATTTCTTTGGGCAGGGACTACTACTGAAGATAATTACAAGTAGTTGGTTTGGTCACATTTATCAGCTGAAACCCAAAACTCGGGCTCTCAACCCACTTGAAAAAATGGACATAGAGTATTTATCAATAAATCCGATCCACAAAGGAGAGCAAAGGCAGGAAAACATTGTATTCAGATGAGGCTTGAATGTGAATTCAATTTCATTTTTGCTCCAGAGTTAGCCCCTGTTTAACAATCTTAATTTCGTTTAGCATAATATGTTTTTTTGGTGTCTCCACCATGTCGCAGATTCGATTTGTACAATACATAATGTCCTCAGTGGGTAGTTAATTGCTACACATCTTATTCTTTCATTAAATATCCCCCCCACTTCATCCAAAAGGCAAAATCCATTCATTTTGACCTCAATGACATCTTCGTCAGCTAATCCATTCATTTTGACCTCAATGACATCTTCGTCAGCTTTGATGTTGTCTTCTTCTTTACAAAAATCCTTGTTCCTGAAGCTTTAGAATTAATATCCAAGTTGGTCGACCTTGAAACTCTTAACCTTATTAAAACTTGTCTATCCTCGACCTTCTTCTCTTACAATGGTATTTTCTATAAATTAATATCCAAGTTGGTCGACCTTGAAACCCTTAACCTTATTAAAATTTGTCTATCCTCGACCTTCTTCTCTTACAATGGTATTTTCTATGAACAGACAGAAATAATGACAATGGGGTCTTCCCTATTTGCTTGTGGCAAATATCTTTATGGAGCATTTCGATTCTATGGTCCTTAATTCTTGGCATAAGAAACCCAAACGTTCGTACAAGTTTATTGATGACACTTCCGTAGTGTGGCCTCATGGGCTTCCATCCCTCCAAGCTTTTCTTCATCACCTCAACAATGTTTCCTCGCATATCCAATTTACAAGGGAATTGGAAGAGCACTCATCCCTACCCTTCCTAAATGTCATTGTTACTCATCTCTATGGTTCACTTTCCTTTTAAGCTTATCACATAAAAACTCACACTAACCAATACCTCCATGCTAACTCTCATCATCACCCTGTGCAGATATTCATGTTTAATTCTTTATCATATTGTTCATGAATTAATATGATTTTATTTAGTTTATCTCATCTACTAGTATTTTTTCAAAATCTATGAAATATTTGCTATTGGAACTTGAAATACCATCTTTGAAGATTAAGAGGCAATCTGTGTTCGAAAATGTTATAGAATTTGTCAAATTTGGCATAACATAAGTGATTTCTCTTTATCTTCTAGCTTTGAATGGCATTTTGTTTACTAATTTTTATCTTTAATTATTTTTTATATGTCATGATTCTTATTGAATTGATGCCTTACGGCGTTTCCTTTGCAACATCTGGTGCAAATGCTAGTTACGTCGTAAGGCGTTTCCCTCTGAGACCAACTCCCCTCCCATGCCACTTGTTCTCTTGTGCAACATTGATATTAGAGTTAGACGATTGAAATGGTCTTGGCCATCCGATTGAAAACAGTTATGTGTCGGTTAACAATTACATGTCAGTTACAAAACATAATGGAATAACCAAACCTACTAACCCTGGGATAAATAAAAGCTCTGCTAAAACAAAGAACTTCAAAGCTTCCACTCGGCTGCAACCCCAATGTCGGCTCCCACACCCCCTCGGCCACAACCCCAGTGTCGGCTCCCACACCCCATCAGCCACGCCTATGCAGTTTTCAAATTTCAAAGAAAATCTCAACAAATATTTGGCGCCTCCGATGAAGAAATTCTGTGGGATGGGCCCCCGAACCCTTGTCGAAGTAAGCGCTAAAACTGTACTACTCTTTCTTCTACTAATTTTGGAGTATTTCCATAGCACTTCTACTCTTTCTTCTACTAATTTTGGGGTATTTCCATAGCACTTCTACTCTTTCTTCTACTAAAATTGGGGTATTTCCATAGCACTAGTGAGATGATGTTCCTCTCCAAATTTATGTCCAATTTTAATTTGGAAACTTTACTACACAATCCACAAAATTGCCTATTGAATTGGAGAGAAAGAGTGAATATAGCAGTGGGAGTGGCTTCTGCGTTTGAGTACCTTCATCACGGCTGCAGCAAATCTATCATTCACTGCAATGTGAAGCCGACCAACATACTTTTGGACGAACATTTGGAGCCCCATCTTATCTTGGTGACTTCAGTTTGGACCTAATTATTAGCAACAATCACCGCACCCATAGCTCCTCCAGGCCTCCCATTGCTCGCTTTTACTGTTGGTTACACTGCTTCCGCTACAAATAAACTGAATAGGGATTTTCTCAAAAACTTATTCCTCGAGGCCTCCCTTTGCTTGCTTTTGCTGTTGGTTATACTGCTCCCGGTACAGATAAACTGAATAGAGATTTTCTCATAAATTTATAGGATACGAGATTTAAAATATATTATAATAATTTTATATTAAATATTAATGAAATTTAAAATATATTCAATTGAAATTTTCATTAATTGGTTTTTTTGGGTTCAGGTTCTTTTTTCCTTTCATATTAAATATTAAAGATAATTAAATTTATTATATTTTTGTTTAAAAATTAAACATTGTTTTTTTTTTATATGCATCAAGTAAATAATTCTTCAATAAAAACAATAATTTCTAAGTGCATTTTGTCATGTAGTTTTCATACCAGCATTTTGAACCGTACATTACAATGAATCAAAATAGTTGAATTTTATCATTAATATCAGAAAAAGCAGTGATGTTCCTATAATATCGAAGTTGCAATGTATATAATATCAACAAAGGAGATGAGTTTAATGTAAGACCTATAATGTGCATATATATAAAACAATCTAACCAGAGAGCATAGAAATTCATGGGTTCCTCTGTCATACACGATAGTTTAGTGGAGGAACAACCAAAGGAAGACAATCCAAATTATTTACACAACCAGTATGATCTTAGTTCAAAATCAGACAAAAAAATATGCCAGACCCTCACAAAAACCTCGCTCTACAGCCTGAAAGGGCAGAATGTGAGCAAGCACCTGAAATGGTGAAAGACATAGAAGACCAGATTCCCAAGTTATTCCTCAGGCAACCCCGTTCTTGTGGCTAAAATTAGCCTTCATAGCAGACAGCCCGACACCCTGCAAATCAACCAAGAGAAGAAATAAGGAAACTATTGTAAAACCCTAATCAGAGAACAAATCGAATTCTTGCAATTGGCAGTCATCACTTACCAGGCTTCACACTCCACATTAGATCAAAAATTTTCCTGTAGGGTCTTCGGATTCAACAAGGAAGTCGTCTACGTGATAGATTCGGGCAACCTAGGAGGAACCCTATGCATCACAATCAATTTAACTTATAGATTAGACATGGGAAATTGAGCTAAAATCTAAATTAAACATCTCGGGGCCTGATAAAGGTTATCCCTGTTGAGCAACTGTGTGAATGAGGGAATCGAAACTCCAAGGAAGCCATCACTACTGTTTGCGAAGGGTATCGAGAAGGTAATCTCTACAGCATGAGATAAATAGGGAGGTTTGCATTATCCGTTATACCCTGTGTAAGGAGACATTGAAACCCTGTACACAAAAGAAGTAATGAATAGTACCCTGCAGTATGAGAGAAATACTGATTCTAGTAATTAGAATCTCTGTAGCAAGAATTTAGCTAGTTTGAAGCCGCCAACAGGCAAGGGTTGGCGAGGTTGTCGAATTTGCAGAGCTCTGCACCGCGGAGTCCAGACGCAAATGAACTACTAGTGAAGCGAAGGGGGTAGGGTTTCGTTACCCTAACAAACTCTCGGCAGCCCATGACCGTGCGATGTTCAGCTCAATGATCCAACAGTTACAGTGAACCCTTGACCATGCAACTAACCATGCAACTGACACTTGGCGAGTGAGGACCTTGATTCGAGAAGGTTTTGTGTAAGTTGGGTGCAAGGTTACCGTCAATAGTAGGTTAAGGCACCGGGAGGATGGTTAAATTAAATAATAACAATGCCAAAATAACATACATTACCCTGCTTTAAATTAATTCCAAACACTATGGGTCGACCTTTTTTTCAATACGAAAAAAGCTTGATTGTATTAGATAAAAAGATATAAAAAAGCATATTACATCTTGATATAGCTAGATAAGGATATAAACCAACCCTATACAATACAGTAGGGGAAAGAAGAGTGAGTCCTGTTATGACGTGCGTCCAAAAATCCCCCTAACAAATGAAGAGACAGGAAGATATGTGCTTCAAAGGAAAAGCAATCAACTTGACGGGAAAAATAAACCATGAGAACAAATGGCGAAATAGGGAATCTAGAAGAAACCAAAAAACTCCAAGAAGGGACACATCTTCCACCAATGTGAGGAATTTCAAAAAACAACAAAACAGTATCCTGAAAAAACATACCTGTGAATTCTGCAATAATAAAAAAAGGTTATGTGCCAAGGAGAGAAAATTCCTGAATGGAATAAGTTTCATCTTCAATTTTTATATCCATATTCCAGTAGCCCATTTGAGAAGAGAGTCATTTCTTTGATAATATATCAGATTGTGAATTTTGTGCTCTGTTGGTATGCTGAATATTATAGTCATCCTTCCTCCCCCAGAGAGAAATGATTCTGTTCAACCAACCAAATAGATGTTGCTTTTTAATATGATTCTTCCCTGTGACATGATCAATAATTATTTTGGAATCTCTGAAAATCTGAAGAGACTGAATATTTAGAAAAATGTTGAAAGTAAGAAGTCTCGTTAGCGCCATTGCCTCTACTTTGTTATTGGTACCCTTCCCCCCATTCCAGAAAATTTGGAATTGCTGATCTTTCTCCATAACAATAAGGACCCCACATCCACATATGCCATTTTGTGCTGCCCCATCAAAGTATGCTCTTGGGAGAACCATATGATCTGCTAATTGCTCTATTTGTTTTGCCTTGCTATACTGAGAAAGTATGGCAAGGATAGTGTTATAGAGAGAGACAATGTTATTCCTCCATTTCCATATACACCAGAGAACTAGTTGAATGATTGACCTCCATGATTCTTTCTGACCTCTCCACCAAACAAAAGCTTCTTTTATTGAAGGATGTGATACAAAGTTGAAACCAAAATATGAGGCAAGATTTCTCCAGAGTTGCTGGGCTATAGAGCATTGAAAAAACATGTGGTAATTGTTTTCATCAGCTGATTTGCAAATATAGCAATACCCAGGCCCTGACCAATTCCTTTTTTGCCAGTTTTCCCACGAAAAATTTTTATTATGGAAAACCAGCCATGAGAAAATGATGGTTTTATAAGAACATCCTGTTTTCCATAATACTACTAGAAAGATGGGAAGAGTTTGAGAACAGTTTATACTGATAAGATTTGAGTATATATCTTTTACCCTAACAGTTTCCAATCCACTTGTCCCCCTCCATATAAGGGCATCATCTTCCTTTGTTCTACAAAAACCACTGTTCCTTAAACTCCATTGAATCTGTTCCCACTGTTGCACTAAAACTCCTGTCATTCCCATGGATGAGGCATTTTTCCATGTTGGAAAAGGACCCCGCCAGTCCGCCATAACCTGATTCCATGTGAAATACCCTTTTCTATGAAAGAAATTCAGTAGCAGATGAGATATATAGATATCATCGTCCCCACCCATGATCGGATCAAGCCCAATAAGAATTTTTTTTACCTATTTGTAAGCTCCAGACCAAGTTTTTGAGAAAGATAGATTCAACCTTACGGAAGCTCATCCAAATTGCTGATCCCTGAGAGGACCCAATCTTCCCCATCCTGAACCAATATGTGATATCTCTGCTAGCCATATATTTTTTCTTGATAGATTTGCTCCATGAGCCTTCCCCAAAAACTCCTCTCCAAAGAGACTTGCATAATAAAGCCGTACTAAAAGTCCTCGGATCTAAAATACCCCAACCGCCTTGCTTCTTTAGTAGAGTAAGATCAGATAATTTTGAAAGGTGGAATTTTCTTTTCTCCTTATTACCTCCCCAAATAAAATTTGCAGCCATTTTGTTCATCAAATGAATGATGCTCACTGGAATATTAAAAAGATGAGCCCAGTACACAGCGAATTGGACCAGGACTGATTGAGTAAGAACCACTCTACTTGCCATTGATAGACACTTATATTCCCACCCAGAAATCCTTTTAAAATATCTATCCAGTATCCATTGCCAATCAGATTTAGTGTAGCCTTTTGCTTTTAAATGAAAGCCCAGGTATTTCATACGTTCTTTTATTGGCCTCGCCTCTATCCCAAACAGCTGGATCAGATATTCAAAACTTCCATATTAACATCTCTATGATAAAAAAAGATTTCGATTCATTTATATGCAGCCCAATAGCTTTTTGAAACCTATCCACAATGACATGAAGACATTCCCAAGTAAGTCTACAAAGCACAACAAATATCAAGATGTCATCCACAAATAAATTGTGGGAGATAAAATTATTCTGGCTGATCTTCAAAGGCCGACACCTATGCTCTGAGACCGCTCTATTGATGTGAAGGCTTAAAGAGTCCATAGCCAAAATAAACAAGAGGGGATAATGAACAACCCTGTCTCAGGCATAGTTACCAAGTTCGCTCGAATTTGGGCAAACAGTACGGAAATTCGCCGATTCGGTTCGTCCACCGAACAGTTCGCAGAAATTCAATCTGATTCGTTGCATTAAAGGTTAATCGCGGGGTTAATGCAGTTTGTTAATTCTCTGCGCAGGATGCCTTCTTACCATATATGGAAAATTTGAAAATGACAAGGAGTTAGGGTTAGTAAACAGTCACCCATTTCAAAGTCAATCCAACTATTACTTGTATTTTGTACGAGGAGTATAATCATAAATAAATAAATCGATGTAAATAATACAAATTCAAACCCCAAAGCATTACCAATTGAGAGGGTTTCAGTCGCAATGTTTTCCTCCCAACACTTAACGGACTGAATGAGGGAAGCAGAGTGAGACGGGAGGAGGCCATTACTTTGAAGAGAGAGAAGCGGATGGAATATAGGGAAAGAAGAAAAATGACCAGCAGAAAAGTAAAAATTGAAAATATCAGTGAAATTAGAAAAAAATCTGTTTTTTCAATAACAGAAATAAGTGAAAATAGCTTATTTTTT
This sequence comes from Pinus tabuliformis, assembly GCA_031772625.1. Taxonomy (NCBI): domain Eukaryota; kingdom Viridiplantae; phylum Streptophyta; class Pinopsida; order Pinales; family Pinaceae; genus Pinus; species Pinus tabuliformis. Next base: position 230,291,373 of record CM062819.1, on the reverse strand, counting down.
CATTGTTACAAGATTCTATGAATCGAAATAAAGAATTTAGATGTCATATATAAAGAAGGAAAATAAAAAGTTAAAAAGGCAAAACAAAATATAAGGTAAAATTATTATTAGAAAATTTCTGTTTTTACAATCATGGAAACCAGCAATTTTATTTCTAACATTGTTATATTATTTAAAATTAATAAAAAAATATTCATAATTCAAAATAAATTGAGAAAAATTTAAGAAAAAAAATGTTTTTATGATGTCTATTATCGAATTTTTTGCCAATTGAATTTTTTTTCATTCGAATTTTTATCGTATCGAATCGAATTCGAATTCGAACTTGGTAACTATGGTCTCAGGCCTCTGGCAGCCGAGAAAAAGGAGCAAGGCAAACCATTTATGATGATTGCATAATTTACTTTTTCTACGCAGGCCATAATCCAATTTATCAGCTGTGAATTTAATCCAATTTTTGCAAGAAGACATCTAATAAAACCCCAGTCAAGACAGTCATATGCCTTTCTAAGGTCAATCTTCAGAATGACCGCTTCACTCTTTTTAGAATGCATAGTGAACAGACTTTCCTGGGTGTTTGCTACAGCATCTAGAATATTCCTTCCTTGGAGAAAACCATGTTGATCCTGAGTCAAAAACCTGGAAAGAATACCCCGAATTCTTCCAGCAATGATTTTTGAAATAATTTTAAAGGAGATGTTGCAAAGTGATATGGGTCTAAAATCCAGGAAGGAGGATACTTCCGATTTTTTCGGAATGAGAGCTATATAAGTAGATGAAATAAGTTGATGAATGTTGCCTGTTATTCTTGATTCCTCTACCATCCCCAATAAATCATTTTTTATGAGATCAAAGAAATGGATAAAAAATTCAATCGTCCACCCATCCGAGCCCGGACTCTTGTCTTTTTTAAAGGATTTCATAACCCCCAAGAGTTCCTCTTCAGAGACCGGCTTGTAGAGGCACTCATTTTGAGCTTCATCAAACATATGAGGGTATAAGTCAATACCCCATAAAATATCCTCAATCCTAACATCCCCAGATCTTTTGTATTGATTTTCAAAAAATTTCACAGCCTCATTTGTGATGTCTTTCTGAGAGTGAAGATAATTACCCTCCCCATCATTTATCCCCCAAATAGTGTTCCTTTCACCTTTCACCCCTGGAGTTTGCAAATCTATGAAAGAATTTAGTATTTCTATCTCCCTCTTTTAGCCAAATAGCACGACTTTTCAGTCTCCATGAGGCTTCTTCAATATCCAAAATCTTTTGTTTTTTCATTTCTAGCTCTCTTATATGAGAGCGCATTTGTAAATAAATGGAATATGCTGACAAGACACCAACAATCCTGTCTAATTCCATTTGAATATCATTAAGGGCTTTCCTATTGAGATGTCTTTTCTTGAATTGCCACTCTTTTACATTCTTCCTGATAAATGAAAGTTTGTCTATAAAAGACAAGGTGGGAGAAGATTGGTCCAGTGGAGGGAGGTCAATCCAGGATTTTTTAATAAGTCCATTGAAATTAGAATCTTCTAACCAAATTCTGTTAAACTTGAAAGGATAGCCTTTCCTAAACCCCTGATTCCTCCATTTAAGAGAGATTGGTCTGTGATCAGAAATGAAACATTTTACAATATTTGATACTGGCATTCCCAAACAGTCAATTATGTTGTCATGGATAATAAATCGATCTAACCTTTTTGCAATATATGCAGCTTCATTTCTACCATTGTCCCAAGTAGGTCCCATCTGAGAGGGACAAATATCAACAAAATTTCACTGAAGCATCGCATTTTTTATAAGGCCTGCCAGTGGGTCAATTTTCCTACCACTACCCCATACTTCGTCAAAATTCAAGGTAACATTTAGGGCACCAACAATCATCAAGGAATCAATATCTAAAAATTTTGATGACAAGAGTCTGTCCCACATGGATAATAAATAGATCTAACCTTTTTGCAATATATGCAGCTTCATTTATACCATTGTCCCAAGTAGGACCCATCTGATAGGGACAAATATCAACAAAATTTCGCTGAAGCATCACATTTTTTATAAGGCCTGCAAGTGGGTCAATTTTCCTACCACTACCCCATACTTCGTCAAAATTCAAGGTAACATTTAGGGCACCAGCAATCATCAAGGAATCAATATCTAAAAATTTTGATGACAAGAGTCTGTCCCAGAAGGGGAGCATGTCCTTGTATGGGGCATAAATATTCAAAATATGAAAGGGGCCAACATAACCCCGAAAATTTGCTAGGAGCGGGATGCCTGCAATACATCTGAAAGCCCTTTCCTTAACCCAATCTGGATCCCATAGTACCACCAGCCCCCCTGATTGACCAATAGCCTCAATAGCCACAATGTGCCAAAAAGGAAACATCCGCCTAAAATAGGAAATGGAATCAGGAACAGCATGCATAGTCTCTTGAATGAGAATAATTTTTGGTTGAACAGAGAGAAAAAGATTATTTAGGGCCAAGAATTTTTGGTCTGCTCCAAGACCTCTAATGTTCATTGAAAATACGTGGGTCATGATGGTCTATTCTCAGGCTGGCTTGCTCTAAGAGGCCCATTTGTAGACAAGTCGATCATAGGGATATCAATGAGAGAGATATCACGAACCTCAATGCCAAATATGTCCTTTCTACCCCGGAAATGTCTGCTTCCTCTGTTCTGCTTTCTCTGAACAGTTATGTTTTTTGCCGAATTTGGACTAATATGAGGCAAGGATGGCTTTCTAGTTTTGTGAATCGTGAGCGGAGGAAGTTCAAGTGATTTTTTACTCGGAAGAAAATCAAGGTCACTTCCCACAGAGTTTATGGGAGATGAGACAGGTGAGCTTTGAGGAGTGACAAATATACATGGCTCTTTTCCTTTTTCAGAGGGTAGGATTTTATTTTTTTTGGAGATGGAGAAGAAGATGGAATATATGTAATGTGAGAAGCAGATGGAATATCATGGAAGGGAGGGGGGATGGGTTCAGGGGGGCGGATTTCTATATTAGCAGGAGGCTCTGGGGGATATAGATTTATAAAGGTTATAATCCGCCCTCCCATAAGGAGTGATCGACCTTCGGGATCTTTCAGATAAAAAACTATTCTTCAGAGATTTTGTCCTAGGGGAGGTGTGATTTCTTACATAATTCTTAAATGGAGATGAGGATTTTCGAGGCATATTTTCATATGAAGCAGGCTTTTTGGATGGGCTTCTGGACACTTTGGGAGATGCACTGATAGGTGAAGATAACATAGACATACCTGTAAGAGAGGACCTCTGCTTCCACCCATATGATTTAGACTGAGATTTCTCCTTATGCTTCCTCCCATAAGATTTATGACTAGGACTGTGAGGACAATTTCTATTTAAATGTCCTGTTCTATGACAACCCGAGCATCTGAAAGGGACCCCCCAAAAATCAAGTCTCTGTTTTATATTTAAATCTCCCCAAAATAATTCTATATGATCAAGAAAACCTCCTCTATATGCTTTTTCGATTAGTATCCATGCAACTCGTTTATCCTTTGCCCCGAGGCACTTCGGGTCCACATAAACAAATTTACCTATAGCATTCCCTATGTCTGACAGAGTTTCCTTCGTCCATAATTCAATGGGCAGGCCAGGCAACTTTACCCAAATTAGATTGTTTGATGGAGTATTTCTCAAGGGATTGTAACCTATGTACCATTTATGAAGAGCAAGAAAACTTTTTCCATGGACCCATGGAAGATTCTGAATGATTTCCAGATCTTCAGCACTCATGAAATGAAAACTATACCAATCCTTCATTAGTTTGACAATTTGAGGAATATATCCCAGTAGAGAGTTCCACTTAGAACCAAGCCATTTTTGCATCTGTTCATCATCCATTTCTGGAAAAAACCAACGACCAACAAGGGCTCAATTTTGCAAATTAGCAATGCGGTCAAATAGAAAAACGCTTTCAAGGTTAATAGGTTGCTGATTATTTTTACGTCTCACGGGGCTGAGTTCACTACCTTTTAATTCACATCACACGAAATCTTGGCTACCACCTTCCCGTGCACTTCACACGAAATCCTGGTCATCACCTTCCCCCTCACGTGCCTGCAGATTAGATGGGATCAAATCCTCCGCCAGCGTGGAATGCCAATTACTTGAGGGAAAAGCAGCCCCGTGGAGCTCTTCGGCTTGAATGGTGGCCTGCACCATGGCCGACACATCCAAAAAAAAATCCATACGACCGAACAGGACAAAAATAAGAGCGTCAGCAACGCTGACACGAGATGGACAAACAAAAGATCCGACGCTGATTTCCACAGGCTAGTGCCTTAAATAGAATCTGACAAAATCTATGAACATTCCGATAAGGAATGATATGGCCAAGTAAAGTGAGAGAATTCCCATCAGGGATGGAATTTGACGGGCATTTTCTCCGTCATAAGGCTTTTTGAACATATTTGACGGCTGGAATTTGTCCATGCTCGTTTTGACTGACGTGCCCGGAAGAGTAAAAAACGTTTTTTTGACGTCTGGAACTTTTTCCAAAACGTTCTTACGCCTAGGGTTGGAATTTTTTTGAAAAACGTCAATCCCTTATCTCACAGCCTGCAGGGCCGTCACACACATTGTTTCCTTCCTTTTCCTATTCTCGCGCAACTCCTTTTCGCCTGACATCATGCTTTACTCTCAGCTGCAGCGTGAAACTCTTGGCTGCATGAGGCAAGTAGCTCAATGAATTGTGGAAATGTCAAGAGGGTCAAGGCTGCCAAATTAGCATGTGGGAGGAATCGAAATTAGCATGTGGGAGCAGCCAATGGCCATAGCCATTTTTCCTGAAATTTCTTCTCTTAAAAACGAAGTCTCGTCCCCAATAGCAGCGAATTTTTCGCTCCGCCAGAGATTTAGTTTTTTGTGGAGAATGGGCAATCCCCACTTGTCCCAAGAGCAGGGTTGGAATTTGGATTTCTCTTTACCCGTCATACAATTTTTTTTTGACGTTTTGGGTCCTTATGCTTCCCGTCAAGAAACGTTATACTAAAAATTTTGCCCTTCAAGAGTGATGTTCTCATAATAAATGAACCCTTCACTAATAAAGTTTTGATTAAAAAATTACCATTCAATAAATAATTATGTTGAAAATTTGTCAAGAAACGTTATACTAAAAATTTTGCCCTTCAAGAGTGATGTTCTCATAATAAATGAACCCTTCACTAATAAAGTTTTGATTAAAAAATTACCATTCAATAAATAATTATGTTGAAAATTTTCATATATTTATCGTAATTTTCAAAGGCGATTAACACTCATACATAATTTACCCAAGAATCTTTTTAAAAACAAAAAATAATTTTTGTTTTTATCACTGTCGGTTGAAGTTTTAACAGATTTATTCGCTGTAAAATAAATTTAAAAACCTAGAAGTTTTTTGAAAACCAAAAGAAACTTTCAGTGGAATGTCAATTTCCAGGCCAAGAAACCATATTCTGCATAATGATAAACCCTTGTTTTAAAGAGTTGTGAGCAGTTACACATACTATAAATGTATATCTGATGTTAATAAAAATATGAACTCACATGATTTATCTTTCACATTGTTTGCTGTCCATGTGTGTTTAACATGGTATCGGAGCCAGTACGTTCATAATCTGCTCAATCCTTTGTGAGCCACTTGTTTTTTGTGGCCTGTGTAAACCTACGCATCGATTATACACTGGTTGTATATGTAAGATGGTGATGGCAAATATATTTTGAAGACCGATTATATGCTGGTATATATGTTCGTTGGAATGCTTTTGAATAATAACATTTGAATGGTTGATGCTTGATATTGCCTTGTTTTTAAATCATTTGAATGGTATATGGTGCGGTTCATGAGTGTAATGGTGTGTTACGCTGCTGGAGACCATTCAGTGGCTGTTGTAATCAAAACATTCTATCAGTTCTAGAATCGAAACGTTCTCTCCCATAAATTCCAGCGCTCCTGACATGCTGCCTCTGCCATTTTCTGTCCTGCCATTCTGAGTCTGCTCAGTCATTATTCCTCTGTAGTAATCTGCTCAAAAAAAAAAAAAAAAAAAAGAGGAAGAAAAGAAATGCCATTCTCTTAAGCTTCCACGCAGTTCTGCCATTTTCTACTGCTTGTCAGAACTTGAGCGTTTTATTCTTCACTGAGAGAGCAGGCACTAAGCCTTATTGGTTAGAGTTGCATGGTCCAACAGAGAAACGCACATGACCCTGTCTGTCATGTATTCTGCGATGAAGAAAAACAAAACGCTTCTGCCTATTCTACCTATTTTGCAGAACTGAGAGATCTGCCATTGAAAAACTGACACCTTCGCCTGTTGCGTTCCTGTGATGATTCCTTTTCTTTCATCCGACATGTGAAGTTTTTTAGGCTATGAATTACGGGTAGTATTACTCATATCTGGTCGCTAAAGCTCAGGATACTAGGACGACGAGAGAAAACAGATTTGATCCGAAGACATTTCAACGGGGTATTTGGTGCGCTAGCAAGAGAACTAGACTTCTTGCACACAAAAGAAAAAAAAAGATTTCAACATCTTGTAGCTCATGGAATCCACTTTGGCGGAAATTTGACTAAGCTCAGCCGGTTCACCTATTGTTCCAACGATTGAGTTTGCCCTTAAGCACGGGGTTCCTTATTTATGGACTTCACAATCAAGCTTTTCTCTATGTACATGTGAAATATTCTACATTGCCACTCCTCTACGCGGTGAAATATTTTGTAGCTTCTGTGGATTCTATGGCTGCTCTGAGACTAGTTGGTAGGCTCTTGGGCATTGAATAAAGGTTTGGTTTCTATGTAAATATTGTGGTTGATTGCGTCTTTACTACGCAAGTTATAGGTATTGTAGCCTCCTCCCAAATAAGGCTTACCAACCACCATACGTCACTTACCATTATCAAAAAGAAGTTATACAAGCCACTGTGTTGTTTGCATTGAGACTGTTATACGAGCCATTGTGTTGTTTGCACACTGCTCCTCTCTCTACGCTCAAAGATTCATAGTGCTCGCCTCCTCCCATACGTTGTTGATGCGTTACATCCTTTGCGACAATTAGACCGTTGGATCATCAGAATTTTGTCTAAGAGGAAAGATCAAAAGAAAATTCGATCTATGCTCTCTCGGGTTTGATATATGAAGGTTTTCGATTTGGCCTGTACACCACTCAAAGGCTTGCTTTTAAGACTCCGGATATTAATGAACTGGATGAACTGTTTATTGAATGCTAGTTGATGCAGATTACGACTTCGTTTTGCTTTCCCTCTCCTTCAATAGTTGGGCGACCGATTATTTATCCTTCTCGTCCGACTCCGACTTCGTTTTGCTTTCCCTCTCCTTCACCTGTCGGGCGACCAATTATTACAGTCTAGGTTTTATGTAGGAAGATAGGGCAATCAAATATTTGATGAATTACACCGCTGTCTGATTGTGCTGTTGCTATCATCTTAAATAATCTTGGCATGTGGTCCATCTAAATCAGAAAAAAGGGAGGTCATAATGCGGAAGGGAAAGGACGCATCACATGTGTCTGTGTTTTCGTTATGTCCAGTTCATGGAATGGAATGGATGGGACTTTAGAGGAGTAATTGGGCTCTGTTTCACTTGCCTACCTGCCAGAACAAAATGGAAGGGTAAGGATGCACCACACGCGTCTGCGTTTTTTGATGGTGTGATGTATGGTAATCTGGCTAGGCCAGCTAACCTTCAGAACTCTTTACCACCTCTCTGTTTTCTCTTTAATGAAGAGAGCAAAATAGAAGGGGAAGGGCGCATCACATGGGCATGTGTTTATGACTGATGCGATGTATGGTAATCCGTCCACGACCCAGAATATGTTCATGGTATGAAATTGCATTGTATATGGAAGTATATTGAGAAGCTACATACTTGAAGATTTTTTGAAGACAAAGTGGTACACCAATCAATTTTTTGCAGTGATATTATTGTGAAATGGATAGAATGGGTGTTGTATTAGAATTGCTGAACACTCTAATACATTCTACCACGGACAATACAATTATGATTGATAAAGCCATTGTCGCAAACATTCAAATCTGTTTGAAAAATGTACAAGAAAATATTGAGTTTTTGCAGCTGGAAACAAAGCTACAGCAGGAAGAATTACACCAGTGGAGTCATCATTCTGAACCTGTTTCTGTTCAGAACAATGAAGCAGACTCCCATAAACAGCAAGTCAATATTGTTCAAGTTCATTCAGATTCAGTACCCAATAAAGCAACAGTTGTACATGCAGATGCAGAAACTCAATCTGCACTTCCCAAGCCCATCATCAGACCTTGGGAACAGCTTGTCCACAACAAGCACATAACAGGTCTTGGATATGACAAGGACTTGTCCTTTCATATTCCAGACTACTCAAAGCCCATTCAGTTTCAGAGTGCTGGATTCATTGATGACAGTTCACCTGCTTCTCATGACAGTTCAGCTTCAGCTGTTCTAGATTCTGCCCCTCTTCCACAGCAACAACAACAACAGATCGTGAAATGCCAACACTGTGACCGAGTTGGCCATTTGAAAGATCATTGTTTTGATCTTCATCCATGTAAGCACTGTCATAAAACCAACCATTCTTCACACAGATGCTTCAGAAACAAACGTCCTGCAAGAACAAAGATTCATCTTGGATGGATCGCTTCTTGGCAATGGGCATCAACATCCAAGAAGATATTCCAAACACATGTCAGAACTTGTTCCAGAGTATTGAACAGTCTTGCAGTTGAGTTTTCTCCATCTTCTCACCTTGTACCTGACAGGGGGGAAACGATGGTCATCTACAAGCTTCAAAGTCACATCAAGCGAGCCTGAGCCACAACCTGCCACACCAGTTTCAGAGTTGTAGCCAGAGACAAAGATGCCCGTGAACAAATTGAGAACACTTCCTCTAGCAGAAGACACCAGCTCCTTGCCAGTTTTGGAAGAATTCCAGGAATTGCATTAAGCATTCCAGAGTTGTTGGTTATCCTTAAACCATCACAGGTTGAGACTTCCCTTTTCAGGTTGAAGTTTTACCTTTTATGCGGGGTGAGACCTCCCTTTTATGGTTGAAGGTTTCCCTCTTTAAAACAGTAGGATCACTTCCTCTAGCAGAAAACTTCAGTTTCTTGCCAGTTTTGGAAGAGTTCCGGGAACTGCACTAAGCGTTCCAGTGTTGGTGGTCATCCTTAAACCACCGCCCTTTTTTACCAACATTTCATAGAGCACATTCAGCCTAGTGCTGCCATGCATTTTTGCACATTTTGTATTACAGCTCTCTTCTTGGACTCATACATAACCCTTCGGATTAAGGGGGGGAATGTTGGACACCTAATCCTAAAGGGTTAGTGTGGAAGCCGAAAAGACTAAGCAGTCCAAGAGACCTTGGGATCTGAAACCCAAGAGTCACACATTGTACTATAAATGTATATCTGATGTTAATAAAAATATGAACTCACATGATTTATCTTTCACATTGTTTGCTGTCCATGTGTGTTTAACACTAAGTTCTATAATCTTTCATCCTTCATAAGTACTTATAATCGAAGAATTAACGGGTTAATGAAAGGAAAAGTAAGTGCATAACGAGGCACAGAAACATTATGTGGTCAAAACTTTTGGGCATAAAAACTGCGCTGCACCATAAAAGAAAACCTTAGCGCTTATTTGTAATTGCAAAGTAGGACCATTTACTGAAAACATTGTTGCGAAGATTGTGGATGTGATTTACAAGCCATTTTACCATCCTCGTCAAGTTATAAATGTCCTTCAGTTGACATGGCCATTTTTTAAAGAGTATTCAGATATTTTTACTAATGGTGCAGAGTTACCATGTCGCCAAGGTATGGTGGTATTGAACCAGACAACAAATTATGCAAGATAAATTAAAATGGTGCCTCAATTTTAGGAAAAATTGATACAATAAACACATAGTAAAATTATGTGACATAAATTAGAATGTTGCCTCAATTTTACAGATTTATGGAAAAAATTGATATAAGAAACTATCATCTTCTTAAAATGGGGATCGGGATCCCCTTATATTACAATATATATATATACATCAGATTTATGGAAAAATTGACTTCGTAAAATGGGGATCGGGATCCCCTTATATTACAATAATATATATACATTTTCACAACAGCAACCCAACCCAGTAACGTTCATAGGTGGAGCGCAGGCAAGTCAACAACTTCAACTTCAACTTCACTGTGAAGCAGACCCGGGTGGGGAGGGCAATAGTGCTCCCTCCAAGCCGCCCGGGACAACGCCCGATACAACAAAATACATATTATCAAAAAGCACATGTTCACTCAACACACCTCCAGAAATCTTCCCTCAAACAATTTGATTCTCCGGAACAATTTGAGGTTGTCGCAATTGAGCCCTAAGAATCCATCTTATAGTGGTTAGCGTCGTGCAGGAGGTGGGCCTGAGCAGGCCACCTAAGCGCTGACCAAGAACCTGAGCAGGCCAGCTCAGCTCATGCCAAGAACCTGAGCAGGCCGGGAGCTGGCCGGGAAAAGGGTTGCCTCCTCCCCAAGTCACCTATTCAGAGGAAACATGAATACCATGACACCAAACGGTTATATTGGTAGCCTATCGGAATTCACCTTAGGAGACTAGCCCACTTTTGATTTGTAATTTTAAAACCTTTTTAGTATTTTAAAATATAAAAATAATATTAAGATAACTTATTATCTCATTTATTTATTTTAAAATAAAATTAAGATAACTTACTATCTCATTTATTTATTTTAAAATAAAATTAAGATAACTTATTATCTCATTTATTTATTTTTGTGATTTGAGAAATCAAAAGTGGGCTAGTCTCATAAGGTGAATTCCAATAGGCTACCAATATAACCGTTTGGTGTCATGATATTCATGTTTCGTCCGAATAGGTGACTTGGGGAGGAGGCAACCCTTTTCCCGGCCTGCTCAGGTTCTTGGCATGAGCTGAGCTGGCCTGCTCAGGTTCTTGGTCAGCGCTTAGGTGGCCTGCTCAGGCCCACCTCCCGCACGGCGCTAACCACTATAAGATGGATTCTTAGGGCTCAGTTGCGACAACCTCAAATTGTTCCGGAGAATCAAATTGTTTGAGGGAAGATTTCTGGAGGTGTGTTGAGTGAACATGTGCTTTTTGATAATATGTATTTTGTTGTATCGGGCGTTGTCCCGTGCGGCTTGGAGGGAGCACTATTGCCCTCCCCACCCGGGTCCGCTTCACAGTGAAGTTGAAGTTGTTGACTTGCCTGCGCTCCACCTACGAACGTTACTGGGTTGGGTTGCTGTTGTGCAGATGTATATATATTATTGTAATATAAGGGGATCCCGATCCCCATTTTACGAAGTCAATTTTTCCATAAATCTGATGTATATATATATTGTAATATAAGGGGATCCCGATCCCCATTTTAAGAAGATGATAGTTTCTTGTATCAGTTTTTTTCCATAAATCTGTAAAATTGAGGCAACATTCTAATTTATGTCGCATAATTTGTTGTCTGGTTCAATACCACCATACCTTGGCGACACGGTAACTCTGCACCATTAGTAAAAATATCTGAATACTCTTTAAAAAATGGCCATGTCAACTGAAGGATATTTATAACTTGACGAGGATGGTAAAATGGCTTGTAAATCACATCCACAATCTTCGCAACAATGTTTTCAGTAAATGGTCCTACTTTGCAATTACAAATAAGCGCTAAGGTTTTCTTTTATGGTGCAACGCAGTTTTTATGCCCAATAGTTTTGACCACATAATGTTTTTGTGCCGCGTTATGCACTTTTCCTTTCATTAACCCGTTAATTTTTCGATTATAAGTACTTACAGAAGGATGAAAGATTATAGAACTTAGTTATGGACAAAAATACAATGGGAAACATACTCCAAAATCGGGAGATATAACTGTGTGGAATTTGACTTCCTTACTCAATTTGGATCAATGGGATTTCATTACACGTTATACTTTTTTCTAGTTCCATGCATGAATGAAAAAAGAAAAATCCGAAGACAGTGGATGTTGTGTTTGGAACTGAGGGAGTTGAGTGGCATCGTGGATTTGAAAATGAACAAGGCATGTCCTAGTCCAGGATTAAACAGCCAATCGTGCACATCCCATAAGGTTTGAACACGAACTCCTTCTACATAAATGGTATCGTTGCCCCTGAATTTCCAGGGCAATTGATTCACTTCCACTAGGGTTGGAATTTCGATTTGAACTTTATATATATTAGTGTTTTATATATTTTTAATATTGACTTTATTGTTTTAATTATTTTTTTAATTTAATAAAAATTGTAATAATTGATTTTTTCTAACTTTAAAAAAATATTAATAATAATAATTATTAAAATTATATATTTAAAATTATATATATATATATATATATTGTTTATAAATAGTATATAGAAAATAATATAATCAACCTAAATTATATTTTGCTTTAGAGAAAATAGGGGGTGGTTCAAAAAATATGGAATTGTTATATATTATGTTTTTTTTTTTTTATATATGAGGATCTAATAAAATGTTGATAATTCTATAAAAAAAAAAAATATTTCAAATTTAAGATTACAATTATATGTAAGATTTAACAATATTATTAAGATGTTGAAATGCTAAGAAAATTTAAAAGTTTAACTATATAGATTAATATTCAAAATCAAAGTTCAAATAAATTTAATGTAGATATGAGGATTTCAACATATAACAACTTCCTTAATTTGATATGCCTCTGTCTTTACTTCTTCTTCAAATAAATATTAATATAGATATGAGGATTTCAATATATAGCAACTTCCTTAATTTGATTACCGTTGTCTTTACTTGTTCTTCTTATTTTTCCATTCGAGTGCTTCCTCTTCCTTAACCATTGCCCTTGTCTTTACTTGCTCTTCTTATTTTTCCATTGCAATGCTTCCATCCTCTTCTAAGTCTTCACATCTTAGCTCAAACCTCTTCCTTAACCATTTCCCTCGTCTTTACTTGCTCTTCTTATTTTTCCACGCCCAGTTCAAGATTGACTCCAAGGAAACTGCCAGGAAACTGCAAATTTGCGCTTCAGGATAGTGATTGATTTTTTTTTCTTCAAACACTGTGGGTCTGATTGCTGCTAGGTTTTGATTTTTGATTTAATAAGTAATTTAATTTTTTATTTCAAAAGAGATTTGTATGTGTAACTGCTCACAACTCTTTAAAACAAGGGTTTATCATTATGCAGAATATGGTTTCTTGGCCTGGAAATTGACATTCCACTGAAAGTTTCTTTTGGTTTTCAAAAAACTTCTAGGTTTTTAAACTTATTTTACAGCGAATAAATCTGCTAAAGCTTCAACCGACAGTGATAAAAACAAAAATTATTTTTTGTTTTTAAAAAGATTCTTGGCTAAATTATGTATGAGTGTTAATCGCCTTTGAAGATTACGATAAATATATGAAAATTTTCAACATAATTATTTATTGAATGGTAATTTTTTAATCAAAACTTTATTAGTGAAGGGTTCATTTATTATGGGCAAAATTTTTAGTATAACGATTCTTGACGGGAAGCATAAGGACCCAAAACGTCAAAAAAACAATTGTATGACAGGTAAAGAGAAATCCAAATTCCAACCCTGATCCCCATAATGTGAACCCTGACTGAAATAGTTTCGAAAAGATAAAACTCACCTATCCAGAAAAATCATAGCCAAAAGTAGACAGAAGCTGACAGTAAAATTAAAAGGCGATGACGTCAACAGGAGGAAAGACCGTGATGCAGACTGTAAATTCTGAAACGGCGGCAACTTTTTGACAAAAACCCTCACAAATCCTTCCAAAAAATCAATCACCAGTTTGTCCCGGAAATCGGAAATCAAGAATTTGAAATTTCCGGTCCAGGAATAACCAGAGAAATAATATTGTAATTTTCCGTTCCCGGAAAAAACCAGGCAGCAGGGAAAGAACAGATAGACGGCTCTCTTATTCCAGAGGTTCTAGGATAGACGCTCGATGATCAAAATCCCCCATAGATTCAGAAAAAGCCAGAAAGACTAATACAGCAACAGTAACACCCTTTACATGTGCACCACCAATTTCCAAATCTAAACCTAAAATCTACACATGGTCTGGAGATAATACAGATATCTGATATTTTAAAGGGAAGTTTGCAGGTAAATTTCAGAAGGTGAGTCTGTTTGAAAATGTTGGCTATAAACTCCTCCAGGTAGCTATAAGAACATAACAGAGACATTCACCAAAAAAATCATTGCATCCCCACAGATACAATACTTTTAAGGCAAGATGAGCACAGGAAGACAAAGACTCCTATCTACACGTTAATGCAGACAGTAAAAACTTACAGAGACCTATATTGTTCAAAAAAAGTCGACCGGGAAGTAAGAATTACAGGCAGCTAATTCCATTTGAAATAAAAAAGCTTTTCTGGAAATTTTTGCCAAGTTTTATTGTGAAATTTGAAGCTGAATGTATCTCTTACCTCGTTACTCCCGAGTCGCCGACGCCGAGCCTCCCCGAGAACACGCAAGTCTCCCTTTCGATATACACTAGAATTTTTCAACATAGCCCAGAATATTGCTCGCTTGACAAAACAGACGCAGGTTCTAAGCCTGGGGATAAAAAAGGACACTCGCAGAAACAGACACTTTCTGAGAGGGTTCTTGAAAAATCTATAGCGTAAAAGACCCAGCCCACATGATAAACCCACTATATACTATCAGAAACAGAAGGTGTGACGAAGTAGGTGAGAGAAAACTTCGTCTGTAATCCAGAAGCAAATTCAAAGCCTAAGTAGAATCCAGAAAAATGGACACTCGCAGATCAGGCTCTTCCGAGAGGATTCGTGAAAAAAAAACTGCGTAAAAGAACCGACCCACAAGAAACACCCACCATATTGGCATATACTATCAGGAGCGAAAGGTGTGTCTGAGTAGGAGACCGACACGTTCGAACAAGACACAGGTAAAATTTGCATGAAGAGGACAGGTGTAAAACATTCCTGAGAGCAAGTCTCCCCGGAACGAAAAATACGTGTTGAAAAAAACACTATTCCGGGTAAAACCATATTGGGAAGCAAAACAGGTGACGCATTAATGAACCAGTAGGCCCATCTCTGAATACCTCCACAGAAAAAGACGCGGGGTCTCAATTCGCCTCCAGTGAAAGATCACTGGCTGTCTCCATCATAAATGAATCAGTGGGTCCAGCTCTATTCCTCTGCAGTGAAAAAAGGCGTGTTCTCCTCTCGAGTCGGCCATCATACTCGCTTAAACGAAGGTATTATAAATAAATTGGTTTCGGTATCCAAAAACGTGAGTAGGGTCCACTTGTGTGGTAAAATTCTTGCCTTATTTAATTTCATGTCTTGGAAGAAAATTTCATTATAACAATTTTATATTAAATATTAATGAAATTTAAAATATATTCAAATGCAATTCTCATTAATTGATTTTTTTGCTTGAGTTTTTTTTTTTTCCTTTTCATATTAAATATTAATAATAATTATATTTATTATATTTTTATTAAATATTAAAAATTAAACATTTATACTTTTCTGTCCCAAACAAGTAAGACACAGGAGAGGAGATGGAGGACCCGCGCATGGCTGCCCTCTGACTTGATCCTGGCGACCCTGCAAGCCTGCGCCTGGCAGCGCTGCTGCTAGGCTGCGCCTCTCCTTTCCAGGCCTCCCTCTCGCCCAGGGCCTTCTGCCCCCCCTTTTTACTGGGCCTCCTGCCCTCCCTTTTTTTCACGGGGCTTCTCCCTTGCAGCCTCTCGGTTCTACCCTCTCTTCGTGCCTGCGCTGCTGCTAGGCTGCGCCCTCCTTCTCGGGGCCTCTGCTGTAGCGCCGGCGGTGCAGCAATCATGCCTGCATTGGATCCTCCCTATCAGGAACAGGAAGATCTGGAAAAGTCCTTTGCTTCGCTCATTCCAGAGAACTCTTCGGAAAGAATCCGACCTACAGCTTCAAGGTTCATCAAAAAACTGGATGAAATCCCGGAAGTCTCGCTCCCTCTCGCCCTCCCGAGGAGAGCTGTTGTTGCCTTGGCAGATCGTGGCCTGGTAGGCCAGTTTACGGGATTATGGCCTTCTCCCCGCACTGTCCAACGCTGGGTTGAGAGGAACTGGAACTCGATGGTCCAAGGAAAGATAGCAATAAGGTTATGTGGGAGAGGATTTTTCACCTTCCTCTTTGAATCAACGGAAGACCGAAATCTTATCTTCAGAAATGGCCCCTACTTTATGGATACCAGAGGCCTATACTTGAACAGATGGACACCTGATTTTGACCCAAAGATGGACGTTCCCAACGCTGTCCCTGTCTGGGTTCGCCTTCCACACCTGCCGCTGCACTGCTGGGGAGATGAATCAGTGAAAGCCATAGGAAACGCCGTGGGGAAATATATTGACAGATCGGAACCAAAGGAGAACATGCACGCCTGTGCAAGGATATGTGTAGAAGTTGATTTGGGAAAGTGACTGCCGGAAGCAATCAAACTTAAAGTCGACCAATGGACGCATATACAGCAAGTGGACTACGAGCAGCTACCTTTCAAGTGCAAGGTATGTCATGAATATGGGCATTTTGCTAATAGATGTAGCAAATCTAAATCAAATGTATCTGATACTAATATTGAAGCTTCGGAAGAAGTATGGGAAACAGTCAAGAAGAAAAAATCAAACCCCCCTCAAGGAAATATCTCGAAGACCCCTTCAGAAACTCCCACCCCCCCATCCAACCCTCTGGATCTGGCCCTTCCTACCCTTCATCCTCCAACCCTTTCGAATCTCTGTCTGCAGAAGAACCCCCATCCCCTCCTCCTTCCCCGAGAGGTCCCAAGGCAACACCTGCCTCTCCTCCCCCAACTGTAGAAAGAATTCTAACAAGGAACAAGTCAAAGGAAAATAGCACCTCCACCGATCCTCCCAGAAAAGTCGGAAGGAAATCCAATAAAGAGATAAGGGATGAGAACGCTGCAAAAGAAATGGCCACAGGGACCGAACAGCCAATGGATACATATCTAGATAAGACCAAAGGAAGCGGAGAGAAAATGAAAGAGAAAGGCGGGGTCCATAATAAACAAAGTAAATGATGATTTTGGTCTCTTGGAATTGTAGGGGGATGGGCTCCTCCCTCAAAGCAAATGCAGTCCGAGACCTCCTTAAATCAGAACATCCAGACATTCTCCTACTCCAGGAGACCAAAATCACTGAACGGGAATTTCAAAATGGCATGAAAAGAAGCAGAAATTATGAAGGAATAGCATCAAGTGCAGCAGGTGCCTCAGGAGGCATAGGGACAATTTGGGACAAAAATAAATGGAAACTAAAAAACCACAGGCAGAACAGATGGTGGATAAGATCAGATATGCAAAATATAGCTTCGACAGAAGAGTACACAATCTATAATGTATACGCACCCCCCCACTTCAGAGAAAAAGCTTATTGCTGGGATTCAATCACTTCAGACCTAATGGAAGCCCAAGGAAGGAACATCTCTTGGGAGGCGATTTGAATGTATTAAGGAATGCCGAAGAGAAGATGGGAGGGAACTTCTTTGCAAACTCCTCAAGAGATGCTCTAGAAGAAATCATTCAAGTCCACAATCTGGTGGACATACCACCACAAAATGGGCGTTTCACATGGTCAAATAAGAGAACAGGCAAGAATAACATAAAAGAGAGGCTGGACCGTATTCTGGTACAAGAGAGAATAGTGGCCAATTTTCCAAGCATTCAAAGCTCAATCATTCAAGGTTATATATCAGACCATAAGCCAGTGGCCCTGAAACTGGATAAAGGGAAGAATATGGGTCTGCTCCCTTTCAAGTACAATAGAGCCTGGGACAGCAGTGATGATTTCAGACCCTTGATAAAAGATCAGTTGGCAACATAAATCTCAGGCTCCCCGCATTACATATGGGAAACCAAGCTCAAGCTCCTCAGGATCGCCATCAAGCAATGGGCAAGAGACAAGGCAAAAGAAGAAGGTAAAAAAAAAATTGATCTCCAAATAAAACTAACTCAGTGGAACCAAGAAAAGGAAAGTAGACAAGACACGGAAGAGGATCAAGTTAAGGAAAATGACCTGTATAAGGAGCTGTACAAACAGAATAGAAGGGAGGAAGAAGAGCAAAGGCAAAAGTCGAGATGCCTTTGGCTCAAATCGGGAGATCGAAATACCTCTTTTTTCCACAACAGCCTCAAGCTAAGGCGAGCAGGGAACAACATTGAAAAAATAACAGTGGAGGGAAGAGAACTAAAAGAACAAGTGGAAATTAGGGAGGCAGCGACCCAACATTTCCAAGCTCTCCTAACAGCAGATCCGCACTACACGGACAATCTGGAATTCCTCAGCATAATAGAGAATAAAATCTCAGAAGCCCAAAATACTGATCTGGACAAGGAAATCACAATGGAGGAGTTAGAATGGTCAATTCACAGCATGGCCTCGGACAAGGCTCCGGGCCCCGACGGTTTCACGGTGGATTTTTACAGAACACACTAGGATATTATCAAGAAGGACTACATCAGAATGGCAAAAAACTTCTTCACAAAATGCAAAATGGGCAGCGGCATAAAATCCTCCCATCTAGCCCTTATCCCCAAAGACCCCAATCCTCAATTATTTGATAGATTTCGCCCTATATCCCTGTGCAATGTCTCCTACAAAATCATCACTAAGATCCTAGCAAATAGGCTCAAAAAACTACTCCCTTCCCTCATCTCCGAGAACCAAGGTGGCTTTGTCCCTGGGAGACAAATAATGGATAATGTCATTCTTATCCAGGAGGCTATACAAAGTAGCATATCTAGAAATGAAAAGGGCATGATCATCAAGCTCGATATGGCAAACGTCTTTGACCGGGTTAACCACTCATTCCTCCAGGAAGTATTAAAGAAATTTGGTATCTCTGAATTCTTCATCAGCAGGGTTATGGAATGCATATCAGACAACTGGACAGCTCCTCTCATTATGGCAGGCCTAGCAAAGCCTTCAAAAGCTCAAGAGGCTTGAGGCAAGGATGCCCGCTATCCCCCTTCCTCTACATCCTCATGGCTGAAACTCTAAGCTTGCAGCTGGAGAATATGCGAAAGGCAAAAGAAATAACAGGGCTAGAAATAATCCGTGGAATCAAGGGGATAAACCACTCCCTTTTCGCAGATGACACATTACTAATTGGAGGTGCCTCAAGCCTCATGGCCCGGAGGTTCAAGAAAATTTTGGACCTTTTCCTCCAAGCCTCTGGAGGCAAGCTCAACAACAACAAATGCATGATCTACACATGGAATGTTCCTAGACACATAATCCAGAGAATCTCCATAATTATGGAAATCCCTGCTCAAAGGAACTGGACGCACTTTATGTACTTGGGGCTACCCTTAGCAAAGGAATCAATTAAATCTGAGATTTGGGTCAAGCTAATTGAAAAACTGAGAGGGAAACTTCAGAGATGGGGAGTGTGTTGGCTTAACTTAGCGGGCAGAACAATCCTTATCAAAGCCATCCTTGCAGCTCTTCCAATATATCAATTTGCCATTACTCTCGCCCCTGCCAGCATCCACAAGCACATGGAGCTGATAATTAGAAGTTTTTTGTGGCAAGGAGGAAAGCAAGACACAAAAAAGTTTAGCTTGGTAAAGTGGGATAAGGTCATTCTACCATTAGAGAAGGGCGGGCTCGGAATCAGAATTCCAAGACTAGCAAACATGGCTATGGGCTACAAACTGATATGGAGAATTCTCAATGAGAGAGGAGTCTGGTGGACAGAAGTCATCAAGAAGAAATATCTGAACGGGGTTAACAGTAATATCCTCTCAGAAACCATCATAGACAGGCAGTGTACACCCATCTGGAAGCTAATTAAAAAAACTCTCTCCCCAATTCAAATCCTGTATCTCCAGAGTTCCGGGCAATGGCAGAGATATCAGCATCTGGGAGGACAGAATAATGGGATCGAAGGCAAGGGAAACGCTTCCTAAATACAGGCCCCTTCAGAGGTGGATGACTCAGGCAAACTTCAAGACTCTTTATGATATCTCTCTTTGGGAACATAACTGTTGGATAGGTTGGAGGTCTTTCACCCTTCCCATCGACCTCACAAATCTTTGGGCAGAGCTTAAGACTTCTCTCATAGGCTCAGCTCCCACTCACAAAATGACTGAGGACAAATATGTATGGGATCCCAATGGAGGCAGCTACACGGTCAAAGAAGGTTATAAAACACTTCAGAATGCCTCAGCAATAAACAATTGGCCCTTTCTCAAAGCTGCTTGGAGAATTGAATGCCTGCCAAAGGTTAAGCTATTCAATTGGACCCTTCTCCATGGCAAAATTCTCACTGCGGAGAATCTCAGAAAGAAGGGCATCCAAGGACCCTCAATCTATTGCATGTGCAGGGCTGAGGAGGAAAGCAGCAACCATCTCTTTGTAGAGTGCCCTTTTGCAAGAGCTTGTTGGAAACTCCTCACCAGTCCTATAATTACAGGTGATCTTCCAAATCAGATTACTCTTCTTCAGAAAAATTGGGAAAAAAGTTTTCCCCAAAACAAAAAAGGTAAGACCCTAGCTACAAGGACGTGGAATAGTATACCCCCAAATCTGTGCTGGCAAATATGGATCGCCCGGAACAAGTGCATATTCAACAATAAGAAACCAAGCATTTCTGGCACCTTGGCAAAAGCGATCGCACTCATTTCTGAGACTATAGAAGCAAATGGTATAAACCAGATAGACTCGGATTTGACAGATGCAAGAATAAAAGAGTGGGTGAGCAAATTTAAGTATGAAGCAAGAACAAGAAAAAGTATAAACACAGGAAAAGGCAATCTGGATTGGAAGCTAAGAGGGACAAAGGAGGAAGTCAGAACTTGGATTCAAAAACAAAGGAGACCCACCCTCCATTTTGATGGGGCATCAAAGAATAATCCGGGACAAGCTGGAGCGGGTGGAATCATCATAAACCCTCAAGGAAAAACTATAGTAACATATGAATGGGGTTTAGGCACAATGTCAAATAATAAGGCAGAGGCTTACAGCGTCCTTCTGGGGACCTCTATCTCTAGGAAACTCGGCCTCCAGAATCTTCTTATCATGGGCGATTCAGCAATCATTATAGCGGCCATGACCTCAGGGAAAGACTTCAAGCAGATGGCCTTGAATAACATCAAAAGCAGGATAATGGCAAACATCAGGACATTAGGCGGAGTCACATTCAAGCATGTGCTAAGAGGAAATAACAGGGAAGCGGATGAACAAGCCAACTAAGCCACAAGAAGACAGGCTGGTCAGGTAAGAGAGAATAATGCAATCTATGAAAAGGACATACCATAAAAAGTCCTTCCCCATTTCCTCATCCCAGAGCAGCAATCACCTCAGGCACAATGACCATCATTTCAGACTCCTCCCAAAATCCCCTCTCCTCTCCCCAAATCTTCTCGACTGCACAAATTGGTACCAATGGATTCATAACCGCCCCCAGGATATGGCGCATATCACCAAGCTATGGCTCATCATGAAACACCCTCTGAGTAGCGCAGTCATTCTCGGGCGGAGCGTTCAAGCCCATCCCTTTCGCACGCTTCTTGACAGCAGCAGAATCATTTCAAAGGATCGCACTCCTCTCAAGATCGGATTCTCTCAGCACTGGCTTAATCTACTGAGGAGCCTCTCGCCTTCTATAAATAGCAGCTCAGATCACAGGAACTCCACAGCTCGCGGTCCAGCAAGGAATTCCCTTTGCGTTTTCATCAAGCGATGGCATCGTTCTGAATCTCCCAGCTCTAATCGGGATCCAGACCTCCGCCCTCTGCTCTTGGTAACATCTGGTCTTTGTTCTGTTGTTTTATTTACAACTAACATTTTGTCTATTGATCTCTGCAGAGCCCCCAGCAATCCACTGCTCCTAACTCACCTCATCTCCCTGCGCATTTCGTTCCCCTCTTTTCTGTTCCAGCTGCTCTGTAATACCGCCTCCCCTTTCATTATCTCCCTGCTCCCAGTCCATCATCGGTCTTCCCATTCTTCAGACCCCCTCATTCTGTTCAGCAACATGGCAAATCATCCTGCTCAGCCGAATGCTCAGGAGCCAGCAGCGAACCCAATCGACAGGATCTTCAATAGGGAGTGCACTATGTGCAAAGCTCACACAATCATGATAAACAGATTTGTCAAGCACTTTAACGAGTTAAAAGACGATTATGAAGCCGACAGCAGATCGAAGAGGAAGAAGTTGGAGAAGCAAAAAGAAGAAATAGAAAATCTGAAGGGAAGATGCAGTCATTTGGAGGAAGCAATCGAGCAAATCAGAGCCCTCTCCCAGAGCTATCAAGCTGAAGCCTCAACTAAAGCTAGTGCTAGAAAAGATCCCCTCCTCGAGGATTCTGTCACACAGAAACTCCCTTAGATAATATGGAATGTAAATTCTGCTGGTTAGGTGGCACTTTTGTTCGGCAATATAGCCATTTTCTTTTCACTCTTAGTTATCAGAGTGGCAACAAAGAGGAAAATGGGTCTGTGCACCCGGTTTTGTCCCTCTCCGCCCAAGCTATCGATATTTATGTACTAGACCTCTGCTTCTGAGTTTTTATAATATAAAAGTAGCCGACATTGATAAAAAAAATAAAAAAAATTAAACATTTAATATTTATATTTATTATATTTTTATTAAATATTAAAAATTAAACATTTTTTTTTTATATGCATCAAGTAAATAATCCTTTAATAGCCTGGAGTAATATCGGCCTGGAGTATGCTGTAAAACTGTTTTTGCTTGGCTAAGAGCTCGTCTTCCTCGGACGTAAGGAAACAGGTTAATGGCCCAAGACCCAGAGGCATCTGACAGGAGTGAAAACCTGCTCCCTGACGGACCACCAACGGGTTATTACAGGTGGCGTGGTTTTCCTTGATAACAGTGATGATTCAAATCGACATTCGCAGGTAGCAGCCAGATGGTTGTCCTCACTGTTGGTTTTTTGATACGTTTTGTCACCTTTGAAAAAAAAATAAAAAAATCCTTTAATAAAAACGAATCTCTTTATTCTTATATTCTTAATATTTTACTGGGTTGTAAATTTGTCTATTAAAAAAATTATAATGGGATATATATTTTTATTTTTATTTTATTATTTATGTTATATATATATTGAATTTTATAATAAAAATTTTAAAATATGAATTTATGTAACTTTGGAATGTGAATGGAATTCTTAATCTCTGACATATAGCTATTAGATTTGCTTACCTAATATGAATTTATGTAACTTTGAAAGCCAAACTGGGTAAGCACTTAATCTCTAACATATAGCTATTAGATCTAAAGCCTATCTACAAGATCCATTCAGTGGGATACAATGAGTTAAATAATGGCAGGGTTGCATGCATAAGACATAATCCACAAACTAGGGAGGGTTTCGCTTGCAATGTTGATTACAGAGAATCATTCATGTAGTCCTTCATACCAAGAAGTTAGTCTACTAGATCCTTTTCAATTCGATATAATTCACTTATGTGCTAGCTTATGCGCTTGAAAACAGTAGGGTCTTTGCAAGGTTGATAGCAGAGAAACATTGTTGTGGTTGTTCATATGAAGAAGCTCTAACTTTGTTTGATCGCAGATGGATAAAATATTTGCAATCTATGGAATCCTTATACTCAGATTTCGGAAAACATAAAAAGGGCACTTACATTTGCTCTTATGCAGATATGGATTATTGCCTGTGTTTCTTATTTTAGAAAACTGTCACTGGGAGTCATAGTTTGAAAAAGATAGTAGTGGAAGAATTAAGCGTTTATTTTATATTTTAGAATTTTAGTTGGAATCCGATAAAACCATTTTTATGTTAAATTTAGATGTTTTGTTGTTGTAAATGTTGTATTAATTGTAAATATATATTCAACATTCGAAATAACCTTGAAGTATTATAATATGAAGAATTCAAAATGCAAATTTATAATTTCAATAAATCAATCAAGTCAGATTATAACTAAATTCTATTGAAAAATTCCCCGATCGGGGTGGAGAATTACGGCCAGTTCAAGGCAGTGATGAGATATGGACTTGGCCAGCACACGCCACACATCAAGGCTATCATTATCAGGTTAACGGCGACTGCTTGCAGAGGAGTCTGCATACCAAGACGAGGAGCAGATCGAATCATGGAAATGGCAGGTGAAAGGATCGGCGGCGATCATCTGCTGCAACAGGGGCTAGGTGGCGATATTCATTTAAGAACCGAAGCAAGTAGAACGAAAGATAATTGGAAACCTGGGAAGGTGGCGAAGGACAGAGGAGTTTGGCAGAGAGACTCGAATCATAGACTTAAACGACGTCAAAACGATATGGCGAAGGGAGGAAGAAAGGAAAGGCAGGTGAAGGAGGGAGAAAGGAGGTATACCCGGAGAGAGCAGGAGCAAACAGCGGAGGATACTGATAATTCCGGAGAAAGGGAAATGGAGATAGGGGAGGAGGAATGTAAGGCAAGGGTGACCTTTGAAGTAGGGCAAAGCAGCAGAAGCAATAACAGGGGCAGACCAGCAAAAAGAGGAAAAGGAAGGAGGCGTAGGGGATGTGGAAGATCATGGCAGGCAAACCACTGTGAGACGAGGACTTCGGCCTCGAACCAGCAGAAGAGGAGCCATCGCTCCATTGGGCAGGCTGCGCATGAGGCGGAGAGAGCTTACGGCAAGGAGACCAACGAAGACATCAGGAGGATTATAGACGTGCTGGAAAACAGAGTTCTGGATGAACCCTCCGATCCAGAAATGGAGGAGTGGAACACCCTGCTTCCGGATCCCGGGAATACGAGAGGGTGCCTAACGCTATATAAACAGGCATTACACATGTATTGGGTGATGAAACATTTTTTAGTCAGAGCAATGGAGCAGGTCGCTGTTGAGATAACAGAGATAGCCCAAGGTTTGCCGGACATGAAGAAAGAGATGACCAGTCTGCAGCTCATGATACAGAAGCAGGACAACAAAATAGAGGAAATTCGCAGCATGCTGAAGGAACTTACCAAAGCGAAGCGTGAGGAGGAAATCAAGCGAGAAATCATGGTAGACTGAATGTCTTACCCAGTTATTTTTTTGAATTTTGTGATAGGCTGTAGTGATCCAGTTTGTATGACAGTTTTGTTATGTATCTGAGACTAGTCATTAAGAGACAAAATGTAGATAGGGAACTGTTATGCTTTTTTGATATGTTGTTTCTCAAAGTGGACAAGTGAACATTCTCAGACAATGTTTTATGAGTGACCAACAGACCCGGTTTCCCTGTGGGGCGGGTTGAGGTCACGTGCGTTTGTATAGTCTTAATGTTGTTGTATATAATAGAAAAGGTCACACCGTAGCTTACAAAAAAAAAAAATCTATTGAAAAATAAATACCCAAAACTCCAAAAAAAATATTGCTTTAAAAAATCTAAATTATTCCTACTTTATTTTATTAAATAAGATACCAGCACAAAGCCAAATCTTTCTGACTGGTAGGTAGTTGACAAATTTCTGTGTGTTTTTTTTCGAAACGTAGCAACTTATTTGTTATTTTTGAAGTGTGTTTAACTATTATTCCTGGTAAACTCACCATAGGGAAAGCAAATGTATTTTTCAATCTTTACTTTTTAGGCAGAAACAAGTGTCAATTACAATTACAAATACTCCCAAAGATGATAATGGATTTACTTCACATTTTTCTATTCAGTTTCCATGGTGGACAAATGGTGAATAAAAGTCAATATTGCTTCAAAGTAAAGTTTCTAGTCCCAGGTAACAGCACTAGGTGTTAGATGCAGCAGCCTTGTAGACAGTGATTCCTCAATCATCATGGACATTCTTCAGTTTTCATTAGAAGTTCCCATAGTCTAGCATAATATATTTCTAACTTTCAAATTTATCAAAAGATATCATTCTCTCATAATGTAAACAATATTCTTTCTTTACTATCTCATGCACGCTGCATATACTGAGAAACTGAAGTAATATTGAGAATGAAAGTGTCAAAATATAGGAATGCATTGTAACACTTCTTTGAGCACTGTGTTTAGCAAGGAGCCTTTGAAATCGAATGAATGCTATCTTGTACAATTTAACTGCTAGTGAACAAAGGTAGGTTATGTTATTGTGGTTTACTAACGCGGTGATATAGATATAACTAAAATGACTGGCTAACTTTGAATCTACACCATGAATCTATACTCAGTAATATTATGGAAGTTAGATTGGATCCTTTCATAATCAATTAAACCTTTTTTTAATTTCAATGGTCTTTTGAGGGAAGAAGGTTACAGCTTCCAACTTCAAGTTTGCTTAATTTATGTTTTAATTGTTCAAAAATATTTCCATTTTTTGACAAGCTTATCGATGGAAATTCAGGTAACCATCCAAGGCACTCATCCAAAATGGGTAAGCACTTCACCTCTGAGATATAACTAGTAGATCTGAATCTAGCCTTCAAAATCATTTCACTAGGACACAATGAGCTAAATGATGGTTGGGTTGCATACATAGACATTATACATAAAGTTCAAGAGGGTTTTTGTTGCAAGATTGACTGCAGGGAAGCATTCTTGTAGTTTTTTAAAAGGGGTGAGACCCCTAGAAGAAGCGTGGTTCATATTAATCCCATCATTTACATCATGTTACATATGGTTGCGTCATCTGACGTCAACTTTTCATGTCGCAGCAGCGATTGGAACCCAAGTAGGGAGGTTATTATTAAAGGAGTAGTCTATAATGCAACTTTTCGGAGATTCCGATCATTCGAAAATCGCATAATTCCGACCAACCATCCAACCGGCTTTTCCCTCACCTCGCCAGAACGTGAAGTCCGTTACCTCCGTCACCGTCCCCAGATGCCAGCTCCCACCTCCATTAACTTCACGTAGTCACTACCAACTCCCAGCATTAACTTCACCATGCTTCACCGCGCCAACTCTTCACCATGCTTCACCGTGCCAACTCCATTTGAATTTTCCTTCGCACCACTGCATCCCCTGCTACTCTACCTGTACCCAGAATTTCCATTGCATCTGCTCAAGTCAGAAGAATTACTTCGCTGCTGAGTTCCTCCACATCTACTCAAGTCAGAATAACTACTCCACCATCGTCTTCGTGAGATTTGAACATCCAAATTTTCTGCCATTAAAGGTCAAGAAAGTCTGCGTCCAAAATTTATTCTACAGCTACACAACATTCTATTCATCATGATGTATAGAAGTTTCTAATGTTTTTAAGGTATCTCTTATGTGAGTTGCTCAGACTAAAGGCAAAAGAGTAAATGCAAGCCTGTATTCCCAGTAACAACACATTTTTGTTCTATAATAACATATTTTCTCTTTCTCTGGCATTTTGTGGAGCTATAACTCGAAGTCCATGCAATTACTCAGCTGATTAATACACTCATTACTCAGCTGATTACATAACAACTAATAATTAACAGTTTCATCCATTATTTATGTTACTAAATCATTATAAAGAGTTTTTTTTCAATCCATAAACTGCATGAACATTGTAGCATAGAACACAATTTCACGACACTGCCATTTGTTATGGCCCAAGTTGAACTATACACCAATTCTCTTGCAATGTATGCAACTAGCTCTGCCCTTTTTAATGCAATGCATTACTTTCTCATTCATCTTGGCAAGAGTCATGCTGAAGTAATTCATCTACCATGCAAAGCAACATGAAATTTCTAGTTTGTGATTTATTTTTTAAATGTGTCACAAATTATAGACTAATCCTTATCTATAAACTAAAATAGAATTGTCTTTGTAAGATTTCTAGAATTGTTGAAGTCTTCGAATCAGGTATTAGTTGAGATGATGATTACTTTTTTGCCTTGAAAATTGGGATTTCTGCCATTTCTCTCCGTTTGTCCCTTAATTTTTGATCTGTTGGCATTATGACATAGGCTTGGCACTATGGCACATGTATTGTCCTTGATGGCAACTCACTCAACAAGTCACTCAGATGACAGTTCAGGCTCACAGGCTCTCAGAATAAAGGAAAAAAAGGTATGCGCAGGTTCCCGTTGACCAAGCTGCGTATACACACGGATTCACAGACCAAAAGGCGCGTATGCGTATACACGCACTTTCATGCACAGAAAAGCGTGTACAGTTTGTAAAACTTGTTTTTTGGTCCTTGAAATTTGGACCTATGGTTTTGGACCATGGTGTGTCATTCGAAGTGTTGAACCCAGGTATTGGTTCTAAGTGGTTTTGGACCATGGTATTGAGTAAGGCCGAAGACTATAAAAGGGGAAGGAGATCATTAGGCAAAAGCATTCAAGGATTGATCAATCTTATGAAGAGAAAGATCTAGAATACTGGTCATTGGGTTATGGTGCACAGCTGGATCTGAATCAAGGAGGAACCTGAGCGCTGGAAGAAGGATAAGTTCTATTGATGGGTCAAGATCTTAAGGCTTGAAGAGAAGTATCTTTGTGTGATTTTGATCTGTTATATTTGGCGCTTGATCTATAAATCTGATGATCTGGGTATAACTGATGTCTGAATAATTGAAAAGGGTAAATTATCTTTTATAGATCTATACACAGGTTCAACATAACAAAGGCGCGTATACACGCATGTTCGGTCATTCAAAACAACGTATACGTAGGTTTGCCTTAATATAACAGTGTATGGACGCAGGTTCTACATATTGAAGTAGCGTACGTCTCATAAAATATGTTTTAGCTACTTCTATTTATTGCAGTGGTGTTCTGGGTTCAGGATTGGGTCCTAGTTACTGTTATTGTATTCTGGTTACAACATTTAGAAAAGTGATTGTTTGATTAAGTTTTGGTTGGTGCAAAGGAGATTGATTGATGCAAATATATTTGATGTTATATTGATGTTATTGATGGATCCAATCTGAAAAATTATGAAACATGGTCCCTGGAAGAATAGAGAAGGTTGTAGCCTTCCATAGGTCAGCACCTACGTACTAGTACATCAGCTAGTACAAGAGCTAAGGGGGTTGTAGCTCCCTTCCAGGAGAAGCTGGAGAACGAGAGAAGGTGGTAGCCTTCTGCAAGTAGAAGCCTGCGTAATGGTATAAGACTGCACCGGTATAGAAATATTGTAAAAAGAAGTTTCTTATTAAAAGAAGATAGATACGAATTACAGCAGGTGGTTTCACCCACATTGGGTTTCCACCTTATATCTTGTGTTCATGTGTGTGATTGCTTGTACTATTTATTGCACTTGATTAATGTTTTATGGTTCTAATACACAGATTCAGATCAACTAACTAAAATTAGAAGACTGCAAGATATACGCGGTTTTCTCTAAACACAGTTGTGTATATACGCAGGTTTAATTAACAGAAGTAGCGTATATCAATTTGTTTATGGAAATGGAAAATTGTTAAATTGATAATACTGATTCACACCCCCCCCCCCCCCCCCTCAGGGTTATTTCCAACAATTGGTATCAGAGCAGGTCCTTCAGAAGAAACTTGATCGCTTGAAGGAAGATCTATCATCATGAGAAACTACGAAAGGGAGACATCCATCAGGCCACCAATCTTTGATGGATGCAACTTCGTCTATTGGAAGGTAAGGACCACAGCCTATGTTCAATCTCTTGGTACACAAGTTTGGGATATCATGGAAGGAGGATACACATTTCCATCAGCAACTCCTACAGATACGACTGGTAAAAAGCAGTATGAAACAAATGCAAAGGTTGTCAATACTCTATTGGGGAGTCTATCTCAATCAGAATTCGTCAAGGTTATGCAGCTCAAAACTGCCAAAGAAATATGGGACAAGATCATTCTAAGCTATGAAGGAGACGATCAAGTAAAATGTGCAAAACTACAATCTCTCAGAATTCAATATGAAACTCTCAGAATGCAAAATGATGAAAGTGTGGCTAATTATTTCTTACGTATAGATGAGATTGTTAATCACATGAAAAACTTGGGTGAAGAGATAAAAGAAGTTACTTTAGTTGAAAAGGTTCTAAGATCTTTGTCTTCTAAGTTTGATTCAAAAGTTTCTACCATAGAAGAAAAGCAGAATATTCAGAGTATTACTATGTCACATCTGCACGGAATCCTAACTGCTTTTGAAATGAGAAAAGGGGGTCCATCAGACATAAGAGAAGCCACATTCAAAGCTTCAAGAAAAGGTGAATACATTGAGTCAGGACATACGTCAGAAGGAGAGGAAGAATCAAACTTTGTCAAGAACCTTCAATGGGGCTCTGGAAGATTCAGAGGTAAGCTACCTTTCAAATGCTTTGCTTGTGGGAGAGTCGGTCACTATGCAGCCAAATGTCCTCATAAAGATAAGCTTGATAAAGGTAAGGAACCAGTTAAATGGAATAGAAAACAGAACGTAGGTAATAAGAGCTATTATACACATGAAGACAACGATGGACTTTCAAATAGTGATGAAGATGAACATGGTAATGATTATAGACTTTTGATGGCTTTTGAAGATGATGATTTCTTGGATGCTATAGATGAAGATGATTTCTATGAAGAAATTTCTAAACTCAAAATTTGTTTAGAAGAAAAGAATATGATTATAGATACTTTGACATTCCAACTTGCTGAAAGGGAAAAACACAATGAAAAGTTAGAATGTGAAATTGTGGGACTTAGAAAAGATATTGAGAAAACAAAAGCTCTTAATCTTAGATTTGCTAAAGGATATGAAACTTTAGATGAGATTATGAAAGTGCAGCGTTCTCCTCTAATCAAGACAGGTCTTGGATATACTGAAGAAGCATCTCAAGCACAGAAGCCATCCACCTCCAAAAGTTATCTTGATGTAGCAAGGAGAAGTGAACAAGTCAACAATCGTCAACAAAGGCATAAAGCGGATCACCAAGTAAATCGGGGTCAATCTACTTCAAGGATGAACAGAAGCTACAACCAACCGCAGGTAAATCATTCTCAATTTTCCTCAAGAATGAATGTCAATGGAAACTACAATCACCTGGTCGGTAGATTTGATAATCGCAGGAATTTCTTTAATGGCCAATGTTTCTCATGTCATAACTTTGGACACAAAGCTGCTCAATGTGTTGCCTACAAGACCATCATGACTAGAGAAGCACGAAATCAAAGGAGTGTGACTAGGATCATGAAGAGGACCTACAATAACTTTTATGCACTTGAAAATGAAATAGAATGCTCTATTTGTAACAACTTCGGTCATGAAGATTCTGAATGTAGGAGTAAGTTTCGGCAAACATCTCAAAGGGAGGAAGCTTCATTGGGTACCAAAACATGGAGAAAGAAGGAACCAGAACCAGAAAGATGTGGTATAGCCTTATATGGGGAAGGACAGGAAAATTAGTGGTACATTGACAGTGGATGCTCGAAACATATGACAGGTGATAAAGAAAAACTTCAGTCATATAGTGCCTTAGAAAAGGAGAGGAAGGTCTCATTTGGAAATGACACCCCTGCACTCATAAAAGGTAAAGGCTCTGTTCTTTTAAAAGAAAAGGTCAAAGCTGGAAATGTTATGTATGTTGATGGCTTAAAGCATAATCTATTGAGTGTTCGTCAAATGCGTGATCAAGGAAATGAGGTAGCATTTCGATCAAATGGATGTATTGTTCGTGAGCTTGATACAGGAGAAACAATGATCAAAGGCATAAGAACTCCAACTAATTTATACATACTCAAGGGAGGACAACAACAATGTTATCTAAGCAAAAATGATGAACACTGGCTATGGCACAAAAGATTGGGGCATCTAGGCTTCCCTCAGATAAGGAAAGCACGCAAATATCAGGTTGTTCGTGATCTTCCTGACATCAAAATTCCAGACAATACAATATGCAAATCATGTCAATTTGGTAAACAAACCAGAACACACTTCCTTGAGAAAGAAGGATCAGCTAGTAATCCACTTGAACTTGTCCATACTGATTTATGTGGTCCATCAAGGAAAAAGTCACCTCGTGGAGAAGAATACTTTATGTTCATTGACAACTTTTCCAGGATGTGTTGGATAGGACTTTTGAACCATAAAGACGAAGCTTTCGAAAAGTTCAAAGCTTTCAAAGCCTTGATTGAAAACGAATCAAATCGCAAAATCAAATGCCTCAAGTCCGATCAAGGAGGGGAATTTACCTCAAACGAATTTTTTAACTTTTGTGAAGAACATGGAACAAGAAGGGAATTCTCTACTGCAAGGACTCCTCGGCAAAATGGAGTGGTAGACAGGATGAACAAAATGGTTCAACAAATGGCTCGTGCTATGCTTGATGAGTCTGGAACTCCTACAACCTTCTGGGGTGAAGTTGCATTTGCTACCGTTACTATTCTCAAAAAAACAAACGTCTGGGTAAACATCACTCAAACTCCTCATGAACTTTGGTATGGTAAGACTCCTACGGTAAAATACTTTAAAGTTTTTGGAAGCAAATGTTACATCAAAAGGACTGATGAAAATCTTGGCAAGTTTGAACCTAGAGCAGATGAAGGCATTCTCCTCGGTTACTCTTCCCGAAGTAAAGGATATAAGTGTTACAATAAAAGACTTGGAAAAATTGTTGAAAGTATTGATGTGGTGGTTGATGAAGTAGGCGACAATCCAAAGTAGATAAAAACCGAAGATTTTGAAGATGAAGAGGACTATCCTTCAACATCAGATCAGACTAATGATGAAGAAGAAACTTATGAGGCACCAGAAAAACAAATAAGAGTAGAAGGAAAGACTCCATCCAGGTATGTCCAGAAGAACCGTCTAGAGACTCAAATTTTGGGGCAGAAAGAGGCAAGTGTACAAACAAGAAGAACTATTACAAAAGCTTCAAGCTATCTATCATTGCTCTCCTTCGTCGAACCATGAAATATAAGTGAAGCATGCAAAGATGAATGCTGGGTCAAGGCCATGAATGAAGAACTTGAGCAGATTGAAAAGAATAACACTTGGGAACTAGTTCCTAGACCTAATAATAAGAATGTCATAGGGACCAAATGGATATTCAAAAACAAGCTGAATGAAAATGGAGATGTTATCAGAAACAAGGCAGAACTTGTTTGTAAAGGGTATGCTCAACAAGAAGGTATAGACTTTGAAGAAACTTTTGCACCGATTACTAGACTTGAAGCCATAAGAATGTTCCTTGCTCTTTCTAGCTTTCAGAAGTTCAAAGTATCTCAAATGGATGTGAAATATGTCTTTCTAAATGGAGACTTTGAAGAAGAAGTGTATATTGAGCAACCAGATGGATTCATCCTTAGAAATGATCCATAACTTGTATGCAGACTCAGAAAGGCTCTCTATGGCCTTAAATAGGCTCCAAGGGCTTGGTATTTGCATCTGGACAAATACCTCCATCAACAAGGTTTTTCAAAAGGATCAACAGATAACAATCTATATATAAAAATTGACAATGATAAATTGCTAGTACTTGTTGTGTATGTTGATGATATCATCTTTGGTAGCAATGAAGAAGCCATGAGTCAAAACTTTTCTTTGGTAATGCAGAAAGAATTTGAAAAGTCCCTGCTTGGTGAACTCACATATTTTCTTGGTTTACAAGTCCAACAAAACAAAGACGATATCTTTCTATCACAAACCAAGTACCTCAAGCAGATCTTGAAGAAATATGGCATGGAAGATTCAAAATCAGTATGTACCCCTATGGTAACAGAATGCAGCCTCAGTGCAAATGATGAATCAGCAATAGTACATCAACCAACCTATAGATGCATGATTGGTAGTTTTCTCTATCTAACAGGTACCCAACCAGACATCATGCATGCAATGGGAATAGTTGGAAGATTCTAGGAAAATCCAAAAGAAACACACCTTCAAGCAGTTAAAAGGATTTTCAAATATCTTCAAGGAACACAAAACTATGGTTTATGGTATCCTAGAGATACAGATCTCACACTTCATGCATATACAGATGCAGAAAGGGTAGGAAGCATGGATGACAGAAAAAGCACTAGTGGTGGTGCATTCTTTATGGGGTCTAGATTAGTATCTTAGTTCAACAAGAAACAAAGTTCAATTGCATTATCTACAACTGAAGCAGAATATGTGGCTGTTGTATCTTGCTGCACACAACTCCTTTGGATGATGCAAACATTGCAAGACATTCAAGTCACTTGTACTCCACCTATGTCCATTTTATGTGATAATACAAGTGCAATCAGTATTTCTAAGAATCCTGTCATGCATTCAAAAACCAAGCACATACCTATCAAATATCATTTTCCCTGGGAACAAGTTCTTGAACAAAAGGTCAAATTGGAGTATGTTCCCTCCAAGGAAAAAGTTGTTGATATATTCACCAAACCACTGCCCAGGGAGACATTTTAATACCTCAAATAGAAGCTGGGAGTAGTTGATGCATCATCTTGCTGTTGATACTTATCTGTTTCAGGGAAAGTGGTTGTACGTGAGTTTCATGAAGATCATCCACGTACATACGCCGGTTTCTGCGGATACAGTCATGTATATGTTGGTTTGAAGAATATCAGTGGGCTAGACTCAAGATGAAAAGAGTCTCATATGGGTCTAACATAGACCATCTGTTACATGTGGAACTAGTGTGGAGGGAGATCATGGTTGCTGGTTTGGATGATGATCGACAAATGTTGTTGATGATAGTTGCTGATGACTATCATAGTCTTGTCTTAGATATTTAGTCTCTATGGCATGTATTTCTTTTATTATCAAGGTCATGTAACGGCCTATTTTTGGTTTCCCCGCTATGTGTGGGATGGATAATGTAATGTTCTTGTTTTATCATGTGTAAGCTTTTGGTGTATTCCCACTTGGTTGGGAGATGGATGTATGTATGAGTCTTTGGTGATATGAAGGTCATTTATGATGTATAGAGTCATGTTCTTCTTGTAGAAAATCTTTTTGCAGACATTGCTTACAGTCAGGGGGAGCATGAACAACACACTTCAACAGAGCAGAGGTTTCAGCATGTACTCAGGGGAGCATAACCCTTTGCCCTTGATGACAAAGGGGGAGAGTGACTTGGGGTTGCCATCAAGTCCAAAGGGGGAGATTATTGGCATTATGACACAGGCTTGGCACTATGGCACAGGTATTGTCCTTGATGGCAACTCACTCGGCAAATCACTCAAATGAAAGTTCAGGGTCATAGGCTCTCAGAATAAAGGAAAAGGAGGTATACACAAGTTCCCGTTGACCAAGCCACGTATACACGCGGATTCACAGACCAAAAGGAACGTATGCGTATACACGCACTTTCATGCACTTAAAAGCACATACAGTTTGAAAAGCTTGGTTTTTGGACCTATGGTTTTGGATCATGGTATCTCATCCGAAGTGTTGAACCCAGGTATTTGCACCCAGGTATTGGTTCTAAGTGGTTTTGTACCATGGTATTGAGTAAGGCCTAAGACTATAAAAGGGGAAGGAGATCATTAGGCAAAGGCACTCAAGGATTGAATATCTTATGAAGAGCAAGATCTAGAATATTGGTCATTGGGTTATGGTGCATAACTGGATTTGAATCAAGGAGGAACCTAAGCGCTGGAAGAAGGATAAGTTCTATTGATGGGTCAAGATCATAAGGCTTGAAGAGAAGTATCTTTGTGTGATTTTGATCTGTTATTTTTGGCGCTTGATCTATAAATTTGATGATCTGGGTATAACTGATGTCTGAATAATTGAAAAGGGTAAATTATCTTTTATAGATTTGTACGCAGGTTCAACATAACAAAGGCACGTATACACGCATGTTCGGTCATTCAAAATAACGTATGCGCAAGTTTGTCTTAATATAACAGCGATGCATGCAGGTTCTACATATTGAAGTAGCGTACGTCTCATAAAATATGTTTTAGCTACTTCTGTTTATTGCAGTAGTGTTCTGGGTTCAGGATTGGGTTCTGGTTACTGTTATTGTATTCTGGCTACAACATTCAGAAAAGTGATTGTTTGATTCAGTTTTGATTGGTGCAAAGGAGATTGATTAATGCAAATATATTTGATGTTAGATTGATGTTATTGATGGATTCAGTCTGAAAATTTATGAAACGTGGTCCCTGGAAGAATAGAGAGGGTTGTAGCCTTCCGAAGGTCAACACCTACGTACTAGTACATCAGTTAGTACAAGAGCTAAGGGGGTTGTAGCTCCCTTCCAGGAGAAGCTGGAGAATGAGAGAAGGTGGTAGCCTTCTGCAGGTAGAAGCATGCGTACTGGTATAAGACTGCACCAGTATAGAAATATTGTAAAAATAAGTTTCTTATTGAAAGAAGATAGAGATGAATTGTAGCAGGTGGTTTTCACCCACATTGGGTTTCCACCTTATATATTGTGTTCATGTGTGTGATTGCTTGTACTGTTTACTGCACTTAATTACTGTTTTATGGTTCTGATACACAGATTAAGATCAACTAACTAAGCTAACTAAAATTAGAAGTCTGCAAGATATACACGGTTTTCTCTAAACACAGGATCGTATATACACAGGTTTAATTAACAGAAGTAGCGTATATCAATTTATTTATGGAAATGGAAAATTGTTAAATTGATAATACTGATTCACACCCCCCCCCCCCTCAGTATTATTTCCAACATGATCTTCATGCCTTTGAATTTGAATAAATCTTCAATCTATTATTTCTTTTCCATAAAATGCCCCAATTCTGCCACATATATTTTCATTACCCTGAAATTGTTGGATTTGAATTTTGTTGGTTGATTTCTTTCCTTCATATATGGAAACAAATTTCTGCCTCATAATACTCTGCCAATTGAATCCTTTGACTATTGATTCAATATCCTTTATTCTTACTCCAACAAAGCTAACAAATATCAAGACTTGAATTCTATCAGTTTCAGATAGTAAATAATAGAGAAAACTTGCAAATTGATGCCAACCGATCTCTTGTTAACATGAACTTGCACCCATCTCCTTCAAAAAATGTGAAAGGAAGATTAATCCAATTTGCCAGTGAACCATTAACATGAAAATATACTCCATATATAAATTTCACCCAGAAAACTGTGATGATAATTAAAAGAGTTGCAAGAACTCCACCAACTGAAAATAACAAATTACTTCAAAAATAAAACCAACTATGAATTTACAATTTTTTCTTCACTTGACAAATTTTTTGAAGGTCACACTGATTCCTTTGAGTAGGGGTACTAAGACCATTTTTTTAAGAATATTGAGCATTGTTTGTCGCTGCTTGTCCTAAAGAGTTGGCTGGCCTAAAATGTGATGTTTATTGTTCTTTTTAATGTGAATCCCTTCAAAATTGGAGAACTTCAAGAATTGTGCATTCATTGTTTGTATGAAATGTTTCTCTATCCTTGGTGCCCTAGGTAAATTCCCTCGAAATCGTTGTCTACTTCCTGAATTTCTTACTCAGATAATTATCTCACCTATTATGTGAGAAATCTTTCTATATATGAAATATTACACAAAGATAAAATTGTTGAAACTTTAGCACACAACCCCTGATTACTATTTTAGTGACAATCATTTAGCATCTAACTTCTCTATATGAGGCCAAATCATCAAATTCTTGTTTTGATTTGATAATTTTTATGTATACATTCTTGCAAATTTGTTGGCACAAATCTGGAAAATTATGGCGTTAGATAAGTAATCTTGGAACTGCTGTGTATTGGGTTATCACATTGATCATCAACTCACACCTGGACAACCATTTGACACTTGTGAACTTAGCAGTTCTACTCCAGAGTTTGAAATTTCCTTGGAAACATTTGGCAGCTCTGTGGACAAGTGTCATTCAAACACTTGGTTGTTCATTAAATTCTTGCGTGATGATATGCGACTTTTTGGAGATTCACATATCATATCATATGACAACATGAGGCCCACTGTTACATTGTCAAATTTGTATAGTGTTCACAACTTCATTTCCATGGGGCGGTGAGCTTTGTCATTGATGTTTTTGTACTACAAACTAGAAGAATGTGGGGTTCTTGCTCAATAAATAGTGTATAATATTTTCTTTTGACATTTCACCTTCTTTCTTCCATATCTGTCAATGAAGGGGACCCACGACAATAGTCTACTTGTAAATGCAACTATTTATTCTCTTTTAAAACTTCGGTTTTTAGATTCAACTTCCTAATATGTTTCCACATTTTTTGCAGACATTGAGACAACATGGAAAAGAAATGGAAGACTATTAACGGCCTTGAGGTGCAAGACCCTAAAGAGAAAATCATATTTTCTAGTAAATATTTAGTTTGGTCTAAAGTATACAAGACGAACATGAATATTGACCGCGTTGCAAAAATTCCTAAACTAAGAATTAATTATTTTATTAAAGGAGAGGAATTGAATCCAGCTGCTCCATGTTCCTTCCAACGTCGAATAATCAAAACTCCAAGCTCAAGGCCTAGTCCTGCCTTACTATGGGAACTGTAAGTATTTTAGAAAAGCCTTGTTTAATTGTTGATATTAACAATGCTTTATCATTTGTCATATGTGTTGACATTTCAAAATTTATTTTGTAGTTATACTTGCTCATATGGCCTAGAGGACAAGAGAGAAGAATGGAAAACCAAACTAAGGCGTTCAATTGTCAAAAAGAGGGGTTGCCAATGCCACTTTATTATAAAGGTCATGGTTCAAGATCCCGATGTTGCAATAATAACATACAACATGTATGATCATGAAGATGGGCAAGGATGGCCTTGTCATGGCAAACACGACACTTTAGGTGATGATGGTCCTCAGAGGAAGTCAAGACTTTCAAGAGACATGATTTCTTATTTAGAAAGTTGTCTTTTCCTTCAAGTGCCAATTGACTCTGTTTGTAAAATGCATATTAAGAAATATGTTGACATACATGCCACAGCTCGGGTTAGGGATTTTTTCTTACGCAAAAAAGATATTGTAAACATCTATAAACGTTTGACAAAAGAAAATTACCAACTGCATAGCAAAGATGAAATGAGTGTGAATCTCTGGTATGAAAAACACCATAATGATTTCTTCTTCTACTAGAAGCCCAATGGTGGAGAGATCCCTTTTATTATTGGAATACAAACAAAATGGATGTTGGAAACTGTTATGAAACCAGCTCACAAAAAGATAGAAAAGAGAGATCCACGCCTTAGAATTCAGCCTCTTCGAGGGGGCAACCTCCTTTACATTACATAAATGAACAATTCTTGGATGATACAAATGACAAAACCTCCTTTCTATATATAGGAGTCTAAGGAGTCACAATATAATCCAGCCGACCTAACAATAATAATATAAAGCCACAAAAATAACAATAGAGGGATTCTATGGGGCACAGAGATAACAATATGGGGGTAATAGGGGCACAACAATATAAATAGGGGGTATAACTACAATAGTAATGGGGTAATCACTAGTATTATAGGGACCCAACATGCCCCTCTCCTTCAAAAAAGTGTTGTCCTCAACGCTTGAGCAGTTCTGGATACTTCTGCATAAAATTCTCATCCTCCCATGTGGAATCTTCAGCGGATAAGTTCTTCCACTTGATAAGATACTCTGAAATTGATCGATTTCGTAGCTGTCGAGTTCTTGTTTCTGTGATTGCTTCCGGTTCCAATATAATTTTTCCTTCCTCGTCAAGTTCTGGCAATATTGTTTGAATTGGGAGCTTGTCACCTATAACCTTCTTTAAACATGAAACATGGAAAACTGGGTGCAATCGAGAAGCTGCAGGAAGCTCCAATTTGTATGCCATAGTACCAATCTTTTCCAACACCTTGTACGGACCATAATACTTTGGTGATAATTTATTATCCTTCTTAGCTTGCTTTAGGGACATTTGCTTATATGGTTGTAGCCGTAGGAATACCCAATCACCTACATCAAAACTTCTTTCACTGCGATGTTGATCTGCCTGTTGTTTCATTCTATTTTGTGCCAACACGAGGTTATCTTTTAAGAGTTGGAGGACTTGTTGTTGATGTTCGATGTGATGTTCCACTGCCTGAACCTTAGAATTTTCTCTTAAATATGATGTGATGGATGGTGGTTGATACCCATAAAGTGCCATAAATGGGGTCATTTTTGTTGCTGTATGGAAGGAAGTGTTATACCACCATTCAGCCAGAGGCAACCATTTGACCCATTGTGTCTGTTTATCAGATACAAAGCAACGAAGATATCCTTCCAAACATTTGTTTACTATCTCAGTTTGCCCATCAGATTGAGGATGATAAGATGAGCTATGAGCTAACTGAGTACCAAGACAAGAAAATAATTCTGTCCAAAAATTTCCAGTGAAAATGGGATCTCTGTCACTTACAATAATCTTTGGGTTTCCATGTAGCTTTTGAACTGTTTCCATAAATGCAGTAGAAACTGTACTGGCTTTAAATGGATGTGATAATGCACAAAAGTGTGCATACTTGGTAAGTCTGTCAACTACCACCATGATGACACTCTTTCCCTCAGACTTGGGTAAACCTGTGATAAAATCCATTGAAACCTCCTCCCAACGTTGGCTTGGAATGGATAAAGGTTGTAATAGACCTGGTGTCTTAATTGTTTCAACTTTATTTTGCTGGCAAACCAAACATTCCGCCACAAACTTTTGAATATCTGATTTAAGGCCATCCCAAAAAATTCCTTCTTAACCCTGTGGTAAGTTTTTAAAAATCCTGAGTGCCCTCCTAAGGGAGAAGTGTGCAATTCCATAAGAATCTTTTGTTTTAGCTGGGAATTCTTACAGAGGTATAAGCGATCTTTGTACCATAATGAATCATTTTTCCAGCTAAATGTATCAGAAGTACTGGAATCTTGTTGTAGCTTTTGAATAAGTGCCCACACTTCTTCATCGTTCTTCCATTCCTCCCTTGCTTCTTTTATCCAATCTGGTTGGATAATAGAAATGGCACACAACAATGCTTCCACATCCTCATCCTTTCTTGAGAGTGCATCTGCCACCACATTTTGCTTCCCTTTTTTGTAGATGATTTCAAAGTCATAACCCAACATCTTTGTGACCCACTTTTGTTGCTCTTCAGAGGATAATCTTTGTTCTAAAAAGTATTTAAGGCTATCATGATCCGTTTTTACCTTGAAGTGTCTTCCCATTAGGTAGGGTCGCCATTTCTTAAGTGCATGGAGTATTGCCAACATTTCCTTCTCATAAATAGCTTTGCTTAAAAACTTTCCCTTGATTGGACGACTTTCAAAAGCAATGGGTCTTTCATCTTGCATTAGAACAGCACCAATTCCATTTCCTGAAGCATCACATTCCACAATAAAGGTTTTTGTGAAGTCCGGTGTAGCTAAGACCGGTGCTTGGCACATTGCCTCTTTAAGATTTTCAAAGGCCTTTGTTGCTTCTGAAGTCCATGAAAATGAATCTTTCTTCAATAATGTTGTTAGAGGTGCTGCTATTCTCCCATAATTCTTAACAAACTTGCGATAATACCCTGTCAACCCAAGAAATCCTCGCAGATGCTTTATGGATGTGGGGATTTTCCATTCCTTAATGGCTTTAATTTTGCTAGGGTCTACCTTAACTCCTTCATGAGATACAATATGACCCAAATATTCCACCTCCTGGACTCCAAAGAAACATTTGGATCTTTTTGCATATAATTGTTTCTCCTCCAATAGTTGTAACACCCTGTCAACATGTTCAACATGATCCTTCCAAGACTTGCTGTAGATTAGTATATCATCAAAAAATACTAACACAAATTTTCTAAGGAATGGTTTGAAAATTGAATTCATCAAACCTTGAAATGTTGAAGGTGCATTGGTAAGGCCAAAAGGCATGACCAAAAATTCATAATGACCCTCATGAGTTCTAAATGCCGTTTTCGGAATGTCTTCAATCTTCATTCTAATTTGATGATATCCAGAACGAAGATCCAACTTGGTGAAGTAAATTGATCCATGCAATTCATCCAATAATTCATCAATAACAGGAATGGGGAACTTATCTTTAATAGTGAGCTTGTTGAGCTCCCTATAATCTGGACACATGCGCCATGATCCATCCTTCTTGTGCACCAATACTACTGGAGCTGAGAAAGAACTTTGACTCGGTTGAATTATACCAGCCTCTAGCATTTCTGCAACCATACGTTCAATTTCACTTTTTTGGACATATGGATATCTGTACGGCCTGATGTTTGGAGGAACACTTCCTGGAATCAGATGAATAGCATGATCATGATCACGCATAGGTGGGAGACCTTTGGGAGTCTCAAATACCTTGGAATGATTGTCCAGGACTTTTTGGAGATCTGGAGAAATAGATGATTCCAATGTGGAAACATCTAGCGAACATAATTGTGCAATTACACCTCTTTGCTCCTTTTTTAGAAGCTTTGTCATGCCATTAGAGCTGATTATCTTTCCTGGTTTCCCTGCAATACCCCTTAATTCAACTTCCTTTCCTTCCACAGAAAATTTCATGAAAAGTTCTTGAAAATTAAAAGCTATTGTACCCAAGGATTGTAGCCATTGGACTCCTAGTACAACATCAGCACCTCCCATTGGAATGGAAAGCATTGGGCTAGTCAATACATATTCTCCCATGGATAGCTTGATATTATGGCACTTTCCAGAACAATTTATTGTTCCTCCATTTGCAATCATCACTTGACACTCTGGTGCTGGATATAGGAAGCAATTCAATTCTTTTGCTACCCTACAATGAATAAAATTGTGGGTGCTTCCTGAATCAATCAACACTATTACCTTTTTCTTCTTGATTTGTCCTTCTATCTTGA
This sequence comes from Pinus tabuliformis, assembly GCA_031772625.1. Lineage (NCBI taxonomy): Eukaryota > Viridiplantae > Streptophyta > Pinopsida > Pinales > Pinaceae > Pinus > Pinus tabuliformis. The sequence continues at coordinate 230,248,668 of CM062819.1, read as the reverse complement.
TGGTTTGAGGAGTGGTAATTCCTGCCAATGCATTACAAGATATGGTCGGATTTATTTGTTCTTCATCTAGGCTTTGTTCCTGGAATATATCCTCTTCTTTTGACCTTTCTTGCTCCTTTTCTTCTTCCTCTTCACAATCTATGTAGAATAATTTCTTCTCAGCACACTTATGACCTTTTGTGTATTTTCTATCACAATTGTAACAAAGCCCTTTTGCTCTTTTTTCTTCCAATTGTTGTGGTGTCAACCTTGTAGGTTGTGGAAGACTATGGGCAACAACACTTCCGTCTTTATAGTTGTGAATGGTATGCTTCCTGCTTGCCATAATTTTGCTTTCCATTTTTCTTGCTAACCTGAATGCCTTCTCTAATGAATCAGGTTCCCAAAGGCGCACATCATGTTGGATATTATCCTTTAAAGACCCTATGAACACATCAATCCTATGCTCCTCTGGAATATCTTTTACCCTTATGTTCAATTTTTGGAACTCCTCAATGTGCTCCATTATTGAACCCTTTTGTTTGAGACTTATCAATTGGCTAAAAAAAGTGTTGCTTTTTGTATCCTCATAATGTGCTATCAATTCTTCCGTAAAAATTGCCCAAGTGATAAATTGTTTACGAGAACAAAGCCATTGATACCATACAAACTGATTTGGTTCCAAATATAAAGTTGCCATACGTACCTTTTGTGTGTTTTGCACATTATTGAGATCGAAGAATTGCTCCATCTGTAATATCCATGTGGCGGGATCCTTGCCATCAAACTTCCTCATATCGATTTTTGGAACATGGTGAGTCTTCGATCCAACATTAGAGTCTATGAAATCATGTTTAACATTTCTTTTGTTCTCATCATGAGTTTCCTTTACTACCTTTTCACCATTAGTGACCCTTTCTTGTAGCAACTTCTTCAATTCTTCCATGTCTGTCTTCAAATCTATCTTCAAATCATCCATCTTAGCTTCCATTCCCTTTATCTTAGATTCCACGCCATTTACCTCAGCTTCTGTTAGCTTTTGTGAGCGTGACATTTGTTGCACTTGTTCTTGTAATTTTGATATATCATGTAGCATTTCTTCCTCTTCTTCATGAGTCATGCTAGAGCTTTCAGGTTCCTTACTAGGTGTTTGCATTTTCTTTCCTCGGGGCATCAGTTACTGATAATAATGCTTTACTATGCCCTTTGAATTCCGTTAAACCAAGCTTACACAAAAATTTAAAAAAAAAACTACACACCTTTTTTCACTTTATAGAAGCCTGATATTGAATCTGATGTATCTCTGTAATTTCGGATCATCCAATTCTGAAATTGCTACCTATAGTAGTCTTCTGCGTCCTCTTTCCAATGCCACAAGTCTGAGCCAAATTGGATTCTCCAAAGAAGAGTTACGTGAAATCTCCCACAGTGACTTGCTTTTAGATTAGTTCAGTAGAGCGAACTTGTACGACGTGCCACGAGTCCCTGTTTCAACCTTTGAATCTAAAACACACATACACGAAACTACAGTCCGTCCTCTTTCTGTACCTTCTTATGAAATTTCAATCCAATCCCCAGAGAGAAAGTTATGACGATTTTCCCCAGGTCGCCTGTTTGTAATGTAATTCAGGAGTCTGCAAAAAGACCAACTTCCTCAGATCATATCTCCGCCAATATCGCGCGAAACACTCTGAAATTCAGACCCAAGGTTCAGCGCGATTTCTTCTCAAATGGGTTTTTTTTGCGACTTCTGAAACGTCACAGAAAAAAAGTTATAGCGAAAATTCCACGATGACCTGTTTGGAGCAGCGAGACCCTAGAATCCAAAGCTCTGATACCAAATGTTATGAAACCAGCTCACAAAAAGATAGAAAAGAGAGATCCACACCTTAGAATTCAGCCTCTTCGAGGGGGCAACCTCCTTTACATTACATAAATGAACAATTCTTGGATGATACAAATGACAAAACCTCCTTTCTATATATAGGAGTTTAAGGAGTCACAATATAATCCAGCCGACCTAACAATAATAATATAAAGCCACAAAAATAACAATAGAGGGATTCTATGGGGCACAGAGATAACAATATGGGGGTAATAGGGGCACAACAATATAAATAGGGGGTATAACTACAATAGTAATGGGGTAATCACTAGTATTATAGGGACCCAACAAAAACTATGGTCAAGTTATCCCATAATAGCTTGATAGCCATGTACTCAAAATTCAGTACAAATAAATATGGAGTGAGTATTTTTTGCAATGATAGCTTTAATGAATCATTTTGGTTATAATGATTCAATATGATTATTGACTTAAAATTAACTTCAATTTTTTTAATATGACAGTATCAATTGTACATGCTTGCGGTGTTTGATGAGTAACAAATTGGGGTTCCAGTCGCATGGTGGTGATGTCATGTAATACATCACAAGATATAGCGGTATGGCTGGAGCACCTCATGCATAGGTGTTTTCAACTTCGTCCTGACTGGAAGGTCAATGCCTATATGGTTGATGATGCATTGGCTGAAATCATTGCTTTGAGGTAACATCAATATTCTTATTTGACATTGCAAGTTGCATTCATTCTAAATATTTCTCACTTAAAATGAATTAAGTTTGGCAGGAGAATCACAAGATGTGAAGTGATCTTGTGTATTTGGCATGTAAGGAGGGCATGGCTAAAGAATGTTAATCGGTTGGCCAACAGTTTAGAAAAAGCAAAAGAGATGTTCAATGAACTTGGTTATATCATGAAAAATGTTTCTAATGATGAAGTGGATAATGTAATCAATGGTTTTTTCACCAAATTTGCAGCCGAGGAGAAGTTTTTGGACTATTTCCACAAGAATCGGGTTGCTGGTGAAAATGTGCGTAGGTTCGCATACTATTTTTTTTAGTTCATACGTTTTTTATTTTATAACGACAAGATATATTTATTCGTTTGATTTTTACATTTAGGGATGTGGGTTAAAGGTTGCCGAGATTTTCCTCATGCAAATCAGGAGACAAAAAATGTTGTGGAGTCATACCATGGTTATCTCAAGACAACCTTTCTATGTGATAGGCAAAGAAATGTTCTCGTAGGATGGATTGGCTATTCTATCCTCTAATAAAAAATGTTGATCCATGTTATCAATTCAAGGAAATTCTGAAAAAAGAAGGATATTTGAACAACCACAAGAAAGAGATGCAGCTTGAATCATCAATGGAAAAGGCTAGAAGAATTCCATACAGTGATTGCAGGCCTCATGAGAGTATCTCACACTTATTGGGTGAGGAGTCAAAGTAAACCTAATAAGCAACATCTTATCATATGGCACCGCACAAATTTTATCACTTGTGATTGCCCATGGTCTATTCGTGGAAACATTTGCAAGCATGCTATAAAGGTAGATTGGTTACATTCCTCCTTAATGGATTCAGACCCTTTATTGGATCTTGATACCACACCTAATAGTGGCACCAAACCTTGATGCAGATACTAACACAACTAATATGGATGATGAAAATGTTGAAGACCTTAATTTGTTGAGAGAGGAGTTGTTTGGCTATATAGACATGTTTCAGAATAGTCCTCCTTCTACTGTGAGCAAGACAAAACAATTGATTGATTTGGCTAAAAAAATTGTGGATGATGTTAATGATATTCATATTATGGATTATGACTTCACCCTTGGGTTGGGTGCTTAGTCATCTTTGAAGAGGAAGAAGAGCTTCCTTAGTCCTTAAAAGAAAAATAAAAGAAGCAAAAAAAATGCCAGCTTGGATATTGATTTGAATGTCCCTGCATCTGAAGATCAACCATTTCAATTTCAACACCTCAATAAGCGTGGTCATCCTCGCTCTAACAATGCATCCTCGACTGTCCCAAGTAAGTTCTATAGAGAGATTAGATGATATGTGTTTTCTCTTAACTATGTGCATTGGTTGTTGTTGATGTTGTTAATGTAGTGTTTGAATGTTTGCAGGGGTGCACCATCCAAATATTGTGCCTTCACTTGAAGCACGTAGACAGAAGAACCATCGCTCTATTTATCACATGAGTCAAGGTGCATTTGATGGGACACCTAATGATGTATTCTGTATTCTGATGCCTCTATAAATTACCATCATATTATTTGCTCTGATGGAAATTACATTGTTATCTTATAGATACAACATCTTCTTCAATGGATCGCCCTCCATCCGAACATGATTGGGTCATTAACAACTCCCAAATTGGTGATTTGCCGGGTTTGTTGCTATGCTTTTTCTCTTAACTATGTGCACTGGTTGTTATTGATGTTGTTAATTTAGTGTTTGAATGTTTGCAGGGGTGCACCATCCCTTTATTTATCACATCAATCAAGGTGCATTTGATGGGACACCTAATGCTGTAGTTTGTATTCTGATGCCTCTATAAATTAACGTCATATTATTTGCTCTGATGGAAATTACATTGTTATGTTACAGATACAATAGCTTCTTCAATGGATCTCCCTCCATCCGAACATGATTGGCTCATTGACAACACCCAAATTGGTCATTTTCCAGGTTTGTTGCTATGCCATTTCTCTTATATGTGTGCACTGGTTGTTGTTGATGTTGTTAATGTAGTGTTTGAACATTTGCAGGGGTGAACCATCCCAATAATGTGCCTTCACTTCAAGCACATAGATAGAAGCATCATCCCTCTATTTATCACATCACTCAAGGTGCATTTGACGGGACACCTAATTGATGTAGTTTGTATTCTGATGCCTCTATAAATTAACATCATATTATTTGCTCTGATGGAAATTACATTGTTATGTTACATATACAATAGCTTCTTCAATGGATCTCCCTCCATCCGAACATGGTTGGCTCATTGACAACACCCAAATTGGTCATTTTTCAGGTTTGTTGTTATGCATTTTCTCTGCACTGGTTGTTGTTGATGTTGTTAATGTAGTGTTTGAATATTTGCAGGGGTGCACCATCCGTATATTGTGCCTTCACTAGAAGCGTGTAAAAATAAGCACCATCGATCTGTTGATCACATGAGTCAAGGTGCATTTAATGGGATCCCTAATTGATATAGTTTGTGTTTTGATGCCTGTATTAATTCACATGATATTGTTTGGTCTCATGGAAATTGCATTGTTATCTTACAGAAACAAAAACTTCTTCAATGGATCAACCTCCATCCGAACATGATTGGCTCATTGACAACACCCAAATTGGTGATTTTCCAGGTTTGTTTCCATGTTTATGCTCTTAGTTTGCTCTTAAATTATGTAGTGGTTGTTGTTGCCGTTGTTAATATGGTGTCTGAATGTTTGCATATTGAACTAGGACACAGAATAAACCAGCAGGGCTGAGGAAAATACATAAAGGTTAACCAACTTGTAGGCTTCTCAAACAAGTTGTGAGAGAAAATTCAGCTTCTTCTTCTTTAATCTCCCACATACTAGCATTCGTGTCATGAATGTCATTGCAGTTGATGATGCTAGGTTGTTGAGGATTCTTGGTGTAGTGACTAGCTTTTGTTAGGTGTGATTCTTATATATGAGGAGTTGGTTGTTAGGGTTTTCTTGGTTTCGCTGGCTAGGGTTTGAAATTGTTCCAACTTGTGATAAGTTGCAAGTATGTACATGTACTTTATCTTTTCTATATAAATAAAGTGTTTCAATGGTCCAATAATCGAGTACTTGCATATTTGATTATGATCTTGCCTTCTCTTTCTTCATTGGGTAATTTCCAACACTTTTTTTTATAATGACAATTTCACATGACATAATGCAATAAATCATTATATACAACAAACACTGCAATGCCTCTTGCACCTGAAGCACTTCTTATATAAAAGGGAAGTAGCTGATATGTATGGTATATGTAGACTTGAAGATGTGTCTCTTTGACAACAACTTTTGTGTTTTTGGTTTAAAAATAAATCAACTTTACCAATACATTTATTAATGGTTATTGCTGTGCATGCTCATATTTCTTCAAAATGGAGTTCTTCTGTGGTATTTTCTAAAATAAATTTCATGTTTTTATACTAAAACAAGTTGCTGGACCTGTACATAATTTCTGGGCAAATTCAAACATTTGAAGGTGACATATGCATACTCCTATGTATGCATTGTCCATGTGGAAGGTGCTGATACTATTGATATTTTATCTTAATTAAAGCACAACTTATATGTAGTCATATATTTCTTATTTGCTCACTGATATTTCTCAATCTATCCCACAATTGTTGGTTGCCCCATGGGTTATCAGTGGTATGTGTATTTTCATCTTTAATAAAAGTGATCTTGGCATGTTCACAAATCTTGCTACCATATGGATTTTATGTTATTTGTGTTATATTGAAGTCTCTTTGGCATATATGTTCATTGTACCTTCCTATTTGCAGATAAAAGCTCAAACAGTCACCTACAACAATATGTAAACCAACACTTTGACAAAATATCAAAATGGCTAGAATCGTATAAACATATAATATCAGTGGTCATATTTCTTTAGGATGGAATTTTCTTGTGGTATTTTCTAAAATAAAATTCATGTGTCTATACTAAATCAAGCTGTTGGACAGTGTTCCGCAAAGCAGAATATGTGTTTAATAATCGAGCTCAAAGCAATTGGGTTAGCACAAGAAACATTCCAGGTGTTATTTGATAAAAGGGAAAGCATGTGTGTTCAATTGTTTAAAATAGTTTCCAAAAGTAGACAATGACATCGATGAAGATGAACACAAAGAAAAAGTAAGACAAGAAGACTTGGGAAATCAAAATTAAGCATTCAAATAGGTACATCTAAAATTGTTGATATTTGATTTGGTGATCCTCTCACAATGACTTGTTCAAGGTATGGTACAAAGGTTCTCGTCCATATTTCCCTGGTTTGGGCTTGGGTGTTTCTTGGCTTCAAAAAAACTGAGAACTAGTTGAAGGAACTTTTCAGTGTGTTGTCGAAGCAGGGGAGGCTAACTGTGATGCCATTCTTCCCACGTCCTTCTTTGTTGAACAACCCATCAAACCCAATGTTTGTGCCTTGATTCTAAGCACTGTGATTGCCTAGAATAAGCTAAGGGGAAATAGAGTGATTAGGGGGCTCCTTGTTGCACAAGTATGCCACTTTCATTTCAACCTTTTGGACTTGGACAGTGTTCTGCAAGTGAATATTTACACAGATCAGGGTACAGACATACCAATAAAAAAAAATGTTCAGTTTGTGCCTTGCTACGAAGTGCTTTATTTCTTTTGTTCCAAATCAAGTAGAGGAGTTTGATCCTAAGAATCTACCACTTCGCTTTAAATTCAACAAACAAAAGGAGTTTGTCACTTGTTAAGGTGATTTTCTAGGAGATGCCTATTGGGAGTATCTGGCTACAAAGTTTAGATCCAATTTTGGGTGTCATATATCTTCTCATTGCAGCCCACAAGTTATATTCCTGAACTGTTAAGTTTAAAGAAACTGGAAATGCAAAGTCTCTGGTTCAATTGTTTCATGGAAAAAAAGTTTAGCAACCAACAATCGACATGCACGCATTCTCAAAGCAGGTGGCGTGCTCTGGAAATTCTTTGTTTGTTCAAGGTATCCAACACGAAACTGTGAAGTTGTTGTTGAAAATCCTGCCAAATTATTTTTCCTTGCACCTAGAAGCTGCACATTACAAGTTGGCATTTTAACCAGTGAAGAGAGACCCCCTGCAGTACCCATCAATTTCGCTAGAACCCCACTCCTTGCAATAATAAACAATCGGGGGTGTTAGTGTCAGTCTTTTCATACTTCCATCAGGGATCAAAATTTGCTCTTTTGCATTTCATAGTAAGAGTCCCATACTGATGAGTTTGCATTCCATTAGGTCGTGGATCCACTGATGGTGGTAATCACTTCAGTTTTTCCCTCATGATCTATACTTGCTAATCCTCTTCCATATAGTTTAGTCATGGTTCATATTTACTCTGCAGTTCATTTCTAAATCTTAGGGTTTGGTCTCATTAGGTTTTAGGATCCCACCATGGTCAAAATTTGATGATTATGTGCCAATAATGATCAACAAAGACATGAGGATGCCAATAATGATCAACAAAGACATGAGGATGCCAATAATGGTCAGCAAAGTCATAAGTATTATTTCGAAAGCCTAATGTAGTTCTCACCTCAAAACTTGTTTTGAGGTGAAAACAAAGTATTTTGTTTTTATCTTCATTTATTATGTAATTTTGTGTTTCCATATGTAATATTTGTTCCCAGCTGCTCCTAAGCATCTAATGATGTTGCAAAGCTCCTACCACTACAAAAATCAAGTCATCATGAGCACCAATTCACTTGTAAAAGCAAAAGAAAAACAAGCACTAAAACCCTAAATTCCTCTCCCACTGAGCTAGGGTTGGCTATGGGAGCAGAGATATCCGAGTAGAGGAGGCATGAGAGATATTATAAGGTATGAGGCCATTTCATATCATCAAACATTAGGTCTCCATCATTTGTCAAGAAGTCATTCCAAGGAACAAGCCATTCACACATAAGGGACAATTTTTATTCAAACTGTGTTTCTGAGCAAGAAAATATGAATTTGACAAAAGTGAGAGAGGTTTTTGTCCATCACAAACCCAAGAAGAAAAACCTCATTCAGTTTGTACACAAGTGTCATGGTTTTAGAGAAATGTCAAAAATACAGTTGCTACAAGAGAGTTAATGCACTTCTCGAGTGACCTTGGGAAAATAAAGATTTCTCCTAGTCAGGTTGACTAAATGACTTTCTTGATGAGTCAAATGATAACTAGACACAAATATATTTTCAATGAGCTATCATGAGCTCAATTTGGAGTTCAGGAAGACCTCCAAACATTGACTGAAATAACACTCTGCATTTTGGTAGTCTCATTCTACACATTTTGACCAGTCTTGGGAAATTGGACTTTTGATAAGTAAAATGAACTCCAAATTGAAAAATTCAAGATTTTCTGGAAAGTAGACTCGACAATATTTCCAACGAGCTATCCCATGCTCAATTTGGACATCGGGAAGGCCTCCAAAAGTGGTCTGCAAAAAGGCACTGCGCTTAGGGAGAAGGGCGTTGCGCTTAGAGCCTAGCGCTGTGCGTAGGGCAGGGAGCCTCAAAATCACTCCAAATTGCAAATTCTCACCAAATTGCCTCCAATTTCACCTTTTACAAGTAAGTTCCCTCTCTTCACTCAATGTTTGGCTTGCATGTTTGATATTTTGGACCTCTCCTCCACTCCTAGTATTAAACCCTAATTTTCCTCTATAAACCCTAATCAATTTGTCTATTCCATTGCCTAGCATGATAACTCAAACTCTTTACCCATTATTCCCTTCACCTTCATCTACATCTCATTCCCAAAAATCCTCCCCTCACTCTCATAGCTTATGCTTTGCCCATAACCATATAAAATTCACTCATCCCTACAAACCCTAGAACATACCACTCATCCCCATTACATTGTCCCATTTACATTGTCAAAACTGTGCAAACTAAGAGAGTTGATTAGATCATGGATAGAGGTGATTTTGACTATGATGAGGAGACAAAAAGTGACAATTCAGCGGAAAGGAGAAGGCAACAAAGAAAGCCTCATAAGGGAGGAAAAATCACAAGAGAGGGAAACTGTCAAAGTTATTATTATTGAGGAGAAAGAAGCCCAAATACAAGCTTTGATGGACAACTTAGAGAGAGCTAAGATTGTAATCACTTACCTGGAGCAAGAAAACAAAAAACTAAGTCATAAATAGGTCCCCATGGAACTTGAGCTACTGAAAACAAAGAGGCAAAGTGACAAAGAGGCTCATGTCACTTTGACTCCTATTGAGCAAGAAATCGAACAAGGTAGAGAAACTTGGCTTGAAAGAGTCAACCTACATCTTCAAAGGCTCATTGGCAAGGCCAATAGGGATAAGAAAATGCTTAGACACATGGCATACCATTACATGGCTTGTAACAAAATTTGTAACATGAGAATTAGAAAGTTAAAGGCTAGGCTAAGGAGAGATTTGGAAGGCAAAAAGGAGCAAGATAGATTAAATATGTTGGCTGAAGCCACCCTAGCCTATCAAAGCAGTTGATGGTGGTGTCTCATGCCAAATTTGGGTAGCTTTTGAAGAAATTTTGTCATTTTGAGATTTTGGAAATTCAAAACACAGAAAATCTGCACAGGCGTTGCGCTTTTTCTAGGGGCACCCAATGGACAAATGGCTTGCATTTTTGGATTCAGGGCATCAAGGACATGCACCCTAGAAATTTTCAGAATTTTTGGAGTAGAACTGGTCCACCAAAAGGTCCAAAAACTCCCCAAAAATGACCTTTCTACCTCTTTTTGGACACACAGAAGCAGCCTTGGGAGATTCCAGTTTTGAGGGCGAAAATGAGCTCCAAATTCAAAAGTTATAGGTGTTCCAGAAACTAGACTTGAAGACCTTTCCAATGAGGTATCATGGGTTCAATTTGGTTAAGGGTAAGGCCTCCAAAATCAGGTGGAAAGTGGCGATGCGCTTAGGGCCATTTTGCTCAGGAAGCCAGAATTAGCCTGTTTTGACTATGAATTTGATTTCTCTCTCCTCATTGATGATTTTATTAATGTAATTGATGACATGGAATGTAAATGTAATGGTAAAATAGTGTTAGAGGGTAGATTCATTAGTTAGAGGTGATTTTGAGGCAAATGAATAAGTTTCCCCTCTTTTAGAGGCAAGTTGTTTGACTGCCTATATTCCAGTTCTTTGTTGGGAAATGGTTGAAACAACCCCTCTTCTCTTGGATTCGACCCCTGAAGGTCAGGATGTTAGGCCCCTATACTACTAGTGTAACCCCTTATTATTATTATTACAACCCCCTTATTATATTGTTGTATCCATGTAGTCTCCATATTGTTATGATTGTGCCCCATAGAAGCCCTTACATTATTATTGTTATGTTGGCTCTAGTTATATTATGACCCCTTAGACTCCTATATATAGAAAGGAGGTCTTTTCATTTGTATCATCTAAGAATTTTTCATTCGTGTAATGTAAAGGAGGTTGCCCCCTCGAAGAGGCTTATTTCTAAGGTGTTGATCTATATTTTCTATCTTTTTGTGAGCTGGTTTCATAACACTTGGTATCAGAGCTTTGGATTCTAGGGTTTCGCTGCTCCAAACAGGTCATCGTGGAATTTTCGCTATAACATTTTCGCAACGAAGTTTCAAAAGCTAAAAACAAAACCCATTTGATAAGAAATCGGTCCTAACCTCGCATCCGAATTTCAGATCTTGTCTTGCTATATTTTCGGAGATATGATCTAAGGAAGTTAGAATTTTTTGAAGCTCCAGAATTTCATCCAAAACAAGTCATCATGGAATTGTCGCTATAATATTTATTCTACGAAGGTTCAGACTCTGAAATTAAAACCCAATTGAATCGAAATTTTGATGAAGCTCGGGTCCAAAGTTCAGATCTTGTCTCACTATATTTTCGGAGATATAATCTGAGACATTTAGGGTTTCTGCAGGCTCTCAAATTACATCCTAAACAGATGACCTTGGGAAAATCATCATAACTTTCTCTCTGAGCATCAAATTGAAATTTCATAAGAAGTTGCAGAATGAGGACGGAGTGTCGTTTTCTGTATATTGGTTTTAGGTCCTAAGGTTTAAACAATGACACGTGGCACTTTGTACAAGTTCTCTCTACTGAACCAGTCTATAATCCAGTCATCATGGGAGATTTGACATAACGCTTCCTTACATAATCCAATCTTGATCAGAATTTTGGGGTTAGAAAGAGGACTCAGAGGGCTACTATAGGACAAAATTTCAGAACTTGGAAATATGAAATTACAGAGTTACAGTCGTTTTAAGATCGAGCCCGTAAATTAAGAAAAAGTGAGATGAGGAAGTTTGATGGCAAGGATCCAGTAAATTGGATACTATGTATGGAGTTATATTTTGATCTGCATGGTGTACCACTATTACAAAAGGTATGTATTTCATCTCCATATTTAGAACCGAATCAATTTTTATGGTATAAAGGGCTTTGTTCTTGTAAACAACTTGTTACGTGGTCAATTTTCATTGAGGAAATGGTAGCACATTATGAGGATACAAAGAGAAACACCTTCTTTAGAGCAACACCACAACAATTGGAAGAAAAAAGAGAAAAAGGGCTTTGTTACAAAGTGGAAAGCAAAATTATGGAAACAAGGAAGTCTACCCCTCATAACTATAAATATGGAAGTGTTGTTTCCCCTAACCTTCCACAAACTACAAGTGTTACACCACAATAATTGGAAGAAAAAAGAGAAAAAGGGCTTTGTTACAATTGTGATAACAAATACATTAAAGGTCATAAGTGTGCTGAGAAGAAATTTTTTTACCTTGATTGTGGAGAGGAGGAAGAAAAGGATCAAGAAATTTCAAAAGAGGATTATATACTCGAGGAACCAACCCCAGAGAAAGAAGAAATGAATCTGACCATATCTTGTAAAGCATTGGAAATAATTACTACTCCTCAAAATCTTAAGATAGAAGGACATATCAAGAAGAAAAAGGTTCAAGAAGTGAAATATTACTTCAAGAAAGAAGAAATGAATCCAACCATATATTGTAATGCATTGGCTGGAATTACCACTCCTCAAACTGTCAGGATAGAAGGACATATCATGAAGAAAAATGTTCAAGAAGTGAAAGATCACATTGAGCATCAAGAAATGAATCCGACCATATCTTATAAAACATTGGAAGAAATTACCACTCCTCAAACTCTCAAGATAGAAGGACATATCAAGAAGAAAAAGGTTCAAGCAGTGAAAGATCACATCGGGCATCAACAACAAGTTCTCCAACTTTTAAAGGATCATGCCACTTTGGTGCAGAATCGAATGAAACAACAAGTAGATCAACATCACAATAAAAAAAAATTGATGTAGGTGATTGGGTATTTTTACGACTACATCTCAAGCAAGCTATTTATGAGAAGGAAATGTTGGCAGTACTACATGCACTTAAGAAATGGCGACCTTACCCGATGGGAAGACACTTCAAGGTAAAAATGGATCATGACAGTTTTAAATACTTTTTAAAACAAATATTATCTTTAGAAGAACAGAAAAAATGGGTCACAAATATGTTGGGTTATGACGTTGACATCCTCTACAAAAAAGGGAAGAAAACTTTTGTTGCAGATGCACTCTCAAGAAAGGATGAGGATGTGGAAGCATTGTTTTGTGCTATTTCTATTATCCATCCAGATTGGATAAACGAAGCAAGGGATGAATGGAAGAAGGAAGAAAGTGTCACCACTCATTCAAAAGTTACAAAAGATCCCAATTCAAACAATATTGCCAGAACTTGAAGAGGAAGGAAAAATCATAGTGGAACCTAGAGCAGTCACAGAAACAAGAACCTGACAGCTACGAAATCGATCAATTTCAGAGTATCTCATCAAGTGGAAGAACTTACCCGCTGAAGATTCCACATGGGAGGACAAGAATTTTATACAGAAGTATCAAGGACTACTCAAGCGTTGAGTACAACACTTTTTGAAGGAGAGGGGCATGTTAGGCCCCTATACTACTAGTGTAACCCCTTATTGTTATTAGTGCAACCTCCTTGTTATATTGTTGTACCCATGTAGTCCCCATATTGTTATTATTGTGCCCCATAGAAGCCCACTATTGTTATTATTGTGCCCTTACATTATTATTGTTATGTCTGCTCTGGTTATATTATGACCCCTTAGACTCCTATATATAGAAAGGAGGTCTTGTCATTTGTATCATCTAAGAATTTTTCATTTGTGTAATGTAAAGGAGGTTTCCCCCTCTAAGAGGCTTATTTCTAAGGTGTTGATCTATCTTTTCTATATTTTTGTGAGCTGGTTTCATAACACATGATGGGTAGTTTAGATGTCTATATTATGTGTTTTCTTAAACATTTGGTGTGGTTGGACTCACTTGGATGCTCTGAGCTTGATTGTACACCATTGTAAGCAGTTTGGCAAGGAAATTAATAGGAATTGCAACTATTTTTATGGGATCCCTGTGGTATGGTGTTTTAGCATAGTCTCTTCTTTTGTTAGCAGTTGTTTACATATTTGATGTATGCCGTCATCTATTTCACTGCTTCTAATTGAATGATATCAAGATAGATAGGTAGAATCCATTGTTTGCAGTGCTCTACCTTGGGAAATCATTCAATATTCTATGTTTTCTACTGTTTGAGAAGGATCCATGATTCCACATGCCCTCCTCAGCTCCTCACCGGTCTTAGACACCTCACTTCACTTAATTTCAAGTGCTAAAGCCTATACCTACCTTGCCCCATAGAACACCCTACATTCTAACCTAATTTCCTAGACCTAAACTGTCCAGCTCCATCTGATCTAGCAAACACCAACAAATTCAATCAAAACCTTTCGAGCTACTATACCTATCCTAAAATCCCTATCTGATCCAGTCACCTTGACTGATATCTTAAAGGAGAGATCCCTCTCCCGACCTTGTAGGGCTAGCTACGAGGTTAAGTGGTTTGTGGTTACCTCAGAAGCTTGCCTTCTTCAGCCTGAGGCAAATTTAGGTGATAACAGGGGGCAATGTATCCCATTCTACTCTCAACAAAATCCAAAACCTTATTTTTTGTTGCATCAAGTGTAAGTGCTCTATCACAGGCATCTAAAGCCTTTTGCAAGTTTTCTTCTGAAAGAGGCTTACCACTAGTGGTAGATGCAGTGACAGAAACAACCATAATGATTGCCAAAGGTAAAAGACCCTCAAGATCAACCAGAGTTAAATCGATCTCATTTTTAATTTTCTTTTCAACTGGAGCATAATCAATTGGATGGTGTACAAGAGATTCTAGCTTGGGAAACTTCAACCATGAGTAAAGGGATAACCATGAGTGTAACGACTTGTGATGGTTCTACTTATCTTGTCATGAATTGATTGCTTAAGTAGGTGAGATACATTGCATTAGGTGTTGCATTTGGGTTGTTGGTGTGACAAGGGGTTTGGGGACCATTATGGTTGGAGTTTGTTGGCACAAGACTCATATAAGTTAGTTGAGTATGAAATTATTTGGTGTGGTAGTGATTGCATGCCCATAATGCATGAGACAACTTTAGATTGGCATGTGACAGCAATACATGTGAGACAATTGCATTAATGGAAAATGTAGAAATTGAGGTGAAGTTGGAGTTGGAGGTTTAATGAAGGCAAGAAGTGCATAGACATAGCTAGATGTGTGGTGACCAAGGTGAGACCATTTTATAAGAAAAACCTTGGCCACATTTGTTTAAGTTAGACAGGCCCACTGGCAGACCATTGTGACTTAGATGAAATTCTGTCAATCAACAAGTTCAAGTTTTTCATATTACCCTTCATAAAATTTTGTAAATCTTCTATTCTTGATCACATTGGAATGTCATAGTTTCCAACAAATCTCTTTCTATTTTCAAGCTTCAAGGCTTCTCTGTCATTGGTGGTTTCTTTGTGAGTTTTTTAGGTAACCATCTAATCAATGGCGATTGATTGAAAAAGAGAATCCCTTTTGATATCCTCTCCTGGAAATGCAGGCGGAGGTAAGTAGAAGAGAAGGGAAGGTCCTAAACATTCACATGTTCTATTCCAATAAGTCATGATTGCATGCCACTTTGCTATAAATTCAACAAACAAAAGGAGTTTGTCACTTGTTAAGGTGATTTTCAAGGAGATGCCCATTGGGAGTATCTAGCTATAAAGTTTAGATCCAATTTCGGGTGTCATATATCTTCTCATTGCAGCCCACAAGTTATATACCTAAACTATTAAGTTTAAAGAAACTGGAAATGCAAAGTCTCTAGTTCATCTGTTTCATGGAGAAAAAAAATTAGCAACTAACAATCGACATGCACGCATTCTCAAAGCAGGTGGTGTGCTCTGGAAAATCTTTGTTTGTTCAAGGTATCCAACACGAAACTGTGAAGTCGTTGTTGAAAATCCTGCCAAATTATTTTTCTTTGCACCTAGAAGCTGCACATTACAAGCTGACATTTTAGCCAGTGAAAAGAGACGCCCTGTAGTACCCATCAATTTCGCTGCAACCGCACTCCCTGCAATAGCAGACAAATTGGGGGAAATGTATCCCATCCTACTCTCAACAAAATCCAAAACCTTCTTTTTTGCTGCATCAAGTGCAAGCGCTCTATCACAGGCATCTAAAGTCTTTTGCAAGTTTTCTTCTGATAGAGGCTTACCACTAGTGGTATATGCAGTGATAGAAACAACCATAATGGTAGCCAAAGGTAAAAGACCCTCAAGATCAACCAGAGTTAAATCGATCTCATTTCCAATTTTCTTTACAACTGGAGCATAGTCAATTTGATGGTGTACAAGAGATTCTAACTCACGAAACTTCAACCATGAGTAAAGGGATAACCATGAGTGTAACGACTTATGATGGTTCTACTTATCTTGTAATGAATTAATTGCTTAACTAGGTGAGATACATTGGATTAGGTGTTGCATTTGGGTTGTTGGTGTGACGAGGGGTTTGGGGGGCATTATGGTTGGAGTTTGTTGGCACAAGACTCATATAAGTTAGTTGAGTATGAAATTATTTGGTGTGGTAGTGACTGCATGGCCATAATGCATGAGACAACTTTAGATTAGCATGTGACAACAATACATGTGAGATAATTGCATTAATGGAAAATGTAGAAATTGAGGTGAAGTTGGAGTTGGTGGTTTAATGAAGGCAAGAAGTGCATAGACATAGCTAGATGTGTGGTGACCAAGAAGAGACCATTTTATAAGAAAAACCTTGGCCACATTTGTTTGGGTTAGACAGGCCCACTAGTAGACCATTGTGACTTAGATGAAATTCTGTCAATCAACAAGTTCAAGTTTTCATATTACCCTTCATAAAATTTTATAATTCTTCTATTATTGATCACATTGGAATGTCATAGTTGCCAACCAATCTCTTTCTGTTTTCAAGCTTCAAGGCTTCTCTGTCATTGGTGGTTTCTTTGTGAGTTCTTTTAGGTAACCATCTAATCAATGGTGATTGGTTGAAAAAGAGAATCCCTTTTGATATCCTCTCCCTGGAAATGTAGGCAGAGGTAAGTAGAAGAGAAGGGAAGGTCCTAAACATTCACATGTTCTGTTCCAATAAGTCAGGATTGCTTCTATCCATAATCAAGGCTCTGGATGGACTTGGTCTTGATGTTAAGCAAGCAATCTTAATTCGCCTCAATGTATTTTCACTAGATGTATTTCGAGGAGAGGTAATGTAATGTTTCAATTGATTACCCATTAAACTGCAATAGCTCCTAGTCTAACTCTATTATTTTGCACACTGTGATCAACAATCCACTGGGAAGATGTTACAACAGAGGAGATCAAAGCAGTGCTACTGCAGACAATTAAGATGGATTGTAGTAAACATAGCTTACTACACATCTTCAAATGCCCCTTCTACTAAAAACCATAATATCATTTCAGTCATAATTCAAAACAGAACACATTGAATTCCCATGGTGGAAGCCCTCTCTCCACAGGGATTTTGATATAGAAGATGACGTAGAGTTACATTACATATTAGGCTGACAATACTCTGAGAACCTGTGCCAGGGGTTGGATGAGACAACCTTGAAGCTATCCACATATCAAATTGTTTAGAGTATGTTAGTATAGTCATGTCATAGTAATCTGAATTGATAACCTTCTGTGTACTCATGTGAAGGCTGGCATTTTGGCAGTTTGTTTCCATGTTACACATCACAATGAACATTTCTCACAGAAGTCTAGTTGTAGGATTAATACCTGTGATCCTTATTCCAGCATATATTATGTAGCAGCGATCATGGCAGAAACAAATATTTTGTTGTAGCCCTTTAAATTTCTAGATTTAATTTATTGATCTCAATCTACTGTAACAAACAGTTTTAACAGACCTATTGGGTTTGGCCTGGTGTTGTGGGTGAAACCTGGCCTGCTGTTTGAAGGTCTTGGTGATTCAAAGCAATTTTGACTTTGCAGGAACTGTTTGAACAATGAGTACGTGCTGGTGTCTGATGGGTTGTTAATGAGTTTGATTGATTGCCCAGTCAGGAAAATCTACTTGCCTCTCTTTAAAGCCCCAAAAGTTACTTTTTAAACACAAAGTGTGAATTTTTTTAAATACTTTTGTGGTTGCCTATAATCAATATCCAAGTCAAACTTGAAAACTTTGCCTCGCAAAGTTTGTTGGGCTTTTTTCAATGACCCAGCCAACTTCTTTGTTATATGCTGTCAAGCATTAACATCACTGTTTTAAACGTTTTAACTTCTTTTCGATGACCTCTCATTGCTTAATATATAAATCATATTAATGGTTTCCATGCACTAATAGTTGGTTCTTGTTCATCTCACACATGGTAAATACTTGTGATGGGATTCCTTAGCATGTTTGGGTTAGAAAATTCAATATTAGCAAATTAGAGCTTTCAGTGATTGACCTCCTTAGTCAAAAGAAAGGAACATCAGAGGGCACAGTATATGATAAAGGGTTTAAAATAATCAGAGGACTGGTAGGTCTTTGCCAAAGCATGAATACCATAATTTGATCTTATTTTGAACTTTCATTATAGCTGTGATGGGTTATAATGTATTTGAATTGCAGTCTTAAAAAACTATATTATGCAGATGTTGAATATTTGATCAAACTATATACAATTTTTATTTGGAAGAGTGTATTACTGCATTTTTGTTTTGCTGCACTTTATTATGGGTTTAGAATACAAGTTTTATCTTGTTTGGATTGGGTCGTTGGTTCCAGATAGCAATTTATGTGCTGGATGGTGGTACTTACAGTGTCTAATAGATAATTTCTTGACTAATGGTTGTCTGATTATGTGCTACTAGGTTTCAAGAATACGGTTATGGTTTTTCCACTTCTATTCTGGTTCCAAGAAGTTTGCTTAGCATTATGAATTGTGATATTCTAAGAGGTTTGCCTGGTCATTTTAGAAGTAGTTGGTTTCTTTCTTTTCATAGTCTCCCTGATCCTCTATTCACTGCATATTCCTTAAAATTCAATCACTCCTGCAAGAATCTTGCTGTGTGTGTGTATATATATATATATATATATATGGTCTTATGTTGACATAGACTTTATATTGGCCACTTGATGAGTTAGTTTATGAGCGACTAGGTTGCAGGGCCTAAAGAAAATAATAACATGAACAAGTTACTGGATTCCATGGTTAAAGATATGGAGGAGGACACATTGAATTCAGTCTCTACTATTAAATTACAACCCCCTTCCTGTTGGGTAAGTTTTTAGCATTTCTCGCTGATTGTTGATATCATCAGTTTGTTTCAGAGTTTCATGGTGATAATCATTTGGATTTGAGTTGGCCTTGGATGAGGAAGCAATTGGATCCTTAAATTTATTTGTATTGCTTCTCTTAAAATCTCAACACAATTAAAGGTTATGGTTTCCGATTTTAATGATTTGCCCAAATATGGTAGATACTGTACCAAGAATATAACCACCTCTAGTATTTCAAAAATTAAAACAGGGATTATATTTAATAATAAGAAAGAACCTGCAATTCACAAGAGGCTTTTGTATTTCAAACTTATAAAACTTGGCAAATGAACCACATAGAAAAAAGGATTTTAATCCAAATTATTTACTATACAAAAGGCATCACCACCAGTATCCAGATCGATTCCACGCAAATAAAATAGGGAGCAACATGGCCATACAGGAACCGTAACCTATAAAACCTTCGAAGGCTACAACATTAGCATCAAAGTCACAAAAAAACCCAAAATCACGAAACCCAGGCCTATTAATAGTCAAATCAGGCACAGTGGTATTCATGGTTATGGATGCTTAAAAATATGCCAAAACCCTAAAATCCAAATGCCACTAGGTCTTCTTAGAACCTTTAGCCTTCTCTGGCATATTTTCTCCAGCCTTCTTGGGCAAGAGCACCTAGTGAATGTTAGGAATTACGCCTCGATGAGCTATGGTAACTTTCCCCAAAAGCTTTCCCAATTCATCGTCATTTCTCACGGCCAGCTGAATATGGCAGGGAATTATCCTATTCTTCTTGTTGTCTCTGGCAGCATTTCCTGCCAATTCAAGAACCTCAGCTGCTAGGTATTCAAGCATAGCCGCAAGAAAAATGGGGGCTCCAATCCCAACCCTCTTGGCATATCTGCCATTCTTCATATATCTGGCAAGCCTTCCAATAAGAAATTGAAGGTCAGCCTTGACTAATTTTGTGACAGGATTTTTCTTGGATCCTCCCTTTCGACCCCTTGCACCCTTCCCTGACTTAGTAGAGGTTTCCATAGGTAGATCTCTATCAATTTACAGCAATCCAGGAGTTACCCAGTACACAATAATGCAGATGCTATGAGGCGAAGACACTTGGGGCAACCACCTCAAGTTTACCAAAAGCCAACAACCTTCAGTGGCTCACAGAATCAAATATCACATCCACTTAAAGCACCATCGAGGCACTTTGTCTACCTTTTCATTTGCATTATGAATGAAATATCACATCCACCTAAAGTGCCATCGGGGAACTCTGTCTACCTTTTCATTTGCATTATGGATGATATATTCATAACCGAGAAAACCCATATGGTGAACAAAAGATGAAATAGGAAATGACTTGAACAATACTCAGATAAATTTAGCCTTAATTGTACTAATGTATTTATTTATCCCACAACTACAGTTAGTAGAGATGGCCTTTTAGAGCTTGGAAATGGTTTTCTTTCCTATTGCAAAGGCATTTCTATGCCGCAGTGCTCGGTGGTCAGGCTCTGGGAGAGGGCGAGGTAGCAGGGGATGCAGTCAGGGTCACATTTTGCGCACATCCTGAAATCATTGCAGTCCACGGCACCACATCTCATTTAGGCATTTTCTCAAACGTTTCGAAAGCCTTCTCAACTTATCCATTCTGCACAAATCCTGCAACCATGGATGTTCGAGTGACCATATTTGGCTTAGGTATCTCCTTAAACAGCTTGAACGCTTCACCCACCTATCCATTTTGTGCATACCCAATAATCATCCCTGTCCATAAAACCGCGTTTTGCTCGCTCGGTGGTCAGGCTCTGGGTAAGGGCGGGGTAGCAGGGATGCTCCGGTTCACATGAATTTTTCAAATCGAGTTGGCGCAGTTGCCATACGCTCGTTAAGGCATTGGCGAGGTTGGTGAAGTTGAAACAGGTAGTCGTCGCAGTTGCCATACGCTCGTTAAGGCATTGGCGAGGTTGGTGAAGTTGAAACAGGCAGTCAGCGTGCGAGGTGACGGTTACAGAGGTAACGGAGTAGTGTTCCAGCGAGGTGACGAAGACGGAGGTGAGGGAAAATTCGGTTGGGTGGCTGTGCACTTTTTGGATGATCGGAATCTCCGAAAAGTCACATTTAGACTACTCCCATAAAAAAACTCAATTCATTTTCCAAAAGATAAAATTGTGTATTGAAGTATTAATCTCACAATATATATGATTCGACTTGATAAAATGAAATAAAATTATAACTTTGCTTTATTCAAATGTAATATGTATTTTCTTATATTTGAAAAATTTTACACTATTTTCCTATTACTGTTAACACTAATGACATGCAAAAATAGTGAGCATCTTAATGCTTTTTTCATGTGGTCAAATTGAATATTTATGTCAAACTCACAAACTTAAAAAAATTGGAGAGAATCTTAATTGTGGTCAAAATTGATATAAATATTTATGTCAAACTCAATAATATGAGTAGTGCTATACAAACATAAATAACATCTTAATGCGTGCTCTCAAAGTTTAAACTCAATGATACGTGAGTAGTGTGTCATGTGGTCAAAATTGATATGAATATTTGTGTCAAACTCAATAGTATGAGTAATGCTACACGAACATAAATAACATCTTAATGCGTGCTCTCAAAGTTTAAACTCAATGATACGTGAGTAGTGTGTTTGGGATATTAAATTGAAATATATACATTTTAACCATTCAAACAAATATAAAATTGAAATATATACCTTTCAACCATACCAACAATCCACTCAACATCTTTAATGAAGTGTCTGATTAGAAGTCTCTCTAGAGGATTAGTCTCCAATACCACCATTGGTTGTCAAGGTCAATGCCTTTATTGCAATACATTATAACCACATCTTTTAGTTATATGAAATTTCATATATATATATATATACCCCTAATTAGATGTTCTAATCTTCTGCCATTATGTTACAAAATAGGCAAGTCGATCTTAGTGAATTGTCCCAAACTACTTATGCACTTGGGCCCTATATTTGTGTCTCCACAAATACAAACACACACACATATTTTAAAATGTTCATACACATACATATATATATATATATATATATATATATATACATTGGGATTAGGCCATCTATAGAAATATGTAACTAGACATGCCATATTATAAATGCTAGAGGCCACCACCAATGAAAATAGATACCCACCAATCAAAAGAGATACTCATGGTTGGAATCTCGTGTCTAATTGCTAGAGAAATATTACATATGCATGGACACCACAAATGAAATAGATATCGATGGTTGAAATCTCATGTCTAGTTGGTTGAGCAAGATTACATATGCATGTCCACCACCAATGAAAATAGATACCCATGGTTGGAGTCTCATGTCTAGTTGGTAGAGCAATGTAGCCTATATGATCATCATGAAACCACTTTTTGCCCATACATAAAATGATTATGTATTAATATAACAACAAAAAACAAAGATTTAGCTGATGTAGTCAAATTTGTTATGCTTAACATAACAACATATTACTCTTGCAGAGCTTATCTAATTTAATGATGTAGATACATGACAAAGTAGAACTCCTTGTTGTAAAATCATAGGGATGACAAGGACACAGTTTTGATTGATTCTTTGTTCTTTTTTGAAATCCATGGCTAAACAATTAGCATTTGCCTTATTGGGATGTTTTTGGCATCCAAGGCTACAAAGTTCATTTTCATTGTAAAATTATAGGGCTGACAAGGATTATGTTTTTATTGATTGTTGCTTTTTGAAATCCACAACTACACAATTAGCATTTGACTCATTGATATTTTTTCGACAACCAAGACTACAAAGTTCATTTTTCTGATTACTCATTTTTATTGATTGTTCATTCATTTTTTACTAACTTAAGGTCTTTTTTTCAACATGTTGGGATAACGGGTATATAGTTTGGGAAATTTAAATATCAAAATATGATTATCTAAGTGGGCCTGCCCAAGCACTCATCTAGAGCATGTTGTCCCAAGTTTTACATTTGTGAAGCTAGAATAGGAGAGACTGATCATACCCTTGATGTTTGGTTTCAATTGTTTTATAAGATTTTGGTTGAGGAGATGGTGGCAAGATAACAAATAAAGCGGGGTGGGGATGGAAACATTCAAGAACCTTTCCAGATCAGAAAAGATGACCCTACATATCTTGGATTTTAGGTGGTAAGAAGGAAGGCCACACAAACAAATTCACCCTTGGCACAACTAATGAGGCCCAATTTAGATTAAAATTTGAATGCATACAAATGTCAATTTGTTTAAGATAACAAATGCCATCATTTTTTGTTTAGTCTCTAATCTCCTTGTCATTGACCACCAATTAATGTAACTCAACTATTCCTAGACGTCCTTAAGATTCATGTAACTACATGTTTGTATATGTCTACACATGTTTGTTCATATATATCTTTAGGAAATAAATATAAACATTTCTTGAATAAAAAATAATATAGTCTATTATGAATGATGTATGTAAGTAAAAATAGGCTTACATTTATTAAATTCAGTGTAACTAAACATTCTAAAAATAAGAAAATACAAATGCATGAAAAATATTCACTAAGTTCCAACCAATTAAATGTTTTAATGAAGGATCAACATACTAATTCAATCATAAGTCTATAAATAAAAATGAATTTTGTACCCTAAAATGCCTTTCCATGTTTAACAATTCTAATCCACATTTCTCAAAATTTCCACAAAATTATAATGAAATGGTAATAAAAAAAACAAATTTTTGTAAGAAAGAAAAATTATCCACCATTAGAGTATGTTGTTGTTTACTATGAACATGTGACCTCTTGCAACAACTTGTGGACAATGTCTTTTACTTGAATGCATATGATACCTTGAAAACTTATCAAGCTTGAATGACAACTTGAAGGTCCTGGGAGATGATGGATTGAAGATACCACACACTGGATTGCCTCCTATCACGCCTACTAGTTGATTTTACACAAGAGAACCATCCCGCCCCTCTTATCCTATAGGGCTTGTCATGCCACCTCAACAAAAAGGTCAATGCATACATGTTGGAAGTAGGTGCTATCTTGAAGGTGAGTGCAAAAAGAATGGGGATATCCTTAGCTCGCTAGTCTCATGGAGCTAAAAGACTGGTAGAAGGATTTTCCTACCCCCTACGTAGAAGGAGAACTTCCAAATAAGAGAAAAATAGCTACGATTTACACGTCCCATACTCTTTCATGTCTTATACCAAATGAACCTTCCTCTCACCCTTACTTACTAGGCACAAGTGACTTGTGCAACACCATTATGCATGGGATTGACTTAACCATGATTTGTATTTCTCATTCTTCAAGCACAGAAGGATGACCATCATAAGCATGAAGGGTTATTATTGATGGAACTAGCTCGAACGATCCTAAATTCTTACAAACATTGGTGTACATACTGCAAATGGATGCACCTTAATCAATGATGAGTATCCTATCATTTGAATGGTGCGTCTTTACTTGTTGGAATTCTATTTCTATATCTGTATTTTATTGATGATGGTTAAGTCTCCACACATTTTAGGATTTAGTTCTATGGATGCTCATTTTCTAACCAAATATGATTCTACGAAAAAAAGGAAAAAAAGAAAGACTCTTATAAACTATAACCTCATTGTAAGATACAAATAAAAAGAATAAATCCAATATGAATGAACTATAACATATTGTTGTTAAAGTAGTGTAAAGAGTTGACTGCTACATTGTTGGTTAAAAATTTATACATTTTGCAATGAAACAGAGTGAACTTACCTTGTAGCACCAAAGCCTTGCACCGTCTTCAGTTTTCTCAGCGTTCTTAGCAACAAAAACATCCTCGGCATCATCAACATCGAAATCATAGTAAAAAATTTTAAAAAAGGATCGTCAACAATTTCAAATGAAAATTAATTAATATTTCATTAACATAATAAAAGCCAAGTAAGAATGATCAACATTTCTTTAGGTAACCCAAGTACATTAGATGTGTACAGGGCTAAAAGTACCCTTTAAGATAATACCAATAATGATTTTAATTCACATCACTTGCTTATGTATAATTGCGGCATGGAGTTAGATACATATAAATATTAGGTCACATTAACACCCCCCCTATGACCTACTAAGTGTGGTTATAAGTTGACCACATTAGGTGTATGTAGATAACCCATCAAGACCACGAGGAATCCATTATGCTATTTATGATTTTAACTAGCAATTTACAAAACACAATATTACCATTGCAATATGTGTGGTAAGCATGGTGTCGATACCTAAATGGAGAGTGAGAATCCTCCTCTCTCTATGATGAGGATGCTGATATCATTTAGACATGGTTTGTGAAGTGTCTAGTATCAACTCATTAAAAGGTACATGCCATGGTTCCCATGAATCAATAGTAGAATATTTATTATATAAGATGTATTCAAGTTTTGACATGTCATTAGTTTATGAAGCAATAGATGGCATAAGATGTGGTTCTTGCAAGATTATCATGGATGAAGCAAACATTAATGTATTTATTGGTCCCTACAAAGCAACACGTGCATAGGGATCAAGATGACTTATGTTGGAAAAATATGAAAATATCTAATCTTCTCGTAATATTCTCATACTGGGCTCAAAATGAGTAAAATTACCTAGTTCAAAATTTGTATAACCCATTTGATGAAATGAGTTTAAAACCAATCCATTTAGTACATTGCTTAAAACTAAGAGATGAAAAACCTAGTTTAGATTCCTCCCCTCCCTCAATTGATTGTTGTGTGTAAAGTCATGACTATTCATTTCTTTGAATCTTTTAATACAATGCATTAATTTCTATACAAGTTGATTTTTCATACTTACCTAAATCAAAAGAAGTGAAACTTTGCAATTTCCTAACACGATCATCTAACTTAATTGTATTTATTTTCAAATCATTCACTTCTTTTGTAAAAAGGTTTTACTTCTCCTATATAGATTTTTTCCCTCTTCAATTGTTGATGTGAAAGATAATATTATGTATTAAGTCTTGATACTCATCAAAGAATTAGATAGTATCTCTTCAAATTGGAACAAACTCATACAAATATAATAAATACATTCCTATAATAAATTGGCCTCATCATTGAGTTGGATATTGGTTTCAAATATTGAAATATTATTTTCACACAGACTAAAGTATCATATTGTATATGAGTAATTTTATTGCAAAATTTGCAATTAGTGTCCCATAATGAGGTAACAACATTACAAAGATTTTCTTTTAGAGTTTTTTCATGATTCTTGTGTGTAAAGTCATGACTATTCATTTCTTTGAACCTTGTAATACAATGCATTAATTACTTAACAAGTTGAATCTTCATACTTACCAAATCAAAGGAAGTGGAACTTTGCAATTTCCTAACACAATCATCTAACATAACTGTATTGCTTTTCAAGTCACTCACTTCTTTTATAAGGAGTTATTACTTCTCCTCTATATATTTTTCCCCTCTTCAATTGTTGATGTAAACGATAATATTATGCATTAAGCCTTGATACTCATCAAAGAATTAGATATTATCTTCGAAGTGGAACAAACTCCTTACAAATATGAGCAAGAGATTCCTATAATAAATTGGCCTTATCATTGAGTTGGTTATTAGTTTCTTATATTGAAATATATTTTTCACAAAGTATAAAGTACCATTTTGTAGATGAGTAAGTTATTACAAAATTTGCAATTAGTATCCCATAATTAAGTAACAATATTAAAAAGCTTGGCTTTTAGAGTTTTTCCATACTATAAATTGATTATGGATTTGGGTGTTAGATTCCTACAAAGAAGTAACCTAACCTTGAAGTTGAACAACAATATGTTGTACTAATGTTGATCTGTAATGCAAACTTGAAGGTGATGGAAAAATTTGCAAGTAAAATTCTTATATGTTGTAGATAATGGATCACTTTGCAAAACACATAAAATAATGGATTTTAAACTTAGTTAACAGAATAAACAAAGACAAAATACCATATCAGAAACACATAACAACAAAAATGATAAAGGAGTTCAACCCTCTCCCGGGATACATCTCTTGGTCCAACTTCCAATGTTTGGCCTCTTTCATTAAGTGATCAAATTTATTTTTCAATGGATTTACAATGCTCATAATATAAGTATTATGTATTCAATGGCTTCAGAACAATTAAAAACCCCCATCTGGGCTTTTGTTGGGCTCAATTTGGAAAAAACCTGAAGAAGTTATGTTCTCCCCAGCTTTCTTTTGGTATATGCTCTACAAAATGGACTGAATTGCTACCCATCCTACAAATCTGCCTTCTTTGGGCACGCCAAGCGACAATTTCGCTTGGCACCAGTAATATTTGTGTCGAACTAGGTGCAAATTTTTTCTTGGTTTAATTACCTAATAAGGCCTATGGTGGAAAACCAGGGCCACATGGGGCTATGCACTTGGGGGCCAAGGCTAACCACCCGCCCCTGTCAGGATAGCCCTTGGCACTTCGGTAACGGTCTCGTGCAGAACATAAAACCCATGGCTATCCCCAAAATTATGTGCCCGAACTGTTTAACACCTCAGTTTGCCGCACACTATGTAACATGGTGGCATGAAATCGTGGGCTAGTCCCAAAACTCCGCCTATGACTGCCAACTCTCTACCCAATTATGTTATGGTTACATGGGATGTGGTGACCATGGGCTAGCCACAAAATTCTACCCCTCAAATGTTTTACGCTCTGGGTTATGTAATAAGGTTACATGGCAGTGATATGATCAAGTTTGATCCTCAAAACATCGCCCTTGAATCTGTTGGCTCCCGTGCTTTGGCACGTGCTCCGGTGGACGCAATATGATCCGGAGCTGGTCCCTAAGTTCTGCCCCCGTTAAATTTTTGTGCTCCAACATCTGATTGTGGTTATGTGGTTGGTACTGCTGGTGCCAAAACCGTGGGCTGGGGCTAGGCCCGAGCCCTTGGCTCCCCAATCTGTTGGCATTATGACACAGGTTTGGCTCTATGACATAGGTGTTGTCCTTGATGGCAGAACACAGTTCAGGCTCCCAGAATGAAAGAAAATGAGGTATATGCAGGTTCCTCTTAACAAAGTCGCGTATACACGCACGATTACCGATCAAAAGGCGCGTATACGGGTGCATGCACTTTCATGCAAAGAAAAGTGCATACATGTGGGAAAACTTATGTTTGGTCCATGGTATTTAGTCCGACATATTTGAACCTATGGTTTTGGTCCTTGGTATTGCATTCAAAGTGCTGAACCCAGGTATTGGGTCCCTAGTATTGGTTCTCAATGGTTTTAGACCATGGTTTGAGTAATGCCTAAGACTATAAAAAGGAAAGGAGATCATTTGGCAAGGGTATCGACTCAAGTATTGAATATCTTAAGAGGAGTAAGACCTGGAATACTAGTGATTGGTTTGTGGTGTATAGCTAGATCTAAATCAAGGAGGAACCTGAGCGTCACAAGGTGGATAAGTTCTATTGACGGGTCGAGATCTTAAGGCTTGAATAATAGTATCATAGTGTGATTATGATCTGTTATAGTTGGCGCATGTTTAGATCTATAAATTTGTTAATTTGGGTATAGCTGATGCTTGATTAAGTGAAAGGGTAAATTATCTTTTATAGATTTGTACGCAGGTTCAGCACAGCAGAGGCGCGTATACATGCGGGTTCAGCAAGTGAAGATAGTGTATATGATGGTTTGCCTTAATACAACTGCATATGTACGCAGGTTTCTGCATATTGCAGTAGCATACGTCTCATGAAATCTGTTTTAGCTACTTCTGTTTATTGCTGCAGTATTCTGGGTTCAGGGTTGGTGTCTGGCTACAGATATTGTTTTCTGGGTATAGCATACAAAGAAGTGATTGTTTGATTCAGTACTGGTTTGTACAAATGAAATTGGTTGATGGAGATATACTTGATGTTTGATTGATATTCATGGATCCAGTCTGAAAATGTATAAAACGTGGTGCCTAGAAGAAAAGAGAAGGTTGTAGCCTTTTTTAGGTCAGCACCTATGTACTAGTACCTCAGCTAGTATAAGAGCTAAGGGGGTTGTAGCTCGCTTCCAGGAGAAGCTGGAGAATGAGAGAAGGTTGTAGCCTTTTGCAAGTAGCAGCTTGCGTATCGGTGTAAGACTGCACCAGTACAGAATCATTGTAAAAAGAAGTTTCTAATTTAAAAAAAGATAGAGACAAATTGCAGCAGGTGGTTTTCACCCACATTAGGTTTCCACCTTACATCTTGGTGTTCATGTGTGTTGTTTATGTGTGATGATTTGTTCTGCTTTATTGTTCTTGTTTACTGATCATATGGTTAATAATGTTATGATACACTCATTAAGAAGCAAATAACTGATTTATAAGTTTACTGAATATACGCTAGTTGCATTATACACAGTTGTGTATACACGCGGTTTTCATTAACTGAAGTAGCGTATATTAATCTGAATATGGAAATGAAAAGGTTATATTGATTTGATAATACTGATTCACCCCCCCCCCCCCCCTTAGTATTATTTCCAACAATTGGTATCCGAGCAGGTCCTTCAGAAGAAGCTTGATCGCTTGAAGGAAGATCTATCATCACGAGCAACTACAAAAAAGAAGCATCAATCAGGCCACCAATTTTTGATGGGAGCAACTTCGTCTATTGTAAGGTAAGAATCACTGCCTATCTTCAATCTCTTGGTACAGAAGTTTGGGATATTGTTGAAACAGGATACACATTTCCATCAGCAACTCCTACAGATACGGCTGGTAAGAAGCAGTATGAAACAAATGCAAAGGCTGTCAATACTCTATTAGAGAGTCTATCTCAATCAGAATTCGTCAAGGTTATGTAGCGCAAAACTACAAAAGAAATATGGGACAAGATCGTTCTAAGCTATGAAGGAGATGATCAGGTAAAACGAGCAAAACTAAAACTCTCAGAATTCAATATGAAAATCTCAGAATGCACAATGATGAAAGCGTGGCTAACTATTTCCTACGTATAGATGAGATTGTTAATTGTATGAAAAACTTGGGTGAAGAAATAAAAGAATTTGTTTTCGTTGAAAAGGTTCTAAGATCATTGTCTCCTAAGTTTGATTCAAAAGTTTCTGCCATAGAAGAAAAGTAGAATCTACAGAGCATTACCATGTCACAGCTGCACGGAATCCTAACTGCTTACGAAATGAGAAAAGGGGGACCGTCAGACAGGAGAGAAGCTGCATTCAAAGCCTCGGGAAAAGGAGATTACAATGAGTCAGGACATATGTCAGAAGAAGAGGAAGAATCAAATTTTGTCAAGAACCTTCATCGGGGAACTGGAAGATCTTTGTGTGTGGAAGAGTCGGTCACTATGCTTGCCAAGTGTCCTCATAAAGATAAACTTGACAAAGGTAAGGAACTAGTTAGATAGAACAGAAAACAGAATGTAAGTAAGAAGAGCTATTATACACATGAAGACAGTGATGGATATTCAAATAGTGATGAAGATGAACAATGTAATGATTATAGACTTTTGATGGCTTTTGAAGATGATGATTTCTTGGATGCTATAGATGAAGAAGGTCTCTATGAAGAAATTTCTAAACTCAAAATTTGTTTAGAGGAAAAGAATATGATTATAGATACTCTGACATTCCAACTTGCTGAAAGAGAAAAACACAATGAAAAGTTAGAATGTGAAATTTTGGGACTTAGAAAAGATATTGAGAAATCAAAAGCTCTTAATCTTAGATTTGCTAAAGGATCTGAAACTTTAGATGAGATTATCAAAGTGCAGCGTTCTCCTCTAATCAATACAGGTCTTGGATATACTGAAGAAGCGTCTCAAGCATAGAAGTAAGCACATAAGCCATCCACCTCCAAAAGTTATCTTGATGCAGCAAGGAGAAGTGAACAGGTTGACAATTGACAGCAAAATCATAATGCAGATCACCAGGTAAATCAGGGACAATTTACTTCAAGAATGAACAAAGATTACCAGGTAAATCGGGGGCAATCTACTTCAAGGATGAAGAAAAGCTACAAAAAACCACAGGTAAATCATTCTCAATTTGCCTCAAGAATGGATGTCAATGGAAACTACAATCATTTGGTCAGTAGGTTTGATAATCACAGGAATTTCTTCAATGGCCAATGTTTCTCTTGTCATAACATGGTCACAAAGCTACTCAATGTGTTGCCTACAAGACCATCATGACTAGAGAAGCTCAAAAACAAAGGGGTATGACTGGGATCATGAAAATGACCTACAATAACTTTTCTGCTCTTGAGAATGAAATAGAATGTTCTATTTGTAACAACTTCGGTCATGAATATTCTGAATGTAGGAGTAGGTTTCGGCAAACAACTCAGAAGGAGCAAGTTTCATTGAGTACCAAAACATGGAGAAAGAAAGAATCGCAACCAGAAAGATGTGGGATAGCCTTATATGCGGAAGGGCAGGAAAATCAGTGGTACATCGAAAATGGATGCTCAAAACATATGACAGGTGATAAAGAAAAACTTCAGTCATATAGTGCCTTATAAAAGGAAAGGAAGGTCTCATTTGGAAATTACACCCCTACACTCATCAAAGGTAAAGGTTCTGTTCTTTTGAAAGAAAAGGTCAAAGCTGGAAATGTTATGTATGTTGATGGCTTAAAGAATAATCTATTGAGTGTTAGTCAAATGTGTGATCAAGGAAATGAAGTAATATTTCGATCAAATGGGTGCATTGTTCGCGAGCTTGATATAGGAGGAACAGTGATCAAAGGCATAAGAACTCCAAATAATTTATACATACTCAAGGGAGGACAACAACAATGCTATCTAAGCAAGAATGATGAGCACTGGCTATGGCACAGAAGATTGGGGCATCTAAGCTTCTCTCAGATAAGGAAAGCATGCAAATATCAGGCGGTTCATGATCTCCCTGACATCAGAATTCCAAACAAGACAATATGCAAATCATGTCAGTTTGGTAAGCAAACCAGAACTAATTTCCCTGAGAAGGAAGGATTAGCTAGCAAGCCACTTGAACTTGTCCATACTGATGTATGTGGTTCATCTAGGAAAAGGTCACCTCAAGGAGAAGAATATTTTATATTGTTCATTGACGACTTTTCCAGGATGTGTTGGATAGGACTTATGAAGCATAAAGACAAAGCTTTCGATAAGTTCAAAGCATTCAAAGCCTTGGTTGAAAACGAATCAAATTGCAGAATCAAATGCCTCATGTCTGATCGAGGAGGGGAATTTACCTCAGATGAATTTTTCAATTTTTGTGAAGAACATGGAATAAGAAGGGAATTCTCTACTGCAAGGACTCCTCAGCAAAATGGAGTAGTGGAAAGGATGAACAAAACGGTTCAACAAATGGCTCGTGCCATGCTTGATGAGTCTGGAACTCCCGCAACCTTCTGGGGTGAAGTCACATTTGCTGCAGTTACTATGCTCAACAAGACAAACGTCTGGGTAAACAGTACTTAGACTCCTCATGAACTTTGGTATGGTAAGACTCCCAGGGTAAAATACTTAAAAATTTTTGGAAGCAAATGCTACATCAAAAAGACTGATGAAAACCTTGGCAAGTTTGAATCTAGAGCAGATGAAGGCATTCTCCTTGGTTACTCTCCCCACAACAAAGCATATAAGTGTTACAATAAAATACTTGGAAAAATTGTTGAAAGTATTCATGTAGTGGTTGATGAAGAAGGAAACACTCCTAGGCAAGTAAAATTTGAAGATTTCGAAGATGATGAATACTATCCTTCAACATCAAATCAGATTCATGATGAAGAAGAAACCCATGAGGCACCAGAAGAACAGATAAGGATAGAAGAAAAGACTCCATCCAGGTACATTCAAAAGAATCATCCAGAAACTCAAATTTTGGGGCAAAAAGAGGCAGGAGTACAAACAAGAAGAACCATTTCAGAAGCTTCAAGTTATCTAGCATTTCTCTCCTCCACTGAGCCACAAAATGTAAGAGGGGCATGCAAAGATGAATGCTGGGTCAAGGCCATGGAGGAAGAACTTGAACAGATTGAAAAGAATAACACTTGGGAGTTGATTCCTAGACCAAAAGATAAGAATGTCATAGGGACAAAATGGATATTCAAAAACAAGTTGAATGAAAATGGAGATGTTATTAGAAACAAGGCTAGACTTGTTTGTAAAGGGTATGCTCAACAAGAAGGTATAGGCTTTGAAGAAATTTTTGCACCAGTTGCTAGAATTGAGGCCATAAGAATGTTCCTTGCTCTTTCTAGCTTTCAAAAGTTCAAAGTATTTCAAATGGATGTGAAGTTTGCCTTTCTAAATGGAGACTTGGATGAAGAAGTGTATATTGAGCAACCAGATGGGTTTATTCTTGGAAATGATCCAAAACTCGTATGCAGACTCAAAAAGGCTCTCTATGGCCTTAAACAGGCTCCAAGGGCTTGGTATTATCGGTTGGATAAGTACCTTCATCAACAAGGTTTTGCAAAAGGATCAATAGACAACAATCTATATATAAAAATTGACAATGATAAGCTGCTAATACTTGTTGTGTATGTTGATGATATCATCTTTGGAAGCAATAAAGAAGACATGAGCCAAAACTTTGCTTTAGTGATGCAAAAAGAATTTGAAATGTCCCTGCTCGGTGAACTCACATATTTTCTTGGATTACAAGTTCAACAAAACAAAGACGGTATTTTTATATCACAAACCAAGTATCTCAAGCAGATCTTGAAGAAATATGGGATGGAGGATTCAAAACCAGTATGTACCCCTATGGTAACGGGATGCAGCCTCAGCGCAAATGATGAATCAGCAGCAGTACATCAACCAACCTATAGATCCATGATTGGTAGTCTGCTCTATCTAACAAGTACCCGACTAGATATTATGCATGCAGTGGGAATAGTTGGAAGGTTTCAGGCAAATCCAAAGGAAACTCATCTTTAGGCTGTTAAGAGAATTTTCAAGTATCTTCAAGGAACTCAAAACTTTGGCTTATGGTATCCTAGAGGTACAGATCTCACACTTCATGCATATACAGATGCAGATTGGGCAGGAAGCATGGATGACAGAAAAATCACTAGTGGTGATGCATTCTTCATGGGTCCTAGATTAGTATCTTGGTTCAGCAAGAAACAAAGTTCAATTGCATTATCTACAACTGAAGCAGAATATGTAACTGCTGCATCTTGCTGCACACAACTCCTTTGGATGATGCAAACATTACAAGACATTCAAATCACTTGTACTCCACCTATATCCATTTCTAAGAATCCAGTCATGCATTCAAAGACCAAGCACATACCTATCAAGTATCATTTTCTCCGGGAACAAGTGCTGGAACAAAAGGTCAAATTGGAGTATGTTCCCTCTAAGGAATAAGTTGTTGATATACTCACCAAACCATTGCCCAAGGAGACATTTGAATACCTCAGACAGAAGCTGGGGGTAGTTGATGCATCATCTTGCTACTGAAACTTGTCTGTTTCAGAGATTAATGGTTGTACGCGAGTTTCATATGGAGGATCCGCGTACATACACTGGTTTATGAAGATATAGTCGCGTATATAGACATTCTGTGGGCCAAGCTCTGTGTTATCACAAAATCATGTACTAAGGGCTGCTACTTAGCAAGATCTCATGCAACTATTTCAAACCAGGCTTTAGACTAAGGATTAGCCTCCTTAGTCAGAGAGGGCTCTCTCACAGATTTTTGATATGGATTTATAATCAGAACAGATGGCTAACTCTTCAAACATTACATAAAAATAAGCTGGTTGGAACAACAAATTAACACATCTTCCATTGGGCTCATGGAGTCAAACACCTCTGCAGTAAACTAATAACCACTCAATCATGGAAGCCAAGGCATATAATGTTTAATACTCAAAACATTTCTCAAAAAAAAACCTCAACTCATAAATATACACAGGAAGTCTGAGCACTAGGTGAATTCAGAGTGATTGCATATTCAGTGAGCTGTAAAACATATAAAGGATAATGACAAAACCATACATATTCTGAGCATTGAACACATGATGAATCTTGGGAAGAAAAAGTAATCTTTGTATTACTGTCAAAAGTCTTTTACATCAGCTGATAGAAAACTCTGTTTTTTTTATAAATCTCCAACCTCTATTACATCGATCATTCTCCTCTATATAGACACATACTTCTAACTGCTTAGAGCTGCCACCTCCAGCATGAGGGGAGCTCGGAGTCCTTTTCTAATGCCACCTATTCACCTTTAAACTAACTAATAAAAGTCATTTATTACTAACTGAAAACACTATAATCCTAAAACAATTAACGCTGGAATCCTAAAACAATTAAAACTCTAATTCTACATCATGCTGGAAAAAGCATTTATTACAATCAAGATGATGCTCCTGCGAGGAAAATGAGAGAACAGGTTCATCCTCTGACAAATGGCTTCTTTAAGTTTGGCTGTGACAGGTGTCTATAGTTGCTTGTTGGCCTTTAATATAACATGTTCTCCCACACCCTGAAATATAGGAAACTGTTCCTGATTGTCGGTCTTTGGTTTGCCTCAACATATTCGAATCCAAAGGAGTATGCTTTTAACCTTTCATTAACCAAAATAGAGCGGATTGCCACATCCTGGATGAGCTGTAGGCTGTATTGATGTACAAGTGTCTCTCTTCTAACATTCCCGGTCAAACTGTTTATTCTGCATTGAAAAACATCACCTACAGCAGTTTCGTAGCGCGCTACGAAACTGCTGTGTGATTTAAAAAACACAGTCTTCCTCTAAATTCCTCACAAAATTGAATAGCTGCTGTTTGCTAGGCTTCACGGTTCACCATTTGAACTATTCATACTTGAAAAAAGCCAGCCTATAAATAACCAACTGCTCATATTCATCCTTGAAGACCGACAACCCCGCAAGCAAGTCTGCCACCAACATTTCCTGTGCTCTTACTCAGTTCATGGCCACCTTTGCCAAGATCATGTCTGAGCACAGCATATACGAACAACTTTTTTCTCACAACTCCCACTAATAATGTAATCCCTCCCATTCATATAATATGCCCGAGTATAGTTCTGAGCACTTCCTGTAGGAGCAATGTCAAATTTCATATGTAGCCTTCCATCCACAGCTAAGTGTTGCTTGACCTCATTATCCACAGCTGAGGAAAGGATATAATGATCATCACGAGAAAAGCACACCATCACATTCCCTCTTAAGCTGGTCGTTGTATACAAAGGATGTGTAGGCTTTTGTCGTAAGTCCCACGTTTTGATTTCCTGATCAAATGATGAAGTCGCAAACAAGTATGGGGAATGATGAGCAAACTTTACCACATTTATATGTTCACGGTGGAGATCTTCGAAAACTTGTAACCGTTTTCCACTGCACACATCATACAGAGCAACATGTTTTGAATATCCACTAGCAAGGAAATAATTATCTGTTGCATTAATATGGACAGATGTTAATTTCTCAAACTCTTCATATGTGTAAGTGGCAGGGTTTCTACTGCTGCTGCCTGCACCATATCTGGAAGGAAGAACAGTTGAGCGCATTCGGTTCACATCATACAGTTGTAATGTGCCATTGTCAGAGCCAGCAATAAGCTTGGAAGGGTCCTTGTTGAACCAACAGAGACCAAGAATACTATGATTTGCTCCAACTGACTGAACATGGCCGACAATTTTACCACTTTCATGGTTGATCACAACCACTTCCCCATCCAAAGTCCCGAAGACCATCAAACTAGCATCAGATGGATGATACTCAAATTGTCTGGGCCGAAACTTCTTGTTAATTTCTGTAGAATTTTCAGTAGAGTTCCTTTTCAATTTGGAAATAGGGTAAATGGCTGGCCATGCACAAGAGGCCATTTTGGCTGCACAAATAAATCTGGAAAATGAAATAGCATTACCATTGCTTGTGCCTAGTCGCTTTCGCTTGCATGGCAAAAGTATTCCAGAGCCTATTCCAGTTTCACGCCCTTTTAAAATGTTGAAAACACTTTCTTTCTCTCTTCTATTATATGGAAGAGATTCAAAATATTGTTCAAATACCGTTCGTGCTCTCTCTCTCTCCAACTGAGTGACAGGTAAATTGTCAAGAACTTTTAAACCAGGTAACGAGGCTATCATGAACTCTCATTATTTTATTCATAGCTTGGGCCCAAAGAGGCTTTGAACCAGGAAATCAATTACCAAATGCAGAATGTAAACTGTAAACAAGATCGATTGCAATCATAACACCAGTGGGTGATGGATAAATTGACATATCTGTTGTATAGTCTAGGAATTTAGCTCTCGTATACCGTTCAAGGTCATGAGAATCATAATCTCCCCACCGAAGTTGCACATCAATCCAATATCTATTACTTGCCTTCTGATCAAAAATATCCTTAGACTCTGCCACAAAGAGGAACCAATCCATCAAGATACCGACTATGTGGATGCATATAGATCAAGCAAATGGGCAAATCTATCTCCTCGAGCGCCATTTGTATTATCACTTATGTTGGTGCCAGACAAACGACCTGGAATTGCGGTTCCTATTTAAAGTGCATTATGTCCACCTCATAACCACCGCAACTTTTGCTTGTACAACTGTCAACCGTCTCTTTGCAAGCACCCATATTATGACATGTTGCATTACCGCCAACTTGGAACATGAGTGATACAGAAGGGCAGCTCATTTCCATTCCTTACACATAACTTGGTTGAACTCAATGAATCCTTCCATTGGCCATTTTGGATCAACAACCCTGCTAGGATTTTAACCTCTACTGAAAACTCGAACAAATCCCCAATTTCGTAGCATGCTACGAAAACACCTAAACATGTAGCGCTGCGAAACTGCTAAAAAGAATTCAGGCGCTGCGAAAACACCCTGTCTTTAAGCTAGGCTAAAAAATTTTGGCAACAGCATTTTCAGTGATAACACTCTGGATGAAAAGAGTCTTATATGGGTCTGACAGAGACCATTTGGCACAGGTTCAGGGGGAGCATATATTCTTATAATAATGCATTGTTGGCATTATCTTAGAAGATCTTGGTTCAATTTCACAATTGTTTTGGTTTCAGGTGGAACATTTGCAGAGGGAGAACATGGTTGTTGGTTTGAATAATGATTGACAGATGCTGCTGACGATAGTTGTTGATAACTATCATAGTCTTGCTGTAGATATTTCGTCTCTATGAAGGTCATGTAACGACCTATTTTGGTTTCCCCACTATGTCTGGGATGGATGAAGTAATGTTCTTGTTTTATCATGTGTAAATTCTTGGTGTATCTCCACTTTGTTGGGTAGATGAGTCAATCCCCACTTGGTTGGGAGATGGATGTTTGTATGAGTCTTTGGTGGTAGGAAGGTCATTTATAATAAAGTTATATAGAACATTTTCTTGCAGACCTTGCCTACAATCAGGGGGAGCTTGGACATCACAACAGAGCATAGAATTCAACATGTACTCAGGGGGAGCATAACCCTTTGCCCTTGATGTCAAAGGGGGAGAATGACTTTGAGTGACTTGGGGTTGCCATCAAGTCCAAAGGGGGAGATTGTTGGCATTACGACACAGGTTTGGCTCTATGACATAGGTGTTGTCCTTGATGGCAACTCACTCAAATGGCAGAACACAGTTCATGCTCCCGGAATGAAAGAAAATGAGGTATACGCAGGTTCCTCTTAACAAAGTCGGGTATACACGCGGGATTACTGATCAAAAGGCGCGTATATGTGTGCACATACTTTCATGTAAAGAAAAGCACGTACATGTGGGAAAACTTATGTTTGGTCCATGGTATTTAGTCCGACATATTTGAACCTATGGTTTTGGTCCTTGGTATTGCATCCAAAGTGTTGAACCCAGGTATTGGGTCCCTAGTATTGGTTCTCAATGGTTTTAGACCATGGTTTAAGGCCTAAGACTATAAAAAGGAAAGGAGATCATTTGGCAAGGGTATCAACTCAAGTATTGAATATCTTAAGAGGAGTAAGACCTGGAATATTGGTGATTGGTTTGTGGTGTATAGCTGGATCTGAATCAAGGAGGAACTTGAGCGTTACAAGATGGATAAGTTCTATTGACGGGCGAGATCTTAAGGCTTGAATAGTAGTATCATTGTGTGATTATGATCTGTTATAGTTGGCACATGTTTAGATCTATAAATTTGTTAATCTGGGTATAACTGATGTCTGATTAAGTGAAAGGGTAAATTATATTTTATAGATCTGTACGCAGGTTCGGCACAGCAGAGGTGCGTATACACGCAGGTTCAGCAAGTGAAGATAGCGTATATGTTGGTTTTCCTTAATACAACTGCGTATGTACGCAGGTTTCTACATATTGAAGTAGCGTACGTCTCATGAAATCTGTTTTAGCAACTTCTGTTTATTGCTACAGTATTCTGGGTTCAGGATTGGTGTCTGGTTACATATATTGTTTTCTGGGTATAGCATACAAAGAAGTGATTGTTTGATTCAGTACTGGTTTGTACAAAGGAAACTGGTTGATGCAAATATAATTGATGTTTGATTGATATTCATGGATCCAGTCTGAAAATGTATGAAATGTGGTCCCTGGAAGAAAAGAGAAGGTTGTAGCCTTCTGTAGGTCAGCACCTACGTACTAGTACCTCAGCTAGTACAAGAGCTAAGGGGGTTGTAGCTCCCTTCCAGGAGAAGTTGGAGGACAAGAGAAGGTTGTAGCCTTCTGCAGATAGCAGCCTCCGTACTGGTATAAGACTGCACCGGTACAGAATCATTGTAAAAAGAAGTTTCTAATTTAAAAGAGGATAGAGACAAATTGCAGCAGGTTGTTTTCACCCACATTGGTTTTCCACCTTACATCTTGGTGTTCATGTGTGTTGTTTATGTGTGATGATTTGTTCTGCTTTACTACTTCTATTTACTGATCATATTGTTAATAATCTTCTGATACACTCATTAAGAAGCAACTAACTGATTTATAAGTTTACTGAATATACGCTGGTTGCATTATACACAGTTGTGTATACATGCGATTTTCATTAACTGAAGTAGCGTATATTAATCTGAATATGGAAATGAAAAGGTTATATTGATTTGATAATATTGATTCAACCCCCCCCTCTTAGTATTATTTCCAACACAATCTGCGGTCTTGTGGACGTGGGGTGACTAGGGGCCAAGGATTAGCCCCGAACCCTTCGCCCAACATTGCATTACATTAAATTTAAATATATATTGGCCACCAATATTATTAAGAACCACTTTGGCAGTGGAGCAATAAGGCTCTGTGTTTCCAGTCGATGGGTCATGCAATTGACACCCCAGAGGCCTGTTCGACTGATAACAAAAATTTAATGCACAGTTGGGAGGCAACGTGGAACCCCTCCATCAGCCCATGTGGCCTCCATTCATTGGACCACATCAACACACATTCACCCAATCCAATCACAACATAATTCAACTAATACAGAGAGGACACTTGGCAGCTAGTCATTGTCCTAAGAAATCCAGTCAACATGTCGAGTCACCCTGCCTAGTCAATAGTCCTGCATCCAACCTACAATTTTTTTGCATGTTTGGGAAAAATACCAGAACACAATATCAGGAGCATATGATATCGGTTTTGAGCGATTCAAGTTGCGTTGGATTCAGGTCGTCAAGATCTATTCTTTAGTACAGGTTTCGAGCAATTTTGATCACTTTTTTTATCCCATGGATCACTCCTCCCAACTGGAAGATTTTGGACCTCCAAAAGACTATTTTTACTCAATAAACAAATGAGGGTACAATTCCCTCACCCTTCTCTTTTCAATCCATTTGGCTTTGTCTGGTTTTGTACTTTTGAACCCCATATGAAGGTGCTTCTCATTCCTTCTTCTCAAAGTTCTTGTTTCTCTGTCAAGGGTAGGATCTTGCTGCAATTCTTTAAGATATTTAGAAGAGAAAATTTCTGTTAAATAAATATGAACATTCTCCCCTACTTATTCAATCAAAAGAGGCTTACCTAATTTCAAGTTATTTTCACCTAGAAGTTTTTCTTTGCTGATGTAAAGATTTACTTCATCTCCAAGCTGAAAACTGTGGTCAACATGATGCTTATCATGTCTAGCCTTGTATTTGGCTTGACTCTTCACCAAATGTGATCGTCATAGCCATGAACCATCCTTATTAAAAGCCAAAACATTAGGAGACCCATAAGAATATGTATTAGAACTAATGTCCCCTTTGTTAAGTATCTCTTGCATCCGCTCCTTGATTCCTGCATTATTTAACACTCGCATCTTGTTTAAACCAATGTTCAAAATTGATGCATCCTGATGCAAATGAAATTCATGTTGTTTTCCTCTTTTAGGAGGCGACACATTATATTCCTAAAACTTATTATCACATGTGTTAATAAGTTCAACCAAATTAGATTTTAATGTTGCATCATATTCTTTGAAGGCTTCAACTTCATCAACATCTTTATGTTTAATCATCAACAATGCAAAATACTTACTAGCATTTACAAACCTCTTCATTTGTCCAACATTCCCAAGTGATAAATTCAACTTCTTGTTATGTTCTCTAACAATGTATTCAATCCCATATTTAAACAAATGATATTTGTTCTCATGGTGATGAAAGATGGATTTCCTATTGTATAAGTATGGGCTTCCCAAAAAAATCCCACAAATATCAAACGATACCACATCAAGTTCTACCTCATCAATAAAATTTACAGTGATGGCTAATATAAGTATGCATTTTCCGGTCACTTTCAGTTTGGCATTTTCACATACCCAACCCAAAGGATAAGGTTTAGGATGAGGAATAGTTTCCAAATTCAGTTTCTTGACAATGTCTTCTGAAATGAGGTTTGCCTGTGAACCACTATCAAACAAGGTATCTACTTTGTTATTTTTTGTGATGAATCTAATATGGAACAACTCAACTCTTTCTAT
Organism: Pinus tabuliformis; assembly: GCA_031772625.1. Classification (NCBI taxonomy): domain Eukaryota; kingdom Viridiplantae; phylum Streptophyta; class Pinopsida; order Pinales; family Pinaceae; genus Pinus; species Pinus tabuliformis. The sequence continues at coordinate 230,206,509 of CM062819.1, read as the reverse complement.
TTCATTTTGAGTTTCAATGGGTTTCCTAGAAGATCTAGGACTTGCAATTGAATCCTTTCCTTTCAATCCCATGGCTATGGTTTTTGTTTCATCTTCGGAATCAGATTCTAGATATTGTTGTGTAGGGTTTTCTTCTCCTTGTTATTAAAATTTTGGGTCTCATCTTAGGATGAAGTTTCCAAAAATGGTCTTCATCATGGCCTTGTTTTGAACAATGCTTACATGTGAGTTTTTCTCCCTCTTTCTTGACTGAAGCATTCTTTTTATCCTTGTCTTTGAACTTCCATTTTCCTTTATCTCCAGACTTAAATGAAATATCACTAGTTTCCTTAGAAACATTCTTCCCTCTTGCTTCTAAATGAGTTTTTTGTACACAAACTTCATCTAGTTTTCTAGGGTTAAAGATGAGAATTGTGTGTCTCAAGCAACTATGAAATCCTCCAATGTATTTCGGTAGAGTATCTTGGGAGGAAAAATCTATACCCAAAAGCAAAGCCTTTTTCCTAAATTCTTGAGTATATATTTGCACATTTTGTACCTTAGCTTGCCTAAAGTTTTTCCAATCCATTATCACCTTTTGCATGTATGCTAATGGATAAAATTGTCTTCTTATTGCAACAACACAATCATTCCAAGAGGATAAAACGTTACCATGTTTATTCATGTACTCTTGAGTTTTGGCCTCCCACCAAATGAGTGTTGCACTTTCCAACCTAAGAGAAGCAAGCTGAATTTTGGTCTCATCATCCTTGATCCTTTGTATCCTGCAATACACTTCAATCTGACAAATCTAATTATCTAATTTCTCAACATTTACCTCTCCATCATACATATACAATTCAAACTTAATGTCAAGCTTTATAAAAGGAGTTTTACCATGTCCTTTTGGAGAATTTGGAGGTGTTTGTGAAAGGGTAGAAGAAGTAGAAGAAAATGAGGATAAAGATGAGGATGAGGATGAAGGTGAAGGTGGTGGCTTGTCACCATTTCCTCCATACCATTTTGGAAATTTGTCTCATTTTCCTCCATCTCCCTTTGGAGGTTTTGAGATATCTCCTTGCAACCTTGAATTCCTATCCTCATAAAGAAATTTTACCATTTCAAACATCTCAAAGAAATGTTTTCTGAAATTTATTTCATCATCAGACATCCCTTCAAGACCTTCTTCATGTGCCATGAATAGTGAAGCTTGAGGTGTGAGTGTTATCCTTGAAACAATTTGAGATCTTGGCTCCACGAGTTCCCCTTATCCTCTTTTAAGCTTCAACCTTGTAAGAATTAGAAAACACTTGCAAACAAAATCAAACCTTCAAAATGACCCAGAGCTATGATACCAAACTGATCTGTAATGCAAACTTGAAGGTGATAGAAAATTTTGCTAGTAAAATTCTTATGTGTTGTAGGCAATGGATCACTTTAACAAACACATAAAATAATGGATTTTAAACTTAGTTAACAACATAAACGGAGACAAAATACCATATCAGAAACACATAACAACAAAAATGATAAAGGAGTTTACCCCTCTCCTGGGCTACATCTGTTGGTCCATCTCCCAATGTTGGGCCTCTTTCATTAAGTGATCAAATTTATGTTTACATGGATTTAAAATACTCAAAATGTAATTATTATGTCTGTAATAGCTTCAGAACAGTCAAAAACCCCTAGTTGGGCTTTTGTTGGGCTCAATTTGGCCAAAAGTTGAGGAAGTTATGCTCTCCCCAAGTTTCTTATGCTAACTGCTCTACCAAATGGATTGGATTGATATCCACCTTACAAATCCGACTTTTCTGGGCACGTCGAGCGAAAATTTCGCTAGGTGCCAGAGAGATTCGTGCCGAACTAGGTGAAAAATGTCGCTTGGTTTAATTTCCTAAAAAGGCTTGTGGCAAAAAACCAGGGCCACATGGGGCCATGCGCCCGGGGCTGGGGCTAAGCGCCCGCCCCCGTCGGCATAACCCCCAACACTTCGGTAACGATCTCACGCGCAACATAAACCTGAGGCTATCCCCAAAATTATGCGTCCAAATTGTTTAACGCCTTTGTTTTTCGTGCACTAGGTCACATGGTGGCATGAAACCGTGAGTTGGTCCGAAAACTCTGCCCACAACTGCTAGTTCTCCACCCAGTGGCACTGTGGTTACATGGGATATAGTGACAGTGGGTTAGTCCCCAAGTTCCTCCCCTCAAATGTTTAATGCTTCAGGTTATGGTATAAGGTTACATGACAGTGATATGACCAGCGTTGGTCCCCAAAACATTGCCCTCGAATCTGTTGGCTCCCACACTTTGGCATGTGGTCCGATGGGTGCAATATGATCTGAGGCTAGTTCTCAAGTTCCGCCCTCATTAACCGTTTCATGCTCCATAATTTGATTGTGGTATGGTGGTTGGTACTATTAGGCCTGATGGGATGGGGCCATGCTCGAACCCTTGGCTCCCCAACCTGCGATCTCATGGGTGTGGGGTGACTGGGGGCTAGGGCTTAGCCCCAACCCTGTCCCCCAACATCTTATTACATTAAATTTAAATATATATTGGCCACCAATACTTTTAAGAACCACCTTGACAGTGGAGCGGTAAGACTCTTTGATGCCAATCCATAGGTTATGTGATTTGCTCCCCCAGAGGCTTGTTTAGCTGATAAAAAAATTTAATGCACAGTTGGGAGCCCACGTGGTAGCCCTCCATTGGCCCAGTGGCCTCCATTCATTGGACCACAACAAGACACATTCACCCAATCCAATCACAACCTAATTCAACCAATACAGAGAGGACACTTGGCAACCAGTCATTGGCATAAGAAACCCAGTCAACATGTCCAGTCACCTTGCCCAGTAAGTAGTCCTGCATCCAACGTACAAATTGTTTTTGCTTGTTTACGTGATATCGAGAGCATACGGTGTCAATTTTGAGTGATTTAAGTTGTGTTGGATTCAAGTTGTTGATATCTACGCTCTGGTACATGTTTCAAGCAATTTTGAACACTTTGAATTTTGAGCACTTTACTGATCCCCTGGATCAAATGTCATTGTTTAGAAATATAGCTCATATAGGAACTTCCGCATTGGTTCAATGTAAACATATAAAAAGGTGGTTTGCTATATTTTGAAAAGTAACTTTATTTTGTAGTTAATTTTAGAAACAAGTGAAAAATATTATATTTAAATATTTCATTATCATAAAGTGTATTTTATGCACTAATGACTTGGAATAGGTTTAATCTCAACCATACATATCACCAATATATTAGGGTTTTAATAGATTAAGGTTTCAACTAAAAATATAAGGACAAGTTAAGATAAAGTGTTTATATAGATTTTTGTGGGGCACAAGCAAAAAATAATTGAGTAGAGTTGAAAAGTAGGAAATGAAACCAAGTAGAGGATGAAGGAGGTCAAACAATGATGATCCATATAATATATTTGTAAAATAATAAGAGCCTACATAACAATAATATTGTAGGGGCACAACAATAACAATAGTGGGCTTCTATGAGACATAATAATAACAACATGCAGACTACATGGGCACAAAAATACAATAAGGGGGTTGAACTAATAAAAATAAGGGGCTACACTAGTAGTATAGGGACCTAACATGCCCCTCTCCTCCAAAAAAGTGTTGTCCTCAACGCTTGAGTAGTTTTGGATGCTTTTGTATAAAATTATCATCCTCCTATGTGGAGTCTTCAGCGGGTAAGTTCTTCCACTTGATGAGATACTATGAAATTGATCGATTTCGTAGCTTGCATGTTCTTGATTCCGTGACTGATTCAGGTTCTAATATGATTTTTCCTTCCTTGTCAAGTTCTCGAAATATTGTTTGAACTGGGAGCTTATCACCTATAACCTTATTTAATCATGAAACATGGAAAATTGGGGGCACTTAGGAAGATGCAGGAAGCTCTAATTTGTATGCCATAGTACCAATCTTTTGCAACACCTTGTAAGGACCATAGTCTTTTGGTGATAATTATTATCCTTATTAGCTTGCTTGAGGGACATTTGTTTGTATGGTTGTAGCCGTAAAAATACCTAGTCACCTACATCAAAACTTCTTTCGTTGAGATGTTGATTTGCATGTTGTTTCATTCGATTCTGTGCCAAAGTGAGGTTATCCTTAAAGAGTTGGAGAACTTGTTGTTGATGCTCATTGTGATCTTACACTGCTTGAACCTTAGAATTTTCTCTTAAAGATGATGTGATGGATGGTGGATGATATCCATAAAGTGCTAATGCATTACAAGATATGGTCGGATTCATTTCTTCTTTCTTCAGGGTTGGATCCTGGTGTATATCCTCTTCTTTTGTCATTTCTTGATCATTTTCTTCCTCCTCTTCACAATTTATATAAATTAATTTCTTCTCAACACACTTATGACCTTTAGTGTCTTTTCTATCACAACTGTAACAAAGCGCTTTTGTTCTTTTTTCCTCCAATTGTTGTGGTGTCAACCTTGTAGGTTGTGGAAGACTAAGAGCAACAACACTTCCATATTTATAGTGATGAGTGGTAGACTTCCTTGTTTCCATAATTTTTCTTTCAAATTTTCTTGCCACCCTGAATGCCTTCTCCAATGAATTAGGTACCAAATTCGAACCTCATGTTGGATGTTATCTTTTAAAGTCCCGATGAAGACTTCAATCCTATGCTTCTCTAGAATATCATTTACCCTTATATTAAAATTTTGGAAGTCCTCAATGTGCTCTACCCTTGAACCCTTTTGTTTGAGATTTATCAATTGGCTAAAGAAGGTGTTTCTCTTTGTATCTTCATAATATGCTATCATTTCCTTCGTAAAAATTGACTAGGTGACAAGTGGTTTAGGAGAACAAAGCCATTTATACCATACAAATTGATTTCGTTCTAAATATAAAGTCGATGCAATACATACATTTTGTGACGTTTTCACATCATGTAGATCAAAATATTGTTCCATTTGTAGTATCCAAGTTACCAGTTCATTGCCATCAAAATTTCTCATATCTATCTTTAGAATATGGTGGTTATTAAACCTCACATTGGAGTCTCTAAAATTGTAATTGATATTCCTTTTGTGTTCATCATTATTTTCATGGATTGCCTTGTCACCACTGGGAAGCCTTTATTCTAGCAACTTTGCCAAACCTTCCTTCAACCCCTCTATCTTGACATTCATCATTGCTTTGATGTCTACTTTTAAACCATCATTCAAAACTCCCATGTCCTTTTTTCTACCATCTATCTTAACATTCATCATGACTTCCAATTCATTTTTCATTACTTTTTGCGAGAGTGAAATTTGTTCCACTTGGTCTCGTAAATTTGATATATCATGCTGCATTTATTCCTATTCTTCATGTGTCATAGTAGAGATTTCAGGTTGCTTACTAGGTGTTTCCATTTTCTTTCTTTGGGGAATCAATTAATGATAATTATGCTTCACTATGCCCTTTGAATCACTTCAACTATTTTTTCAAACAAAACTTATGCAAATTTGAAAAAAAACTACACACCTTTTTTTCGCTTTGTAGGAGCACAAAATTGAATATGTTGTATCTCTGTAATTTCATATTTCCAAGGTATGAAATTTCATCCTTTGGTATCCCTTTTGAGTTCTTTTTCCAACGCCACAAGTCTGATCGAGATTGGGTTATCCAAGAAAGAGTTATGCCCAATCTTCCATGATGACCTGATTATAGACTAGTTCAGTAGAGATAACTTGTACGAAGTTACACGTGTCACTGTTTTGAACTTCGGCCTTGAAAAAGATACCAACAAACTAAAGTCCATGTTATTTCTATCACTTTTTACGAAATTTGAATTTGATGCTCAGAGACAAAGTTATGACGATTTTCCCAAGGTCACCTTTTTGAGATGGTATTTGGGAGCCTACAAAAACCCTAACTTCCTTGGATCATATCTCCGAAAATATAGCAATAAAAGATCTGAAATCCGGTCACAAGGTTCCTCAAGTTTCCGGCTCAAATGGATTTTAATTTCAGCTTCTGAAACTTCATAAAAACCAAGTTATATCGAAAATTCGACGATGACTTGTTTGAAACCCTTGAATCTAAAGCTCTAATTCCAAATGTTATGCAACCATCTCACAAAATAGAAGAAAAGATAGATCAAAATCTTCAAAATTAGCCTCTTCGAGGGGGAAAACTCCTTTACATTACACAAATGAACAATTTTTGATGATACAAATGACAAAACTTCCTTTCTATATATAGGATTCTATGTGGTCCCAATATAATCAGAGCCTACATAACAATAATATTGTAGGGGCATGTTGAGGACCCCGAAATCGGGTCAACAACAAGGGGGATACCCACCCGGTCGGGAACCTGGTTGGCGGCTCCTTGCCCGTTTGGTGTAGCGGGTCCGACTGGGGATGATGGGACCAGCTTCCCAATTTAAAGGATGTGTGAGTGTGTGTAGATTTTTGATGATGCTAATCTAAAGGTAATTTCAAGCTAATCTAACTCTAAACTCTAAACTGACTCCATGCTACTTTAATGTAACAAAAACAACACATCCAATCTATACTAACCCGGGGTAGGATTCTTTCATCATGCGATCTAAAAAGATTTCATACAATAACTGGTAATAAAGATCATTCAACTATCATAAGAATATAAATCAATTAAGATAAACCATTTTGCATAAGAAGTTAGGCAAAACAGTTGTGAACATCATATCGCATGATAAGTTATTCATATGTTAAGTACAAACAAATGATTCCACCGTACAAAAGTGCCAAATGGTAACCCAGACATTCATACATCAACATATAAACAAATCAACTGTATATCACTCTGAGAATATGAGCAGAAATTAATCAAGAGATAAAAGTACCATTTATGACTGATTTTACTCACAAACTCCAAGCAATAACGATTTATCTCTACTTACTTCTAACATCTACTAAGAGTACAAAAGTGAAACATCAGTAGCAAACATTAAAATGCAAACATAAATAAATCTCGATCCATCCATTCATCAAAAACCACCTCCGAGGGTGCAAAAGTTCATGTTCTGAGGACAAGTTTGTTGACAAATTTCCGGACCCTTCTCCAAATGCCATGAGAAGGGTTAAATACTACTAACTAACTAATCTTAATTACACAAATTTAGGGAACGACTTCAAATGACCGCCCTTTTACTAAAGCAATTTTATTTCTAAAAATTGAATCTAATTTCTAACCGTTTCTGTATCTGCTCCTTAGTGCTGTAAGCAATGTGAGGTCCGCCTGGAAAGAGTCGGCTGGTTGTCTTTTCCTTTTGCTCGGGCGATAAAAGTAGAAATAACAAAAGCTGGCACCTCTTTCTGACAGACTAGAAGATATTTTTGAAAATCTTCCTCTGACTGGGTGTATTTGCTGTGTGTATACTTAGTATAACCCAGATTTCTTTCAAACTGATTGTGCTGTTGCTATTTCGGTTTCGGCCGTGCGAATGACTCAATGAGTTAGGTATTTTGTTGCCTGAACAATCTTACTATTGAAAATTGCTTCCGTTCTTTGTTCCAGGCTTTTCTGAAGCATCATCCCTTTTTAGCGTTTTTCTTTTTGCTTTATCCAATCTGAGCTTCAGGATCTTTTGCAAACATGCTGCTTTTGTGCGCTTTTGACTCTGAGTCTTGGATAGTCTATTTTCATCAGTGTCTGTGGAGTGATACTCCGGAATCCGCGGCTCTGCTGCATGCGACAACCATTTGCGAAGGCATCTCCTCTCTGTTCTTCAAGTATTGGCGCTTTCCCCTTTTCCTTAGATGTTTCCTGCATATAGATTTATATTAGTTGCTGCCTTACAGTTTACGCAAAGGAAAAGAGACACGACGAAAAGATTGACATGAAAGCTTTAAGTCGTAATGAATGCATAATCATGACACTCATAATGACTTGACTCTTCGAAAAACGCAACACGATCATCTTTGGATACTCAGGCGTGCAATCATTAATTTCCCTTAAGGTGAGCGCTCGATTTTGGGTTTACAGATCATGCCGAAGAAACTTTGCAATGAGTGGTTTCTGTGATTCGTATCGCAGCAATTAATAGTCTCAATCGTCGCAGATCGCAAATCGCAAAATCGCAGTTTGCAAGATCGCAGGTCGCAAATCGCGATATCGCAATTTTCATTTGCTCGTTATGCGCTGCTTATGCGACGTTGCGATATGCGACGTCGCATATCGGCCATCGGCGATTCCTTTGGTTTTTATTTTAAGGGTGCTTTCAAAATATGCGATGCGATGGATATCGCATCGCTTCATCGCAGCTTACTTACGCGCATAGAAAAACGCTTCACTCTCTCTTTGCGATGCGATATAGCTTTTAGGGAGTTAAGTACAAAAATTTTGATAAAAATATTTTTGAGATTTTTTGTTAAGGGTCCCCCTTTGCTTGATATTATTGCTAATACTAAACAAAGAGGGGGGTTGTTGGTGACCACAACAGGGCACGACAATAAAAATAGTGGGATTCTATGGGGCACACTAACAACAACATGGGGACTACATGGGCACAACAATACAATATGGGGGTTGCAATAATAACAATAAGGGGCTACACTAGTAATATGGGGACCTAACAATAAATAAATTTTCATGCATGCATGAGTTAATTATGGATGATTTATCTGCTAACTGGTTGAACACTGAAGATGCACCCCACTACTAGACCTCCTACTAGTTCCTACAACAGTTGAAACTAGTTTAACTGACTTTAACTCAATTTAACTAAATTAAATTGTTACAACTGAAATTAACTAGACCTAGGCTCCTACACAACTCAAGTTAGGCACTCAACTCGAATTAACTAAGCAATCTAAGTGAAACTAACTTAGTCAACTCATTCAAGTTGTCTTGTGATGTGGAATTACAATTTTCTCCTAATTTAATTAAAGGGAAAATTAAATTAGGATTTTCTTACTGCATTTTCAACACTCCCTCTCAAAAAGAAAGGGATTATTAGATACCCCAATCCTGCCTCTATGGAACTCGATTTTTCCTCTTGAAAAATCCTTTATAGAAATATTTGCATCCTGTTCCTCTGTAGGAATGTATTCCAACAACATGATCTGTCTTTGCACACAATCTCGTTGATGGTGATACCAGATGTCGATATGCTTGGAATGATCATGAAAAAATGGATTTTTAGAGAGTTTGATACAACTATGACTATCACAGTAAATCATAGTAGGATCCATCATCTAACCAAACAACCCAACAAGAATCTTCCTCATCTAGATGGATTCACAAGATGCTTAACTAGCAACCATGTACTTTGCTTCTATTGAACTGAGTGTAGTTGATCTCTGCTTCCTATTGTACCAAGAAAATGTTGCTAACCCAATACTGAAAATTCCTCCTAAAGTTCTCTTCCATTCTGATGGACTACCCACCCAATCTGCATCTATGGAGCCTTGAAGCTTCACTCCCTTTGTTTGTTTGTACCAAAGACCATACTAAGTATTGCCTATGAGATATATCAACACATGTTTATATGCCTTCCAATACCGTTTGGTTGGCTTAACCATTGCTTGAATAAGCTGGTTAACTGCATAACACATGTCTGGTCGTGTGCTCACCAAATACATAAGTGAACCCACAAGCTTCCTGTAAATAGTGGTCTCCACCTCCTCACCTAAAGTGGAATCCTCTTTCCTCAAACTTATTGCGAGAGGAGTGTCCATGGTTTTTCTACTCTCCGTGTGAAACTTATTTAGTAGTTGACATACTTTCCTTGAGAGACAAACAATTCCCCATCTCCTTTTCATACTTTCAATCCGAGGAAATAATGCATGAGTCCTATGTCCTTCATATCGAATTCTCTTCCAAGATACTCTTTGCAATATTTGATCAAATTATCATCAACAGTTAAAATCAAATCATTGACATATAATACTATAATAAAAAAATTATCTTCAACAACAATATGGTAAAGGTTTGCATCTGCTTCACTTTTGGTGAAGCCCAACCTGGTTAAATAGATGTCGATCATGGTGTACCAAGCATGGGGTACTTGTTTCAATCCATACAATGCTCGCTTGAGTTTGCACACATGTGACTCTCTATCAAAGTTCTTAAATCCTTCTAGTTGTTCAATGTACACCTCCTCCTTAATCACTTCATTTAGGAATGTTGTCTTCATAGCCATCTGATGGATCTTCCATCCCATCTACATTGCAAGTGCTAGAATTGATTTGATATAAGAGTACCTTTCTATTGGAGAAAAAGTCTCCTCGTATTCAATTCCCTCCACTTTACAGAAACCCTTGGCCCTAAAAATAGACTTGTGTTTCTCAACGTTTCCATCTACTTCTTGCTTCACCTTGTAGATCCACCTTGAACATACCACTGACTTATTCTTTGGTCTTGGGACTACTTCCCAAACACTATTTTTGACCATGGAATCATATTCCTCTACCATGGCATCAACCCATACTAGCTTCTACACTGCTTCCTCGATTGAGGATGGTTCTATCTTGTTGGGTTGTGTTATATTTTTCCACGACTAGCCCACGTAGTTAACCAGGGGTTAGAAGGGGGTCGGAGCCCCCCCCTTTCGTTGCACCAATTGCATAGTGGGGGGAGTCATAGGGGGATTGAGGGGTGCAGGTAACCCCACTCTATGGGGTTCGGGTTAGAATCTTAGAAAATTTTGTTTTTGGACCCTATATTAGGTTGGGCGGACCTACCTATGGTTTTGTGCATGATTTTTCACACATGGTTTTTTTTGGACGTGATGGTTTTCGGTCCATGGTATTGTATGCTTCGACATGTATAAATATGTATTGTAACATTGAAAGGAACATAATGAAAAATCAAGTTGGTAGTCCCGGTTTTGGGATCCAGGGGAAAATCTCTGTGTATATGTGTTTTATGTGTTATGCTCTCACATTGTTTAGTTTCTGTGTTTTAGAATTCGTATGCAGATAATTTTTGTATGAGGTTAAAACCTACATTTGGTATCAAAGCTGTTTTGGCTTCAAGGGGATGCCTTTGTTGTTGAGGGGTTTCGCTCAGGCTTGTGGTAGACCCTGTTCAGTGGGAGATCTGCGAGATTTATTCTGGTGGTGAAAGAAGATGGCAAGCAGTGGAAAGATAGAGATCGAGAAATTTAATGGTTAGAGTTTTGAGTTGTGGAAAATCAAGATGGATGATCTGTTGGTGGATAAAGATCAGTTGATCGCGGTAGATCCAAGTACTAAACCAACGGGAGTGTTCGATGAAGAATGGAAGAAGTTGGATCAGAAGGAAAATAGCACAATACAATTGTGTGTCTTAGATTCAGTATTGCTGAATGTATCAGGGGAAGCTACGACGAAGGCTTTGTGGGACAATTTAGGGACTTTGTACCAATCTAAGTCTCTGGTGAATAAACTGTTCCTATGGAAAAAGTTGTATAACCTAAGGATGAAAGATGGAGACTCGGTGATAGAGAATCTGAACGCATTTAATACTGTGGTAAGTAAGTTATTATCTGTTGATATTAAAATTTCAGATGAAGATAAGTACATCAATTTGTTGTGTTCTCTACCAGATCCGTGGGATAGTCTGGTTATTGCAATAGGTAGCAATGCAACTACCTTGCAGTTTGATGAAATAGTCTCATCCTTGCTGACGGAGGAAATGAGACGGAAAAATATGGAGAGCCAGAATGGTGATGCCTTGTCTGTACGAGGATGGTCCCAGAAAAGAAACAAAAATAAGTCATCGAGTGGGAGGTCTAAATCTAGAGGGAGATCTAAATCTCCGGGAAAACCTGTAAAGGTGGTGTGCTGGAAATGTGGAAAGGAAGGGCACTACAAAAGGGATTGTAAATCTAAAGCTCCTGACAAAGGAAAGGGATCTGATGATGCTCCTTCTACAGAGGTGAAAACCACCTCAAATGAAGGTGGGGATGTGTACTTGGCTTCTTCAAGTAAACATGTAGATCACGAGGCATGGTTGATTGACTCAGGTGCATCCTTTCACTTCACTCCCATAGAGAGTGGTTCTGCGAGTATGAGAAATACAACGGTGGTGATGTCTTCTCAGGGGATGATAGGAAGGCTATAATTGTTGGTCGTGGAAAAGTAAAGTTGAATTTGCAAGGTGGAAGGGTTAGAACACTTCCAGGCGTTCTACATATTCTTGCATTGGCCAGAAATCTGATTTTTGTAAGCAAGCTGGATGATGCAGGTGTAAAAACAGTGTTTGAGAAGGATACCTGCAAGATGGTTGGGGGAGCACTGGTATTGATGCGGGGAGTTCAGATTGGAACTCTGTACAAGCTGCAAGGTAACACTGTTGTTGATGGGTGCAACAGTTCTATGGTTCCTGAAAGTGGAGCAGAAAATCTAGTGGTCTTTGGATAAAAGACCATGCTGTGGCATCAAAGGCTTGGACATATTGGAGAGAAGGGCCTTCGAATACTTCATGGTAAAGGTATGGTAGAAGGTATGAGTAATAGCTCTCTGGATTTTGATATCTGTGAAAATTGTGTATATGGGAAGCAGAATCGGGTGAGTTTCCCCTCTGGTGGCAAGAGGGAGAAAAAAATATTAGAGCTTGTGCACAGTGATGTGTTTGGACCCGTGCAGGTTCCATCACTGGGTAAGTCTATTCACTATGTATCATTTAAAGATGACTTCTCAAGGAATACATGGATATATTTCCTTAATAAGAAATCTGAATCCTTTGATAGGTTTAAAGAATTTAAGGCTCTGGTGGAAAACCAGACAGAGAAGAAGATAAAGGTGCTGAGGATAGATAATGGTGGAGAGTTTTGTAGTAAGGAATTTGAAGAATTTTGTAAGAAGTGTGGTATAGCACGACAACATACTACTCCATATACACCTCAACAAAATGGAGTTGCAGAAAGAATGAATAAGACGTTGATGGAAAGGGTAAGAAGCATGCTCAGTGGTGCCGGGTTAGGACAGGAATTCTGCACAGAGGCGGTGGAGACAACATGTTACTTGGTCAACAAATCACCTTCATCAGCGTTAGAGGATAAGAATCCACAAGAAGTATGGATTGGTAAGAAACTCTCTCTTTCACATCTGAGGGTATTTGGATGTGATGCATATGTACATGTTCCAAAGGAGAAACGAACCAAGTTGGATAGTAAATCTGAAAAGTGCATCTTTATCGGGTGTAAGGATGGTTTAAAGGGTTATAAGCTTTGGAACCTAGTAACAAGGAAGGTTGTGTACAACCAAGATGTGGTTTTCATAGAGGTGAAAGATGTTATTAAACATGAAGTCCAACCAAAGGAGCCTAAGAAGATAGAGTTTGAGCTAAAGGAGGAAGAATCAAACTCTACAATAGAGGAGGAATCAGAAGATGAAGAGCCACAAACTCCGGGTGTGAGAAGATTAGTTAGAGAAAGAAGGCAACCAGAAAGGTATAGTCCATCTACTTTCTGTTCAAATTTTGCTTTATTTATTATTGATGATGATCCTAGAACTGTGAAGGAAGCAGTAGATTCAGAGGATGGAAAACTTTGGAAAGAGGCCATGGTTGATGAAATGGCATCTTTGCACAAAAATGAGGCTTGGGATATGGTGGAGTTGCTGGCTGGATGGAAACCCATTAGCAAAAAATGGGTGTTCAAGAAGAAGACAAATGCAGAAGGAAAGGTGGAGAAATACAAAGCTCGGTTAGTAGCAAAAGGTTATTCCCAGGTGCCAAGAATTGATTTTGGTGATATTTTTCCTCCTGTTGCCAATGTAACTTCTATTAGATTACTTTTATCTGTTGCTGCTGCTTTTGATTTTGAGGTAGAACAGATGGATGTGAAGACAACATTTCTTCACGTGAATCTGGAAGATGAGATATACATGAAGCAACCTGAAGGCTTTACGGTGAAGGGTAAGAAAGAATTGGTATGCAAGTTAAAGAAGTCTCTGTATGGGTTAAAACAGTCACCAAGGATGTGGTATCAGAAATTTGATACATTTATACGGGGACTTGGCTTCACCAAAAGCAAGGCAGATCGCTGTGTGTATTTTAAATTTATTGGTGACTGTGTTATTTATCTGATCTTGTATGTGGATGATATGTTGCTGGTTGGAAATGACAGAAATTATCCAGGATTTGAAGACCTAAATGTCCTCCAAATTAGACAAGAAAGATCTTGGTGCTGCAAACTATATTTTGGGCATGGAAATTAAAAGAGATTGAATAAAGAGGAAGCTCTAGTTAAACCAGAGGAAGTATGTCGAGACAATATTACAGAGGTTTAATATGCAGGATAGTAAACCAATGAAGGTTCCTATTCCTGTAGGTGTAAAGTTATCTGTTGAACAATGTCCCTAGACACGAGAAGAGGAAGAGGACATGTCCTGTGTTCCATATGCAAGTGCAATTGGTAGCTAGATGTATGCGATGGTCTGTACTAGACCAGACATTGCACATGCAGTGGGAGTATTGAGCAGGTTTATGTAAAAACCAGGGAAGGAGCACTGGACAGAAGTGAAGCAGGTTTTTAGGTATTTGCGTGGCACTAGTGATTATGGTTTGTGCTACCAAGGAAGACCAGGATTGGACAAAGTGTCGGATATTCGTGGCTTTGTTGATGCAGACTGGGCTGGAGATCTGGATTAGAGAAGATCTACAAGTGGGTATGTGTTTAATGTATTTGGAGGTGTAGTCAGTTGCATGAGTAAGAAACAATTTGTAGTGGCACTATAAACTATAGAGGCAGAATACATGGCAGCTACTCATGCAAGCAAGGAAGCAGTTTGGTTGCAGAGATTGTGTTCAAGTATGGGGTTAGTACAGGGAGCTATAAGGATAGACTGTGACAGCCAAAATGCAGTTTTCTTGGCAAAGAACCCTGCATATCATTCAAAGACAAAGCACATTGATGTTTAGTATCAATTTGTGAGGGATATGATAGAAGACAAAAATGTGTTGTTGGTAAAGGTGGACACTTTGAAGAATACTGCAGATGCATTGACAAAATCTGTGAGCTCTGAGAAGTTCTCTTGGTGTAGAGAAACAATGGGCATTGCAGGGCTGGATAAATGACTAAGCTCTCTTGTGGCCCCCTGTGGAAAGAAAACAACAAGTGGGAGAATGTTGGGTTGTGTTATATTCTTTCCACGACTAGCCCACGTAGTTAACCAGGGGTTTAGAAGGGGGGCGGAGCCCCCCCCTTCGTTGCGCCGATTGCGTAGTGGGGGGAGTCATAGGGGGTTTGAGGGGTGCAGGTAACCCCACTCTATGGGGTCTAGGGAAACACCCCAGAAAATTTTGTTTTTGGACCCTATATTAGGTTGAGCAGACCTACCTATGGTTTTGTGCATGATTTTTCACACATGGTTTTTTTTTTTTGGACGCAATGGTTTTTGGTCCATGGTTTTGGACGTGATGGTTTTCGGTCCATGGTATTGGATGCTTCGGCATGTATAAATATGTATTGTAACACTGAAAAGAAAATAATGAAAAATCAAGCTGGTAGTCCCGGTTTTGAGATCCAGGGGAAAATATCTGTGTATGTGTTTTATGTGTTATGCTCTCGCATTGTTTATTTTCTGTGTTTTAGAATTTGTATGCAGGTAATTTTTGTACGGGGTTAAAACCTACATGTCTCAACTAGCTCACTCATCATAGCTATGTACCCATTGCACCGATCCGATGACCTCCTTTTCCTACAATGTGATGTGGGTTCTCCCACATTCTCTCTAGCATCATCAAATTCCCGTGTGCATTTCCTTCCTTCTCTGGATGTCTCTGTATGAGTAGGTGCCTCCACTCTCTGTTGCTATGCTTGTGGTTTCTAAACAACATCTCGATGTTCTTCCTTTGGATCCAAAATCTCCTCATCTTCATGAAACTGAATCTCCCTCTCAAGGGAAAATCTCACGGCCTTCTCTTCATCGAACTTCACATCTCTATGAACAACTGTGATCCCGTGAGATGGCAAGTACACCCGATAGTTTTGAGGTGTATCACTGTACTCCATAAACATCCCCCTTTGTTGTCAGCTCTAGATTTTTCCTTCAATCCTTGGAAACATGACAGTAAACTGATGAACCAAATATCCTGAAGTGTGACACATATGGTGTCTTCCCTAGAAGATATTCTTTCAGTGTACTCATCCCGAGAATCTGATGAGGACTCCTATTTTTCACATATACCACTATGTTGCATGCTTCAACCCATAAGTGCAATGGTAGGCCCTGATCATGCAACATTTCTCATGCAACTCCCACAATGTCCATGTTCTTCCCCTCAGCCACCCCATTTTGTTGTGGTTTATAGGGTGTTGTCAACTCCAATCAAATGCCTTCTTTTGAAAAAAAATTCTTGAACTCATTCCACACATATTCACCATTGTTATCACTCTTCAGAGTTGTCAATTTCCTGCCAATGTCTTTCTTAACAAGTGCTTTAAATTCAAAAAATTTGGGGAATGTATGGTCTTTCTTCTGCATGAAGAAAATCCAACACTTAAAAGAGAAATCATCTACAAATATAACACAATAATTGTGCTTGGTCATGGAGGCTGCTGAGAAAGGTCCACACACATCTAAGTAAAATCTTTCGAGGACTGCTTTCACTATACTATCCTTATCATGAAAGGTGGATTTGGTGTACTTCCCCACTATACACCCTGTACATGTATCTCGTTGCTCTAGAGCACCCTTGGGGAAGTCCCCTAGAAATATATTACATGATCTTCAAAGCTCCATGGTGCAAATGGCCAAGTCTCCAATGCCATAATTCACTGATTTCTTGGCTTTGCACTTTCTCTAATTTTGTTCTCAAAGTAGCATAGTATTCTACATCCAATTTGTAGAGGTTCTTCACCTGAACCCCGATCTGCTTCACTTGTCCCATGGCGATGTGTCTAAGGAAAGACTTCTCTTTGCTAAATATCACATCATAGCCATGGTCTTCCAAGATAACAACTAAAACTAAATTCTTCTTCATACCCGGAACATACATGACATCTTTTTATTTGAGAGGGGATGTAGACTCCCTCTCAAAAGTAACTATACTGATACCAGTTTCACTATACCTTCCATCATCTCCCATCTTGATGTGCATAAGGTCCTTCTTCTCGAAGTCACTGAAAAATTATTTGTTTCTCGTCATATGGAATGAGGCTCCACTAACCCAATACCACACAATAACCATCACCAATGTCACCATGCATGTAATGAGGGTGAAATCCAACTTGAATTGTCAAGCTAGAGCTTCACCTACCGCTCCTCATGAGGGCTTATTTTCAATATTCTCGTGTGGACATTTTGTGGCATAGTGCCCTAACTCATGACAGTGAAAGCACTTGATTTTGACAAGTCTTTCTTATTGGCCACTTAATCAGATTCTGCTTTGGATTAGGATTTCATGCCGCAAAATTTCATGGATTGGATTAGGATTTCATGCCTCCATATGAATCTTTCATGCCACAAAATTTGTGGTTCCTTCTAGAGCATACTCAAGCCCGAGTCCGGTGAAAGTCATCTTCTCAGTCTTAGAGAAAACCTACAACACTGATCTTGAAATTTGAACCTCCTACAATAACTTCAAATTCTCTTCTCTATTGTGAATCTAGCTTTGATACCATGTAGAATTTAATTGTAGATTCAATGTTGCTCATGTAATGTTCTAAATCATAAGAATCAAATATACTTTACTAATCTGCGGAAAACAATTCACTATTGAGAAGCTATATCAAAAGCATGGATCATCATTTAGCACACATACATGAGGATATATCTAGGGGAAAAAAATTGTTCAAAACCCCTTCCTATATGTATTGCATTAATAAGAAAATAGAGAATAAATACAACGCTTTCTCAAGCCTAAGCAACCTCTGCACAAGTATAATCTATCTCATTGCCTCACAAGCTAACTCTGGCCAACACTTATCCAATTATACTTCCTGCCAAGCTCCTGTTTCCTTTCGTTGTTTCTCAAGGAATAGGCCCCTATTAATTAGGGAAATCCCCATCCTGAACTGCGCAATTCCTATAGGCCCTTCTCTGACTACATGCACCACTTGTACAACTTGGATAATTATACAACTGATAGTATTCTTCTTTTGAACTCCAATCTCAACTGGGTAATTAAAATTTCATGCATGCATGAGTTATTTATGGATGATTTATCAATTAACTATTTGAACACTGAAGCTACACCCAATGGTAGACCTCCTACTAGTTCCTCCAACATTTGGAACTAGTTTAACTAACTTTAACTCAATTTAACTGAATTAAATTGTTACAAATGAAATTACCTCAACCTAGGATCCTAAAATTTAGGAACCACTCTACAAAACTCAAGTTAGGCCTTCAAATATGTTGAAAAGTGTGCAACAATAAATGCTAAATTTAGAAAGTGCTAAAAATAGAACTGCTAAAAATAGTATGTATAAAAATAGCAGTTTGGCCAATGAGCATTTTGGCCACCTTGGGTGAGAGGTGAAACTACTAAAAATAACATCTTCTAAAAATAGTATTTCATGGTCCCTTCCTATTTTTAGCAGTCCCTGGTCTAACTATAGGAAGGAAAAACGAATTTGGTCTTAACAGTAGTTTAAAATATTAATTAATTAATCTCCATGAGTAAATTAGTTATGGAAAATTAAACTAGAAGTCTTTGTGAGAAAATGCAATTAGTTGTCCCACTGATTGAGGAATTTATCCTTGATTTTCTCCACTAATTGAGGAATCAAGTATGAGTTCTATAATGGGAGGATCAGTTGACTTATTTTAACTTTGTCAAGTCCAGTTAGATTATTTTAACAAGCTGTTAAATTAATGAGATATAGTTTGTTAATGCTTGCATGCATGTGACAACTATTATTTTTCAGATAACTGAGTATTCTCTCATGGATAACTGATGCATGGCAGTTCAGATAGAGACCCAATTGAGTTCAGATGGTGGGACATTGTACTATCAGTTGCTAGGATATTTTAGGTGAATATTCCTTACATGGAGAAGGATTTATTTCCAAGAGAATTACGTGATATAGGAGCTTGGAGGACTTGTGGCCTATATATTGAGGCCTAAGGAGTCTATGATCTTCATCTTCTGATTGCAGAGAGTACAAGATAGCTCTTGAGCTGATTCTTTTTGTAACCTGAAGAGGATTTCCACTTGATTGATAATACAATGTTGGGGTTTTATGCTGGTGTTTTCCCCAGTGATATATCTTGTGTTATGGTTGATTATTTCTTTTGATCAGTTATATGTGTGTATGCTTGATGTTACTCATGAAATCAATTATGCTTCCGCTTAATGTTTTGTAGAACTAGATCAAGTATTATGCTTTAGTACATTGCATATATCAGTTTGATCTACAGGTGAAATTTCTACATGGTATCGACAGGTGATCAAGGAAGAACAATATACAAGCAAGAGAAATTTGAAGTTTATTATTCGAGATATAGATCTCAAGTTCTTATCACATCCATTTCATTGATGGCTTTCTATGGATTGAGGCTTGAGTATGCCCTTGATGGCACCTCAATCTACATAGCTTGGAAGGATCGCATGGAGGCAATATTGGAAGATAACGGCCTTAGGGACTTCATTGATCAAGATGTCCCTAAGCCTACTAATGCTACTCAACTAGCGGAATGGAAGAAGTGTGTGGTTAAAGCTAGGAGAATCATCCTGGAGGGAGTTTGAGATCACATAATCTCGAGCCTCCATGGGAAGGAGACTCCGCATGCACTGTGGAAAACATTGAAAGATTTATATCAGAATAGTAGTGATCAGAGGAAGCTGGCATTGAAGGACAAACTTCGCAAGATCAAGTGTGAAAAGGGTGACACTATCTCTACGTTCCTGAACAAGCTCACCACCTATAGGGATGAGATTGCAAGTGTAGGGGTCACTACAACTAATGATGATATGGTGAGTCTAGCACTCCTTGGCCTTCCTAAGAGCTGGCATAGCTACCAGGACTCAGTGAATGGAAGGGACAAACTGCCAGATTGGGAACGACTATGGTCGGATTTGATGTAGGAGGAGATCATACGGAGCACCAGGGATGGATCCTCATCAAAACACGATGATGAAGAGAACTTGGCTTGAGCATCTAAAGCTAAGAAAGGGAAAGCGAAGGCATCCCAATCCAAGTCTTCTCAAGGAGGGAAGAAGTTTGACAAGTCGAAGGTGAGATGCTTTCATTGTCATGAGTTGGGCCATTATGCTACTAATTATCCAAAGAAGAAGTCCAAGAAAGGTTCCTCCAAGGAATCTGATGGTGATGCACTAGCTTCACAGTTTGAGATGGATTTCTCGCTTATTGCATGCATGGTTTCATCTAGCATGGGATGTGTTTGGTACTTGGACAATGGAGCCTCTTTCCACATGTCAGATGACATGAATATTTTCAGCACTTTGGAGGAGAAGGATCTCTAGTTACAGATCGAGATGGGCAATGACAAAAAGTACCATGTCTCAGGTGAAGGTACGGTTGTGTTTTAGAGGGAACATGGTTCTCCCCTCACTCTTTCTAATGTTATGTATGTACCAGGGCTGAAAAAGAATCTTGTGTCTATTGTTATGCTTGAGGATAAAGGCTATGATGTAGTCTTTTGTTTGGGAAAGGTTTTCCTAAGGCATATCGGCACTGGACAGACCAAACAGATAGGGATTCAAATTAAGAATCTCTATAAGTTACAGGTAGAATATTGTGCTGTGTTGAGTTCCAAAGCAGAGGTGGTGCATGGCCAAGATATTGTCGAGTTATGGCATAGGAGACTAGGCCACTTGCATCATGGGGCCTTGAAGATCATGCAACAAATTTCTACAGATTACCCAAGTGCAAGCTGGAGCAAATGAGCACATGAAAAGGTTGCACTTTGGGTAAGTATGCAAAAGCTTCCTTTCATGATTGGGATAGTAGAGCAGGAGCAGTTCTGGAGCGAGTTCATTCAGATGTATGTGGGCCCTTCTCTACAACCTTCACGATAAAGCATAGGTACCATGTTATTTTTGTTGATGATTTTTCTCGTAGAGGTTGGATCTACTTCATGCAAAAGAAGAATCAAACCTTCTTGAAGTTTTGTGAGTTCAAAGCTTTGGCAGAGAAAGAATCAGGGATGAAAGTAAAGGCCTTGCGGACTGATAACGGTGGAGAGTATGTTTCCCAACAGTTTAAGGACTTCTGTGCTTCAGAAGGAATTAAACGGGAACTCATGGCACCTCATAACCCACAACAGAATGGGGTGGCTGAAAGGAAGAACATATCTATTGTGGGAGCAGCTCGAGCGATGTTGCATGACCAAGTCCTACCACTTCATCTGTGGGCTGAGGCATGCAATACAGTAGTGTATATTCAGAATAGAAGTCGTCATCATATTTTAGGGATGAAGACACTTATGGAGGCTTTTTCGGGGAAGCGACCAGATGTGAGTCACTTCCACATCTTTGGATCACCAGTCTTCTATCATGTGACCAAAGATGCTCAGAAGAAGCTAGACCCAACAGCTAAGTTGGGAATACTTGTGGGGTACACGGATACACCTCACAACTATCGTGTGTTTCTGCCTGCCAGTCAGAGGATCGTAGTGCATAGGGATCTGAAGTTTGATGAGCAGCGAGCCATGCAAGTGTCACTTAAGAGGGAGCTCAAGATGCATGGTGATGATGAGGAACTTTTAGTTCCTAAGGAGGAGGAGCATCCTGATGATGCAGATCAGCCACATGCAGAGATTCTAGTAGTGGAGATCACCACTGCTGGAGAGTCTTCCAGAGATGGGCGGAAACACTCAAGGGAAGTTGACATATTGATGTTGGATGTGAGAGAGAATATGAGGCAGCCATCCTCTTAGTGCAGACAGAGAAGATCTCCGGATAGATACACTGGCTACATGGCCCTGGTTGGGGAGTGTGTAGCGACTGAGCCTTCTTCTTTTGAGGAGGCAGTGCAACAGCCAGTTTGGGTGGATGCAATGGTAAAGGAGTATGATTCTATCATGCAGAACAGTGTGTGGGATGTTGTCCCTAGACCAGAAGACAAGTCAGTGGTTATTTCCTGATGGCTTTGTGCAGCGAGTGAATGTGGAACGAAGGTCATTTCTGAAGGTTTTCAGCATTCTGAATCCATTTCTACAGCTCGTTTTGCCTTCTGAGACATTCTTCTCACTGTTTAACTTCAGGGAAGCTTTAAGGGCCACCAGGGCCATTTCAGGGATTGAGCTGTTTGGGGGCTCTGTTCATCCGTTTTTGGTGATTCAACTTTGAACCAGTTCTAAGCACTTTAAATTTTGAGCATTTTATGACACTTAGGACATGAGCACCTGATCACACCTCCATAATGAGAAGGCTTTTGGTCCCTAAAAGCTCACTGAATCTCTGAACTGAACTGTACAACACTTGAGGAAAATAAATATCCTCTTTTGTTCAGCCAAAAGAGCATACTGATGCCAAAATGTCCTGCCTTATCAACTGTTGTCATGGCGAATGTTGCTGCATAAACCAAGTATTCGTCGAATCCCGACCAAGCTTGTTCGCTAGACAAACTGAAAGTTTGTAGAAACCAACAATGAACCTTTCTGATATATGAGCTGAAATATTCTCCTGAACATGTGGGCTTGCCAGCTGTCATGATGCCCATCCATGGAACCTCCGCTCCAGAAGAAGAGCTGCCTCCCAAATGAGAAGACTCTTATAAAGATGAAACACTTCATCCTTTCTCCTCTTTACAATCTTGGAGATCAAATTAACTTTTTCCAAGTCAATATTACATTACATGCCTGGTTAAAAACAAAGTAATCAACCCTTCAAGTTAATCACACATACATGTTTAAAATACAAGGAAATCATCATGATCCATGTGTTCATGCATATCATTCTCATGCATGCAGTTTATCCTTCAACTTTCTCTTAAGTACAATCATGGTACAAGATCCTCAATCACATGTACATGTACTTTCAAAGCTGAAATGAATATAACTTTCGCTACGATAGAGTGAATCTCATACTCAGATTTTCCATCCTGCAACTTGCATTCCCATAACAAAGAAATGCATTCAATCAAAGACATGCCACTTTAATTCGATAAGAATTCTAACAATTTCTTACCAATCCATTTCAAAGGCGCTTCCTTTAACTGCACATCAATATTAACATGCGTATCATCCTGACACATATCAATGATGGAAACTTCCTCCCCATTCTTGCCATACTCTTTCTCCCATTTCTTCAATTTTCGTGGAAGCATTGTTGGATTCAGAGTCCAACACCTTTCAACAGTATGTCCATGCTTATGGCAATAAGTGCAACACAGGTTCATCTTCTTGACAACATGATTTGCATTGTTCAATGGAACTTTGGCTTCTTGCCTCCTTTCCTTCAAAAGTTTCCTGTATGTTGCCATTCTTTTCCAACATCTAGAAACACTATGGTTAAACAAACCACAAAAAGAACATGCAATTCTTTTCCAATGCTTGTGTGGAAATTTTCCATGCTTTACATGATCAAAGGAAATATGATTGAAATCAGATTTATACCTTTCTCTTTCACCTTCATTACCTTCATGAGGAGGTGAATCAAATGAAGAAGAAGCTCCTTTTGGAACACCATCAATCCCTTCAATGGTTTTAGAGCTTTCACCACTCCCTTGTTCAAGTGCATGCTTATGCACACCTTCTTCCTGCAAGGTCTGTTTCAAACTATTGCATTCCTCAAGGATACAACCTTTACAACCTTGAGATAAAGAACCTGATATGAAACTCATTCTAGGAACTGTTTCAATTGCCTTCATGGCTGCTTTAGAACTTTCTCCACAAGATTGTCCATAGCCAAGACCCAAATTCTTAGGCCTTACCTCAACCATTATTGGCTCAACTATACCCTGTGCATGTTTGCCCAATCCTTTTCCTTCATATCCCATTTTGGACATCAACTTGGACCCTACGCCTCTGGTATGTTTCTCAAAAAAACCAACATAAACATTCTTATTAGAATTTGAAGACAAACTAGAATTGTTTACCTCTTCTTCCAGCTCATACTTGGCTAAGGCTTCTTTGGCAACAAGGAGTTGTGTCTCCAACTCATGCATCCTTTCCAGCTTCATGTTTGCAATATGAAGTTGGCCTTCCATTTCCTGCAATTGGTTAGAAAGCAACTGATTCTCTTCCCTCATGGAATTCAACTGCTCTTGAAGTCTAGAGCTCTTTCTTTCATCCTCATACATTTCTCTCACCATATTCATCATGATGAAAAATTCTTGCTTCAAGCCTTCATCAAAGAATCTTGTGAAGGAGGACGATTTTGAGAACTCACTTATGGAAGTTGTCATTGTAAAAATGAACAAAAGAGCTTCAGCAACTCAAACAACAAGTACTTTGCGGAATAATAAAGCAGTCAATCTCCAACACTGCTTAAGACACCTTTCAAGCTACATAATCAAGTTAGTGATGTCAGTCAAGCAACCTAGTGCTCTGATACCATCTGATCTGAAAGTGGAATGTACTTGTTTAAGGGTGCAAGGTATCCATTTCCAATAATTTCAACTGTGAGCTAGACACTCCAAATGACCTCTAAAAATGTATAAACTTCTTATTTCTTATATAGAGATAGACTGTAGGGGCATTCACCGGACATGTCACCTATAAAAAGAGGATGAGTTCCAGAGGCTACCTGGCCCTCTACAGGCTCTTCCTAAAGAAATAACAAAGTAAACACTTAGAAGTCTTTGACATACACATACTTGAAGTTTAAGGTCTAGCGGAAAAAGACAAGTAACTTTCTGCAGCTGAACAGGTGATTATGTGTGTATGCAAGTTATAGTTATTTGCTGTTTAATACTTTATATCAGTTTTGTTTAGCATATCATCTTCAGCAAATAAAGACATCAAAATGATAAAGCAGTTCACCCCCCCTCTGGGCTACATCTACTGGACCAAGCCTCTCCAAATAGGCTTGTCCTCTTGTATTAAAATTTACACAAAGACTAATACAAGAATATGGGTGTCTCAAAGGAAAAATCTGACTGTAAATACAGAATCAAAAGATAGGAATTAGCCAAACATGCTCTTTCCCAAACTCTAAACAGTGAATTTTGTACCTTATACAGGACTGTATTAAACTTGCATGGAGAATTTCGAGGTGAAGATGACCTCAATTGGTTCTGAAACCTCTGCCATTAGACTCAGAAGGTCGAAAATAACAGACATAGGCTTTTGAATCACCAAAAACGGATGAACAGAGCCCCCAAACAACTCAATCCCTGAAATGGCCCTAGTGGCCCTGAAAGCTTCCCTGAAGCTAAACAGTGAGAAGAATGTCTCAGAAGGAAAAAAGAGCTGTAGAAATGGATTCAAAATGCTGAAAACCTTCAGAAATGACCTTCATTCCACATTCACTGGCTGCACAATTCCCAATGCAGCTCCCAAACTGGTTTGGCCCTAGTGGCTCCTAGAACTTCCACGAAGCAAAAACACCTGCAAATGACCTCAGATGGCTGTAAGACCTGCACCAATGGCTTCAGAAGGTCGAGCGCTTTCCAGTCATTCAACTTTGAACCAGTTCTAAGCACTTTAAATTTTGATCATTTTACGACACTTAGGACATGAGCACCTGATCACGATTTCTAATGTTATGGACAAATTCTTCTTTTTGCCATAACTTCCTCATACGGCGACTGTTTTTAGAACCGTTTGTGGCCCCGGAATCAGGAATACGAGAAATTTCCAGTCATTCAACTTTGAACCAGTTCTAAGCACTTTAAATTTTGAGCATTTTACGACACATAGGAAGGAAAAGCTGAGTATGAGACTCACTCTATTGCAGTGAAAGTTATATTCATTTCAGCTTTGAAAGTACATGCACACGTGATTGAGGTTCTTGTCCTTATGATTGTAATTAATAGAAAGTTGGAGGATAAACTGCATGCATGAGAATTATATGCATGAGCACATGGATCATGATGATTTCCTTGTATTTTAAACATATTGTAAAGAGGAGGCTAAGACTAAAGAGGAGATCAAGAAATTTGGTAAGGTCACCTTAACATGGCCTGAATTTCTGTTAGCCATTAAAAAACAGTTTTATCCTCTTGCTCACATGCAGAAGGCCATTATGAATTGGCAAAATTTCAGACAACTTAAGGGTCAAAGTGTCCAAGACTACACCCAAGAATTCAGGAGAAGAGCTCTCTTGTTAGGGGTAGATTTACAGACCCAAGAAACCTTGCTGAAATACATTGGTGGCTTGCATAGCTACCTTAGACACACCATCTTGATGTTTAACCCTACTATCCTGGATGAGGTTTGTGTCCAAGCTACCCATTTAGAGGCAAGGGGAAAAAACACATTTGAAGAGGGTAGAAACAAGCCCCCCAAGGGGAAAAACAAAGAAAAAACCTCTAAGGGAAAGAGCAAAAAGAATGCATCTGTCAAACAGGAGAGTGAGAAAGTGATCTGTAAACGCTGTTCTAAACCAGGCCATGAGGAGAAAAACTATTGGAAATTATATCCTAAAAAAAGACCTCAATTTAACCAATCCAAAGGGAAATAGAAAACTGCTGCTACTACATCTACACCACAAGATTTAGGGGAAGATTCAGGTGATGAAACCAAAATTGCAGCCATGGGTTTGAAAAACTTGAAGGGAAAATAAATTGAAACTCAAGCCAGCACTAGTACCTCAAACTGCCATGTACAAGCTTCTAATGAGGAAGAAAGAATTGAACTGTTTCATGCGAGGGTGATTTCAAAACATACTAAAATTGACACACTTTTTGATAGTGGGTCACAAGCAAACCTTATATCAGAGGACTTGGTTAAGCAGCTTAAACTTGAGACCGTTCCACATCCGAAGCCATATCCACTTGGATGGATTTGCAAGGATGCAAATTTACAAGTTTCAAGAAAGTGCACATTGCGCTTTGCAATTACTGCACATTTTATTGACACAGTTGAACTTGATATGGTACCTTTTGATATAGTAGGAATTGTTTTGGGAAGTCCTTACTTGTTTGACAGGAAAGCTATCTTTCATCGCCATGAAAACAAATATCATCTGTTCAAAGATGGCAAGGAGTTCATTGTTAGAGCTCATCGCAAGAAGACAAATATAACGATGGTGGATGTAGGACAGGTAAAATGGCTGGTCAATTCAAGTAAGAATTTTGTTCTTCTTATGATTAAGCCCAAGGTTGATGTGAATCATGAATCATTTGACAATTGTGATCCAAATCTTAAATCAGAACTGTATGATGTAGTTGATGCATATCATGAGATGTTTCAGGAGGCAACAGGTTTGCCTCCTAAGAGGGAGATTCATCATGAAATCCATTTGCATCCAGATTGTCCTCTTCCAAACATAGGCATGTACCGCATGTCTATTATGGAGAATGCTGAAATAAAGAAGCAAATCAAGGACTTGTTGGACAAGGGTTTCATAAGGCCAAGTACTTCGCCATGTGGGTCACCGACTGTATTGATTCCAAAGAAAGATGGAAATTGGCGTATGTGTGCTGATTTCAGGGCCTTGAACAAGATAACGGTAAAGAATCGTTACCCACTCCCAAGGATAGATGATTTGCTAGACCAGCTGAAAGATGATCAAAATTTCACTAAGCTAGACTTGCGCAGTAGATATCATCAAGTAAGAATTGAAGAAAGTGACATTTGGAAGACAACCTTTAAAACCAAACAAGGACTCTTTGAGTGGCTTGTGATGCCGTTTGGTTTGTGCAATGCACCTGCAACTTTCATGCGGGTAATGGATGATGTCTTGCGTCCTTTTCTTGATGATTTCGTTATTGTCTACTTAGATGACATCTTAATTTTCAGCAAGTCTAGAGAAGATCATGTCATGCATGTTAGAAAAGTACTTGATGTTTTGAAGAAGAATCAGTTATTTCTTAAAATGTCAAAGTGTGAATTTGGAAAGACTTCTTTGGTTTATTTGGGACACATAGTAGGAGGAGGTGCTTTGAGAATTGATCCTGCTAAGATTGAGGCTATTGTGAAGTGGCCTACTCCCAAATCCATAACAGAGGTAAGAAGTTTTTTGGGTGCAGCTCAATATTGGAGGAAGTTTATCTCTAACTTCTCTTCTATAGCAGCTCCTATGCATGCAGTGACAAGCGTGAAGCATGATTTCCAATGGGGAGGCAAGCAGCAAAAAGCTTTCGAATCTTTGAAAGAGAAGATTAGTTCAGCTCCAGTCCTTGTATTACCGGATTTGAGACAGCCATTTGAGATACAAACTGATGCTAGTGATTATGCTATGGGTGCAGTTCTTCTACAACATGGTAAGCCTATTGCTTTTCATTCTGAAACTTTTAATGGTGCTGTTGTAAATTATCCTACATATGATAAGGAGTTGTATGCGTTGGTACAAAGCGTCAAAAAGTGGAAACACTTCTTGATGGGCAAAGAAATTGTTATACATACTGACCATCAGCCCTTACAATACTTGCAATCACAAAGCAAGTTACAACAGTCACGACACTTCAGATGGATGGGCTTCTTGCAACAGTTCCATTTGGTAATAAGGTATAAGAAAGGTACTTTGAATAAGGTTGCTGATATGCTTTCAAGGCCTATTATTGGTGCTATTACTTTACTTAAGAATGATTCCATTGTACATGATATTTACATAGAACAATATGCATCTGATGATGAATTTAAAGATGTGTATGCTAACTTGAGTAAAGGAAATCATGTAGAGGAAAATGACTATCACATGCATAAAAATTTGCTATTTCATTTGGGCAAGTTGTGCATACCACAGGGGGAGAGGATAAATGTCATAAGAGAAGCTCATTCTTCTCTTATTGCTGGCCATTTTGGTGTGAGAAAAATAGTTGCACATCTACAGAGGTATTGCTATTGGCCTCGCATGGTAGATTCTGTTTCAAGGTTCATAAGAGGTTGTTCATTATGTGCTACAAGCAAGCCTAGCAATAGGAAGCTTGGTTTGTATACTCCTTTTCCGGTACCTTCTAGACCATGGGAGAGCATCTCTATGGATTTTGTAGGAGGTTTGCCAAAATCTCGAAAGCAGCATGATTATTTATATGTAGTAGTTTATCGTTTAAGCAAAATGTGTATACTTATGCCTTGTAAGAAAACTATAACTGCTGAACAAACTGTTGAATTATTTTTTCATCATGTATGGATTCACTTTGGCTTGCCTACTTCCATTATTAGTGACAGGGATTCCAGATTTGTGGGGAATTTTTGGTCCAACCTATGGGAGATGATGGACACAAAGTTGAAGAAAAGTACTGCTTTCCATCCGCAAACTGATGGACAAACCGAAGTTGTGAACAGAACCATTGTGCAACTCTTGAGAGGTTATTGCAGCAAGCATCCCAAGCTTTGGGATGAACATTTGCACTACATACATCATGCTTACAATCGTGCCAAGCACTCTTCCACAAACACCTCACCGTTTGAAGCTTGTTTTGTTTACTTGCCAAAATCACCTCTTGATTTCATTCTTGAGAAAGATGTTGCCATTGAGGGACATAGTGATATTGACAAAGCTCGTTCATTCATTGAAAGAATTCAGCAAATACATCAGCAAATTCAAGAACAACTTGAGAAGATTCAAGGCAAGTACAAGGAAAGACACGACAAGCATAGAGTCGATCACAATTTTCAAGAAGGAGATGAGGTATGGCTGTACATTAGTAAGGAAAGGATGCAAGGAGAAGGTAAAAAGCTGAAGCTTATTCGTTATGGTCCATTCAAAATCCTCAAGAAGGTTGGAAATAATGCTTTTCAATTAGATTTGCCTTCCTACATGCAAATGTATTCTGTTGTCAATGTGGAGAACTTACGTTTGTATGAACCTCCTTTGATTGCTGATCATGAAAATGCTGTTCAGTTGCCATCTATAGAAGATTTCTCACCAGAATTCTTAGATGAGCTGAAAGAAGATACAATCCTTGACAGAAGGACACACACTTCAAGGAGGGGTAGTGTAGATTATCTTCGGGTTGGTTTCAAAGGTAGCAAACCGAACAAGGCAAAGTGGATGGAGGTGGATAGAGTGAGGGAGCTATACCCTCACCTCTTTAACCAGTAGTTGAAGGCTTTTGGGGTCCAAAAGCTTCCCAATGGGGAGGCGTGATCAGGTGCTCATGTCTTAAGTGTCGTAAAATGCTCAAAATTTAAAGTGCTTAGAACTGGTTTAAAGTTGAATGACTGGAAAGCGCTCATCTTCCCAATTTCGGTGCCGCAAACGGTTCGAAAAACGGTCGCTGTATGAGGAAGTTATGGCAAAAAGAAGAATTTGTCCATAACATTAGAAATTTTAATTTTTCAAAAAAAATTAAAAAAGGAATATTCCGCCGGGCACGAAATCCGAGGCAACCACCAAACATTAAATGTAACTGCAGTTAAGTTGGCGGAATTTTGGCAGGAGCGCCAAATTTGGTGGACCCGCCATAATTGGCGGAGCTAACTGTAGTTAACTAAAGTTAGCGGGAGTTTTTCTAGGGGCAAATTGGAGAAACTTTAAATGGCCATAACTTTGGCTAGGAAAGTCGGTTTTGGACGATTTTTTTTTTTGATTTTGGGTATTTTCGACCTTCTGAAGCCATTGGTGCAGGTATTCCAGCCATCTGAGGTCATTTGCAAAGGTTTTGGAGCCGTGAAAGTTCTAGGAG
Source organism: Pinus tabuliformis (assembly GCA_031772625.1). Lineage (NCBI taxonomy): Eukaryota > Viridiplantae > Streptophyta > Pinopsida > Pinales > Pinaceae > Pinus > Pinus tabuliformis. The sequence goes on along the minus strand of CM062819.1, from coordinate 230,175,933 downwards.
CCACCAGGGCCCAATTTTGTGAAGACTGTATAGGGTTGCAGGTATCCATTGGAGGTGATCCAATAGTCAATCCTGAAGGATTCAAGTGTTTTGAATCCACTTTTACCATATATTTCTCCTGTAGATGCTTCTATTCAGCTGTATTTTCAATTTTAACATTTAATAAAAACAAGGACAAGCTCGGTTGGGAGCTTTGGACCCAGCAGACGTAGCCCTGGAGGGGGTGAACTGCTTTATCAACTTCTTTTGCATTTGTGGTTGATTTATTTTGTAGATCAAATTTGTTTTAATGTGTTAAACAGTAAAATGAAATAACTCTGCTATGCTTAAATAGGTCATGAACAGCTGAAAATTTCATGTGTTTTCTTTCTGCAAGACATGGAAATCTTTTAAACATGTTTAATTCTGAATTGAATACCTTGCAAACAAATTTCAAGTAGTTTCAAATTCAGATCACCAGAAGACAAGTCAGTGGTTACTTCCCGATGGCTTTACAAGGTAAAGCAGGTAGCTGATGGCAGTACTGAGAAACACAAGGCAAGGTTTGTTGCTTGTGGTTTCTCACAAGTTGAGGGGATTGACTATGATGAGAATTTTGCTCCTGTTGCAAGGTACTCATCGATCAGATGATTCTAGCACTATCAGTTTAGATGGCTCGGAAGATCCATCAGATGGATGTGAAGACAACTTTCCTCAATGGGGAGATTGAGGAAGAGGTATACATAGAGTAGCCTGAGGGATTTGAGACCTTTGATCATGAGTCGCATGTGTGCCAGATCAAGCGAGCATTGTATGGGCTAAAGCAAGCACCTCATGCTTGGTATACTAGGATCGACAACTATTTCATCGGGTTGGGCTTCACCAAGAGTGAAGCGGATGCGAACCTCTACCACATCATGGTAGAAGGTAAGATATTGATTATTGTACTTTATGTCGATGATATGATTTTGACAGGTGATGATCAGTTGATCAAGTCTTGCAAGGAGGACCTTGCAAGAGAGTTTGAGATGAAATACATGGGCCTCATGCACTGCTTTCTAGGCAAGGAGGTGTGGCAGAAAGATGGGGAAGTATTTGTGTCTCAGGGCAAGTATGCCAATGAGATACTTTGGCACTTCCACATAGAGATGTGCAAGCCCATGGACACTCCTCTAGCAGGTAACTGGAGGAAGGAGGATGCTACTTCAGGTGAGGTAGTAGCTGCTACAATTTATCGATAGCTTGTGGGTTCACTCATGTATCTGGTGAACACACGACCAGATTTGTGCTTTGCGGTGAACTAGCTGAGTCAAGCTATGGTTTAGCCAACCAAGTTGTTTTGGAAGGGGACAAAGCATGTGCTGAGATATTTCAGAGGCACTACACAGTATGGATTATGGTATAGGTGAATAGAGGGAGTGAAGCTCCAAGGCTTCACGGGTGTAGATTGGGTAGGTAGTCCATCAGACAGGAAGAGCACTTTTGAAGGGATCTTCAACCTTGGGTCAGTTGTAGTTTCTTGGTATAGCAGGAAATAGAGATCAGTTGCACTTAGCTCAATGGAGGCTGAATACATGGCTGCTAGTTAGGCTGCATATGAGGCCATCTGGATGTGGAAGATTTTAGTGGGATTGTTTGGTCAGATGATGGATCATACGGTGATATATTGTGATAATAAGAGTTGCATTCAACTCTATGAGAATCCAGTGTTTCATAACAGGTCCAAGCATATAGATATCCACTATCATCATCTACGGGATTGTGTGGTCAAGAGGATCATGATGTTGCTGTACATTTCGACAGAGGAACAAGATGTAGATATTTTGACAAAGGCATTGTCAAAGGGCAAGTTTGAGTTCTATAGAGACAGGATCAGGGTTGCTGATAATCCCTTTCTTGTTGAGAGGGAGTGTTGAAAAGTGTGCAACAAGAAATGCTAAATTTAGAAAGTGCTAAAAATAGTATGTCTAAAAATAGAAGTTTGGCCAATGAGCATTTTGGCCACGTTGGGTGAGAGGTGAAACTGCTAAAAATATCATCTTCTAAAAATAGCATTTCATGGTCCCTTCCTATTTTTAGCAGTCCCTGGTATAACTATAGGAAGTAAAAATGAATTTGGTCTTAACAACAGTTTAAAATAATAATTAATTAATCTCCATGAGTTAATTAGTTATGGAAAGTTAAACTAGAAGTCTTTGTTAGAACATGCAATTAGTTGTCCCACTGATTGAGGAATTTATCCTTGATTTTCTCCACTAATTGAGGAATCAAGTATGAGTTCTATAATGGGAGGATCAGTTGACTTGGTTTAACTTAGTCAAGTCCAGTTAGATTATTTTAACAAGTTGTTAAATTAATGAGATATAGTTTGTTAATTATTGCATGCATGTGACAACTATTATTTTCAAATAACTGAGTATTCTCTCATGGATAAGTGATGCATGGCAGTTTAGACAGAGACCCAGTTGAGTTCAGATGGTGGGGTAGTGTACTATCAGTTGCTAGGATATTTTAGGTGAATATTCCTTGCATGGAGAAGGATTTATTTCCAAGAGAATTACGTGATATAGGAGCTTGGAGGAATTGTGGCCTATATGTTGAGGCCTAAGGAGTCTATGATCTTCATCTTCTGATTGCAGAGAGTACACGATAGCTCTTGAGCTGATTCTTTTTGTAACCTGAAGAGGATTTCCACTTGATTGATAATATAGTGTTGGGGTTTTATGCTATTGCTTTCCCCAGTGATATATCTTGTGTTATCGTTGATTATTTCTCTTGATTAGTTATATGTGTTTATGCTTGATGTTGCTCATGAAATTGATTATGCTTCTGCTTAATGTTTTGTAGAACTAGATCAAGTATTATGCTTTAGTACATTGCATATATCGGTTTGATCTACAGGTGAAATTTCTACAAAATCGAATTAATCGAGCTAACTAAGTGAAACTTAGTTAACTCATTCAAATTGCCTTGTGATATGAAATTACAATTTTCTCCTAATTTAATTCAAAGGAAAATTAAATTAGGATCTTCTTGTTGCATTTTCAACAACAATTTCTAGTTTGGTAGATTATGGAGGTTTCCTTCCAAGCTTTGAATAAGGAATAATTTTTTTTTTTGAAGGAGAAAATTGTTATGTATGGGTGAAATTATTTTATGCTTATGCTATGTAGTTTTCTAGCTATTATATAATTGATGCTATGGAATAAAATTAATTTATGTGTTAATTAAATTAATCAATGTATTTTCTTGATTAAGATCATAAGAATAATAATAATCTAGGTATAGAAATGTTTACATGGTATTAGAACCATCTCTCTGATTGAGATTCTCAAGGGTTTGCAACGATAATTTTTTCACATATGGGATCTTTTACAATAGGTCACATAGATGACATCAAGTAGCATAAAATTTGAGGATATATTCGATGGTTGCCCAAATTTATCATCTTGAGAAGTCAAGTTTATATTCTTGTTGGAAGAGAATGATCTTTGGGACATTATCAAATATATATTAGTTTTTAAGAAAACAATTCACATATGGGATATTTTAGAATATATCCCAGAGATGGCATTAAGTAGCATCAAATTTGAGGAAAGATTTGATGGTCACCCAAATTTATCATCATGAGAAGTCAATTTCATATTATTTTTGGGAGAGAATTATTTCTGGGACGTTATAAAAAATATTGTAGTAAAAAGGTTTATTTGTAGGTTATAGTGAGAATTCAAAGGTCTATAAGATTCAAATTCCAAAGTAGAGGAAAACAATAATGAGCATAGTTGTAAAATTTGAGGATGACTTTGCATCCAAGAATTCCCATGAGCCTACTCTAATGATAGAGGAAGAGGAGTAGGAAGCTTCAAAGATTGAGTGAGGGTCACTAATGACTTCTAGTACAAGACAACATCCTTTAGGTGAAGAGGAGAATACATCAACTCCTTCCAATTCTATAAGGATATCATAATGGTTCACTCAGACATTGAGGGATGCTCAAGGGTATGTTGATACCCCTAGGAGAAAATTTAGTGAGAGCATCTAAAGAAGACTCTAAATTGCATGACATTGAAAGGTAGCATCATAGATTCCGAGACTTCGAGATTTCAAAAGGTAGAATACCAAAATGTATGATATGATGCCATGACGAATGAGTATGTCTTTGTCATGAAGAATGATGTTTCAAAAATAGTTCCAAGTTTGAAAGGGAACTCAATCGTGAGTTCTAGGTAGCTTTATAAGATCAAGCATGTAGTAAATGGTGGCATTGAGAAGTTCAAGGTAAGGTTTGTGATGAGAAGGCTCTCCCAAAAAGAGGAAGTAGACAATGAGGAGACATTTGCTCCAATCACTAAGTACACTTCTATTATAATAGTTTTGTCCTTAGCTTCATTTATGGGATGGAGGATTCATTAGATGGATTTGTAATCAGATTTCCTCAGTAGGATCATTGAGAAATATGCGTATATAGAGTGTTCCTAAGGATTTGAGGTAAATGGGAAGGAGTTCCATGTTTGTAGGTTTGAAAGCCCTGTATGGATGCATGTAGGTTCCAAGAGCATGATATTATAGGATATATGGTTATCTACAGAGTGCAAGATTCATCATAAGTGAAATAACTCCTATTCTATATTACAATCAAACTTATCAATTGAATAAGAACTCTCTAAAATTCTCAATTTTTATAACTCACATTTTTTGGCTATTTTTACCCATATTTCTAAAAGTGGTGCAACACTATTTTTTTAAGAGTTAAAATTATAAATTTTGGTAATGACCATCTATAAAGTTACAAACAAAAACCTTAAATTAACCCCTAAAAAAAATTAGTGCTAACAACATCACCTTTTTTTGGGCCAAAATTACAACTTGGTTGAAATCATGGTGTCAACACCCGGTGCCAATAAGAACAAATGTTAGGATATTCCGACACATAGGAAATAATTAAGTATAACTTGGTCTATTGTATAGTTAGACAAAGTTTGTTTATTTAGTATGCCCTTTTTGTAACTTAGAATCCGACGGTCACGATATGTTCTAGACATGAAGTGATCTGACAGTTCATTCTCTCCTCGTTATTACCGACGCTTGATCCGTGGCTTAACACTCGATTGGTCCATGATCTCTATTTAAAGAGCATGGAGGGCCATTTGTTAGGTGACCGTTCATGAGAGAAGATTATGTAAATTTTCTTTATTTTACATTAATAAATTGCCTGAAGTGGCCGAGTTGGCTCAGGCTGTAGGCTGTTTCCCTCTTTGAGGGTTTTAACCACGTTAAGAATACTGGTGTACTGATCTATGATCTATTTGTGAGTGGTGTTCTTTGGTGTTCTATCTAAGGAACTTACCCTATAAATTCGTACATGATATCATGTCTATTTGAGGGCCACATCCGTTGGTGATCCAAATCCGAAGCTGTTACAACTGCATCCGATTGTCGTTTCCTAGATCTAATGTTTCTAACCACTTTCGGGCTGAGAGGACTGCTCTATTGTGTTAGGAGCATATATTACAGTGAGGAACCCATTTCATTTAACGCGAAAAGGTTTCTGGTAACCATAACTACATCATTTTTAAGATTTGGAGGTGTATGGTCTTTATTTGTAGAAATAATTATTTATATCTTTGTTTATTTTGGTTTATAGTGTAGGAATTTACAGGGTAAGTTCCTCAGAAAGAATACCAAAAGGACACCGCTCACAACCAGATCTCAAATCAATACACCAGTATTTTTGACGTGGTTAAAACCCTCAGAGTGCAAGGAGGGAAACAGTCCACGGCCTGTCCCAACGTGGGTACTACAGGCAATTTATTAATCAAAGAATGAAAATTTACATAAGCTTCTCTCATGCACGGATTACCCGAACAATGACCCTCCATGCGCTTTAAATAGAACTCATGGACCAATCAGGTGTCAAGCCACGGATCAAGTGTCGGTAATACCGAGGAGAGAATGAACCGTCGGATCACTACATATCGTGACCGTCGGATTGTAAGTTACAATATGTACAACGGTAAAGAAACACACTTTACCTAACTCTATACCTAACTCTAAACTAGACCAAGTTGAACTTAACTATATCCTATGTGTCGGAATATCCTAACATCCCCCCTTAAGAACAACTTGGGATAGGATTGAAGGATTTACAAATATGACACAATAGGAGAAGGAAGGAGGCACTAGAGCCTATCCCCCCTTAGTGACAACTTCCTGAACTCCAAGCATATATCGAAGTTTAGTGAACTTCGCCTCTGTGAGAGCCTTTGTGAAGATGTCTGCAACCTGATCATCTATTGGACAATATTGCACTTCAAGAACATGGTCATGAATGAGCTTTCTGATGAAGTGCATGTGTAGTTCGATGTGTTTGCTGCGCTGATGCTGGACGGGATCTTTGCATAGCTGAATGGCACTTTGATTATCACACCAAAGTGTGGTTGGATGCTACTGCTCAAAGCCAAACTCTGATAGGATCTGACGAAGCCACAAGGCTTCCTTACTAGCTTCCACGGCACCACGATACTCTGCTTCTGCTGACGAAAGAGAAATAGCAGCTTGTTTCTTACAAGCCCATGTAATAGGTCCTGAACCAAGAGTGAAGACATAACTGGCAGTAGACTTCCGATCATCAGGGTCACCAACCCAATCAGAATCAGTGAAACCAACCAATAGAGGAGCTGCTTCGGCACTGTAATGAATCCCAAACTGAACTATACCTCGAACATAACGAAGTATTCTTTTAGCTGCTTTCCAATGGCTTTCACGGGGGTTTTGCATAAACCGAGCAACAAGGCCAACAGCAAAGGAAAGATCAGGACGAGTATGGGTTAAATACAAGAGTTTTCCTACAAGTTGACGGTATAAGGTAGCATCAACTTCAGGAGAAGTACAAGAGACTGAAAGTTTGACTCCAGACTGAAAGGGAGAAGGGGCTGGCTTACAGTCTTCCATGTGAAAATGACGAAGAATATCACAAGCATACTTGGACTGGGAAAGGAAAATACCCTCCTTGGATTGCAAGACTTGAAGACCGAGAAAATAGTGTAAGTGTCCTAAGTCTGTCATTTCAAATTTCCTTTTAAGGCTGGACTTCATATGGTTTATAAGATTGGGATCACTACCAGTAAGAATAAGATCATCAACATAAAGAACAAGGATGATAAGAGAGTTTCCCACTTTCTTGGTGTAGACAGTATTGTCAGAATGACACCTAGAAAATCCAGATTCTAGAAGAAAGCTATCCATTTTGGCATACCAAGCCCGAGGAGCTTGCTTGAGGCCATAAAGGGATTTCTTAAGTCGACAAACAAGGCTGGAGTCTGTTTGTGTGAATCCAATGGGTTGTTCCATATAGATTTCTTCCTGCAAGTCCCCATGCAAGAAGACAAATTTAACATCCATCTGATGGACTTCCCATTTTAAAGAGGCAGCAAGGGAAAGAACAAGGCGGACAGAGTTCATTTTGGCAACAGGGGAGAAGGTTTCAGTGTAGTCAATGCCTTCAACCTGTGAAAATCCCTTAGCAACGAGACGAGCTTTGTGTTTGTTAACTTTCCCATCTGGTCCATACTTGGTTCTGTAAACCCATTTACATCTAACAAGTTTGCGTCCCTTTGGGAGAGGAACAAGATCCCATGTATCATTTGTCATCAATGAATGATATTCTTCATTCATAGCTGCTTCCCAATGTGGATGGCCTGAAGCTTCTGCAAAAGTGTCAGGATCATGATTTACTGGAGCTTGAGCCAGTAAAGAAGAGGCTCTTTCAAACTGAGAACGTGTACGTCGCTGATCTGTAGGATCACCGGCAAGATCGCCTGCTGCATCCCGAGTAGCACGGACCCATCTTGGAAGTTGAGGATCCTGAGAAGGTGGGGGAGGATTATCATCCTCGCTTTCATCATCTGAAGAAGAAATGTTTTCAAAAGTAGAAGAGATAGGAAGAGGTGGCACATCCGCCGGACTAGGCTCGCAGGCCGATTTATTTTCATCAAATTTTACATCTCTTCTAATGATAACATTTTTGGACTTAAATGGAATAAGTCTATAACCTTTTACATCTTCAGAATATCCAACAAAAGTACATTTCTCACTCTTAGGTTCTAAAGCTTTATGCTTTTCATCTGGAATATGGGCCCATGCTTCACTTCCAAACACACGAAAGTGACTTACATCTGGTTTAATGGAACTCCAAGCTTCTTCTGGAGTGATATTCTCTAGAACCTTAGTAGGAGTGCGATTGATTATATAATTTGCACAATTAATTGCTTCGGCCCAAAAACTAAGACTGAGTCCCTTAGATTGCAGCATACAATTAGCCATTTCCTTTAAGGTGCGATTTTTCCTTTCAGCTACACCATTTTGTTGTGGAGTGTATGGAACAGTATGTTGCATTTGAATTCCATTTTCGGTGCAAAAGTTGATGAATGTGTTTTTAACATATTCTCCACCATTATTAGTTCTTAGCTTAAGAATTTGATGTCCAGATTGTTTTTCAACAAAGGCTTTGAAGGCCAAAAATGTGTTAAATACTTCGCTCTTGAGTTTTAAGAAGTATACCCAAGTGCGTCTGGAGAAATCATCAATGAAAGTTAAGAAGTACTTGCAGCCAGAGAATGAAGCAACAGGAAGAGGACCACATAAGTCACTGTGCACAAGCTGTAAAGGGGCTGAGGCGTGCCAAGAGGCACGTTTGTCAAAACTGTCCCGATGATGTTTTCCGAGTACACATCTGGAACAAACACCATCTCTGCAAGATACCATAGGAAGACCTGTCACCATATTTTCTTTACATAGATGCTGAAGGGAGCGATAGTTTAAGTGACCAAATCGCTCATGCCAAAGTTTTCTCACTTCATCATTATGAGCAACAAATACTGAGGGAAGATATGATGACCCAAAGTTGTGAAACTTATACAACCTTTTGGAATCATCAGCAAGACCAGTAGCTAGAATCTGTTTAGGATCTTTTAGATCCTTGATTACAACATCATGAGGTGAAAATTCAACAATTTTACCTTCACCTGAATGAGTTATCTGATAGACAGATAGAAGGTTGCAGGATAAGGTTGGAACACATAATACATCATTAAACTGACCATTTTCTAGATGAACAGTTCCAGTCCCTACAACATTAAGAGATCTATCATCACCAATATATATATTTTTGGTGTTACAATCATTTAAAGAAGAAAACATGGCTTGGTTTTTGGCCATGTGATAAGAGGCTCCAGAATCAATGAGCCACTCATGAGAATGAGAAGAAGAAGAAGATACATTTAATGCATAACCAGACTGAGATGATTGACAACGACATGCAGAAAGTGCCATTCCGGAAGTTGAAGTTGAAGTAGGCTCCACATGGATGTTATGTTTCTTCATTGCGGCTTCCAAGGCTTCCATCTTCTTAAAGCATTTAGATTCTAAGTGGCCATCTCGATTACAAAAGTTACAATGTCTATCAGTCTTCTTCCATTTGTTTTTATTGGTCTTTTCATTTTGCTGAAATGATCTTTCATTTTGAGGCTGAGTTGGTTTAGGACCATTCTTTTGAGGATACGACTTCTTAGGATTCTTTGAATTTGGTTGCTGCTGGGCGGCTAACGCTTTCGTGGAAGAGTTTCCAAGATTAAGAAGACCAAGGTGTAAGAGTTTTTCTTGTTCTCTTATTAAGGAATCACAAAAGGAGTCAAAGGAAGGGGGCTTGTAGTCTTTGCCTTGACAAATGAAAGCTTCCCTTGTAGAATGGAAAGTGGAAACAAATACAGAGTAGGCTGGTCCCAACTTAGTAAGGATGGAATAAATATGGTTACCATCTTGTTTCTTAACTTTAACACCTTCCAAGAGATATCTAAGGGTCTTGAATTTTGACAAGAAATCTTCAATGCAAGAAAAATTATTAGGATCCAAAGTAAGCAACTCATTTTCAAGTTGATGGGCTCTAATTTCATTTTTGATCCCAAAAACGTTGGCAAGTTTTTCTAATGCTTCATGAGGAGTCTCAAGTTCTGCAATGTGGAATCTAAGATCAGGAGAAATAGACATTCCTATCAAACCACGTGCTTGATCTTTTCTATTTTCCCATTTTTCAGCCTTGTCTTCATCTTGTGGTTTCTTCTCTAGGTCTGTGGCTATTCTGAAGAGACCTTTACTTCTAAGTAAATCTTCCATGTAGGCTACCCATTGGAAGTAGTTAGTGCTGTCAAGAATGACTTGGCATGGACTTTCCATTTTTTTTGAAAAATCTGAAGCTGAAGATGCTGAAAGTAAGTAGTCCAATGGATAGATCTCGAAAAAATAGGCGGTTTTAAAAAAAACGGCTCTGAAAAAGGCTTCCGGATGAAGAAGTTATGGCTTTTTGAAAAAATATTGTTGATGTAGCCGGCAAAGTGCGCGAATGTGCGGGAATGAAAAAATCCGCCCCCACAAAATGGAGACTTGAACCCAAGACCTCTACTCTCTTAAAAGGTCTTTGAACCAATTGATCTATACAAAATATTTGAGAGAGAGAGAGAGAGAGAGAGAGAGAGAGAGGGGGGGGGGGGGGGGCTCGATTTGCGTGCTTGCCTTGGGAAGGCTCTTTTCCCCTACAAAACACAAAACAGAAAACACAAAACCCAACACGAATATGCAAAGAAAAACGAACCTTACGGCTCGAAGTTAGCTTTAGCCAAAAAACTAGAAATTAAAAAAAAAAAATCTCAAAGTTAGCTTTAGCCGAAAAACTAAATATTTTTCTCAATGTTTCTGATTTTCCGAGATCACACTAAGGTGCAGGGAAAAGAGCATACGCATGAGAAAAATCCTTTCTTTCTGTTTCTGATTTGCCCAGATCGCACAGAGTCGCAGGGCAAAGAGCATACGCAGAAATGAAAGGTATAGATCCGGGAAAAAAAAGGCTAAATAAACCGAAACCGAAATAAGCAGAGAGAAAATGACAGTAAACTGCAAAAAACACTATATACCTCCCGATCTGAAAAATGACGCAGCTAGGGCTACCGGAAACCTTTTCGCGTGAAACGAAAGGGGTTCCTCACTGAAACAGATGCTCCAAACGCAACAGAGCAGTCCTCTCGGCCCGAAAGCAGTCAGAAACAACAGATCTAGGATACGACAGCCGCATGCAGTTCTACCGGCTTCAGATTTGGATCACCAACGGACGCGGCCCTCAAATAGCTCTGATACCACTTGTAAGGACTCTGGACACCACATATCTCCACAATGGTATGATATTGTCCACTTTGGGCCTAAGCCCTCATGGATTTGTTCTTGGGCTTTACCCCAAAAGGCCTCATACCAATGGAGATATTTGTCCATCCTTATATACCCATGATCTTCCCCACTTCTAGTCAATGTGGGACTATTGGTCGTATACCCAACAATCCTCCCCTCGAAAAAAGGACCATCGAGCCTCCCCTCAAACGATTATCGATCCGTCCACTCTCTACCAGGATTCTCCGCTCCAATGCGTTGGAAGCACACGCCTTACATGGAAGCACCACCTGCCTCGAGAGCTTGCTCTATCCCAGGTCAACTCCTCTTCACTGTGTTGGGGCCAGGACACGTCCATGAAGAATCCGGAGCACACCGCCTGTCTAACCGAGCTCATCCACGGATCCCATCGTGATATTACCGGGGCCCACCACCTTCGTTCAACATTCCGAGGATTCATCCACTTGGCTAACTTCGGGGCATGGCTCTGATACCATGTAGGAATTTACAGGGTAAGTTCCTCAGAAAGAATACCAAAAGGACACCGCTCACAACCAGATCTCAAATCAATACACCAGTATTTTTGACATGGTTAAAACCCTCAGAGTGCAAGGAGGGAAACAGTCCACGGTCTGTCCCAACGTGGGTACTACAGGCAATTTATTAATCAAAGAATGAAAATTTACATAAGCTTCTCTCATGCACGGATTACCCGAACAATGACCCTCCATGCGCTTTAAATAGAACTCATGGACCAATCGGGTGTCAAGCCACGGATCAAGTGTCGGTAATACCGAGGAGAGAATGAACCGTCGGATCACTACATATCGTGACCGTCGGATTGTAAGTTACAATATGTACAACGGTAAAGAAACACACTTTACCTAACTCTAAACTAGACCAAGTTGAACTTAACTATATCCTATGTGTCGGAATATCCTAACATATAGTCTTTTATAAATTTTTTTATTACCGGATCTATACCTTTCATTTCTACATATGCTCTTTGCTCCGCGACTCTTTGCGATATGGGAAAACTAGAAACAGAAAGAAATGATTTTTCTCATGTGTATGCTCTTTTTCGTTGCGCCTTAGTGTGATCTCGGAACATCAGAAACATTTAGGAAAATATATAGTTTTCAGCTAAATCTAACTTTAAGCCATAAGGATTTTGCTTGTTCGTTTGGTTTGTATGGTTGTTTTTTTGTTTTGTACGCAAAAAAGGGGTTTTGAAGTAAGCATGCACCCTATAAATTCAGTGAGAGAAAAAAGTTACCAACCTTTTAAACTAGCTCACTTGGTCCAAAGTTACTTTATGCAAATAGAGGTCTTGGGTTCAAGTCTTTGTTTTTATTGAGTTACTTTTTCAAAATGCACATCTATCTTATGTTTTAAAGTTACTTTATGTAAAAGTGTTCTCACCCATTATAAAATGTGAGTCATTTATAATTCTAAAGTGACTTTATTTTTTATTTAAGTTACAATTTAGTGGATAGTTCATAAAGTGCCATTGTAAAAGTGACATTGTAAAAGTGACTTTCACTTATTTATAAAAGTGGGTCACATAAATTAATATTTTCTTAAAGTGAGATAATTAGATAAGTTTGGAAAGGGGGGTATTTTTTTTATATAACATTATCATTCACTTCCCAACAACTTTTCTCCAAAAATCCATAACTTCTTCATATGGAAGCCGTTTTCAGAGCTGTTTATTTTGAATCGACCTAATTTTTCGAGATCTTTCCATTGGAACACTTATTTTCAACATCTACAACTTTATTTTCTTTTAAAATGGAAATTCCATGCTTATTTATTCTTGACAACACCAACTACTTGCAATGGTTATCCTACATTGTGGATTTACTTAGAAGTAAAGGTCTTTATAGAATAGATTATGGCCAAGAGTCTAAACCTAAAGATGAAGATAAATAAGCCAAATGGGAAAGTAAGCAAGATCAAGCACGTGGGTTGATAGGGATTTCTATTTACCCAGACCTTAGATTCCACATCACAGAAATTGATACCCCCGATGAAACAATGAAACAAATCAATAAAGTTTTTGGAACTAAAAATGAAATTAGAGCCCATCAAATTGAAAATGAGTTGTTTACATTGGATCCCAATAATTTTTCTTCCATTGAAGCATTAGAGGAGTTTTGAGGTCTAAAACGGGCCTCCTAAGGAAATTATAAAATAATAGTAGAAACAATAAAATAAGATTTGATTACATCGTCAAATCTTAGAGGGAAAAAAGAAAAACTATTTTTTCAACTTATCTCCCTATGGGTTTACTCAAATTTTGAGAGGAAACACTCGTTGGATGTATAATGTGATTCTCCATCCAAGGAGTACCCATGTTACATACTTTCAATGGACCTTTCTACACAAAAAATGAGAAATACTTGAAAACGTGATTGCAAACAAGGTCTCCTGCTCGAAATTTGAGTAAAACCTTAGGGAGATAAGTTTAAAATATGAGTTGAAAAAGTAGTTTTATTATTTTTTAATATTTTTACCTTTTTACTCCAAAAATGGTGAATCATCCCCCATGGTTGACATTATCATCTTTCATTACATTGGTTCTTATAAATTTTATTTTGGTTGTACATTTTTCTTAGGAGGCCCATTTTAGACCTCAAAATTCCCCTAATGTTTTTTTGTCCAAGTTCAAGATCCTTAGACTTCTCTTAGAAGGTGTTAAGGTTAATAAAGAAGATGGCAACATTATCTATCCCATTCTTACTAAGTTAAGACTAACCTACTCTGTGTTTGTTTCTACCTTCCATTCTACTAGAGAATCCTTTATTTCTCAAGGACAAGACTAGAAGTCCCCCTCTTTTGATGCCTTTTGTGATTCTTTAATAAGAGAGAAAGAAAAACTCTTACATATTGGTCTTCTTAATATTGGAAATTCTTCTAAGAAATCCTAAGTAACCCAACAACAAACAAGTTCAAAGAATCTTAAAAAGCAACATCCTAAAAAGAATGGTCCTAAACCAAACAAGGGTCCTAAGCAATTCCTGTCTCACAACAAAAAATCAACTCAACAAAATTGTAAGGAAACTAAAAACAAAGGGAAGAAGACTGATAGACATTGCAACTTTTTTAATCATGATGGCCAATTAGAATCCAAATGATTTAAGAAGATGGAAGCCTTGGAAGCAACAATGCATAAGTATAACATCCATTTGGAGCACTCTTCAACTTCAGGAATAACACTTTCCGCATGTGGTTGTTAAGCATCTTGGTGTGGTTATGCACTAAATGTATCTTCTTCTTCTCATTCTCATGAGTGGCTCATTGATTCTGGAGCTTCTTATCACATGGAAAAAACAAAGCCATGTTTTCTTCTTTAAATGATTGTAACACCAAAAATATATATGTTGGTGATGATAGATCCCTTAGCATTGTAGGGACTGGAACTATTCATCTAGACAATGGTCAATTTAATGATGTATTATGTGATCCTACCTTATTCTGTAACCTTCTATTTGAATATCATATAAATCATTCAGGTGAAGGTAAAACTGTTGAATTTTCACCTCATGATGTTGTAATTAAGGACCTAAGAGATCCTAGACAGATTTTAGCTACTGGCATTGTTGTGATTCTACAAGGTTGTATAAGTTTAACAACTTTGGGTCATAAAATCTTCCCTCAGTATTTTTTTCTCATAATGATGAGGTGATCAAACTTTGGCATGAGTGATTTGGTCACTTAAACTATCACTCCTTTCAAAATCTATGTAAAGAAATATGGTGACAGGTCTTCCTATGGTATCTTGCAGAGATGGTGTTTGTTCTAGATGTGTCCTCAGAAAACATCATCGGGATAGTTTTGAAAAATGTGCCTCTTGGCATGTCTCAACCCTTTTACAACTTGTGCATAGTGATTTATGTGGTCCACTTCTAGTTGTTTTATTCTCTGGCTACAAGTATTTCTTAACTTTTATTGATGATTTTTTCGAGACGCACTTGGGTATACTTCTTAAAAATCAAGACTGAAGTCTTTAACATGTTCTTAGTCTTTAAGGCCTTTGTTGAGAAACAATCTGGACATCAAATTCTTAAGATAAGATCTGATAATGGCGAAGCATATGTTAACGAAAAATTCATCAAATTTTGCATTGAGAATGAAATTCAATTACAACATACTGTTCCATATACTCCACAACGAAATGGTGTAGCTGAAAGGAAGAATCACACCTTAAACGAAATGGCTAATTGTATGCTTCAATCTAAAGGACTTAGTCTTAATTTTTGGGCAGAAGCAATTAACTGTGCAAATTGCATAGTAAATCACACTCCTACTAATGTTTTAAGGAATATCACTCTAGAAGAAGCATGAAGCTCAATTAAACCAGATGTAAGTCACTTTCGTGTTTTTCGAAGTGAAGCATGGGCCCATATTCCAGATGAGAAACATAAAGCCTTAGAACCTTAGAGTGAAAGATGTATTTTTTTGGATATTCTGAAGATGTCAAAGGATATATACTTCAACCCAAATCTAGAAATGTTATCATTAGAAGAGATGTAAAGTTTGCTGAAAATATATTAGCCTACAAGCCTAGTTCGACGGATGTGCCACCTCTCTCTATGCCTTCCACTTCTGAAAATATTTCTTCTTCAGATGATGACAACGAGGATGACAATCTTACTCCACCTTCTTAGGATCCTCCTTCAGCTTCTCAGCTTCCAAAATGGGTCTGCGCCACTTGGGATGTAGCAGGTGCTCTTGCAGGTGATCCTACAGATCAACGTTGTACACATTCTTAGTTCGATAGAGCCTCTTATTCACTGGCTCAAGCTTCAGGGAATTATGATCCTGACACCTTTGCAGAAGCTTCATACTATCCAAATTGGGACACATCTATGAATGAAGAATATTGTTCATTATTGGCAAATGATACATGGGACCTTGTTCCTCTTTCAAATGAACGAAAACTTTTTAGATGCAAATGGGTTTACAGAACCAAGTTTGGACAAGATGGAAAAGTTGATAAACATAAATCTCGTCTTGTTGCTAAGGGTTTTTCACAAGTTGAAGGCACTAACTATAATGAAACCTTCTCCCCTGTTACCAAAATGAACTCTATTCACCTTGTTCTTTCCCTTGCTTCCTATTTAAAATGGGAAGTCCATCAGATGGATGTTAAATGTGTTTTCTTGCATGGGGACTTGCATGAAGAAATATATATGGAACAACCTCCTGGCTTTATACAAACAAACTCCAACCTTGTATGTCGGCTTAAGAAATCCTTTTATGGTCTCAAGTAAGCCCCTCGGGCTTGGTATGCCAAAATGGATAGATTTCTTTTAGGTACTGGATTTTATAGGTGTCATTCTGACAATACAGTCTACACCAAGAAAGTGGGTAAGTCTCTTATCATTCTTGTTCTTTATGTTGGTGATCTTATCATTACTGGTAGTGATCCCAACCTTATAAACCATGTGAAGTCTAGCCTTAAAAAGAAGTTTTAAATGACAAACTTAGGGCACTTGCATTATTTTCTTGGTCTTCAAGTCTTGCAATCCAGAGAAGGTATTTCCCTTTCCCACTCCAAGTATGTCTATGATCTTCTATGCCACTTTCACATGGAAGACTGCAAGCCAACCCCTTCTCCCTTTCAGTCTGGAGCCAAAATTTCAGTCACTTGTACTTCCCCTAAAGTTGATGCTACCTTATATTGTTAGCTTGTTGGAAAACTTTTGTTTCTGACCCATACCCATCCTAACCTTTCCTTTGTTGTTGGCCTTGTTGCTCGGTTTATGAAAAACCCACATGAAATTCATTGGAAAGAACCTAAAAGAACAATTCGTTATGTTCGAGGTACAATTTAGTTTGGGATTCATTACAGTGCAAAAGCATCTCCTCTATTGTTTGGTTTCACTGATTCTGATTGGACTGGTGACCCTAATGATCAGAAGTCTACTACAGGTTATGTTTTCACTTTTGGTTCTGGACATAGTACATGGGATTACAAGAAACAAAGTGCCATTTCTCTTTCTTTAGCAATATTAGAGTATCATGGTGTTGTTGAAGCTAGTAATAAACCATTGTGGCTTCGTCAGATCCTGCCAGAATTTGGTTATCAACAACAACATCCGACTACACTTTGGTGTGATAATCAAATTGCCACTCAACTATGAAAAGATCCAGTCCAACATCAACGCAAAAAATACATTGAACTCCACATGCACTTTATCATAAAGCTCATTCATGATCATGTTCTTGAAGTGCAACATTGTTCAACTGATGATCAAGTTGCAGACATCTTTACAAAGGCTCTCACAGAGGCGAATTTTACTAAACTTCAATTTATGGTTGGAGTTAAGGAAGTTGTCTTTAAGGGGAGATAGGCTCTAATATCTCCTTATCCTATTGTGTAATCTTTGTACATCCTTCAATCCTATCCCAAGTTATTCTTAAGGGGGTATGTTAGGATATTCTGACACATAGGAAATAATTAAGTATAACTTGCTCTAGTGTATAGTTAGGAAAAGTGTGTTTCTTTAGTATGTACTTTTTGTAATTTAGAATCTGACGGTCATGATATGTTCTAGACATGAAGTGATCCGACGGTTCATTCTCTCCTCGGTATTACCGACACTTGATCTATGGCTTAATATCCAATTGGTCCATGTTCTCTATTTAAAGAGCATGGAGGGTCATTTGTTAGTTGACCGTTCATGAGAGAAAATTATGTAAATTTTATTTCTTTTACATTAATAAATTGCCTGAAGTGGCCACGTTGGCTTAGGCTGTGGACTGTTTCCCTCTTTGAGGGTTTTAACCACGTTAAGAATATTGGTGTACTGATCTGTGATTTTTTTGTGAGCGGTGTCATTTGGTGTTCTATCGAAGGAACTTACCCTGTAAATTCCTACAACAAAAACATTGAAATCGACCCTCAAAACTAAAATTGGTGTCAGAATTAGCAACCCTTTTCTTCAACGTTATCATTACAACTCGTTTAAATCATGACCTTGACAACATGTGTTGTTGTGAACTGAAACCATGAAATCAACATCCAAATTGAAATGAATTGCTATAAACTCTTTTTGTGATAGGGAAAGAGGTTAAACTCCTATGGCCTATTTCTAGGTTCCCTCTATGATTTTATAGAGGTGGTACTCCTCTGTTGATCAAACTCTGATATGCATATAGCTTGAATTTTAAAACTTAAACATTAAACGCATGCACCTATCAGTGGACCAAGTGTTTTTTAGAGTAAAAATGAAATGATAGCAAAATAAATTATGTGCTCACAAATTCCACGTTGTCATCAATAAATATATATGAGGAAACATATTTGAAGCAAATTCATATGCAACAAAGCATAAATTATTGATCCAAATACTTAGAGAACTAATAAATGATTTCACACATCTAAAATCATAAGAGCATAGGAATACATTCACGAGATTCTTACAACTTATTTGAACATTAAAGTATCATAATAAAAAATGACATCCTTTCCTTGAAACAAGCTCTTTGTGAGAGTCAAAAGAATTACAGAATTACAATTTTAGAATAAAGTCAAGTGCTTAAAGCACAACCACAAAATCCTATTACTTGTGTAAAATAAAATGATATCATCCCTGAGGGATCCGGATGGGGCTTTGTGGGCCAAATAATAATGATAAAGGTGCCTGGAAGAAATATAGAAAACGCAATAAGGGATTGTTCTAGAAAATATACAACAACTTAATAAATTTAAATGATCGAAGACTAGGAAGAGAATAGGGAATTGCTTCAAAGAAAAATAAGTAGTCTCACAAAATTTCAGAAGGATCACAAGTGGAATAAACCCTCTTTCTCTTCATATATCCCTTTGTTATCAAAAACTTAATTTCTTAATTAGAAATTTGTTTGGGATATTTTCCCTTTAGAATATAGTTGAACTCATGCATGAAATAATATTGGAATTGATTAAAATGAAATGGAGCTTTGTGCTTCCACAATATTTGATACCATAAATGATCTCATTCCATGTTTGGGTTCATGTTATTCATGAAAGATAATCAGTGGAATATGTTGCATGAGACTGTAGGCATCACTCTGTAGGCCATCATGTATAATTTTTGGGTTTTTTCGAAGTTGACTAGCTAATACGAAATCTCGTTAATAGCTTCACACCAATAAAAAAAGTTGTCTATTTGAAAGAGGTACAAAACATAAAATACTAACCTAGGAATCATTGAAGTCGACTCACACCCAATGTTTGGGGAAAATAACTAGGAAATAGCTTTATATGGCTCAATAAAAATAGAGATGTCTATGGAAGAAATATTGGATGGGATGGGTGTAGAGGGCAGTGTAAATTCTTGAAAAAATTCATTCGATTACCTTGCGAGTGCAAGAAAGAATCAAATTTAAGGAGTTTGAGTTGATTGTTAGGCTTAGGCAAGTTTATAATTCTTCTAAATTAATTGGAGTAAGAAGCACTAGATTCATATTTGAATTAAGCTTGATA
This sequence comes from Pinus tabuliformis, assembly GCA_031772625.1. Classification (NCBI taxonomy): domain Eukaryota; kingdom Viridiplantae; phylum Streptophyta; class Pinopsida; order Pinales; family Pinaceae; genus Pinus; species Pinus tabuliformis. The sequence continues at coordinate 230,156,267 of CM062819.1, read as the reverse complement.
GTTTGGTCTTTGATTAAATTGTTTTGCACAATAGTGCACTATCTCTTTGAACTCGAAGAATTCTGAGATGTATTTAACATTCACCAACCCTATGTTCTAGATTCTATTTATTTTTCTTTATTTTAGAAGCAAGTTCAAGTACCATTGGTATGGAGTAGAGTAGTGGAAATTTTGTTTTGTCTGGCCAATGAGTTGCTTGTATCTCAACAAATTGACTCCTTCCTTTAGTCACCATGTTGCTCATTTTTTAAATGTATTTGGAGATGCATGATGAATCAATCATGCCTTAATGGGTGTATTAGCTATTAAATTTTTGAGTTATGATAGTATTTAATAGGATATCACCTTTTCACATACCTCCTTCATCAGGCCATGTGAGAGTGATAAGGGAAGTTAATAACTTACAACCAATCTTAAAGCGTTGCTACATGAAATAAATCATGTAACAAAATATCAAGGTGATTAGTTAATTAAAACCCGTAGTTCAAGGGTAAGATGTGACACATAGATAATTCACATAAAATTATATGAAGGTGAAAGAAGATATGATTTACATGATACTATATCAAACATCTTTTTCCACTTCGAGGACCATAATTCCTTAAATAAGTTCTCAATTAACCTCTAAAGGAGCAAGTGATTGTTTTTCACTAAGTATGGAATGAAGCAGAAAGATAAGTTTATGGTATATCACAAGGAAACATTAATGCATGGAAAATTTCTCATGCCGAGGATTGAATGTGTGGGAATAATGAATATATAAAAGGACTATACGAGTGGGAGAATGATGTGAAAAAGAATAGTTGATGATTTTTTTCACATAATGGGAAAAATGACTAAGTATCGAAAATGTGGAAACAATAGTACATGTTTTGAAGTGTGAGAAGTGTGGAGTGGTGAAGTAATATTTATGTACATTTCAATTGAAAAATGGCTAAGTCAAGATTTTTTTTGGGGATGGGAACAATACTGTAGCAGTGCAAAAAAAATTTCAACAGAAGCATGTTTCTTTAAGAGCTAAAAAATAAATGTTTCTAAGACCATCATATAAAAAATTGACACTATTGCAAATGAAATTATAGAAAGGAAAAAAAAAGGTTATGTTGACACACACATATGTAATGTGGGAGGTGGGGGTGACGACGGTTCCTGGTTTGTGGTTAGGGTTTACTTTTGGAGGTGGATCGACCATCAATTTTAGTGCCATTTGTGGTGTTTGCAGGTGGTTGGGATGGGGTATGCTTGAATATGACAATACTGAAATTCCTTTCTTACCATAAATCAATGTTTATTCTAGTCACGGTGGCATATTTGTTTCTAAATTAAAATATCATAGGAACCATGATTTGAGTTTTCATTCGAATAGGAGTTTTGGTGATGCATGGTGTGCACTGTAAGGTGATTTTATGGAGGCATAACTCTCTTCAGGGCCGATTTTGGGTGGTTTTGGATCTCATTTAAATCTTACCTTGAACTCTCTATTTTTTTGCTCCTCTATCTGTTGTTTGTGTTGCTTCAATGATTGTGGGGTATTTCGGTGAAATCTCATGGGTTGCCCCTTCATATGGGGTTTTACCCTTATTGTATTGGTGTCAAATTAAAGAATTTTTAAATCGAATCGTGTTGGTATCTCTTCTACTTTCACCCTGGATGAGGGGTTTTCTCCTCCCCTAGTTGTTAGTGCTGCATATTCCTCTAGAAGCTTGATTTCTAAAGCGGAACACATATCAAAGGGTTTGATGTCCACTTCAAGTGGCATGCTAAAGTTTTTTCAAGTGAATGATGATCGGTTGTGCTCAGGAGGTAAAAGAAGTTGGAGAAAACTGATTTAGGATCCTAGGGGAGAGGAGGGTTTGTGCTCTGAGGCTAAAGAGTAATCTAAAACTTAATCAAAGCCGAAGAGGGATCAAGTTATCCAGTGTGATAAATCATCTGCTTCTTACAATTTGAGTTTGGGGGTCAATGTTGAAATGGACAAAGCAAGTATTCTAGTAGATAGGGCTTTGGTAAGTCATGCTAGGGGCTTGTTACTGCTACTAGAACGCACTCCAAAAATTTCACAACATTTGAATTTTGGAGCCTACTATCATCGTCATTGTTATTGTATTGCTTTGATAATCAAGTGTCATGTATTGTTATTATATGTTATTCAAGTGTCTTTGAATGGTCTCAAGTGTTGTCGCATTGATCACAACATCTTTAGTGTATTTCATGGTCATAACATCTTTGATGTTGTAAAACGACACTTTTGGGTCGCATTTGCACACACTTCAGTCGTTGTCCTTTGGGAATGTGTATAAAGTGGAATTTTTATGTATATTTATTATTGATCAATATTTTCTAAGTTTTCTTGATGACTTGGTATGTGTCGCACATGGTTTTATGTATAGAACTCATCCTATTCGCCCCTTGCCTTATCTCTTAGACTTAGACAAATTTTGTTTGCAAAGTGATCCCATTAAGGCCATGATTACACAAGCACACTCCGAAGCTTTAATGGGAGACCCTTTGTTTTTTGGAATTTCCCTCTGTTCCCTCTTTATGAGTTGGTTGCACTCCCAAAGCATGAATCTCCTTCCTTTTTTTTAATTGCACCATCCAAAATGACTAAGTCTTCCTTAACCACACTCCTTAGACTCGAAGAAGTGCGCCCTCCTTGAGTTCACATACACACCCTGAAGACTCTAAGCTCAATCCTTCAACCTTCCTTGATGCGCCATGCACTCTTAAATCATTTGAGCGCATGAGCACACTTTGAAGGCATGAAGCCTCACCCTTCAACCCTCTTTGGTCTCCTTGAGAGCACTCATTCAACCAGAAGGAATGCACCCTCTTTGGGATTTTTCATTTGACTTGAAGGAATTTTCCATCGTTAAGAGCACTCTGTCTACTTGGAGGAATTCTTCCTCCTTGATAACTCCTTCATCCTGAAGGTATGCACCCTCCTTGAGGGCACTCCTTCAACCTAAAGGAATGCACCCTCCTTGAGAGCATTCCTTTGACATGAAGGAATGTTCCCTATTTCTCTCCCTTGAGTGAAAAACTTACTTGGGAAGCCCAAATCCTTCCCCTTTGTCCTTCATATTTGTGACATGTGACCTGCCTTAACTACCTTATTCCCTTGAGTGCATGAGCACATGATGAAGCCTTGAATCTCCCTTAATTCATCCCTTCATCCTTTCAAAGTGCGACCATGTGCCTAGAAACACCTTTCACCCTTTTGAGCGCACCAAAAAGTAATAAACATAAAATATGCACAAAACATGGTAGATTAGGAGATTTTTAGGCCGATAGTTGCTCATCATGGGTGATTGTAGAAGTAAATATTCCAGGGACCTCATGCAAAATAACACATGAGGAAGATCGAGCAAAGAGAATAAATAAAGGAATCATGAAAAGAATCAAGAACATGCTTGAAACTAGATAAAATCACCCCAAAGAATCCAAGATTGAAGACACTTTAGAGGGTGAAAGTGCCATGATCAGAAGATAAACAAAGAGAAAAGAAAGAGTGGTAGTCGTGTCACCACTGGAGAAAGTCCATGTCATGAGTCACTATCAGTACCAATAATCAAATATAGTTACATGTCAAGTCTCATCATATGATGATGTGGAAGTCGTGATGTAGTATTGTAATCATTGTAAGAGAAAAAATGTAATGTGTGGAAGTACAAGAGTCATATGTGGAATATGGAAAGTCACTTAGTCATATATGAACAAAATTTATTTAAGAGAACTCCAAAAGTCATATAGAGAAGTCGAAAAGACATTGGAAGTTCAAGAGTCCTTTAGAAGTCTAAAGGAAACATTAGAAGTCCAAGAGTAATGAGGGTAATTCAAGACTCATGGGGATATGAAAGGCCATTCCCCTTATTATAAAAGCAACCTCATAACTCAAGCAAAATGCTTTGGGAGGCTTAGGATTTGGAGAGCTAGTCTCGGTTTCTCTACTTGGAATTGGAAAGAAAACTATTATTTGGAGAAGCAAGGAGTAACTTAATGTTCCACTATTGGAGCTAGTGTTCTCCATTGTAATTGATGTACGTGGATCTTTCACCTTATAATTGAATCTCTATGAGCCAACACATTTTAATTTATGTATCATAAATTTTTTAGTATTATTCTTTGGATGATTATGGTATATGTTGTGTTCTATGTACTTGAGAAATTGAACTATTTTGGTGGCTTTGATACTCATCTTGTTGAATGTGTTTTGTTACTTGTATTCGCTTTAATATCTTTGTGTGAACTATTTCACTAATAAATCTTTCCATGCTCTTGTGTCCCTCTTATATAATAGTACTATTAATTTCCTTCTAGATACTCACTTCTTGTCTACCCTTGTGAAGGTTTCCTTTTACATCCCACAATTGGTGCTTCACAATGTCAACTAACTTGATTATTCAAGGTTTACGTATATAATCTCTTATGTTATCAATTGAAACCAAGAATAACCTTTGTGTTATGTTGGTCGGGCTGATACTCTAAATGGGGCTCCTACTCTAAACAATGTAAGGTCTTGTTATAGGCCATTTTGTCACATCTGGGCAATAGGCCTTCAAACTAGATCATTCACATCCTTGAACACCTTGTCATCATCCCTACAAAAATCCCTAAGCATGAATCTCTCAAAACCTTGAATTTATTCCCTTAACTACTTCATTTTAATGTTTTTTAGGCCCAATCCACCATGGCCCTTTAGGGACCAACGTTGACCAACAGGTTGTCCCTCTATGGACTTGTATTGATCACTAGAAGGTTTCTCCTTGCCAAGGGTGCGCTGATTCTAGAAATTCAGGAAAAAGAATCCTAAAGCTTCCTCTTCCAGAAGCTTCTATATGTTTTTATAACTATTTACCTTGGATAAAAGTCTTGAATACTATCCTATCCTAGCTTGGAGATTTGACCTCTTATCCCTTGAGCTCATCCTCCCATTAAGAGTGTATCTCAAGCCTAGATTGGTAAATGGATAAGAATACCTAAACTACCATCCTCTCCTATATATTTACTGCCATCCACAAGCTAGGGGCTGGATTTTAGAGAGAGATTATCACCTTGTGATGGTGCTTTGGGAATAATTATTCCATGAATTAGGGTGACATAGAGGTACACTTTGTTGAAAGGAAGGACAAGTCAACTTGGAGGAACTCTTCTACAAGATCAACTCCTATATTTGGTTGTAACTCTCTCCATTTCAATTAATACAAAAGGTTCATTGTTTTCTTATATGTGATGTTATGATTTCATGTATTTCAATTCCATGTTTATCCATCGAATAAAGTGATTGGATGATGCTACATAGATGTTGTAGATCATTGACTTGTGTTGTTTAATATTGTAGGTTCTAATTATAGTTAAATGAGCTAGGATTCTAGCATACAAGCCGAGAGAGAAGCAAAGCTTATGACATATTCCAGGTAGGCGTCATCCCATTGTCCATTTATTTTAAGGAAAACATTAGATTATTTTCTTTATATTTTTCTAGACTAGGCCATCAAGTCTAGGGAATATACTTCTTTCCACATTCGTAGATTCCATATAAAAATTGGTGACTACATTGGGGAACGATATTTTCCCTTGGTGGTTTCCTTGTCCTTATTGTTTGTTTTGCCTCTTGTTCAAAGCTTCGCGGTATTACTAAATCAATAACAAACTTAGGAAGACCCTTTCATTGAGTTTAAATTGCAAATTTTGTGTTAGAACCTTGCATCCCCTGATCAATGCTCCATCTGGTCTAGATATAGAGCGTTGCAATGCTTCTCATCCTTCTCTGTGTCTGCGTCACTGAGAATTGGTTCCCTTCTAGTACTTGCATTAACCCATGTTTCATGCACACATTTTCTTTTGTATGATTTTACCTCTATTCAACTTTTTTCCAGCTGCTTTTCCTCAAGTCCCTGAGTGCCTCGTGGTGTCTCATAAGCCTCCATTTGGTTTTCTTTTGGTTTTGAGTGACCTTGATAAAGATTTGCTTAGATTTTCCTTTGTTCTTATGATTAGGTCATTAGCAAAATGATTTGATTGATCATTGAGTGCTTAAATGAATTGGTGTTATAGTCATCGTTCTGAAGCATTTGCTTTGATCAATGATTAGACATGCATCTTAGTTTTCATCCTCTTCGAAAATTAAGTGAAATAAAAAATAAAAATCTCTTTGCATTGTCATATAGGTTTTTGTGTATGCATCAACATTGGAATAGTTGCATTAAAAGAGAATTTCACTTAGCATATTGCTTGTTGCATTTTTTATTCTGCATACTCTTTGTCTCTTCCCTCATTTAGATAGATTTTCATTGAAAGTGGAAGATTTTTTTTTTTTGGTAGGTAAGCACCCACGGGGGATTTGAACCAGTGACCTATCGCAAGGAGTGCCTTAACAGTGCACCAATTCACCGTCAATCCATAGCCCCCTGGGCATTGAAAGTGGAAGATTTCATTTCTTCATGCTAGCTTGCATTTTAGGGAATTCAGGTGAAACCCATGGTGAGCCATAAAACTGAAATTCAATTGAAGATAAACATTAAAATTTACTGAATCAGTCTAAGGATAATTTGTAACATTAACATAAACACTTAGAGGTCTAGGCTAGAGAAGTGTTTCAACGTCTTTAAATATATGAGCTATCAATTTTTGATAGCATTGTATCCCGGGGGTGATATCCCATTTCATGTACATAAGTATATAAGATCATTCTCCACATACCTTTGGTTACATCATATGGTGCTCCACACATGACAAGTATATGGGAATGCTCTCAAGAAATGGTTACGCATTAGACATCACTACTAAAGAATACACTTCCACGTATCATCAAGTATGTTTTTGAAGTCCACCATAGGTTTCTATCCTCTCCATAGGTAATTAAGTTGGCTGCCTTGTACACTGTGATACACCAAACACAATATTCAGGGGGATTTTCTCCTTGTATGTAAGCCCTTGGTTCTCCAAGGTGATATTCTGCAGTTCGCAGTTGCTTGGTAGTTATTTATGCCTAGTTTACCCCTTTGTTGATTTCTTTTTGTGTTAATTGTTAAAATTTGTTAATCCAACGTGGAAGAACAACACCCTACCCTTCGTCGTTCGCGTAGAATGAAAACTAAACCCCCTCTTCCACTAGAGGAAACTTTTGGCCGTCATCATAAACATAATAAAATGCAAACCACTAAACCAGAATCATCCTTCCCTTTGAGTACTAAGCCCGAGATTACATCTTCTGAGCCGACAAATCTGACACAATCGAAATATAAGAACCTAATACCTTATTCCCTGAGGTTATTGAGTCTGACTTTACTAAGCCAGACACCTTATTTCCTAAGATTATTCAACCTGAGGTACCTCAGCCACCTTCACTTATTACTTCAGGACCTTCTCTTCCCTTGTCTTAGACAAAACTGCAAACTATATATGTTGGAACCGATGGTGAATCCCTTCCACTTGGTCTTGTGAGTATTGAAGTGATCTCACAGGAGGAACCTCATCCCTATTCTCATGTTCATTTGAGAGGGATTCATATTTATTAGACTTATCCTCTTCCTCCTCTTCAGACTCCATCTCAAGCTTGTTTATATGATTCTTTTCATTTCAGTTCACCCGTGAGTTTTTTGTGGAAATCATCTTTGGGATTGTTAGCCATGACTGAATCTATTGTGGTTTCCTAGCCTATACACACTAATATGACTAAGACAACAAATGTTTCTTTCTCATCCATGTTTGTGACATCACTGGAGACACATCTGTATGGTGGCCTGTCCATCCCACGTGGTTATCAATCATTGTCTAGTACCTTCTCTAGTGTAGCATCCAGTACTTGGACCTCTCCTATGACATGTACTTTCATATGGAACTTCTATAATATGTACTACAAAATATGCTCCTTCTCATCCACCTACACCTATAGTTGAACAAAACATTGTTCCTTATGTTAGTGGACACCTTCAATAACCCAATTCTCCTTATGTTGGGTACCCTCCACCTGATGGGAAGTTTCATCCATCATCCCCTCCTCCTTTGGCAGGGGGCAACCTTTCGTCAATATACCACAAATTAGTGCTCGTCCTTATTTAAATACTCCATATCCTGGTTTGGCTGCTAATGTTTCGAAACCTACTTTTATCATCCAACATGGTTCAACTATGGGTCCATCCGTACATTCTCAACCTATACCATCTGCATACCAATTTCCTACCTATCAATCTATGCCTTAACAAGCTCAAATCAATGTAATCCAACCTTTACAGGTTTCCAATATGTCTCAATCAATTCCAATAGTATCTGGTACCTCTCAGTTTCCTCTTACTTAGCTTTACAAGGTAACTTATAGTCTCAACTGCTTGGACAAGGTTTTCCTCAAATCCTAGTAGGACAGACTGCATATGGTATGGCACAACCTCCACCAAATCCACCTTATGTTGGAATGATGCATAATTCTATAGGGAAACAATACAACCCCTTTCAAGGTATCCCTCAAGTTCCTTATCAAGACCAACAAATCCAAACCTAGCCACTCCAACATTTGCAAGGTTATCCTAGATCTGGACAACAAGGATATGCATATACTGGTTATCAAAATCCTCCCTATCCTGGTACCCAGGTTCCTCTTTAACACAACCCTCCTTATCATAGAGTGTGGATTCTCGTTGCCCTGGCTATTCCATCCTATATAAGGTATCCTCATCCATATTTTAACAGGCAATTGTCATTTGTGGCAACTCTTGAATTGTCAGATTTGACTTGACTCACTCATTCTCCTTGGTGGTCGATAATTCCTACCAAGTTGCCTTATGGTATCCCAAAATTCAACAGGAATCTTGAAGAAGACCCATCCACGCATGTGATGACATATCATTTGTGGTTTTCTTCAAACTCCCTTATTGATGATTCCATTAAATTACATATTTTCCAATGTACACTTACAGGTTCCGTAGCTAAATGGTATATTGAATTACCTAGAGTATAATTCAACAATTTCAGTTCCTTAACCACTACATTCCTAACACATTTCCAGTTGCCCATACAATATGAGACTGGAACAGTTTTTTTACCAATTCAAAAAAAAAATAATGCTACTCACATTTCCAATCATATTCATGAATGATGACATCATTATCAATTGGTTAAAATGCATGTTCTTGATCAATTATTAGCGGAATGGTTCATTAAATCTCTGTTGCTATTAATCACAAAATATGTAGGTAAGGTTGGAATTGTGACTGATGAGCAAGTGATTTATCATGCCTAGTATTTGGATCTCATTTACACCCAATCTGTCACACTTTTTGAGAAAATACAGAATGCTTTGAGACATTCAAGCATTGTTCCTCAACCTCCTGGTAAAGAAACACATGCTGCTAATGGCATGATTGGTTCTGCCAGTTCAGAGTCCAAGAGTAAACCATTTGGTGCTTCTCTTACGACTTCCCAAAACCATCCATCTAATCCTCCAACAACTTCTACTTCCAAGATTAATGGCGTTCAGTCCAATAAAGGAAAATCTACACAATAACTAGGAAGTAAGAAGAAAGGTAAAGGAAAACAGAAGAAAGATTCTACTTCGCAGGATAAACAAGCAAATTAGTCCTCTGATGAGAAACATAAGCCTTGATATCCATGTTTGATCTATAATGAAGATAAATTCACTTGTGAATGTCCTCACCAGGCGAAAGTGAACCAATTTCTGAAATCTTCTACTTCACCCTCTATGTTCATTGACCCATTTGTGAATCAGGAAACTCACATGGTTGTTCGAGGCCCTACTTCCTCTAACTCAGTTTTGATGCTTTCCTCTACAAAGCATAAGTATGATATTATGGTGGCCATCCAAAATAAATACTATGGTAATGTGAATCCTCCGAACGGTTAGGATATAGATCAACCTACCAGTTCGAAACCATCTCCATCGAACCCTACTCCACTTATGATTCCTATGGAATTGACCATTAAGCATCTAAAGAGAGTTATTCATAAATTGATTTCAACCCTCACGCGAGAGTCACTCAAAATTATAACGTAGTTGAGGACTTGGCTCAGTCTTGATCAACTATGTCCACACTCAAGGTGTTGCAAAATTGTCTTGCCGAAAAGAAGGTTTTGCTTTATGCTATTGGATGTATTGATCCTTCAGATTCCAACGTCATCATTTTCAATCATGAGAACTATTCATCTCAACTTTGGTCTCAATTGGATTTCATGATCCAAGTTTTTGTCCATGGTAAGAACATCCAACGTTCAATTGTGGATTCGGGAGCCTCAACATGTATTATGTCTTTATCCTGCTAGAAGGCGATTGGTTCTCCTTAATCGGGCCAGTCACTAACCACCTTAAAGGCTTTTGGTGGAAAAATGTATAAACCTTGTGGTATTTTTAACTTCTTGCAAGTAGAATTAGGAGGTAACTATGTATCGCTAAAAGTCGAAGTCATCAAAAAACTGCTAGAATATAATATTCTATTGGGTCACACGTGGATTTATGATGTAACACCCCCTCCTCCCAGGTCCACCCAAGCAACCAACTAGTCGGGGTAAACATGTGATCAGGGAAGTTACTATAAGGGATTCAATCTCCTTGGTGACTTAAGGAAATGGAATCGACATAACACATCAACAAACCCATCCACATCAACAACAACACCCTTAGGAGACATGTCATTCACCCAGACATTATGCCCATGGGTCCCACTGATGTTTTAAGTCTTTTAACTCAAAGTCCCTCTCATGCTATAATCAAGACTGTGACTAGAAGCTAAAGTTTCTCTCGCAGGCCTATGTGCCAGCATCCCTGGACTCTTTTTAGCAGACTTGTTCATGCGACCCCGAGATTTGAGACACTTTTCTAGCCCATAATCATGGCCTCTGCCCAGAAATTGTTACAACCTATAAAATCAATCAAAGGCATGATGACAAGATAAAAAAATCAAAATTCAACCTTAGGAATAAGATTGAGCATCCCCAACTGAGACTGACATCTATCAAACACTTGGAATCAATGCAAACTGTTAGTTTCAGCCTTTCCAGCCTTCCTCCAGTGATCAAACATGCTCTTACAAAGTGATTTTGAAGTGTCAAGGTCAAATTTTGTCATTTCAGTGAGTCTTCAAGCAAAATTTGGTCACTAGGCATTAGGGCTAGGGTTTACTTTCACTCCTTCTAAAATTGCCCAAATTCCAATCTATGTCACTATTCATCTGAGTCTATCATCATTCATAGGGTTCTCATTATCATTTCAGTGTCCAATGAGTCCTTTTACACCTTGTTCATGCTTCAGTTGCGCCTAGGCAAGGTCATTTCCCTCTCCTAGGGTTTTGAAGGCAATTTCTCTTGGATGGTCAAATCATCGGCAAAACTTGTATCCTGATGTTCATACACCTTCCCCTATCCTTAAAGTACCTTATTAAATGCTTCCCATCCTTTAGATCCGCCAAATTCCTCATTTTCGCACAAACCCTAGTTTCTTGCTACAACTTGGCAATTTTCTAGGCTGGGCCTGTGTTTTGCCCTTTTGGACCCCTTCCCCTCACTCAATCTCTGAGATTCCACTTTTCCCTACTTCCTAACATTCCTCCCTACTCCAAAAAATTTCCTCAAGAATTTAGAAGCCCCTTATCCCCTTCATTTCGTTTCATTTCCGCGAAATCCCTTGTTCCACACATCGGGATAAGTTTCACTCAAAAGATGTTTCAGAGCAATCAAAGATGAATTTTGGAAAACTGAGAGAGGTTTTTGTCCAAAACATGCCGAAGAAGAAAAACCTCCTTCACTGTTTTCACAAGTGTCATGGTTTTAGAGAAATGTCAAAATTACAATCGCTAGATCCAAGGAGGTTGGCCAAGGCACTAAAACGACGGAAAAGGCCCGATCCACTCCAAATTTTGGCCAAAGCCTCTTTGAATGAGCATGGTACTTGATTGGGGACTCCCAGCCCAAATTTCAAGAAATTTGGAGAAAATTTTGTCAATTGTGAATTTTTTGTGCCAAACACAGGTTTTCCTCCCCAATGCGTCGCGCGCCGCGCGCGACCCTTTCGATGGGCAACTCCATTTTAGGAAAACTCAACATTTTTGGATTTTGCATGCAAAGATACACCTGCTCAGCAATTACCGAGAGATTTCATCAAGTTTTGAGCCTCCAGAAGGTCAAAAAACAAGCAAAAAATGACTTTCTGCCACCTTTTTGACACACAGGAAGCAGTCTTGGGAGATTGCAATTTTGGAGGGGCAAATGACCACCAAATTCTGAAATTCTACTTGGGTTGGAAAGTAGATATCTAGAAATTTCCAAAAATCCCACTTTTTCCTCATTTGGACACCTGGAAGTGCCTCAAAAGCAGCTCCAAAGGCGCGCGACCCGTTCAGGATCAGGGTGCGACGTGTTGGGCAGTTTTCACAGAAATTCACCTACAGCTAAGCAAAACGCAGTTTTGACTGGATTTGACTTTTTGGAGTAGATTTTGATCTTCCTTGTTGTAAATGATGTAATTTTATGATATTTTGACACTTATTTATCTCTTCTAGAAGATTCATTCATGAGATAGGCAAAAATTTAATGAATGAATTGGTTTCCTAGCTTATAGAGGCAAGTTGTTTTGACTGCCTAGTTTTCAGTGCTCAGTTTAGAATTGGTTGAAACAGCTCCTAGGATAGTGAGCTCGACCCCTAGAGGCAAGGAAAGATGTTAGATTTCCTATATTATGTACTTTCTTGGTCATTTTCATGGTTGGACTCTTGAGGGAGAAAGCTTCTATTGTATTACTCATTGTATCTCTGCAATTTTGGCAAAGGAAGAAAGACCAGGGTTTTGCAGTCCTTTTCGGGATTCCTGTGGTTACATGTATTGATGGTGTGTTTCTCTTTGTACTTTTAATTTTGTTATGTGAATCATCTTCTTACTTTTCCTTCTGCAAATTAGGCAAATGAAGTGTTAAAGTAGAATTCATGATTGCCATGCTCTGCTTTTAAGTTTGCTTAATATCAATGTTTTCATCTGTTTAAGGAGAACTCAAGGTGTTTACTTGCTCTCCTTAGCTCCTCACCAGTCATTCTTGACCATATGACTCTTTCAAAGGCATCAATACAGTCTCCTACCTTGCCCCAAAGAACCCCTTGCAAAAACTGTGTCCAATCCCCGCACCCAAAATTGCCTTTCCCCGATTTTCCACCAAAATCCCAAAAATCTCAAATCAAACCTTTTATCAGTTTACTAGCCTAAAATCAATGTTCTTTATTGGTTATCTCCGCCCTTTGAAGATCTTTGTCGAGATATACCGGAGAGAGCCCTCTCCTGCCCCGTAGGGCTAGCTACGAGGCTAAGTGGTTTGATGTTGCCTTGGAGTTTGCCTTTCTCAGCCTGAGGTGAAATTTCAAGCGCTAACACAACCTACATGTCTAGGATACAAGAAAAAGCATAAATGAATGAAATAACTTGTGAAACATAACCAAAAGGATCACCACCTTCTCCATTGAACTGTTATAACATCAATTAGTTATTGCATCCATCTATTTAACAAATACAAGTAAATACATGAGATAACCATGACATTAACCAGTCACATAACCATGCTTGTAACCATGATTAAACCATGTAAATATCAAAGATACGACAACCATTAAATTCAGATGTAAACAAGTGCAAAATTAAGAGAACTTAGATTTTATTAATCATAGGCAAAATCGAATAGGTTCAGGACTTCCATGTACCACCCAACCATAGACATGGCTGAACCAAATCTCTCTTTCAACCAATCACCCCCGTTCCATATTCCAAGCATGAATGTGGGATCTCATAGAAAAACCAATACAATAACAACTAAGGAATCTAGAGGTTAAAGCACCCCCACCCTCATCAAATCGTGATCATGCCAAAATTGGTGTTCCGATCACAACCGAACCAAACTTGGAATTCCATTTGAAATCAATCACTATCCTTGAGGAATTTTCTGTCTCCTTGTTTCTCAGGATTTACCACAATCCAATCCTGGATCACTAGGCCCTAAACTGAGACCAATTCTAAGGCTTTACCACAATCCAAACCTATATCAATAGGCCCTAAATCGAGACTTCTCCCTTGGGCTTTACCGTGTATCCCGCCAAAACCGGTCAAGGGATTGTTAGGCCTTTGGGAATGGAACTTGGGAGCACCTCCACCCTGAATTCTGAAATCCATCTGATAAAATAAAGCTCAAAACCAAGATAACATCCCAACATACCATGGCATCCAAAAAAAGGAAATGCTAGGCTAAAACCACTATCATAACTCGGCAAAACTATTCCACCGACAACAAGACAACCATACACCAACATGAAAATCCATGCATGTCCAAACCATCTAGGAAATCACACATGAAAAAGGTTACTTCCAAGTATTCCTACTGAAGCTGCTTGAATCCTTTCTTTCGTTCCTTTCCCTTTTCTTGCTTTTCCTTCCTTGATCGAAATACAAAGTGCTCCAAGAAACTCTAAGTGACAAAGAGTGAGAGAGAGAGAGAGAATAATGAGAGAGCTCCAAACTTGAACTGAAAAAATGTTAGCAAAAGCTTTCCCACTGATCCTTAGAAGTATTTTTATCAATGAGGCCTCTATTTTCTTCATTTTCCATTATTTTCTTTCAATTTCCTCCGGTGGTGAAGTAAAATTATAAGTGCGGACACGAATGAATTCCTCTAGCCCAATAATGGGTCTAGCCACAATAGATACATTCCATGGAAGATTTCATTAGGTTAGAATCAATCAAGAGGACCTACCTCTTGGTTGCTTATCCTGCTTGATGATGTCCTCGCTTGCTCGCTCCAACAATCTCTCGCTTCCTTCTTCAAGCTCCTGAAAAAATTAAACAACAACAACACACAAACATAATAATAGACAAATTTCAATTAAACCTACTTAATGAGTCAAGAAGCATTAAGACACAAATATGTAATATTACAAAACCTGTAGGAAATCAATCGATACTTGCATATATTAATAACAAAGAGAGATTACAACCATTCGTCTTGATGTTGTAGTCTTCCTCTGACAAGACCAGGTTCCCACACACTTCTGCTAGCATTCTACGATGGCTTCGAACAACAATAGTTTTAAAGATCTTCCCTTTAGGCTTCACTCCAAATAAAAACACACTTCTCCCTCACACAAATAGATAGCTACAACTAGTAATAGCTTGTTTGTCTACTCCACAATAGCATCAACACTTAACCAAAAACTATGACAAGGACTAGTTTGTGCTTGGGAAGAAGGGAGGTTTATATGGGAAATATGGATGGGAGATGGATCCTATTCTCATGGGAGAAGGACTCATCCCTTGAGGTAGTTCTATAATTATAGGGGAAAGGAGCCAAAAATTTCATCCTCGACCCTATCCCGCCAAACCATTTACCAGACTTCCATTACGAAGCTTCTAGAGATGGAAGCTTCGACTCTAATTTAAAAAACTGTCCATAACAGGACCAACTCGACTGGAACACAACTCAACTGCTCCATTTAGCGTGAGGAGTAGTGCTAATCTCTGCACATCGGTGCGGGGGAGACAAAGGCCATTAGAACCGGTCTTGTAAACTAGCAACACAAAAGTTTCAGTGGAAATGGCGCAAAATGGAATTTATCTACTCATGAAGAGGGACACATTGGGAGTTTTCTTCATGAAGGAAAAACATGCAGGGTTCACTGTATAGGTCCTCCAGGATCAAGGAACGGGGAGTATAAGGACAGTGGCAAAATGATGTGTAATAGATGCCCCCTAAAGTGTGAAGGCCGAGATGGAGTGAGGGATGAAATGCTTTATAAATCAGTGTGGGGAACATAGTTTGCCATTGGAAAACCTGGAAGCAAGTACAAATACATATACATAGACTAAGATCTCTGTCAAATACATGAATCTTGGCATGGATGCAGGAATCCAGAGAATGATCATGTAAATGGATCCAGGCATGGGCGTAGCCATCTGTTAAAGAGGATCATAATGAAACCAAGGTATGGTTGCAACCATCCAATAATGAGAAGGATCATATATGATAACTCATGGTTTAGTCGCAGCCAACCATCTCAAAGAGACATGCATATCATCATAACCATGTCACATCACTTCGCAACCTGGAATTTTTGTGATCTAAGTCCACGGTCCTGCGCTCTAACACGACCCAATCAAATTATAGATTCTAGCATGTGAATAGATGTGTTGACGTCGAACATGCTATACAGTCGCTTGATTACTAGTCAATGATGTAAAATGTTAACAAGCGTGAGAGAAACCATCAATAATGACAATGGATCTCAAGGTACTATCATCACAATTCACGGAATGTGAATACAGGAACTGGAGTTGAACACTCATGAAATCACTTGATCGAAAGCCAATGATGTGAACTTGCATCGAGTGCAAAGAACTTGCCATTGAGGCATGCAAGCTCTAAGGTACTGGAAGAGAGTCTCTCGGTCAACTTCCCAGATGATGAGTTGAAGTCGACGGAAAGCGACCGTGTTGAAGGAGGGCCATAATGAATCCCACATCATCGATGCAAGACAAGAGGATGAAAAATGATTTTGGATGATACAGGGAATCAGAGGTAAGTGTGACTACAGAAGGACAACTCTTGAACATATCAATGACACAACAGGAAGTTTGGCAGCTTTTGGATCTGTTGTCGCACAGATTGTCACGACAACGCTAAGATTTGGGGTTGTCATCCTGATCCCCGATCTCTCCGTTTAAGCCATCTCCTGAGGCTAAGGGGGGTAGACCCTATAGGATAAAGGAAGACTAATTGTGGAGCAGCTGGGTTGGGAGACACAACAAGGCAATTTAGCACCTGATTGATTTAGAAATTAATGTACCAGTGCCTTATGGAGTTAATGATTAAATGATTATTTATTAAATGTTGCAAAAATATGAACCCTGTAAAGCAATCATTTATCATCAAATATCTCAAGCGATATAAGCTATTCAATAAATGCACAATGCCTTGACAATGTTCTGACAATTGAATTTCCAAAAAAAATCAAATACTTTGAGCATCCACGAAATTTAAATGCTAACCAGATTCAAATAGTTAATCTCCAGATATAAAAATTTAGGCTCATTTAACAGAAATATACTTTAAAAGGAATTTTCAAAATTTATTTAGTCTTTTTCAAAAAAATAATAATATCTATATCTATATCTATATCTATATCTATATCTATATCTATATCTATATATATATATATATATATATCTATATATATATATATATATATATATATATATATATATATATATATATATATATATAGATATTATATATTTTTTTATAAAATTTTAAGCTTAAAATAAAGCAAAACTAACTTAAATCTAAACTAAAGGAAATTTAAAATTATTAAAAAAAACTAAATCCTAAAATCAAAGCAAAAAATGAAAATCTAAAATTTAAAACTTTTATGATTTTTTCTTTTATTTTTTATTTTTTATTTTATTTATATTTTTCTTGTTTTTGGATCCTCAAACTTAGCCTTTGGAAAAATCACCTAGGACCTAGGACTTAGGACTTAGGACTTATGAGGAGATTAATTATTTTCTAACCCTCAAGACACTTTACATCATGACTTTTTACAATTTTACATCTTAAGGAGGAAAACCCATTTGACATAGACCCTCATAGACCACCTAGTTTTGCGACACAAATATAATCTAGCAAATCAAGCAATTTGTAATAACTTAACCAAATAGTTAGAATTATTTCCAAATTACTTTTTTACATAGACTGAAGCACACTAGGATTCCCCTAAGATTCCAATGACACAATTCATTCCGGCTTTGGGGTTAGGCTGAAGGAAAACTCTGCCAATCATGGATCGGTGAGACAAAAAACCTTCCAGAACATAGATTATCACTAGAAAACTAGGTTTTCCTAGGCAATTTACATACATGACTCAGGTCTGCTAAGATTACTTACAATTTACACATGCAGACTGGGTTTACAACATAACATGATCGGGTTGGCGATGACTGTCGAATGGCACGGACATGTCGATTAAGCGCTATTGCTTTTGTGAAAAAAGGGGTTGTACTGCTATGGGTAGTTGACACGTAGTGGTCAATAGGATCCATGAGATTGATGGTTATGATGACGTGGCAAAGATCAAATGGAAGGAAAAAATGAATGACCCAAACCTAGGAAGGCCAATAATACAAAGGAGGATGTTCCAACCCGACACGAAGCAAAGAGTGTCATGTTCAAGAGTGAGATGCTAACATGACTTGATAGATTTCCAAATTTCCCCCCTCCATTTCTGGCAATTATCCCAATTACTTTTTAATCGCAAGCTTGAAGGGGATAGCATATGATTGCACTGTAAGTTCATCCTTCGGAAGAATCCGACCTAGTAAGTTTAACAAGCCATAGGAAGGAGAAGCTCATGTTCGTCACGACGACGAATTCAATGTCGTTTGATAGTTTAACGAGTTCGACAAAGGTGTAACTCGATATCTTTTTCATGTTTATAGAGTTTGAAAAAGACTCGTAAAAGAAAACTCCACATGGTCCCTTTTCGTACTTTTTTGTCTCTCAAGCCCAAAAAGGTATAAAACAATACTTGAGAGAACCGCTTGACCATTTCAGCCAAGGTGTATCTTTTTCATAAATAGTGCCTCCCAGCCCGAAAAAGGGGTAAACTTATACTGGGCGCATGATGTTTCGCATCCGTTAATGGTTCGAAACGACAAGGGCTCGACCATCTTTTCGTTTTTAAAGGGTCAGAAAAGAGCTGAAAGCAGACCCCCCGTTTTTATTCTCTTTAACGAGTGAAAAAGGGAAAAATACTTGTCAATCTTTTCATATGAGTTTAACGAGTTGAGAAAAGAGCTGAAATGTGACTTGTCTTGGAGGAACGAGTGGTATAAATGGTATCAACTGGTTCCGGTAATGATGGAACTGATCAAAACATGTAATGGTCAAGAGGCTGGCTAATAAAACCACTCATTGCTGCGGTCCCTCAGGAAAGGAAAAACAACCAAGTGAAAGCATATGATCGGCCAAAGAGATGGTGGCGATGGAATGAAACAACCAAGGCTCATCTAGTAGAAAGTAGCTGGTAAAAAAGGCAATCACGAGATGTAAATCGGGCATGGATTCATTTTTACGCAAGCTTTAACCATGGAGAACTTTTCTTGGATTTAGTTTCATGTTTACACAAGCTTGAAACAAAAAAATATGATTTCTATAAGTTCGCATGCCCTAGGCATAATGACTCAATCGAGGTAAATGTTCCCCAAGATTCAGTTCATTCAACTAGGTGAATGGAATGAAGGTTCACTTTCGAGATCCAGGAAAGAATCGACTGGGATTTTATGAGATCTTAATCAAAGACTCAATTTGGAAAAGGGAGGTGCTTCATTTTTTAATGAGGTTGACACAGTAAAAGAACTATCCTCGTGACTCCTTGTTTCAGTTTTTAATGAGGTTGACACAAGAGCAGGAACTATCTTCATGATGTCTATTCATGACCCATTAGAGAACATGGCTCCCAAAAGGTCTTCACTGGATGGAATAACCACGCTCTGGGAGGAATACATGTCATTTGGTACCATTGACATATCGAGTTCCAATGCCCCCAGTACATAATGTACTATACCATCTATGTGATCATCAACAAATGTGGAGACAGAACAGGTAGCCACATAATTGACCTGTGGCAAGGAAGGTACTACTTGAAAATAAGAGCCAATAAGGGATGATGGTTGCAAAGGAGGCACCTAGTGACTAATGAACGACAATTGATCAAGAGTCACAATTCTCCCTTTGTGTGGAAAAAAACCACATGGAAAAGTGAAGGAAAAAGAGCTCCCATGACATAAACATAGTCACATCCAAGGAGAAGATTGAAATCTAACAGACCTTGGACTACCATCACGTCTATATAGACGATCTTTCCTCCCAAAGTAATAAGGAACTTTGGAAGGACCCCTAAGGGTTGACTGGTTCCTCTGTTGAAATCCAACAGATTCTGAGTGACAGGCACAAGCTGTAGGGAGCCCGTAGCTTTCCATGTAGTAGAAGACATGATGCTAATAGATGACTTCATCTAATATAGTGCTAGGTACTACCATATTATAGGCTTGTACTGTAATCTGGAAAGGCACATAAGATGGAAGGCAGAAAGCAGTCAACGGACCCCAATCGAAAGAGACGACAAAACTACTTGGTGGGGGTATCATATGATTTCCCCCATGGTATACAGGAATAGGAGAAGGACTCTCCTGAACAACTAGGATGGGAGGGTCACTCTTCAATTCATGAGAATCTTAGGAGTTGAGAAGAACATGAGTAGAATGATCACCACTCTCTTTGGGAACAGAGTGAGCAACTGGAGGCGGAGCCAAGTCGACACTCTTTTTGACCAATGGTTGGTTGGGAACAGACAAAAGAGAATCACGCTTAGGAAGAGCAGGATGGGAAAGAGATGAATCCAAGTCAATATCTTTACAAACCAGGAGAGGGTTAGAAGAAAGCCTATGATAACCAATAGGAAGTTAGGGTTGAGGAGATGTAAGGGTTTCCAAAAGTTTGGAAGCTTTATCCATAAGAGGACAAAGGTGAAGAAGATGCTCTCCTTCTCATAACCTACAAGCAAATCTAATCTTCCCTTTCTTCTTACCATCGCTAACCAAATATGCAACATCGACATGATCTCCAGAGGTTGATGGGGATGGTCGATCCAGATTTTGAGACCATACCTCTAAGATTCTAGGAATTCTAGGACAATATCCAAGGAGATGGTCACCCTTACATAACTTGTAAGGGAATCTAACCTTCCATGGAGGGTCAAAAGGTTTATCTACAGGAGGTGCATTTGGAGTAACAACCGCACTGTTGGTCTCTCCCTTATTGGACTTCTTCTTCTCCTTCTTCTTAGCCTCCTGGCTACTAGATTTGAAACTTTCACTAAGAGAAGTAGAAGAGGAGGGTGAAGAAATGGGGGAAGAAGGCAAGGGGTCAACCTTAGAATCAATGTGATCTGATTCAAATGGAGGAGATGGTTGGGCAAGAGTCGGGACACTAGGGACCAACGAGGTCGAAAATAACCAAACAAGTAAACCAATGGTTAACCCAGGGAGGGACAACGTTGCCATATAAGGAGCACTGACATTTCCAAAACAAGGAAAAGGACCAGGATTCCCATCCGAGGGGAACCTTTGACTAGAAAACTCTGGGATTGTTTCCATTGGAATTGACCCTAAATAATTACCAAGGAAGATAACTTTTACCAGGAATATTTTGTGGGAAGTTAATTTTAGAACACTGAAACAAAACTTTACCTTTTCATGTTTTAAGAGTCGAGAAAAGGATGAAAGATGACTCTAGTTGGTTTAAGAGTTAACGAGCTTAAAAGGACAAGCGCTCGGTGATCTTTTAAATTTCAAGAGTAAAAAAGACCAAAATTATTGCTCTGGATGGTCTAGGTAAAAAGGATTACCACGCAACCATGAACTGCAGAATACCTCCTGGTGAACCGATAAGTACGAGCAGGAAATCTCCCCAAATGTTGTGTTTGGTGTATCACGTTCACAAGGTAGTAGACTCGAATTCCTATGGATAAAGGATTTCAAACCTAGTGGGGCCTCCCTTTATATACACGATGGTACGGGGAGCACAAGTCCGTACTAGCACTATCTAGTGTCGAAGCGAACAACATCTGCTAGGTTTAAATACATCGGAACACATCTCTAGCCTAGAACTTCTAGATATTATCATTAATGTCAAATGATTCCTTAGGTTAATTCGATAAATTTTAACAGTTAATCTTGAATTGGGTTTCAATTACAAGTCCCTATCGCTGTCATCTGAAAACTTCCACATACAGCTATGTGAGAAAAGAGATCTTTGTCTTCGATGAAAGTTATCACTAATTGAGAGATAGAGAACACAAAATTAATGCAATAATCGAAGAATGAAATATTTCACTAATAAATCTCCTAAATGCACTTAATATTCCTATAACAACATAAGAAGTTTCATTTCATTTCCAATGCTTATGATGATGCAATTCTAGCTTCTCAATAACGCTAATAATGCAATATTTTCGCTTAAGTAAACTAGAATGATGTTCTCCTTTTCATAAAATGCAAAATGAATCTTTCACATAAAGTAATTTAAATGAAAATTTTCACAATTCCGAACAAACAAGCATCAATCAAATCCAAAGCATTATAAGTGAAACTAAAAGCAACTTCTTCCCTGAATCGAACAAACCAAACACATAAATGCTTCAATCGACAAACCAAGCAATGTAATCTATGCTTGGAAAGGGAAAAGAGACACTCGAAATAAGAGAATAAACGAGACTCTTTTACCCATTCAATTGAAAACAAAGCATCCTAGTCACTTTTGGGAGGAAGAAGGGAGTCTGAGGAACAAGATACACTGGCACTGGAATGGGATAAATTCTGATTTTTCTTAACTCAGAGGTTGGAGTGACTTTTGGGCCAAAAGTAGCACCAGTTGGCATGACTGATCAATACTAAAACTAGTGCTGATGGCCTGTCGGCGTGGATTTTTGGCCAAACCAAGCAAGCACACAAATCAAGTTAAATGAAGATTTCTAGTCAGGGAGAAGACAGTCCAAAATGCTTACAGGGTCAAAATCACAAGAGCAGAACACACTGGCCAAGATTGGAGTCAAGCCCTAATCTTCACTTACAGGCATCAATGCACTGCGTAACTGACAACAAGTGCCAGAGGCTGTCGACGTGAGTGTTCCTCAGCAATTCATGCTGGTCGGCGCGACTGTCAGTGGATTAAGAGCGTTGGCCAAGGTAACTAAGGAAAACTAAGAAAAATTTCAAAATAGGGACCTAATATGCTACTATGAATTTTAGACCTAGGCCAGTAAGCAGGAGAAAAGAAACAGAACCAAAGGGAAAATGTGAAAATAGAAAATTTCTCACAAAATCATGAAATCCAAAACAAACAAAAGGATTGGGAACTCTAACGGAGACACCAATTTGTGGCGAAGTAAAATTATAAGTGCAGACACGAATGAATTCCTCTAGCCCGATAATGGGTCTAGCCACAACAGATACATTTTATGAAAGATTTCCTTAGGTTAGAATCAATCAAGAGGGCCTACCTCTTGGTCACTTATCCTACTTGATGATGTCCTCGCTTGCTCGCTCCAACAATCTCTCGCTTCATTCTTCAAGCTCCTGAAACAAGTAAACAACAACTACACACAAACATAATAATAACAAAATTGCAATTCAACCTACTTAATGAGTCAAGAAGCATTAAGACACGGATATGTAATATTACAAAACATGTAGGAAATCAATCGATAGTTTCATATATTAATACCAAAGAGAGATTACAACCATTTGTCTTGACATTGCAGTCTTCCTCTGACAAGATCAAGTTCCCACACACTTCTGCTAGTATTCCACGATGGCTTCAAATGAAAATAGTTTTAAATCTCTTCCCTTTAGGCTTCACTCCAAGCCAAAACTCACTTCTCCCTCACACAACTAGATAGCTACAACTAGTAATAGCTTGCTTGTCTACTCCACAATAGCATCAACACTTAACCAAAAACTATGACTAGGACTAATTTGCGCTTGGGAAGAAGGGAGGTTTATATAGGAAATATGGATGGGAGATGGATCCTATTCTCATGGGAGAAGGACTTATCCCTTCAGGTAGTTCCATCATTATAGGGGAAAGGAGCCCAAACTGTCATCCTCGACCCCATCCAACCAAACCATTTACTAGACTTCCATTACGAAGCTTCTAGAGTTGGAAGCTTCGAATTTGATTTAAAAAAATTTCCATAACAAAACCAATGCGACTGGAACACAACTCAGTCACTTCGGTTGGCACGAGGAGTAGTGTTAATCTTTGCACATTGGTGCGGGGGAGACAAAGGCCATTAGCGTCGGTCTTGTAAACTGGGAAAAACAAAAGTTTCAGGGGAAATGGTGCAAAAGGAAATTTATCTGCTCATGAAGAGGGACACAATGGGAGTTTTATTCATGAAGGAAAAGAATGCGGGTTCACTATAAAGGTCCTCTAGGATCAAGGAACAGGGAGTACAAGGAAATTGACAAAATGTTGTGTAACGCCTACTCACATGCAACTTGTGACCTTTTAATTTCTTTTTCTCCTAATTTCCTTTATTTTCATAAATAAATGTGCCAAAATGGATTTTTTCCTTTTAATGCCTTTGCCTTAGCCTTTGCCAATTTTCCTTAGCCAAAACACACATCTATTGATGCCCACCAGGATATCTTTTCCCAATATTCAACTTGAAATATGTGTCCCTTACCCGTGGTCTTATTTTGAAATTTATTTACTTTTATTACATGAAATTTTCACTTGGGCTATTACAAAACCCTCCCCCCTTGGGGAACACCATCCTCGGTGTTAAACCACACCAAGACCTCAACAAAACTGTTGAAAAACAAATATACTGCCCATGGAGCTTTACAACTTAGCTTGTTGTAGTATTTACAATGAAATACGTGCTCAAAATCAAAATATCATGACAACATGACAATATAACAACCATACCTCTTATTGGAGCTTTATAACTTAGCTCATGGCGGTATTTACATCCATATAAATATACATACATATACCAAAACATCAACAAACATATGCCAAACATATACCAACATTAAAACAAAACTGCTTTGCCTCAACCGACAAATAATGAAGGATATAGGGCCCACATCTAATTTTCCACCTCCCATGTAACTTCTTTGAGCCCAAATTGATTCCACTTCACTTTAACTTGCTCTATGGCTACGTTCCTGAGCATTAGATGCTTCTGCTAAAATATGCACTGAGGCTCTGGTTGTTTCTCTCCTTCTTGCTCCACCTGCAATACAAACCAATCAATAACATGATCAACATCCTTTATATACTTCTTAAGCAATGACATATTGAAAACATGGTGGAATTTCATTGTTGGAGGCAATGCAAGTCGATATGCCATTGGTCCAACCCTCTCAAGGATCTCGGAAGGCTCGCAATACCATGGTGCAAACTTGACACATGAACCAATCCTCATAGAACTTTTATTGGGCTTGATGCCCAAATACACAAGCTCTCCAACCTAAAACTCCATGAACACCCTGTGTTGATCTGCATAACTCTTCTGTATATCCTATGTTGCCTTTAGATTCTTCTTTATAACCTGCATTTCTTGCTCCATGTCTGCAAACATATCCGGTCCAATAAGTACCATGTTCGCTAGATCACTCCAGCTGATGGGAGTGTTACAAAACCGTCGATAGTATGCCTCAAAAGGACTCATCCCAAATGACTCCTGATAACCATTGTTGATGCGAACTCAACCAATGGAATATTCTGCTCCCATTTCTTCTGCTGGTGCATCAGGTACATCCTCAACATATCCTCCAAGATCCTATTGACCCTCTATGTCTATCCATCTGTCTGCGGATGATAAGTTGTAATGAAGGCCAACTCTATACCCAAACTTGCAAATGGATCCTTAAAAAACTTTGAAGTGCACTTTGCATCCTTGTTCGACACAATATTCTTTTGAACACCATGCAATCTCACTATCTTGATGACCACTTCTGCTACCTCACTAGCTAAATATGTGGTCTTCACTTGAATGAAGTGAGCTACCTTCCTCAACCTGTTGACAACGACCATAATAGAATCATGTTGCCTCATTGTCCTCATAATACATGTGATGAAATACATGGAAATGACCTCCCATTTCCATTCTGGAATCAGTATAGGCTGTAGTAGACCACCTGGATGTTTACATTCCACCTTCACCTGCTGACAATCTAAACATCTAGCCACGAACTCTACCACTTCCTTTTTCATATTTGGCCAGTAGTAGAACTTATTAGCCATCATCAATGTCTTATGATATCCTAGATGACCTAAGTATGGATTTGCATGAAACTCCCTCAAGATAAGCTTCTTGAGCTCACAACAATTTGGTACATAGATCCTGTCTTGAAGTCTCACCAATCCATTTGTCATGAGACTACAGTCTGCATCCTGATCACCTATACCTATACTTGCACCTATACCTGTACCTACACATGTACCTATACATGTATCTGCACCTTCACTTGTACTCTGTTGTAGCCTGTGCATGATCTCCATGTATTTGTCATCTCACTGTCCTTCCTACAAAATTCTATCTTGTAAATTTGTCACATAAGAGCTCATAGCTGTTATATGATTTACCTATAACTTCCTACTAAGATCATCTGCAACCCAGTTCTCCTTTCCTTTGATGTATCTGATCTAAAAGTTGAACTCACTAAGGGTAGCCAACCATCTAGCTGGCTTGGCATTTAGACTCCATCGGTCAAACAAATACCTCAACCCATTGTGATTGCTCATCAATGCGAACCTCCTGCCCAGAAGATAATGTCTCCACATATTCAATGCATGTATAATCATTGCTAGCTCAAGATCATGCGTTGGATATTTATTCTCATGCTCATTCAATTTATGTGACTCATAACACACTACCTATCCTTCGTGCATGAGAAATCCACCAAGTCCTCTCTTGCAAGAATTTTTACACACTAAAAACTCCTTGTCCGGATCCACAATATTTATCGCTGGTGCATGTGTCAACAACTTCTTAAGCTATTCAAAACTAGCCTCACATTCTTCTGTCCATTCAAAATTCTTACCTTTCCATGACAATGATGTGATAGGATATGCATTGTGTGAGAATTTCCTGATGAACCTCGTATAGTAGCTTGCCAATCGCATGAATGATCTCACCTCATCCACATTCTTAGGAGTTTCCCATTCCATGATAGCCCTTATCGTTTCTTGATCTACTGCTATGTTGTCCTTGGAGACAACATGCCCCAAGTAGTGTACCTTAGTTTGAAAGAAGTTTCACTTGCTAAGTTTAGCATACAACTGATGCTCTCTTAGAAACCTCAACACTGCTGCTAAATGTTTAGCATGTTCTTCCTCATTCTTAGAATATACCAATATGTCATCAATGAATACAACAATAAACTTGTCCAAATATGGATGAAACACGCTATTCATCAAAGACATGAATGTAACTAGAGAATTAATCAAACTGAATGGAACAACAACAAACTCACAATGCCCATACTTGGTCCTGAGCGCAGTCTTGAAGATATGTCTTCCTTGATTGGTACCCGATGGTATCCTGATCTCAAGTCGATCTTAGAGAACACTGTTTCTCCCTTTAACTAATCAAACAAATCATCAATCCTTGTCAAAGGGTACCTATTCTTCATCATTACCTTTTTCAACTGCCTGTATTCAATGCAAAATCTAAGAGTACCATCTTTCTTCTTTACGAACAATAGTGGTGCACCCTAAGGCGATACATTGGGTCTGATCTATCCTTTGTCCAACATTTCCTTCAGATGCAACTTCAACTATACCAACTTAGGTGTGGTCATCCTATAATGTGATTTTGATGCTGGAGATTCCCCTAGCACCACCTTAATAGAAAATTCTACCTCCGTGTGAGGTGGAAACTATGTAATATCCTCAGGAAATACATCCCAAATTTGCTACAAAACTATGTATCTCAACCTCTTTACCCTTATCACTATAAATGTGTACTGAAAACATCATATAACCTTTTTGGAAACTATGGTTAGCCTTCATTGCGTTAACCATCCGCATTCATGTAGGCTTCTTCTTTCTCTGCAAAATCCTCTTCTCCCCACTATCACCCACACACTCAATGGCCTTGTCGAAACAATCCACTTTGGTCCTATGAAGGTATAACCAATCCATACCCAAAATCATACTATATGATCCTAATGGTAATACAATTAGGTGTGCTACTGTAGGCATACCATTTAGCTCAAATTCACAAGCTCTTACCTAATGGTGAACTTGCTTCTTTGTACTTGTAGCCAACTGTACCAACCAATATTTTGCATGCACTTCTTTTCTCAAACGACACATATCCACCAGGTCAGGATTAATATAACTATAATTAGATCTAGGATCCATCAAAATAGAAGCAACTTGATCACAAAGCTTACGGTCCATCTAAATGATCGATGCTTGATGATCCGCCTACTTATTGTCCACAACTACATAGATCCAAGGAATGCTATGACAAACATCACCAACTGTATGCGCCTCTCGAGCACTATAGATATGGGGTCTACCACCACTCTGATATTGTGGAAAATCCCTCTTACGATGATCCTTACCACATATCTAACACTGTAATGGTTCCCTACCACCGCCTCTAGCTTTCTTCTCTCCACGTCCCTTTCTCAGCTGTATTGAATCTCTTCTAAGGAACTACATTTTATTTCTCACTTGCATCTTTAGGTCTTCCTCTCTTTGGTGGCCATTTTCCTTTACATTTTTCATTTCTCTTCAAGTCACGTTTAGGCTTAACTTTATGGTTTGATTTCTCATAACAATGTTTCAACTTTTGGATGGCCTCCTCCAATGATCTAGGCTCATTGAACTCAATATGGTCTCTGTATGCAACTGGAAATCCACTAATGAATATTTAAACATTAGCCTTCTCCTCCCCGAGGTAAGGCACATATCTCAACAACTCCAAAAATCTAGTAGTATACTCCTCATCTGTCACAGAACCCATCCGCAACTCATAAAACTCAGCCCTATCATCATAGTACCTCTTAGACTAGTACTTCTTCTTGAAGAGTCTTTCAAACTTATGCCAAGTCAAATATTCCTCATGTACATATTTGACATTCTTCACATCTTCCCACCAAATATCAGCTTTACCTTTGAGACTGAAAGTGACTATCTTTGCTTTCATGTTTTTTGAATAATCACGCAATCAGAAGAATTTCTTCATACCAAGCAACTAGGCCTCTGCATCTTGTGATTTCTTCATTTCTCCATCAAAGGTAGGTGCCTTTTCTTTATTAAACTCATATAGAAAGTATCCCCTATCATTCCTCATGCAAGGATGATGATGATGATGATAGTGATGTCTGTCAGAACCAAAACTAGAGTAATACTCGTGTCTATCACCTCTCCTATTCGGAGTGTTCAACATCCTACCATCTTTGATTATGTCAGATCTATCCAACCTGTGTCTACTAGGATACCTTCTTCCATATGCCCCATTAGTTCTGTCCTCATGTCCATGGATAATTTGAAGTTCTCCATGTCACTGCAAATCTGACAAACTCTGGAGTAGTATCACATTCACCTCTTCTTGTTTCTTGCTTGCATGATTTTGTCATTTTCTGCTTTGCAACTCCTTATTTCTTCCTCCAGGCTTCTCAATGTGTCTCCCAGGTTAGAAGAGTGCCCCACACCATGCTACTCATCTGATACATAGGGAGATTCTATTTATTCTACCACCTTGATAGCCATTTGATCTCTTTCCTGCAAGGCATACTATGTCAGCTAAACCAAATCACCATAATTCAACATTCCTTAACATAACTATGGGAGGATACCTTGTCTGCAAGATCATCAAATCGACGTGACACATGTATAACATAACCATAATAACATATAGACATATATCAAATAAGTGCATCATTGCATAAACATCATTCTAGCTAGGGTCCAGTCATCCATGCAATGCCCTATCAACATTGCATGCTATGACCTCCTGCATGACAACAACCATTACTCCATTGTACACATTACCTCATGCAACTATCAACCTGCATAAGAAATTTCTAATAAAGTACACATACGCATAATCACATGTAGTCAAGAATAATCGATCAATTCTTGTAATCAAACTACAAGACTGATACATGTAATCAAATAACCATGAATGCAACCCAACATACAAGGATGTAATCAAGCTGCATATAATCATATAACCAATCATATACTCCTGACAATTCATTCCATAAAACCGACATCAAGTTCCTCATGATAACCTTACTACAACCATGATCAATATGATGCAGTGAAACAAGCACATGCAATGCAAGTGTAAGAGGCATACATGCAATTGACATGCATGCATGACCAACACATTCACTCATATTTGTAGTATCATATATGACCCAAAGAGAGCACAACTCACTCTAATACCAATCTTTAACCATGTGTGGTTACAAATGAACCCAAGGAGAGCACAACCATGCTCTGATACCACTATGTAACCACGCGTGGTTACAAATTCAACCAACGAGAGCACAACCACGTTCTGATACCAATATGTAACACCCCCTCCTCCCAGGTCCACCCAAGAAACCAACTAGTCAGGGCAAACATGTGATGAGAGAGGTTACAATAAAGGATTCAATATTTTTGGTGACCTTAAGGAAATGGAATCGACGGATAATATCAACAAACCCATCCACATCATAAACAACACCCACAAGAGACATGTCAGCCATTCAGACATCCTACCCCTGGGTCCCACTGATGTTTTAAGCCTTTTAACTCAAATTTTCTCTCCTACTATAGGCAAGACAACGACCAAAAGCCAATTTTTCTCTCACAGGCCTATGTGCCAACATACTTGGACTCTTTTCAGTAGACTTGTGCTAGTGACCTCGAGATTTGAGCCACTTTTCTAGCCTAGAATCCCAACCTCTGCCCATAACTTGTTACAATCTATAGAATCATTCAAAGGCATTATGACAAGATAAAAAAATAAAAATTCAACCTCAGAACTAAGCATGAGCATCCCCAACCAAGACTGGAATTCTTTCAAACACTTGGCATCAATGCAACCTACAGGTCTAGGATACAAGCCAAAGCATAAATGACTGAAAGAAATTGTGAAACATAACAAGAAGGATCACCACCTTCTCCATTGAATTGTTATAGCATCGATTAGGTCTTGCATCCATCCATTTAAAAATTACAAGTAAATACAGGAGATAACCATGACATGAACCAATCACCTAACCATGCTTATAACCAACATTAAACCATGTGAATATTAGAGATATGAAAACCATTAAATTCACATGTAAACATGTACAAAATTAAGAGAGCTTAGCTTTTATTAATCATAGGTAAAACTGACCAGGTTCAAGACTTCCACGTACCATCTAACCATAGACATGGCTTAACCAAACCTCTCTTTCAGCCAGTCAACCCTGTGCCATATTCCAAGCATGAATGTGGGATATCATTAAACAAAAAATGGAATCTAGAGGTTAAACCACCTCCACCCTCATCAAACCGTGATCACGCTAAAACCAATGCTCCGATCACCACCGAACCAAACTTGGAATGCTATCTGGAATCCATCGCTCTCCTTGAGGAATTTTCTGTCTCCTTGTCTCTCAAGCTTTACCGCAATCCAATCTTGGACCACTAGGACCTAAACCAAGACCAGTCTCTCAAGATTTATATTAATCCAAACCCGGATCACTAGGCCCTAAACCGAGATTTATCCCTCAGGATTTACTGTGTATCCTACAAAAACCAGTAAAGGAATTCCTAGGCCTTTGGGAATGGAACTTGATACCACCTCTACCTCGGATTCCAAAATCCATCTAGCAAACCAAAGATCAAAATCGAGATAAAATCCTAACATGCCATGGCATCCAGAAAAAGGCAAGGCTAGGCTGAAAACCATTGTCATAACCCGACGAAACCATGCCACCGATAGCAAGAGAACCATACATGAACATTCAAAGCCATGCATGTACAAGCCAGCTAGGAAATCGCACATGAAAAGGGTTACCTGCAAGTACTCCCATTGATGTTGCTTGAATCATGCTTTCCTTTCCTTGATCTTTCCCATTGCTTGCTTTTCCTTCCTTGAGCCAAAGCTAGAGTGCTCCAAGAAACTCTAAGTGACCAAGAGTAAGAGAGAGAGATAATAATGAGAGAGCTCCAAACTTAAACTAACAAAAGGTTAGCAAATTTTAACATTGACAAAATCTTTCCCACTGATCCTTCGAAGCTCTTTTATAAATGAGGCCTCTATTTTCTTCATTTTCTATTATTTTCTTTTCAATTTCCTCCTTACATGCAACCTGTGACCTTTTACCTTCCTTTTCTCCTAATTTCCTTTATTTTTCATAAATAAATGTGCCAAAATGCCTTTTTTCCTTTTAATGCCTTTGCCTTAGCATTTGCCAATTTTCCTTAGCCAAAACACACATATAATGATGCCCACTAGGATATATTTGCCCAAAATTCAGCTTAGAATACATGCCCCTTACCCGTGGTCTTATTTTTCCGTTATTTACTTTTATTACATGAAATTTTAAGCAGGGTTGTTACATATTCCATGGCTACTGTCATTTCAACTTATTTCCAAATGACTGTCTGTCATTATAAAGGCGGGTTTATAGCCATTGATCAACTCAACTTATTTGCCTCTAGTTCTCAAGTTATAGGAAGTGCCCCTCTTGTAGGGAAACTCTACACCCTTACCAACATGTCAGTGCTGGACTGATTAAGGATTCCTCTCTCATGGGAACCTTTTCACTTCCTCCTCCTTTGGCTCCCGACAACTCTCCTTCGGTTACCTATAAAAATATGATGTCATCTTCTAATATTCCAACTGATCCTCGGATTATGCCAGATGAAAATAACATCAATATTATTGGTGACCGAATGCTGCTTAGCCCAATCAAGCTTGATTACGAAGCCATTTATTCATTTTGTGCAACTCTTTCTAATCATTCCTATCCGATTAATTGGGTTGATCGTTCATTGGATTATGGCACGTTTTTTGATCCTTTCTATTGCACATTCTCTACCGATGAGATCATCATGGAGATCATGATGCTGGATGATGTGCCATGGGATGATCATCATTATCGTTCCTCCTTACCAGATTTTGTTGAGGATAATCTCAGTGACCTATATCAACTGAATATCGTTGATCTTTCTATGAATTCTGTTTCAATTCATGAAGTCATTTTTGAAAAGAACCTGTCGAATATTAAAGGGATGACACCTAACATGCCCCTCTCCTCCAAAAAAGTGTTGTCCTCAATGCTCTAGTAGTTATGGATGCTTCTATATAAAATTATCATTCTCCCATGTGGAATCTTCAGCGGGTAAGTTCTTTCACTTGATGAGATACATTGAAATTTATTGATTTCATAGTTGTTGGGTTCTTGATTCCATGACGGCTTCAGGTTCCAATATGATTTTCCTTCATCATAAAGTTCCTAAAATATTGTTTGAACTGGGAGCTTGTCACCTATAACCTTCTTTAAGCATGAAACATGGAAAACTGGGTGTACTGGGGAAGATGCAAGAAGCTCCAATTTGTATGCGATAGTACCAATCTTTTGTAGCACCTTGTAAGGACCAAAATAATTCAGTGATAACTTATTATGCTTCTTATCTTGCTTGAGGGACATTTGTTTGTATGGTTGTAGTCGTAAAAATACCCAATCACCTACACCAAAAACTATTTTGTTGTGATGTTGATCTGCTTATTGTTTCATTTGATTCTGTGCCAAAGTGAGGTTATCCTTTAAGATTTGGAGAACTTGTTGTTGATGCTTGATGTGATCTTCGACTGCTTGAACCTTATAATTTTCTCTTAAAGATGATGTGATGGATGGTGGATGATATCCATAAAGTTCCAAAAATGGGGTCATTTTTGCTGAAGCATTATACCACCATTCAACCAAAGGTAACCACTTGACCCATTGTGTTTGTTTATCATATATGAAGCAATGAATATATACTTCCAAAAATTTGTTCATTATCTCCGTTTGTCCATCTATATTGAGAGTTTGAGGAGTGGTAATTCCTACCAATGCATTACAAGATATGGTTAGATTCATTTCTTATTTCTCTGGGGTTGGTTCCTGGTGTATATCCTCTTCTTTTGACATTTTTTGATCCTTTTCGTCCTCCTCTTCACAATCTATATAGAATAATTTCCTCTCAGCACACTTATGACCTTTAGTGTATTTTCTATCACAACTATAACAAATCCCTTTTTCTCTTTTTTCCTTCAACTATTGTGGTGTCTACCTTGCAGGTCGTGGAAGGCTACGAGAAACAACATTTCTATCTTTATAGTTGTGAGTGGTAGGCTTCCTTGTTGCCATAATTTTTCTTTACACTTTTATTGCCACCCTAAATGCCTTCTCTAATGAATTAGGTTCCCAAAGGCGAACCTCATGTTGGATGTTATCATTTAAATTCCCTATGAAGACATCAATCCTATGCTCCTATGGAATATAATTTAGCCTTATATTCAATTTTTGGAAGTCCTCAATGTGCTCCACCATTGAACCCTTTTGTTTGAGATTTATCAATTAGATTTAGAAGGTGTTTCTCTTTGTATCTTCATAATGTGCTATCATTTCCTCAGTAAAAATTGACCAAGTGACAAGTGGTTTACGAGAACAAAGACATTTATACCATACAAGCTGATTGGTTTCTAAATATAAAGATGCAATACGTACCTTTTGTGAGGGTTGCACATCATGTAGATCAAAATATTGCTCCATCTGTAGTATCCAAGTTACCGGATCCTTGCCATCAAACTACTCATATCTATATGTGGAATATGGTGGGTCTTCAATCCAAATTTAGATTCTATGAATTCATGATTAACATTTCTTTTTTTCTCATCATGAGTTTCCTCTACTACCTTTTCGTCATTAGGATGCCTTTCTTATAGCAACTTTGTCCATGATTCCTTCAAACCTTCCCTGTCTTTCTTCAAAACTTCCATGTTGCCTTTCAATTTTTCTTCTATACCATCGATATTGGCTTCCATTCCATAGATAAACCATTTATCTTAGCTTGGATCACATTCTTCAAATCATCAATCCAATTTTTCTTACTAGGTGTTTCTATTTTCTTAATTTTAGTCATTCTTTTTCTTGTTTTTAGGATCTCGATATTGAAACGATTGTAACTATGTAATTTTTTATCTCCAAGTTCTGAAATGTTTTCTTGTGGTATCCCTCTGAGTCCTCTAACCAACCCCACAATTATTATCGATATTTGATTCTCCATGAAAGTGTTATACCAAATATACCACCATGACCTGGTTATAGACTGGTTCAATAGAACAAACTTGTACCCAGTGCCACATGTTTCCATTTCAACCTTCGGCCCTGAAAAAGATACCCAATAAACTAAATTTCATCCTATTTCTTTCAATTTTTACAAAATTTGGATCCGATTCTCAGAGAGTGTTATGACAATTTTCCCAAGGTCACTTGTTTGAGATGGAATTCAAGAACGTGCAAAAACTCTAACTTCCTTGGATCATATCTCCGAAACTATAGCGAACCAAGATTTGAAATTCGTAAAAAAGTTTCACCTTGCATACGGCTCAAATGGGTTTTAATTTTAGCTTTTGAAGCTTCGTAGAAACAAAGTTATAGAGAAAAATCCACGATGGCTTGTTTGAAGCAGAAAAACCCTAAAATCCAAATCTCTAATACCAAATGTTATGCAACCATCTCACAAAATAGAAGAAGAGATAGATCAACGACTTCAAAATTAGGCTTTTTGAGGGGGAAATATCCTTTAATGAACAATTCTTCAATGATACAAATGAAAATACCTCATTTCTATATATAGGAGTCTAAGTGTCAAAATATAATCAGAGCCTACATAACAATAATATTGTAAGGGCACAACATTAACAATAGTGGGATTCTATGGGGCACAATAATAACAATATGGGACTACATGGGCACAAAAATACAATAACGGGGTTAAAATAATAAAAATAAGGGGATACACTAGTAGTATAGGGACCTAACATGATTGTACTAGATGAAACTAACATCAATATTTTTGGTGGCCAAATGCCTCCTAGCCCAATCAAACTTGATTACAAAGCCATTTATTCAGCTTATGCAACTATTTCTAATATTTCCTCTCCGATCAATTGGGTTGATCATGCATTGGATTATGGCACATCTTTTGATCCTTTCTCTCGCACATTCCCTACTGATGAGAGCATCATGGAGATCATGATGCTAGACAATGTGCTGTGGGATGATCATCATCATCATTCCTCCTTACGTATTTTGTTAAGAATACTCTTAGTGACCCATATCGACTGAATCTTGTTGAGATTTCTACAAATTCTGTTTCAAATCATGAAGTCATTTTTGAAAAGAATTTGTCAGATATTAAAGAGATGATACCTCTCGATATCTCAATTAAACCAAGTATTGTCAAGAATTTACACATTGGTTCATCTTCTCCAAATGAGACTAAGACTTATAAATCCCTATTCTAGGAGTTTAGAGATATCTTATCCCGGTCTTATGAGGAAATCCTAGGTATTGATCCAAATATAATGGTGCATGAAATTAAAACTTATCATGATGATAAACCAATCTGGTAGCGCCTCCATCTGGTCCATCCAAAGAAGGTTGTTGTGATTAAAGTTTAATTTGCAAAAAATCTACGTGCTGGTTTCATCTACCCGGTTCCTTTGACCGATTGGGTGTTAAATATTTTTCCTGTCATGAATAAATAGGGAACAATCCGTGTATGCGTCTACTATCAAGATATAAAGTGTGCTTGTCCAAAGGACAATTACCCAACCCTGTTCATTGACCAAATTGTTGATGATTGTTCCGATAGTGAGATATATTCATTTATGGATGGTTTCTATGGCTATAATCAAATCGACATTCACATGGCTGATCAACCTAAAACTTCATTCAT
This sequence comes from Pinus tabuliformis, assembly GCA_031772625.1. Classification (NCBI taxonomy): domain Eukaryota; kingdom Viridiplantae; phylum Streptophyta; class Pinopsida; order Pinales; family Pinaceae; genus Pinus; species Pinus tabuliformis. The sequence continues at coordinate 230,119,711 of CM062819.1, read as the reverse complement.
TTTTCCTTGAGGTAAATTTGCATACCATAAACTCCCTTTTGGATTTAAGAATGTTGGAGCTATGTTTCAGAGGGAAATGGATTACGCCTTAAATGACATCAAGCATATTGTGCAACCTTATTTGGATGATCTACCTGCTCACTCCAAATATCAAGATGATCACTAGATGCATCTTAGGGCCATATTTTCACAATGTAGACATTATAATATTTGACTTAATCCTCACAAATGTGTGTTCTGTGTTAGTTCTGGTCAAATTCTTGGTTTTATCATTTCAAAACATGGAATTTGTATTGATCCATTAAAAGTCTAAGCGATCATCAATTTGCCTACTCCTTCCCTCCTCCAGCTTCAACGATTCCAAGGGAAGGCTAAATTTCTATGGAGGTTTGTTTCTAATTACGCTGAGTTGACCAAAGGATTCACTTGCTTTCTTAAGAAATGAGTTCCCTTCCATTAGGAAAACTTTTCTCAACACAATTTCAATGCATTGAAATATGTATTGGTTTGGGCATCTTTATTATACTCCCCTGACTACCAAGGTGATTATTTCCTGTATCTCGATGCTATAGTTACTACCATAGCAATGGTATTGGATGAGGAAGATGATGTACATACGAAACATCTAATATATTATTTGAGTAAGAATCTTAATCATACCGAAATCAAGTACACCCATGTAGAAAAGTTAGCTTTGGCAGCCATTCAAAATGTCCAGATATTTCACCATTATATATTGCTTTGGAAAACTATGATTATTTTATATTACAACCCCATGAAATATATTTTGTCATGTCAATGTTGAGGGAAAAATACTCGAAATGGATCGTCATCCAACAAGAGTTTGATTTGGAATTTATCAAGTCCAAGTCCAAGAAATATTTATTTTTTTCCAAGATTATTTGCAACCTTCCTACTACTAATTCTAAACCGATGTTTGAAAATTCCATTCTAGATGATTTGTTTTTTTTGATCTATCGTCTGACCCATTATATGGAGACAATCTTATATATTTCCATAGCCAGACTTTTTGGTCCAATACTTCTCACTCTGAAAAACAACGTATTCAATACCAAGCAAAACATTACATCATCATCGGTGACACCCTTTATCATCATGGCATTAATACATTTTTTCTGAAGGTGCCTCACCCATGAGGAGGCTGAGAAATTCCTCAGTGAATGCCCCTCAGGGGCATGTGGAGTCATTTTTTCGGTTATTCCACCCAGTAGAATATCCTACATGTTGGTTACTTTTGGCCCATCATATTTTGCGATTGCATTCTGGTTGTCCAAAATTTTCATGAATGCCAGATTCACGATCATAAGACCTGTGCTCCGCCTGCTCCTTTGCATCTTGTTATCACCATAGGTCCTTTTGTAAAATGGGTTATCAATTTCATGACATGTAACCCTCACTCGGCTAGGGGTCATGACTATATCATTGTAACAATAGATTACTTTACTAAATGGGCCAAGGTGATGCCTACATTTAACAATACTGGTGAAACAACTACATATTTTTTATTTAACCATGTCATCACATGGTTTGGTGTTCCGCAAGCCATAGTTACAGACCATGGGTGACGCTTTCGTAATCACATGCTCCCCAAACTAACTTCCAAGCTGGGATTCTCTCATGAAAGTTCCATTCCCTACTACCCTCAAGCTAATGGGAAAATTGAGGCTATTAATAAATTTCTCAAAACAATCCTTCAACATATGATAGGAGTCTATCGACCGAAATTGAATTTGATTCTTTATGCTTCCTTGTGGGCATAACAAACCTCTGTTAGGACTTCTACTGGATTTACACCGTTCCAATTGGTTTACGGTCTGGGAGCAATCCTTCCTATTGAATGCGAGATTCCGTTACTGAAACTTGTTGTAGAAATTCTTCCTGCTACTTCCGTAGAAGAGGAAAGTCTCTTACATATGACGTGCTTAGATGAGACTTGGCGAGATGCTACCATGGCTAATGAAGCCTATAAGAAACATGTCAAGGCGCAATATGACAAAAGTATCAAGCCTCATGTCTTATTATAAGGGGACCTTGTCCTTCTATACGACCAAGATTCTAATAAATTAGGACCAAGAATGTTCCAACCCATGTGGCAAAGTCCATATATTGTCAAGCATGTTCTTGCTAAAGGGGCCCATGAGCTAGTCGATTTTGATGGAGTTCTACTAGCACAACCTAGGAATTGGTTGTACCTTAAGAAATAATATGCTTGATTTTTTGTGCAGTACACTATGTACATACTGTATATAGGTGTGTTGAGCATGTTTGCAGTGTGTCCCTTAAGATTTTCCTACAAGTTCTGTTAATCCCATTTACGTTTGGTTTGTAGATGTTGACATCATTTGAACCATATGTTGGTTATGCTAATGGTGCTAGTTGTAGTACTTGTACCTATCTTCCACAACATGGGCTATCTTTACTCCAAATGGTGAGTTAGTGATTCTATAAGGGATTTGTATCGGTCCCTCTACCAATAACATCACTGAGTATAGCGCAGTGATCAAGTTTAATTTCCTGATTCTATTTCACATGGTATCCACCATTTAGTCATCAGACTTGATTCACAACTTGTAGTACTAAAATAGAATAATATCTATTCGGTTATAAGTCCAACTATACTCACATGGCCTTAACATTTTTCCTTCTAGAAAGACACTTTGATTTCATCCAATATGAACATATCTATAGAAATCTAAACACATTGACAGATTCACTGGCTAATGATGTTTTAGATAGACATTTGCGACATATGTAAATAAATTTCAAAACACATCACATAGTTTGTGACCAAGGCACAGATGGCCACACGACCTATCATATCAAAAACTACATGCAAATATGGCTATAATAATCCTAGTAGACTAATCATAATGCTCATGATAACATTCCACTTCACGAGCTATCTTGCGCAGTAGACGACTGATATGACTTGGCACTCCAACAATGTGTTTCTGAAGTCGCATAGGAATTTGGTAAACCGTGTTCTCATCTATGCCATGTGTCAACCCCTCCATGTGGCACTCCATCTCTATTAGGGTCTCAACTACATTGAGATAATGCAGTTCATATCATCCTACTACAATAACTTGTACTGGTGTTACTTCCTGTTGTGGGTCTTCTGCACGTTGGAGATATGAAGCACCCATAGGTCGAACAAGCCTAATATCTACATGAAAAAATTAATAGTTTAGTCTCGGATACATAAAAAACATAAAAGAAATTGTAAAACTTAAAATAGAAAATGGTTGAAATTTCTTACCCATAGCACCCCCTTGCTTGTCCTTAGGAAGCACAAGCTCAGGGTCTCCACGAAAGTCCATTCCTTCGTATGGATAATAATCTATCATAATGAAATTCTTGTGCTTCCATATGAAGAACGTTGGTGTGAAACTGATTGCTGATAGACTTGCAGGTCAGGACATAAGATCTATCCACTTCCTCATATGTGGAACTCTCAAATCAATGGGCTCGAGTGTGATATGTTGGGGCTATAGCAATGGAATCTTCTTTAAAGCGAAGGAGGTCAATGTCGAACCATAGCCAAAAATATTTAATCATTTATCTTTTGATTTAGTTAGTTGTTCTTTCATGTTGACCAACACTCCCTCACTCTAGTTGAAAATTGTTGGATCTATACATTTTAGGGCGTACTGCATGTATAACATATTTCCCATGTGAAGTGTAGAGATGCCAACCAATTTGGAAATAATGAATGGGATCGTTCTTAAAGGCAATCAGATCACATATTTTATGTTTATTTTCCCATCCCTAGTTGGTTGGTCTTGAGGCTTGCAATGAGTGACAATATAGTCCTTGATTGTCTCTCCAACCCTTCTCCCACCTAGAAAGGATACGGAGGCACCTCTCATAGATAAATTAGTCGAAAAATATATTTCCTCTACCTTTATCTCAAGCATATGTGCTCGTATTCTAAATTCCTGAGTTTGAACATCCCATGAATGTACACGATATTCTAGTAGCTCCATCTATTGCCTCATACCAGGAAGCCAAAACAATTTCAGTAACCCACAGTTTCTTAGTGCATGGATGATAACAGGGACATTTGCTGCATCCATATCCTATTCTTCATGTTCTCTTTCTCTCCATATTAAGGCCATTTTGTTCCAATGAAGTCTTGAAACATCACTAGGAGACTCATTTGGATTCAATCCATGAAAAAACATGACAAATTTATAAGGGAACTAGCATAACAAACTTGATAATGGAACCCAATGTACCCTTTCAAAGGGAAACAATGTGTTACAACTCTTCCTCCAGTGCATTTCAACCAAGATCAACACTCATTTTGACTTGAGGAGGGTGTGTTGATACATGGGTTAAATATTTGAACCCCAGGGCCCTCAAAAACCCAAAAAATGTGAATGAAATCACAAAATGACACCATGAAATGAAAGAGAAAGGTTTTAGCTCCTACCTGGAAGTGACGATGCTTTAAATGGTCCACCATATTGATTGAAATCAACCTAGAAGATCGAGGGGAAAAAGTACTCAAAGCTCTACCATCATAAGGTAATTATGAAATGGTGAAAATGAATTGTCATTTTAATTACTCATGGTCATTTTTTCCATTATTTTATTCATATATAATGTGTTGACCTAGTTATGATTCAGGTTTATCATGATACATGCATTTTTCATCATTGTTTGATGTTCTGAGCATGTCGACAGTTGCTTGACACATTTTTTGTGTTCTAAACATATCATTTTGACCAAAGAGCATATTTTTATCACTTTTTCGGGATTTGTACACTCACGAAAAAGGAATCCCCTGGAGTCCTCTTTTAACTCTTTTCAGCCTACCAAAATATGAAAATATTTTAGATCACTTGTCTTTTCAAACTCGTTAAAGTAAATGAAAACACATCTCCTCAATATAAGTTTAACCCTTTTCCAAATTGAGATAGACTACTTACGAAAAAGGAATACCTAAGTTGACCATGGCTAAGAGGTTCCCTTGAGAATTGTTTTTTGCCTTTTCAGACTCAAGGGGATATCTACAAAAAGGAACCTTTGGAGTTTTCTTTTTCTCCTCTTTTTAAAACTCTCTAAACATGAAAATATGTTGATTTTTCACCCTCCCTTGACTCGTAGAAACATCAAAAAGTGATGGACTCATTGAACATGATGAGACTAAGCCACTCCTTCTCAAGGTTCACTAAACATACTTAGAGGGATCCATCTGAAGGCTGAACTTAAAGATCAATCATATGTTATCCTCCTCAAGCTTGTTAAAAAATAAAGAGGTACTGATCAACAATGGTTAGAGAAATTAGGAAAACAAAGTAATACACTTGTTAATGGAAACGAGTGACTTTTGAACATGACACTCTCCCATTTCATCTCCATGGCTGTGGGTTGGTAATTTTTCTTGTCTTTTGATTCATCATACCACATCAAAGCCTACGTTTTCAGTTTTGGGTCAATGCCACCAACTCCATTCAGTGTCGCTGATATGTTCAAAAGAAGTCATTCAGTCAATATATGCAACAACACTCTTAAGCCTTGATTCAATGTTTGTTGTTCCTGATCCAATTCCGTATCAACATCATTTTTTCTCAAAGCATGATACCTATTTCATGTCACTTATGGGGGATACATCAAGGCCCTCCTACAATGGGTCGCTTCTTGTCAACATCAGCTCATTACCTAGGAAATTGACTTAGAAAGTCCCTTCAGTTCCTTGGTGCTTGTATACATCAATGGAAAGTTTCCTCTCTCTCGAAGATAGGTTTACATCTTGGACTTCGATCAAAATATTATGTGCAGTGTTCAACTTCAACTCATGGATTCACACCATACGGATTGCACTATGGTACCTTGAGATCCATTAATACCATCGATGGTTTGTCTTGCATCTATTAATGACTTACATCATTTATTGATAATCGAATGGTGTCTACCATGTTTGACCTCATCTCATTAATTCACATGGTTACACTCGTACTTTGAATGGTCATAAAAATGAGATAGAAGACCCCAGATTTAGTTTCATCCATCTGGGCTGTGATTTCAGGATTAATACGAGATTACAAAGTATGATGGCTATGATCATACAGACAGTCATCTAGTCACGGGTCAACCCTTTGTCATCAATGGACGTATCCTATGATCACTGTGCATGTAATGTTAGCTTTTGTTCTGAGTATGGGTATGCCTCCCTCAATAGAGATATCATGATGTAAATGTATTGTAACCGATACTGATCTCATAGTTGTTCTTGATCATTATTTGTCACAAGGTAAAGCACTTCAGTGATTAGTTTTCATTTCTGACTTTCGCTTTTGGGGTAAATATGTTAAAGGAAATTTTTTCACATTTGGTCAATAGGCCTTCAAACCGAATCATTCAAATCCCTTAACACCTTGTCATCATCCCTACAAAAATCCCTAAGCATGACTGTCAAAACCCTGAATTTTATCCCATAACTGCTTCATTTCAGTTCTTTTTATTCCCAACACACCCTGGCCCTTTAAGGACCAACGTTCACCAGTAGGTTGGCCCACTTTAGACTTGCATTGATCACCATCAGGTTGCCCCTTTCTAGGGGTGCAATGATTCTAGAAATTCAAGAAAAATAAAAAGAATCCTAAATATTCCTCTTCCAAAAGCTTCCAGAGGTTGTTCTGACTATTTACTTTGGATAAAAGTATCAAATCCTATCCTATACTGCCTTGGATATTTCACCTCTTATACCTTGAGCTCATCCTCCCATCAAGAGTGGATCTCAAGCCTAGATTGGTAAATGGATAAGAATTCCTAAACTACCATCATCTCCTATATATTTACTGCCTTCCACAAGCTAGGGGTTGGCTTTTGGAGATAGATTCTACCCTCATGCTGCTACTATGAGAGTCATTATTCCATGCATCAGGGTGAGATAGAGGTACACTTTGTTGAAAGGAAGGACAAGTCAACTTGGAGGAGCTCTTCTACAAGATAAACTCCTATATTTGGTTGTAACTCTATCCATTTCTATTAATACAAAGAGTTCATTGTTTTCCTATATGTGATTTTATTATTTCATGTATTTTAATGCCATGTTGATCGATTAAATAAAGTGATTGGATTATGCTACAAAGGTCTCGTAGATCATTGGCGTGTGTTGTTTAATTATGTAGGTTTTAATTATAGCGATTAGATCTAGGTTTGAAGCATACAAGCCAAGAGAGGAGTGAAGCTTAGGACGGATTCTAGATATGCTTCATCCCATTGTTCATTTATTTTAAGGAAAACATTAGATTCTTTACTTTTTGTTGTTATAGACTAGGCCATCAAGTCTAGGGAAGATACTTTTGTTCGTAGTTGTATATTCCATATAACAAGTCTAATTGGGACTTCAAATTAGGGATACCTCCTATATGTTGGCGGTATACAACACTCTCAACATTTTGGTGCTAGAAGGAGGGCTGACGACAAGTTGTTCCCGTTGAGTCTATATTGAATCTCTTATCTTAAATGTCTCTTTATCAAATTTTAATCCGGGGATGTTTTTCTAAGGAGTTTGATTTTTCCATCCCTACGGAAATCATTCATAACTTGTGTCAATTTAAGTTTGATGGTTAGAGTGAACTAACTTTCCTTGAATACTTCGTCCAATTTATGCATTTTTGTCTCTCTAATGGAATACATTGTAAAGATGTCATGGCCAGGTTGTTCACCCTCACATTTGAAGGTCGAGTTAATAAATGGTGTCATACATTACTTGCTTCTTCTATCCATTCACTCGAGCAACTTGTTAAGGAGATTCATGAATCCTTTGAAAAGTATGATTATCAAGATGTATGTGATAGAATTGTTTTTCTTAGAATGGAACCTAGTGAATCTAAAATGGACTTTCTTAACCGATTTCTTCACCTTTGCTATGAATTTTCCGAGGGAGTTATTGATTCAGATTTCATTATAGAAAAAATTTAGAATTTGAATTTACTCTCCTTGACATATTTTTAATTTGAACCCTCAAAATATTCTCTTTGCCCAACTTTTACAAACCATGAGATACCTCAATTTTCTGAGGAACCTATTATTCCTTTTGTTCATGTTCTCCCCCTTTTCCAGTACCAATTTGGGTGCCCCTTAGTGATGATGTTAAATTTGGTAAATCTAAAAATCAAATTGTTTATCTGTTCATTCAACCTTCATCCAATTCTTATGATCCACATCCTACTAAGGAAAACTTGGAGTGGTTCAGTAATTGCATGGAGCCCAAAGTGAAACTTGATCCCTCGTGTTTTCAAGATCATATTAATGCACACAAGTCCAATATTAAATCTGATCCAAATGAAAACCCAATTGTCTCTGGGGATACTCTTAAACCTCTATCACCTATGTTTCATGATCCACTAGTTTCACCTACTTCAACTTTTACTGATGTTCAACTTGTTGTTTGAGGAGGCAATGGAGTAGTTTTATTTCACATGTAGAGGAGAAAAGTGTTGAGGATGTGTCTTATCTTTCCTTCCTCTGTCAAGATGATATTGTTGCATTTCCAGCTGATCTCTAATATTTTACTCTTGATAACCTATCAAATGACTAACCCTGCATCCAAGTTGAGACTTTCGATAACCATCACCATGATATCCTTGTTTCTATTAACGCATATGGTGGTGAATATCAAAGTATATCGGGTGATATATTCTATTCTTTTGAGGGATTGGATTTGCAAGGTATCAATTCAAAATCCATTTCTTATAGTTTACAATCTCCATTTGTGAATTGGGATGCTCTTTTAATCCAAAATGATCCTGAATCTTATTTAATTCATATATCTTTGGATGAAAAATTTGACGGGGTAAGTTTTTAGGTTATTGAATCTTTGGAAGATTTTGGTCAATATGAGTTTCATATCTATATGCCAATCTTTGACCATTACACTGATGAAAATCATGTTGATCCATTGTTCTTTCAAGTTCAATATGATTTAAGTACAACCGTTTCTTCTCTTCTTTAATCCTACAATCTTTCTTCATATTTAGAACAAAATTCATTGTACCAAGATATGTTTCATAAGTCTATCACATCAACAAACCTCCTAAATCCTTTGTTGAAAATGCAACAATATGATGGAGCTTAGTGAAAAGAAGTCGCCTTCACTAAGTGGGCCCGCAGGCTATTTCTGGCACAAAGTCTATTTTTAGACTATGTCTATTTTTAGACATATGGATCATGGTCTATGAGTTGCAGGATGCTATTTATGGATGATTGGTCATGTTGGTAAAAATAGATGGACCTCTATTTTTAGACATATGGGCGGAGTCTATTTTTAGACTACCAGTCTAAAAATAGAACAGTCGAATATTATTAGCTCTTAATAATATTTGGACTATAAACATTATCTTATCCTCTTGTAGCACTTCAGTTCGAGCTACGGATGTGGCACATGCAACTGCCAGAAGGAAATACGATTTTCCTGTGGGTTAGTTGAGCTATTGCATGATGGACTTCAGTTATAACTCAAGTGATTGAGTTTGGTGGAGTTGATGGAGTTGTGTTCAGCTTGACTTAGTTGAACTAGTTGTATTTAGTCTAACTGACAAATACACTAGTGATGAGTGGTGTGAATTAATTATTAATTAATTCACTAATTATTAAATCATAAATAATCTAAAGAATACATCAGTTAACTTAATGCATGGACAGTTCAATGGAGACAAGTGTTAGAGGCGGGTGAAAGGGTGAGACTACTATCAGTTGTGACTATAGCTGTGCATGAGATTTGCACAATCATTGATTGAGATTGCCAATGAGGATTGTGCAGTACAAGCCAAGGGAATTCAAACTTGGATCTGATCTATTCTCAATTTGGATTATGCAGTAGAGGCAGGCAAACAGTGGAGGAGATTTGAACCCATGACTTGTTCAGATCTGAGCTAGTTTGTGTGTAGCATGTGGAGATAGTACTGAGTACTTGTGAGGCGTATTGTACTATGTATTGTTACATGTTCTCTATCATTATAATATAAAGATAGTTGGGGGTTTTCAGTTGTATGCTTTCCCCATTACATACTGTGTTAATATGTGTGATTGATGTTTCAATGTGCGCATGCAATTGTTTCTTAATTTCGAAAATTGATGATCAATGGTAGAGGAGGTTATGTATTATGCATGCATTCTGCAAATAGTGTATAATCAGGATAATCTTTGTGAATAAGTGTTATATTATTAAAATTTTTTACATGGTATCAGAGTAGGTTGATCATCAGATCTATTATTCAGAAAGTGATTACATTTTATTTCTTCAGGCCGAGTCTGTAATCGGGCCAGGTAGCCTCTGGATTCATCCTTCTTTTGGAAGGTGAGATATCCGGTTAATGCCCATACATTCAATCTCTGTACAAGAAATATTTTGTTCTCGCGAATTTTAGATCAGAAGTGGTCGATTTTTGAGCTGGTGGAATTCGAATTTGCAGCAGTGTTTTCTTGGTGTCGAAGTTGAAATGTCTTTCAACGGATTGTGATTGGAGTATGCCCTTGAAGGCAACTCGAATTATATTGCATGGAAAGGCAGGATGGAGGCGGTGTTAGATGACAATGGGTTGAAGGAGTTCATAGATGTTGAAGTCCCAAAGCCTATTGATGCTGATCAAGTTGAGGCTTGGCAAAATAAGACAACAAAGTGTCGAAGGATTCTGTTGGAGGGCGTGAAGGATCACATTGTATCCAGCCTGCATGGAAAGGCTTCTCCATACTTGATGTGGAAAGTGTTGACAGATCTATTCAAAAGTAAGAGCGAGCAGAGGAAGTTGGCGCTCAATGATAAACTCAGAAACATTAAGTGTGAGAATGGATACAGTATGCCCAAGTATCTCATGAAGTTCACCCAATGCGGGGATGAGCTGGGAAGTGTGGGGATGACTGTCGATGATGAGGACTTGGTGAGCTTGGCTCTCCTTGGTCTTTCGAAGAGTTGGCATTCCTATCAGGACTCTATCAATGGTCAGGAGAAATTTCCAGGATGAGAGAGACTTTGGTCAGATCTTGTGCAAGAGGAGATCAGGCGGAATACCAGGGACAAATCTTCATCTAAGGCATTTGATGAAGAAAATTGCGCTTTGGCTGCCAAAGATAAGAAGGGGAAGAACAAGAAAACTTCTCATTCCGGTGCAAAAGGCAAGAAGCAGGACATGTCCAAGGTGAAGTGCTTTCATTGTCATCAGCACGGACATTATGGCACAAATTGTCTGCAGAAGAAGAAAAATAAGCAAGCTGCTGGATCTGCAGCGGGAGAGGCCTTAGCCTCGTAGTTTGAGCTGGTTTTTTCACTGATCGCATGCTTGGTATCAAGTGTGATGGGATTGGTATGGTTCTTGGATAGTGGTGCATCTTTCACATGACAGGAGATTGAGATTTGTTTTCTGATCTGGATGAGAAAGATCTTGGAGTGCACATCGAGATGGGCGATGATGGTAGATACAGTGCGACCGGTATCAGTACCATTTCCTTTGAGAGGGAGTTTGGTAAACCCTTCGTATTGAAGGAAGTGATGCATGTTCCAGGATTGAAGAAGAATATTATCTCTATGGCGATGTTAGAAGACAAGTGATATGATGTTGTCTTCAGCGAGGGAAAGGCTTTCCTGCGCAGTAAGACAGCTGGAGAAACTCGGAAGATAGGGGTTCGAGTCAAGAACCTTTATCAATTGCATGTAGATGGCTGCGCAGCAATGGCATGCAAGGCAGAAGGAGTGGTGAGCCGGGATGATGGCGAGCTGTGGCACCAGAGATTGGGTCACCTTCACCATGGAGCTTTGAAGATACTACAACAGATTTCTACCGGGCTTCCTAAAGGCACTCTTGCGCAGTCAGATCAGTGCAAGGGGTGTACTTTGGGAAAATTTGTGAAAGCCACCTTTCACGAGAAGGATAGTCACGCCACGATGATCCTTGAGAGAATTCACATAGACGTGTGTGGACCTTTCTCAGTAGCTTCGACAACAAAGCACAAGTACTATGCGATCTTTGTTGATGATTTCTCTCGAAAGTGCTGGATCTTCTTCATGCAGAAGAAGAGCGAGACATACTCAAAGTTCTGTGAGCTCAAAGCACTGGTCGAGAAGGAATTGGGGAAGAAGGTGAAGGCTCTAGGAGCGACAATGGTGGTGAATTCATCTCTGGCGAGTTCAAGGACTTCTGCAGCGCAAAAGGGATTCGAAGAGAGCTCATAGCTCCCCATAACCCACAGCAGAACGGGGTTGCTGAGCGGAAGAACAAAATGATGATGGGTGCTACACGGGCGATGTTGCATGATCAGGGCCTACCCCTTCACTTCTGGGTGGAGGCATGCAATACTGCAATATATGTGCAGAACCGTTGTCCTCACAAGATACTTGGCATGAGTACACCCAAGGAGGCTTATTCTGGTAAGAGGCCTGATATTTCCCATTTGAGGATTTTTGGTTCTCCTGTTTACATGCATGTGATGAAGGATTCCAGGAAGAAGCTGGACCCAACCGCAAAGGTTGGGATATTTGAGGGGTACACTGATACACCCCACAACTATCGTGTGTATTTTCCAGACAGTCGTAAGACTATTGTGCGACGGGATATCAAATTTTAGGAGGAGAAAGCCATGAAGTGTTCGCTTGAGAGGGAGCCACACTTGCATGCAGATGAGGAGCTATTAGTTCCTAAGGATGAGATTTAGGATGTGGATCAGCCACAAGATGAAGTTCATGGAGTGGAATAGACCACTCTTGCAACGCCAACCATCAGAGGGTGAAAGTGCACTACAGAAGCTGAGCGACTGGCTCAAGATGCAGAGAAGGTTGTAGGACCACCTACAACACATCGTAGACAGAGACAGTCACTTGATCGGTACACTAGATACATGGCTCTTGTGAGAAAATGTGTCGTGACTGAGCCATCCTATTTCGAGGAAGCTGTGGAGGATCTCGCATGGGTAGATGCCATGATGGAAGAGTATGATTCGATTGTCAGAAACAGTGCATGGGAGATTGTCCCAAGACCGGAGGGGAAATTAGTGGTGGGTTCGAGATGGATCTACAAATTGAAGCAGGCAGCTGACGGGAGTGTGGAGAAGTACAAGGCGAGATTTGTTGCCTGAGGCTTCTCACAGATAGAGGGGATCGATTATGAGGAGACCTTTGCACCTGTCGCAAGGTATTCTTCCATATGGATGATTCTTGCTCTCTCAGCGCAGATGGGGTGGCACATCCATTAGATGGATGTGAAGACTGCATTCCTCAACAGAGTCATTGAGGAGGAGGTGTGCATAGAGTAGCCTGAAGGTTTCGAGATCTTCAGCAGCGAGTCGCATGTGTGCAGGCTCAAGAGAGCGTTGTATGGGTTGAAACAAGCACCTCGTGCTTGGTACACACAGATAGACAATTATTTCACCGGACTTGGATTCTCCAAGAGTGAGGCGGATCCTAACCTATACTAGATTGTGGTGGAGAGTAAGTTGCTGATCATTGTACTTTATGTAGATGATTTGATTTTGACGGGAGATGAGCTGTTGATACTTTCATGCAAGGAGGATCTTGCTAGAGAGTTTGAGATGAAGGACTTCGGCCTCCTTCATTATTTCTTGGGATTGGAAATTTGGTAGCGCAGTGATGGACTATTTTTTTCTCAGGGTAAGTATGCTCGGGAGATATTGGAGAAGTTCAACATGCATGGCTGCAAGCCTATTGATACTCCTCTTCCTAGAGGTTGGAGGAAGGAGGATGCTACTTCAGCAGAGGTAGTGGATGCCACTGTTTATCGACAGTTGGTGGGGTCACTTATGTATCTGGTCAATACATGACCCGATATATGCTATGCTGTTAACCAGCTTTCACAAGCTATGGTTAAGCCAACCAAGCTCTTCTGGAAGGCAGGCAAGCATGTATTGCGTTATCTCGGAGGCACATCGAGATATGGATTGTGGTATAGAAGGGAGGATGAGGTGAAGCTATATGGCTTCACGGATGTAGATTGGGTAGGGAGCCCAACGGACAGAAAGATCGACATCAGGTACCATCATATCAAAGATTGTGTGCAGCGGAGAATCATGTTACTTTCATACATTCCCAGAGAGGATCAGGATGCTGATATCTTGACAAAGGCGCTCACCAGGAGCAAATTCGAATACCACAGAGGTAGGATAGGGGTTGCAGATAATCCATATCTTGTTGAGAGGGAGTGTTGAAAATGCAACAAGATGATGGAGCTTAGTGAAAAGAAGTTGCCTTCACTAAGTGGGCCCGCATGCTATTTTTGGCGCAAAGTCTATTTTTAGACATATGGATCATGGTCTATGAGTTGCAGGATGCTATTTATGGATGATTAGTCATGTTGGTAAAAATAGATTGACCTATATTTTTAGACATATGGGCAGAGTCTATTTTTAGACTTCCAGTCTAAAAATAGAACATTTGAATATTATTAGCTCTTAATAATATTTGGGCTATAAACATTATCTTATCCTCTTGCAACACTTCAATTTGAGCTACGATGTGGCACATTGTTATAGACATTTTTGTGCCTTACAACATTGAGCATGAAATGTCCATAATCCAAGGGATCCAAAGTCCTTAAATGAGTTTTTCCTACCCCTAAAGGAACAAGGTCAACCAATGACAGCTTCTCCCAGAAGTTCTCCACCAAAAACCACTCAAAAACAGTCAATTCAGGATCAATTCAGAGGCTCCACTAGCTGTCTGCGCTGAAATGCAGAGGCTACACTGGCTAGGTGCACTGCAACGCAGGTGGAAGCACTACCAGGGTGCACTGAGTGGGAAATGACAAATGGCAAGCTCATTCAACGAGGTGGAAAGACCCTCGAAGCTTCCAGAATCTTCTCCAATGACACTTGCCTCAATGAATTCGACTAGTGATGAGTAAGAGGTTCTCAATCTCCAAGTGGAAGCAAGAACTAATAGAGAGAAGCCACAAGTCAAAACATAAGCTGACTCATCCTCTCCGCTTACATCTATATATGGATCTCTCACCCAGAGGTTCAGGGGGCTGGAATTTTGTACTTTGCAGAGAATTGCTGTTGGTTTGAGATTGAGATTAGTACATTGGGTGATTTATGCTTTGTTGGAGGAGAGGAAGGGATTCCTTTGCTGGGAGGTAGATGCTGGATCGGGACTCACTTGGTTGTATCTCCTCTTGGACTTTGTTATCATATCAATAAAGCTATTTGAGTTTCTCCTATATGCTTGTATTTCAATGATGTTTTGTTATATTTGCATATTTAGTTTATATCTGATCCTAAACTAGTTATGAATGTGAATCTATGTCTTTTGTGTAGTTTTCCTCTCTTGTGATCTTGTAGGAACTGGGTGAAACTGGACCAGTGAAAGAGCAGGCAGCGGGAAGCGAAAAAAAGAGAGAGTGATTGGATCGACAAACTAGCGGAAGACACCGGTTAGTTACATCCTTCTTTCTCTATTTACATCTCATAAAGAAGAATACTCAGATAGTTTTCCTTGTTTGTTGCTAAGGCACTATCACCTCTTAGAGTGGGATAGGGGAATTCCGAATTGGATACTTTTCCCAACAAAAAAATGGCGACTCCACCGGGGACAGTATCTTGTTAGTTTATTTGTGTTTCTATTGCTATTCATTTCATAAACTCAAGAGTGCCGAATCGAACTGCATTTGCCATTTACAAATGCAAAGTAGAGATCAGCTACTCTAGTCCACTCACTGGGCCTGTTTATGATCTGAAAAGCTGATCCACAAGTGCTCTAACAACCCTTTGTGATAGATCTTAGTCCTCCTATAAATCATCCCTCTAATTGTACCTGATTGATAGCTTTTATCCAGCCAAAAACTGTAGATTAAACTGCAAACTGCAAACCGTGACCCAGAACCCAGAAACAACTCTCGTTTCTGCTTCAGCGCAGACTCTGTGAAGAGGTTCTGCATTTCAACGCAGGTCCCGTGAAGGCTACCTACGCTGAAGTTCAGTTTCTCTGTGCTGAGGGTGCGCTGATCAGTCTTTGCCTTGTGCAGCTGTGGTTCTCTGTTTCTTTTGGCTCAATTTTCTCTCTGTTTTTGCAGCCTGTTATCAGTCAGTGTACCTATCTGAAACCCCTTTTCTTTGCCTCAATTCCGCCTCAGTTGTATAAAGAAACTGTATTTGTTCTTTGTGTATTTGTTACATCATTTGCAGTTTCCCATTACAAAAGTAAACTAGTTATACTGTCGCCCTTAGATCTAGACCTGTTGTAAGTGTCGTTTTGATCTTAGGAGTGAGTTTGTTTGCTGCTCACAGGTGATTTAGCTTTTGCTTTTGTCTTTTGGTTTGAATTTATGCATTTCAAGTGTCAAAACAAGTAAATCATAAAGTGTCGTAATCATCTTTTTGATTTCGAAAAAGGAACTTGTTTTTGTTTTTCACTTGAAATCGAATTCAAATTTGTACAACAACTTTCTTTTTAGGCATCAATATTAAGAAAGTGAAAACAAATACATGCATATGTGCATTTGCATTTTGACAGTTTGTATGTTGATTTAGGGAAAAGTGCATTACTGTGTGCTCTATGCTCTTTGAGAAAAGATGGTGTCTTTCTTTTCCCCTTGTAGCTAGGATTTTCATTGTTGAAAAGATATAAAAGCTTGCTTATCATCTTTAGACTGCATTTAGGAATTGTATCATACATCTCGTGGTGATCCAAAAAGGCAAACTTCTAAGAAAGATCATCCTAAAATAAATTGAATGAACTTAACAACGCTTTGTAACATAACGCACAACATAGAGGTCTAGGCTAGAGACGTGTTCCGGCGTCGTAAAACCTGGTCACTGGTCGCCTCACTGATGGTTGGGTGATTCCTCCTGAGAGACGATAAGTGCCAGTACGGATTGTGCTCCCACGTACCGTCGCGTATATATTGGGAGACCCCTATAGGAATAAAACCTTTATCCATAGGAAGCCGTGTCGGCCGCCCTACTTATCGCAATGCATTGAACACAACATTTGGGAAGATTGACCGCCCATACCCTAAAAAGTATTCTGCGGTTTTGCGAAAAGTTTGGCACACCCTCTACCTAGAACTCCAGAGCAGTTCCTTTTGGCCTTTTTCAGACTCTATAACGGAAAAAGTCCATCCGAGCATTTGTTACTTCGGGCTCGTTAAAACATCGAAGGAGACTAGAGTCATCTTTAGCTTTTTCTCGACTCTTTAAAATTGAAAAAGCAAGTTGTGTCTAAGGGTCATTAAAATTTATTTTAAACGGAACAATCACCCCATTATCCTGCGTTGATCTTTAGTTTGAGAAAATGGAGCCCACCAACCAAGGAATTCCCCTTGGTGGAAATCCTAGTCCCTTCTCCTCTTGGGGAGATGTTGGTGCGCCCCATATGGCCACATTGTCGCTTCCAGGACTGACAATTGGCCTGCCGGTCTGGCTCTTCTCAACCAATGTCGTTCAGAACACCACTATTCCTGAACAGTCGAATCAACAATTAGATGAGTCCAGAATTTCCCACCAACCTTATACTTCCTATAATTCTTCCTCTCTTCCTTCCTCTTCGCGTGACGGAACTGGCAAAACAAAAAACCAAGTTCCTAAGGAGAAGAAGGAAAAGAAGAAGAAAGAGAAAAAGAAGAAGGAGCCAAAGGCCAAAAAGGGAAAACAAGTGTCGTCTGATGAAAATCCACACACAGCACTGACCAGGCCTAAATCGCCATGTGTCATCTGCAAGGGATACCACTTTCACAGAGATTGTCCCTACATCCCGCGGATACTAAGGGACTGGTCTCCCCGTTTGCACAATCCGGTGTCATCGACCTCTGATAGTCATGTTGAAAGTACACCGTCAACTAGTGAAAGTGAAGTCCCTGGACAAAAAGGGAGGGCTAGACCTCCCTGTAGACTGTGTGAAGGCAACCATGCCCTCCACCGTTGTCCCTTCTTAGACGAGGCTAAAAGAGTCTTGGAAGATCGTCCGGTTTCACCGTTACGACTTCCTCCTGGATATCAAAAACTCTTGCCAAGTCCTTCGTTAGTTGAGAATCCAGCTGGCCCACTCAAGTGGTCAGCTGAAGCGTATATCATTGAGGATAAACCGACTGAATCCATACCAGACGAAAGTCAAAAGGTCGAGGCGGCAGTTGACCCGGTCTTGCCTTCAGAGGATTTATCTTCGAATGATACAGTCACTGAAGAGGATAAGGATGACACCATCCAGATTCTTTTCATCAATACAGACTCCGACGAACATGGGGGCAATGCACCCATTCCTTTATCGCAGGAAGGAAGTTCATCAGAGCGATATCCGGCCGTCTATTCGGTCCCACCACCAAGCAACCTAGTTGTGTCCTTCGACTGGAACCAACTAGGCAGACCCCGGTTGCCAGCCAACATACCATTCAGAATTATCGTTCAAATATACAGAATGGTAATGGCTGGCACCATCATTGATGAGGGGGCATCTGTGAGTATCCTTTCCTCTATTGCTTGGAAAGCGCTTGGTTTGCCAACGCTTTTGCCTGAAATGAGAAATCTGACAGGCTTCGATAAAGGAACCAGTCGACCTTTAGGGATCCTTCCCAATGTGCCTATCACATTGAAAGGGAAGACCGTTCAAATGAACGTGATGGTCGTTCAAGGACCCTTGGATTATAACCTACTCCTTGGATGAGACTATATATATTGCATGGGAGCCATCGTCTCCTCACTCTTTAGAGTAATGTGTTTTCCGCACGAAGGAAGAGTGGTCAAGCTCGTGGACCAGCTTTCATTTCCTGGATCACGCATCGCAAATAGTCACATACCATCCCTAAATGGTCTCTTCAAGCAAGAAATGTCTCAACCCACGGTTCGTCCTCCCGATGAGCGCGAGTGATTCAGAAGGATATGACTGGAACCCAGGGGGCATGCATCCTGGTCTGCTTCGGCAGGAAAACTTTGGGTATAGAGTAGGTTTCCGCGGGAGAATATGACTAGTCCGTACCCCGTCCGTGATTGGAAGAGGGGTTGTTGTAGAATAAGATTCTTTTGTCAAAGTTATGTGTTTGGCGCTCGTTGTCACTCACCTTTGTCTATCTCGGTAGACATTGCCGAAGAAGTGTTTTGTTCGCTGCATTGATGAAACAATCTTTGGGTAACCTGAAAGAGGTAGGCCTCTCCCGGTTAAACAAATTTTTTTCCTGCAAATTGAGGGGTAACCTTGAAACTCTATTTTATACCTGGGGGCATGCAAACCTTTTGGAGTGCAAGCAAGGGGCGGCTATTTATTTTTAAAATTTTTAGGTCCTCCCTTTAAACCTGTAGGTCTAACCCTTTAAACTCATAGGATTAGTCGTTTCTGAACTTGCATAACGAAAGGATTTCGGGGCAAAGCTTTGTAAGGCGCAAGATCCATAAAAAATGGCATCTTACATGAGACATTCTTATCATATGACTGGAATCGAGTAGTTTTAGCACATAGTTCATGCTCGTTAAAAAATAAACATAAGATCAAGCAAGTGTTTCAATCCGCGTTTAAGCTCGTTAAAAAATGAACTACTCGGTAAATAACCACTGCGAATGTAGAGTTATCAGCCATTAAAGCCTTGGTCGTGTTTGCACCGTCACCTCCACTTTTCCATTGGCCGATCATTCACCTCCATTTGATTGTTTATCCATTTCGAGGAACAGCTGCGAAGAGTGATTTCACTTAGCCATCCTTGTGACACTGCCGTGATTGGAAAATTCCAACCCTTACCTGGAATCAGCTGCTACCCGTTTTATCACTCGTTCCTCAAAAGATGAGTCTTCTTTAATCTCTTTTCATCTGACTCGTAAAATATGAAAATATTGCCGAGTTTTGGCCTTCCAGCTCGTTAAAGCGACCGGAAGTGCTATCCCTCCTCTAGATTTTAATCTTTTTGGACCTGAGGGATTATTGCACAAAAAGATCGAGCGCTTGTTTTGTTCGGTTCGTTAAAACTATCGAAAATTCATCCCTTCTGTATTGTTTTATACTTTTTCGGACTTAAGGGATTAGATGATGAAAAAGGAACTTTGGAGTTATCTTTACGTACCTTTTCAGACTCTCTAAAATTGAAAAGGACCGAGTTATATTTGTCGTTAGACTCGTTAAAAAGCATTAATAGCGACAAACTTGTCTTCAGACGAGAACGAGTTTCACTATCGCTAGGCTCGTTAAAACATAGCGATGGGTTTGCCCGAAGGGCAAATTATAGAACAAGCATATGTTATCCTCCTCAAGCTTGACAAAAATAAAGAGGTACTGGTCAGAAATGACTGGGGAAAAATTGGGAAGAAACTCAAAGAACTTTTATTGGTAGCAAGTTGCTCTTGAACATGACACTTCCACTCCGTGCCTGAGTCGGGTTGGGTTGTTTCATTCACCGGTCACATCACCATGGTCTCGCCAATACCATCCATATTTGGGGTAAATGCTACCAATCCATCACACAAGTTTCACCGATATGTTCAAGAGAAGTCATCCAGAGAAGTCAACCGTGTCCCATCCACTACCATACATTATCCTTCATCCTTTCATGACCGCCACCCTGAACCATATATCATCAGATCGTTTTCACCTCCATCAAAATCATTTGCTCCGTTCTGTGTCACTGATGTGGGATACATTAAGGCCCTCCTTTGACGGATCGCTTCTTGTCGACATCAGCTCATTATCCAAGAAGTTGATCTAGGAACACCCCCTTCAGTACTTTGAAGCTTGCATGCCTCAATGGCAAGTTTCTCACTTTCGGCGACAGGTATACATCAATGACCTTCGACCGAAAGATTTTGCGTGGTGTTCGACGCCAAGTCCTTTATTCACACCACGTGAATTGTACTGCAGTACCTTGAGGGTCATTATCATTATCGGTGATTCCTCTCGCGCTTGTTAACAATTTACATCATTGACTGGTAATCAAGTGATGTCTTTCCATGTTCGACTTCAGAACATTTCTCACATGGATCGACTTGTACTTAGAATGAAGATCAGACGAGATTGAAGACCCCGGATCTAGTTTCATCCATCCGGGCTGTGATATATATTCAGGAAAAATAAAGACATTGACATGTACAACATTACAGCAGATAATCATCCTACCAAAAGGATGATGATTTCATCAAAATCATCAGTCTACCATGAGACGATTGTCTGTTCTATGTACAGAAAAATGAATTTATAAAGCTGAGCATGGGAATGCCCGCCTCAGCTAGATCATGAAAGCAATATGAAAAATAATGTATTGTATTGTATCTTATTACAGGTCTCCTCCCGGCATTGGAAGAACTTCAGATCCTCCTAATAAAGCATTTCACCCGATAAACGGCCTCATACTTTAGGGGGCAACTGTTATAGACATTTTTGTGCCTTACAGCATTGAGCATGAAATGTCCATAATCCAAGGGATCCAAAGTCCCTAAATGAGTTGTTCCTACCCCTAAAGGAACAAGGTCAACCAATGACAGCTTCTCCCAGAAGTTCTCCACCAAAAACCACTCAGAAACAGTCAATTTAGGATCAATTCAGAGGCTCCACTAGCTGTCTGCGCTGAAATGCAGAGGCTACACTGGCTAGGTGCACTGCAACGTAGGTGGAAGCACTACCAGGGTGATCTGAGCGGGAAATGACAAATGGCAAGCTCATTCAACGAGGTGGAAAGACCCTGGAAGCTTCCAGAATCTTCTCCAATGACACTTGCCTCAATGAATTCGACTAGTGATGAGTAAGAGGTTCTCAACCTCCAAGTGGAAGCAAGAACTGACAGAGAGAAGCCACAAGTCAAAACATAAGCTGACTCATCCTCTCTGCTTACATCTATATATGGATCTCTCACCCAGAGGTTCAGGGGGCTAGAATTTTGTACTTTGCAGAGAATTGCTGTTGGTTTGAGATTGAGATTAGTACATTGGGTGATTTATGCTTTGTTGGAGGAGAGGAAGGGATTCCTTTGCTGGGAGGTAGATGCTGGATCGAGACTCACTTGGTTGTATCTCCTCTTGGACTTTGTTATCATATCAATAAAGCTATTTGAGTTTCTCCTATATGCTTGTATTTCAATGATGTTTTTTTATATTTGCATATTTAGTTTATATCTGATCCTAAACTAGTTATGAATGTGAATCTATGTCTTTTGTGTAGTTTTCCTCTCTTGTGATCTTGCAGGAACTGGGTGAAACTGGACCAGTGAAAGAGTAGGCAGCGGGAAGCGAACAAAAGAGAGAGTGATTGGATCGAAAAACTAGCAGAAGACACCAGTTAGTTACATCCTTCTTTCTCTATTTACATCTCATAAAGAAGAATACTCATATAGTTTTTCTTGTTTGTTGCTAAGGCACTATCACCTCTTAGAGTGGGATAGGGGCATTCCGAATTGGATACTTTTCCCAACAACACACATGCAACTGCCAGAAGGAAATACGCTTTTCCTATGGGTTAGTTGAGCTATTGCATGATGGACTTCAGTTAGAACTCAAGTGATTGAGTTTGGTGGAGTTGATGGAGTTGTGTTCAGTTTGACTTAGTTGAACTAGTTGTATTTAGTCTAACTGACAAATACACTAGTGATGAGTGGTGTGAATTAATTATTAATTAATTCACTAATTATTAACTCAAAAATCAACTAAAGAATACATCATTTAACTTAGTGCATGGACAGTTCAGTGGAGACAAGTGTTAGAGGCAGGTGAAAGGGTGAGACTACTATCAGTTGTGACTATAGCTGTGCATGAGATTTGCACAATCATTGATTGAGATTGCCAATGAGGATTGTGCAGTACAAGCCAAGGGAATTCAAACTTGGATCTGATCTATTCTCAATTTGGATTGCGCAGTAGAGGCAGGCAAATAGCGGAGGAGATTTGAACCCGTGACTTTTTCAGATCTGAGCTAGTTTGTGTGTAGCATGTGGAGATAGTATTGAGTACTTGTGAGGAGTATTTTACTATGTATTGTTACATGTTCTCTATCAGTATAATATACAAATAGTTGGGGGTTTTCAGCTGTATGCTTTCCCCATTACATACTGTGTTGATATGTGTGATTGATGTTTCAATATGTGCATGCGAATGTTTCTTAATTCTGCAAATTGATGATCAATGGTAGAGGAGGTTATGTATTATGCATGCATTCCATAAATAGTTTATAATCAGGATAATATCTATGAATAAGTGTTATATTATTCAAAATTTATACATCCTTTCGATATTTGTCTGCCTGATCATGGTTGCAATCAAGTATAGGATGTTGTGATACTACAATCCAAGAATGAAAATATTGAATCTATGATTCATGATCTATTCAATTGTAACTATTTCACAAGTCAGGAGGAATATGTTCCAACTTTAAATGATAAAGGGATTTTTCGAGTTGATGTATCTCAATTTTCTATCCATCAAGAATTTGATGTGTTTAATATTAATATGATAAAACCACTGGCATTAGTAGTGTTGTCATTGATACATTTGTTGATAGTGGTGCATGTCTACTTGTTGATTTTTCCAACCCTCAAAAATTTGATGATCCACCATCAAAAATTTCTAAGACTTGTCATGAAGTCGAGGCACTTCATCTCCCACTGATGGTTATGTCAGATCCTCGCAATCCTATTGAGATATTTAAACTAAGTTGGATCCATATTTTCACGCATAATTATTTCCTTCATATTCATCCATTGGTTATGAGTTCATTCTTAAAGGACTCTTGGTATTTTCAAGCTGGTCTTAATCATCTCCAAGACGTAATTTTTTATCACATGAAAGGTTCTTGTTCAGTTAGTTCCTTTTCATGTGAATCCTTTTGGTTAGACCAAGGGTTGGAAAGCCCATCTTTCATGGATCTTTACAATATGATAACCTGCCATTTTGATGATCAAGATAATGGAAATTTTAGGTTGAAGTATTTTTCTCTATTAAACTCTTTCGACTCTCGTAATATTATTATCTCTTTTGTGCATATCATGAAGCTAATCATATCCATCGCACATTTTCTCTTATGGAATAATTTTGATTGCTTCAATCATATATCCAACCAAAACCCTTGTGCTAGTACACGGGGGGCTTCATCTAGTGAACCTATGACATATCACCTGCGTTGATGGCATACTAAACAATACTCCTAATTTGAATACATATTGGAAACTAACTCTAAAAATAATATTATTTAACTCCCTACCAATACTAACCCAATACAACTTCCCAATTTAAAAACCCCTACCTTCAATAGATATTGTAGGTATCCATTTTTTAACTAACATTTTTTATACCCATTTATATTTTTTCATTAACTTTGAGCTCCATTTTTTATACATGCTAATGTAAAAACCATTTAACCCCTATTATATGCTCAATATATTATGTCATTTTTTCCTCAATATGTATCCCCCAATATGAACGAAAGTGGTATGGTATTTCTTTCCCAACGAAGCTCCCATGTGCTAGTATTGAGTTTGATTTGGCATATATTTCTAATCTTTTGTCAACCTAATACCCTGATTCGTTTCCTAGATTCATAATCTCAACAATTTTCTTTAATGCCCTAAGCTTTCTTATTGTTGAATTTTCATGTAACTGGATAAAAAGGGAACCAATAGAGAATCAAGAGCCTTCTATGTTAATTGACCAATATAATCATAATACTAAAGACTCTTGCTGTGATGCAAATACATTAATTCAAAATTCATTTTCCCATAAGTCTTAGGGTTTTCAAATTGGTTGATCCAGATTTAAATAGGAAGGCAATAAATTACAAAGATAACCATTTACACAAATATGCAGTGGAAATAATACTTCATTTCATTAATGTAAAATACTGAAATATGCTTACAAATAGAAATGGAAATAAACTAGCTAGGGTGATGGTAGCTTATCTTTGAGAAGAGATGTGGCAGCTACATGCCTCTGAAATGTGTTACAATGAGGCTCGAAGGCCTATTTATTGTTGAGAAACAATGGAAAACCCTTAACATCCCAAAACCTAACTCTAGAAGATGAAACACCAAATTGTGTGCTCCGTTTGGGTAAATTGGCACATCAATTTCCCGTGGTTGTAACTTTGGCACCCAATCTCCGTTTGATGCGTACAATAGCTTGTTAGAAAGATCTATATGAGGATTACAAATTTGGGAAGAGAAAAATAAAACCATGGACCCATGTTACTCCCATATTTCCCAAAAAAATGTCGTTTAGGGCCTCAAAACGACTTCGGAAGTTCAGGACCCGAAAAACTGCTAAAAATAGTAAATTGTGCTACAATTACGGAAAATGAAAAAATTGAAAGAGACAGTTGTGGGGGTCCAAGTGGGATAGGTGGGTGGCCACCAACATCCACCTAGATCATTCCTCCCCCCCCCCCAAGAAGCAATGGTTCCTATTACGTTGAGTCCCTCCACGAGATGAGGAAGTTGGTGCTGAACTTGGCCCCTGGTGAGCTGTTCTGCAATCTCTGATGTGTCCAGTAATGGTGGGAAGCATGGTCGATGACGGTCCACATTGAACACTCGGTGCAAGCGAAGTAATGGGGGAATGTTGTGCTCCAAAGAATTGTTTCCCACAACCCTGGTAATGGTGTAAGGACCATGTCGGCATGGTCGGAGCTTCTGATGGGCTCTTGTAAGGCGTTCTTTTTGCAGATGCAACCAAACTTTGATACCCACCTGAAACTTGTGTGGTACCCCTGTGGGTGAGGAGAAGTTGTTCCCGTGTTTTGTCATGACTGTATCCCTTTATTGCTGCTGCTGTGTGGAGGAACCCTTCACGAGGGTCATGGATGTGGCAACGACCTTCCCCTTACTTTGGGAGTGAACCAGATATAAAATAAATTTCCTAGTTTGTGAGATGAGCTTGTTGCCTTTCTTAGTAGTGATCAAAGAAGTGGCGGTAGGTGGGGCTACCTCTGATATCCTGTATAATGAATTACCCAAAGAAATAATAACAGCGCGAGGCCTTGACTCATAGACAGTATGTCGCCTCCACAAGTATGGCTGGCCTAATAATACATCACAAACATCCAGAGGTCTAACATCACACAATACCTCATCTGTGAAGGGATTGATGTTGTAGGGAGGGCGGCATTGTTGGCGAACTTTGAGACCTCGTCCTTCATGAAGCCACCCGATACTATACTACTGTGGGTGTGGTGTAGTCGGTAGGCCCAACCGCTTCACGACCTCTGCTGAAATGAGGTTCTTTTGGCTACCACTGTTGACAATGAATTTCACCGGTGAACCCTTCACCCAAATCTGTGAGTGGAAAAGATGCTCCCCTTCCTCTGGGTCTTCATGTTCATTCTTTTGGATCTTGGCAGTGGCAACAATGATGGTGGGCTCCACATAAATGATCTACTTCCCTTTGCCATTCCCCTTGTTGGGTTCTACCTCAGGGTCAGAACATGCATCTAATTATGAAGCCTTCAACTCGGCCACCAACGGCTGCTTGGTCCGACACTCCCCGACCTCGTTGGGGACATGCAAAGAAAAACAGAGAAAAAGCAGACCGCTCTGATACCACTGATCCGCATTTAAACATGAACACAATAAATTATAGAGATAACCATATACACACAGATGCAGTGGAAATAATACTTCATTTCATTAATGTAAAATACTGAAATATGCTTACAAACAGAAATGGAAATAAACCAGCGAGGACGATGGTAGCTTATCTTTGAGAAGAGATGTGGCAGCTACATGCCTATGAACTATGTTACAATGAGGCTCGACGGCCTATTTATTGTTTAGAAACAATGGAAAATCCTTAACATCCCAAAACCTAACCCTAGAAGATGAAACGCCAAATTGTGGGCCTTTTTTGGGTAAATTGGTACATTAATTTCCCTAAGTCGTAGCTTTGGCGCCCAATCTCCGTTTGACATGTACAATAGCTCGTTAGAAAGATCTATCCGAGGACTACAACTTTGGGAAGAGTAACATCAGCCCATGGACCCATGTTACTCCCAGATTTCCCAAAAAATGTCGTTTAGGGCCTCAAAACGGTTTCAGAAGTTCAGGACCCAAAAAACTGCTAAAAATAGTAAATTGTGCTATAATTACGGAAACCGAAAGACTGAAAGAGACAGTTGTGCGGGTCCAAGTGGGATAGGTGGGTGGCCACCAAAATCCACCTGGATCACTGGTTATCTTGATTATCAATATCTAATTGCTAAATGATTAGAGCAATCTTACGTGGAAATATATTATGCAAATAACAAGTTTTGATCCTTTTTTTTATATTTGCAAGAATTAAGAACATAGATGAATGTTCATTCACAAGAAACCTACATGGTTTGTATGATTGATATTTCAATAAAAAAGGTAAAGTTCAAAATAGGTTAAAATTATTAGGTATGGAAAATTATTTTGGTAATAAGCAAGACCTTTATTTTATTGTGCAAGTTTTCAAAGTTCTTATCTTTTCTGTTGCACGTTGTTTTATATTTCTTTTAATGGCTCGCATATTTTTGGTTGGAGGTCTGGAATGACAATGGCTATAATGGAAATATCATTGCACTTAGCCTTGAACTTTTATCTAGTTAGTTTAGGAGTAGGATTAGTTGCATTTAGTTCCTCCTACATTGCATCCACCTTCTGTCCTTCTCTCCATCTAGTCTCTGCATCTTTTTTGTTTTTGTATGACATTTTTGGTTTCAGCATCCATTTGCTTTGTCTCTTATTTCTACTTTTGTTTTTGCATTCTCTTTTGTGCTTGATTAATAATACCTTATGTGAAAAATTGCATGGCTCAAAAGGGATTTTGTTGTGGAATAAAATTGAAGTGTGACAACCAAAAGACTTGGCTTTTTGTTGTTCTCCTTATTTGCTTTGGTAAATTCCATAGGTTGAGCTAAGTCTAGATGGAAAGTATGATTCTTACAAGAGGAGAACCTTGAGGGAACCTACTAGATTCGTGCCTATGATAGTGTACTCAACTTGGTGTAAATATACATGTGTGTTAACGCTTGTGCAATATAGTAGAGAAATGATAAAAGGAAAATCTAAAGCGAACAAATAAATATCTGAGGTCTTAAAATACTTATCTGAAGGAGCAACCTCCTCTTCTCTCAATAAGTCAAGATCCATCTTCCACCCGTTGAAAATAATAAGTGTTGATGCATAGTTCTATTAAATAAATAAATAAAGGGTGGAAGAAGAGAAAGGATACCCTTGAAGGGAGGTGAAGCAAGTGACTTTGTCGGGGTACTTTTCAGGCTCATTGGTAGTGAAGCAAAATTTGTGCTCCTCAAGTGACTTCGTTGGGGTACTTTCCAACTTGATGGTAGCAGAGAAACACCAAAGATGAATACTTATACTCTGAATATCATAAAGTCATTGCACACATTACCCTTTCCTGTATTGAAAAAATTTAGATAGGGTGTATCTTTTATGTGTGTTCAATTGAGTAAAGAAAAGTGAGAATCTATGTATAATGCTGAGTCAAAAAGGAGAAACCGAAGAAATTAATACTTCTTGAAGCCCTGACCCTTAACCAAAAGTTATTCCTAGGAAAAGAAGCTAAAGTTCGCCCAATGTTTCGCCAAGTGTTGTCGCTGCTGCAACACCCTCCAAAAATTTCACTACATTCAAATTTTGTAGCCTACTATCACCATCGTAGCTAATGTGTCACTTTAATCATCAAGTGTCTTGTCATGTTATTCAATGTGATTCAAATGTCTTTGAATGGTCTCAAGTATCGTCATATTGATCAAAACATCTTTAGTGCATTTCATGGTCATAACATCTTTGTTGTTGTAAAATGACACTTTTGGGTCGTAGTCACACATACTTCACTCGTTGTACTTGGGGAATGTGTATAAAGTGGAGTTTTGATATATATTTATTATTGATAAAGATTGTCTAAGTTTTGTTCATGAGTTGGCATGTGTCGCACATAGTTTTATTTCTAGAATTTATTTTGCTCACCCCTTGCCTTATCACCTAGACTTAGACAAATTTCAGTTGCAAAGAGAGCCCATTAAGGCCAAGAGTGCACAAGTGCACTGCGAAGCCTTTCTGGTAGACCCTTCAATGTTTGAAATTACAACCTATGCCCTCTTTTTGAGATGGATGCACTCCCAAAGCACGAATCCAATTTCTTGTTCCAAAATGTGCCCTCCAAAATGACTAAGTCTTCCTCGAGCACACTCCTTCGACTCGAAGAAGTGCATCCTCTAGAACTTTGAGTACATGAGCACACTCCAAAGGCACAAAGCTTCAGCCTTTAGCCTTCAAACTCGCACCATGCACCCTCTTATGCCTCCTTGAGATCACTCCTTCAACTTGAAGGAATGCACCCTCCTTGAGAGCACTCCTTCTACCTGAAGGAATGCACCCTACTTGAGAGTACTCCTTCGAACTGAAGGAATGAAACCTTCTTGATAGAAATCCTTCAACCTGAAGGAATGCACCGTCCTTGAGAGCACTCTTTCGACCTAAAGGAATTTTACTTCTTTCTCTCCCTTTAGTGTATAATGCACTTGGGAAGCCTGAAGCTTTCCCTTTCATCCTTTGGACTTGCAACATGCACCTTGCCTTGATTGCCTTATTATCTTAAGTGCATGATCACATGAAGAAGCCTCAAATCTTCCCTTCTTCATCCCTTCATCCTTTCAAAGTGCGCCCATGCACCTAGAAGCACCTTTGACCCTTTTGAGCACACCGAAAAGGTATAAACATAAAATATGCATAAAACATGGTATATTAGGATATTTTCAGGCTGATAGTTGCTCATCATGGGTGATTTCAAGTGAAGGTATTCTAGGGACCTCATGGCAAGCACACATGAGGAAGATCAGGAAAAGAGGATAAACAAAGGAAGCATGAAAAAAGCTAAGAATACACTTGAAACTTGATGATCAAAGCACCCCAAAGACTGCTAGATTGAATACCCTTTGGAGGGTGAAAGTTCCATGATAAGAAGATAAAAAATGGAAAAGTTAGAGTGGAATCCGTGCCATCACTAGAGAAATTCCATGTCATCAGTCACTATTAGTCCCAGTCATCAAAGATAGTTACATTTCAAGTCTCATTATAGGATGATGTGGAAGTTACGATGTAGTATTGTAATAATTGTAAAAGAAAAAATGTAATGTGTGGAAGTCCAAGAGTCATATGTGGAATATGGAAAGTAACTTAGTCATATATGGAAAAAAATTCTTTAGGAGAAGTCCAAAAGTCATATAGAGAAGTCCAAAAGACATTGGAAGTTCAAGAGTTGTTTAGAAGTCCAAAGGACACATTAGAAGTCCAAGAGTCATGAGGGTAATTTAAGAGTCATGTGGATATGAATGGTCATTCCCCTTGTTATAAAAGCAATCTCATAACTCAAGCAAAAGGCTTTTGGAGGCTTAGGCTTTAAAGAGCTAGTCTTGACTTCTTTTCTTAGCATATGACAAAAAAATATTCTTTAGAGAAGTAAGGAGTCACTTAATGTTCCACTATTGGAACTAGTGTTCGCCATTGTAATTGATGTACTTGGATCTTCCAATTTATAATTGAAGCTCTATGAGCCAACACATTTTGTATGTATCACAAATTTTTTAGGACTATTCTTGGGATGTTTACGATATATGTTGTGTTCATATGTACTAGAGAAATTGAACTATTTCGGTGGCTTCGATACTTATCTTGTTGAATGTGTGCTTTGTTCGCTTTAATACCATTGTGTGAAATATTTCACTAACAAATATTTCCATGATCTCATGTGCCTCTTCTAGGATGGTACTATTAATTTCCTCTTAGAGAATCATTTCTTGTCTCCCCTCATGAAGGTTTCCTCTTATATCGTGCAATTGGTGCTTCATAATGTCAAATTAATTTCTTATTCAAGGTTTACGTATATAATCTCTTATGTTATCCGTTGAAACCAAGATGAACCTTTGCGTTATGGTGGTCAAGTTGATACTCCGGATGGGGCTCCTACTCCAACTGATGTGAGGCCTAATTAGGACTTCACATCGGGAAGCCCCTCTATATGTTGGCGGTACCTAGCCCCATCAACAGGGCCAAGAATTTGGCATTTCCACTTTATTGGAGTGGCTCTATGCTAATATTAATCCAATGGTTAAATCCCCTCCCAAGATCATGTGAATGGAAAAAGGTTGGATACAAATTATTTTTGGTTCTCGTGAGGATGAAAAATGTATCACTCATTTGGTTTGGGCTATAAAACTAACTCCTATAACTTTCAAGTTCTGGAATCATCTCTTTGATGCAAGTAGGATAGGTCTCAATGTGGCTCCCACTTGGGTCCAACTACCTAGCCTTCCATCTAATATGTGGAACGAGAAAAGTTTCAAGGACCTCAGGAACATCTTGGAGATTTATATTTAGGATAGTTATTCTGTCTTGGAAATGAAGGTTACGTCATTGGCCACATTCTAGTGTTCTTGGATTTACATAAGAGATTATGTGAGACTATTGATATTTGTAGAGGGGTGGAATGAATCCAGATGCTAGATTTTGAGGTTATACCATTATGGTGTAAGTGATGCCACAAATATGGTGACACAGTTTGTTTTCATAATCTTCCATTCAAACATGCTAATGCACATGGGGGGTAGAGAAAAACCCAAAGGTTTCTACAAATATAGCTATGGGTGGCAGCCTAGATCCTAAGGAAGTTTTCGCAGTGGATATGGGTACTAGTATGGAGCGCTCACCAGATTTGAAGATGTTGAATGTAGTGCCACAAGTATTAGTCTCTTCTATAGGCCGTTATACTCCTACGCATGGTGGTGTTATTTCCTCTTATGCGGCACCAGAATCTCAATTGTTTTCACACGACCCTAACGCTAGTACTGGGGTTCCTTCTCAAGCTTATGGAGGTTTGACTTCAAATATGGCTTCATGGCCTCCATGTTCCTCTCCTACCTTTTCTACTATCTCATCCCTAGCTTTTTCATTGTCATGTATGGATTTGGATGGGGGTTTTGTTTCTGGTGATGTGGTCTCTTCTAGTATTTCTTTTGGTTCCATTATTAACACAACCCAAATCCCTTGCTCTATCCCTTCATCCCCATTGGCCATATTTTACCCCATATCTCCATATCCTTAGGTCCTTCCTCCTCCATTGGTGATTTTAGTTCTAGTGAAATTCTATATGATCTTTAGTCTAGGTAGGTTTTCACTTCTGGATATGGACTATTTGATAGTATTGGTTAGATTTTTATCTCTTCTCCTAACTCTAAATATCATGGTCAGAAATATCATTTGGATAGGGCCAAGGAAAAAGTTAAAAAATAGTTGGATGCTAGTTGGAAGCTTTCCGTTATTGGGACACTTGAAGCTTTATCTGTCCGGGGACTTGTTTCCTCATGAAATTCCTCTCTTTTAATTTTCATGGCTTAGCAAGCCCATCAAAAATACTTTCCCTAATTTGCTTGATTTAGGTTGAATGTCCATATACCATTTTTCTCTAGGAAATCCTAGGTTATAGAGAGGATGTCACAACACTATTGGAATATTTTCTTAGTGGTTGGAGTTTTGTTGCCTCAGATACTCAAGGTAGGTTTGGAGGCCTTGCGATTGGGTGGGTCTCTCGTGAGATTCAGGTGCTGGATTACTAGAGCATCAGGTCTGGGATTGGCATCAAAATATTATTCTCAAAACTTAGGGCCACATTCACTTGCATAAATATAAATGGTCCTTGTGAGAAGAGGGTGATTTTATGGAATCATTCCTTTGATTAGAGTTTGTGGAGGTTGAGAATTTGGTGTTTGGTGGTGATCATGATTTTTCTTTGGGGGAGTCTGAATCTTAGAGACATCAGGCTGTTGATTTTATTAGGCTCAAATTGTCCTAGAGAAATCAACATTGGCGGGAGTCCTGTATTACAAAATGTGTTGACCGATTTTTGTTGGTTGAAGCTCTAGTGGATGTTTTCTCCAATATTTAGTGGTGGTCCAGTTCAGGTGGAGAATTTGATCATTATCCTTTACTCTTGGAGCTGAAAAACCCCGAGCTCAAGCCTAACTACCCTTTTAAGTTAAATTGATCTCGGATTAAAGATGAATAATTTTCCTTTCTTTTAAAGGAGCGTTGATTTCCTTTTTATCCTCAATATGGTTTGTTTGTAGCCCATAATTTTGAAAAAAAATTCCTCTGTGTAAAGAAATGAGAAATGGAGTGGGACAATCAAAAGAGATGTAGGTAGGGGAAATATTTGGTGGTTATTGAAAAGAAGATTTAGGTTCTATCCGAATCCAATTTTAGTGGTATTTTAAATGAGGCTTCAATGGAGGATTTTTCAATTTGATAGTTCTCATAAAAACCACTTTAGAAGCTTATGAGGCTGGGTGGAATTTGAAGATTATAGCTATTTGGATTTCTTGTGGGGATGAGAATATCAAGTTCTTCCAGGCCTATGCTAAGGGAGAAAATATGTGTAATATCATTTTGTCTCTTCAAGATGGTTTGGGAGGGGATATCTCAAATTTTGATGGTCTTGCTTCTCTAGTTGTTTCATATTTCCAAAATATGTTCAAGGAGACTGAGAGGGAATATATTGTCAAATTCATAAGGGCAGCCCAAACTGTTCCCTAGATTTGAAAATGATGAAGATAGTAGAAATGTGATGGAGGAAGTATTTGAGTATGAACTAAAGGTTATATAATCTCTAACTTTTAGAAAGATAAAATCCCCATTCCTGATGGCTGGGGGTTTGAGTTCTTCGAAGGATATTTTGATGTTATTGGTAAGGACGTGTTGTGGGTTGTTAATAATTCTTGAAGGGAGGGTAGAGTCCTCCCGAATTTCAATTCCACTTTCATAGCTCTCATCCCCAAAGTGGATAATCCTAAAACTTTCTAATATTTTATCCTATTTCGTTATGCAATTGCACCTATAAATTCATTTCTAAAGTTCTTTCTAGGAGGTTACAACCAATTTTATCAACATCCATTTCAAAGGAACAATTTGGATTTTTGGATGGGAAACATATACATGAAGTGATTGGGGCGGCTCAGGAAGGTCTTCATAGCATCAAATCTCTCAAATTAAATGGATTTTTTATTAAAATTGATTTATCAAAGGCCTATGAGTGAGTGAGATGAATGCATATTTGATTGCTACAAACTCACGTGGGTTTTGAGATTGATTTCTTGAATTAGGTGATGAGTTGCTTGCGATCTGTCTCTTTTGTCATGTTGTTCAATGGCATCACTTCCCATTTTTCCATGCAAAAATAGGTCTTAGTCATGGGTTCCCCTTATCTCTTTTATTATCCTTTCTAGCTATTGAAGGTCTCAACCGACTCCTTCCAAATGCTAATAATCGAGGTGATTTTCAGGGAGTTATTATTTCAAATACATTAGCAATCACTTATATGTTGTTTGTTGAAGACATATTGATTTTATGCAATGGTTCTTGTAGAGATGTTGCTTCTTTATCTAAGATCATAAAATTTGTTTGGCTCAACTACAGGAATGGTGGTAAATGACACAAAGTCGTCTATTTTGATTCAGAATTTGTCTAAATTTGAAGCTTTGAACATCAAAAATGTTTTCCCTTTTCAAAATAATGAGTTAGAAAATAACATTAAATATTTGGGCTTTCATCTGAAGTCAAATTACTACAAGAAGGTGGTTTTCTCATGGATTATTTCCAAGATCGAAAAAAAAATTAAAAGATGGAGTTTTAGGTGCTTGTCCTGAGTTATGAGACTTGTGTTAGTCAAATAGTTTTTAGAGGCTATCCTAGCCATTTGGATGTCAATTTCCTAGATTCCCTGTGGTACTCTGGAAAAAATTCACAGAATATGTTTCAAGTTTTTATGCGTTGGCTCCCAAGATCATTTTGTGCTCCCTTGGGTTCATTGGGAAAGGTTTTCAATGCCCAAAGCATTAGGTGGGTGGGGTCTAATGAGTATTCTTTTGTTCTCACATGCTCTAGCTGCTAAGTGTGGGTGGAGACTTTTAATGACTCACAATTTATGGAATCAGGTGGTATATTAGAAGTATATTCTTATTTTTCACTTGGAAGAATGGATTAGGCTTAAGGATAAACCTAGGACAAATATATCTATTATTTGGTGGATTTTTCTCAAATCCTTTGATAATAATACTTCTAGTCTTGCTTAAAAGATTGGTAATGGGCCAAACGTTCAATTGGGGTGGGATCCTTAGCCTAGTTGCAGTACCATATTTTTCCTCATTCTTTTATTGATTTTCTCAGAGATAGAGGGTTCTCTAGGTTTATGCACATTAAAAATCCTACTATGACTATAATTTGGCGTTAGGGGTGGTTATTGGTTAGGGACCTGTAGATTGGGTCTGAATTTTGTAATGTCTAGAATTATTATTTGGAGGATTTTAATTTATCCGATATCAAGATACCTCTTTCTAAAGACATATTGGTTTGGTTCCACTCCTCAATTTACACACCCAAAGGGAGTTACCTTTATCTAAATTTGACAACTGCTAAGGTAGAGGAGGCTTGGTGGTGGAAGGGTGTTTGGAAAGTAAAGTGTCTAGGCAAATCCCATCTTTTTATATTGTGAATTATTGATAAAAAATTCCCAATTGGGATAATATGTAGCATCGATATAAGATTAGTTTGGGTTGGTGCATTCTTTGTAAGGGAGTTGGAGAATGAATTGAACACCTTTTTGGGGCTTGTACATTCATATGTCAGATTTGGATTATTTGTTCTTCTTTTTTAGGGCTTGAGTGCTTGTGGCTTGGCAAATTTATTGAGGATAGGTGGAGGGGTTGGGTTTAAAACAAGAGCACAAAATCCTTCAAGGTGTTGCCTTTGCTTATATGTTGGGGCACATGGCTTGCGAGAAACAAAGATATCTTCTTAGATGTAGTTTCCTCTCTTGTTTGGGTGGCAGCTGATGTTTTGGCCATATTGTCTCATTTTTCACACTCTGTCTCCCCCAAAGATCTCGATTTGTCATTCTTGAGGAGTCGATGTGTCGAGGTCCTGGGGATATTTCGATGGCGAAGTGAAAATGGATACTTCTATGTGTGGTGGTGGTTTTCGATTATTTTTATCTGATCAACATTGTTTGAAAGTGTCAATGGGTATTGGGTGCGACATAAAAAATCTAGCTAAGTTGCTTGTCTGTCACTCACTTCTTGATTTTGCAAGGGAAAAGGGTTATGCTAGTTTACATGTTTTTGGAGGCTCTTTATTGATTATCAACTAGGTTAATGCGGTCAACAATGTCATTGTTTACATCTTTTTCACATTCTAGACGATGTATAGAGATCACCACATTTATTTGTTGAATTATCTTGCTCTCATATATATGGATATCGTTTAGAATGTATCAATATTATGCTATTGCTTTGCCCAATGATGCTTAGACTGATGCAATTGCAGTCTGCTTATGTAAATGAGAGGGGGAGGGATACAATTAACCTAGATCTCCATAAAGTTGTTACATAGTGTGGAGTACCAACATGTGAACAAGAAATGAGGAAGTGAGGGGGTCTCACAATGTATCGATATTTCCTTTCGGTAGAGTTCATTCCTCTGAATTTACCATCACAATTTAAGCATAATCATGATAAAACTTAGAATTTTAATTCCAAATGCATCATATTAAATGTTTACATATTTGTTAAGAAATGTAATGTTTCTAGTTTTTTCATGTTAACTTATAACAAAATCCTCTTGCTATGAAATTCAATATTAACAGGACAAAGATGTGTCAAAGAAATTTGCAGTCTGTAAATTTATCTAGAGAGACGGAATATTGCAGAAGAAAGTTTATGTTCCTTGTCTACATGTTGGTTGAAGCCAAATGGTGATTGTTTTGTAAAACTATTAATAAGCATTTACAACTGCAAACTAGCTCCACAAGATCCACAAGTTTTTTTGAAAATTCAATTTTATTTGAAATAAAGCCTACTATCTAGAAAATTCATTAACTAAATGAAAATTTATTGAATTTCTCATTGTAGGTTATGCATAGCCATGATAACACTTGCACTTTCAATGCTAAATGCATCATACTAATTGTTTAGATATTTGTTAAAAAACCTAATGTTTCCAATTTTCCAATCTTAACGTGTAACAACATCCTCTTGCTATGAAATTCAATAATATTAAATGCATACAGACATTCGAACATTGCACACATAAAATTTATATTCCTTTCTCTACACACCCATTCTCCAGCACACCACCTCTTCCTCACATGCATTAGAAATACATTTAATTTAATATTCGATAATAAGTATATAATTCATAAATGTAAGATCAAAAATGCACATAGTATTTGAAAGCATCTGGCAGAAAGGGTGTGTGGAAGAAATTTGCCAATGAGGAATTTATGCAGAGGACCATAACATTGTATATGAAAGTTTCTATTACATTACAAATTAAAGTTATGTTCCTTGCTTTGTACACCTGTTCTCTCGCTCAACACTCCTTTATAGCACTCAACGAAAAGACACTTCATTTAATATTGGATACTAACTTTATGCTTAAAATTTAAATAATTTCATGTCTGCGGTATAAATTTCCCAGTGCAATCCCATCCCACATTATTAATTGATTAATAACATGTATTTTCATGTGGGAGATACTTATGCAAAAGGAAGACCAAAACATTGCAGAAGAAAATATTTGGTCCTTCCTTTGCACACTCATTCTCCCTTAGAACACTATATTCACATGCATTAAAAGGACACTTAATTTAATATTTCATAAAATAAGTAAGTATTTAATACATAAATGTGCAATCACAAATGCACATATTATTTGAAAACCTTGAGTACCAAGATTCATCATTTCTACTTTATAAATTGTTGTTTCTGGTTTTGAAATAAAAAATCCCACGTCAATCCATTAAATATTACAAATCAAAGTTTTTGTTCCTAGTTAAATTAATATTGCGTATGTGGAATATTATTGAATGCATACATAGATAGGGAACATTTTGTGGAAAATTATCTATTCCTTACTTCACACACTCATTCTCCCACAAAAGACCTCTTCCTCACACACACTAAAAAAACACTTAATTGAATATTCGTTAACAAGTATTTAATTAATAAAATTTAAGATCACAAATGCACATATTATTTGAAAGCATTCAACAAAACAAGTGTGCAAAAGAAATTTTCCAAAGGGATATTTATGAGAACCACAACATTGCAGATGAAATTTTTTGCTAGATTACGAATTAAAGTTTTTTTTCCTAACTTCTCACACTTGTTCTCCTGAACAACACTCCCTTCTCCACACATCAAAAAGACACTTCATTTAATATTGGATAATAAGTTTCTACTTAAATTTTAAATAATTTCATGTTTGAAGAATAAATTTTTCTCTACAACTCTATCCCAAATTATTGATTGATTAATAATATGTATTGCCATGCACGAGAGACGAGTTCAGAAGGAGGATCAAATCATTGCAGAATAAAGTCTTTGTTCATTGCTTTGCATTCTTGTTCTCCCGCACAACAATACTTGTTCACGCACATTAAAAACACTTAATTTAATATTTCATAATAATAATAAGTATTTAATTCACAAATGTGAAATCACAAATGAACATAGTATTATGAAACCTTGAATACAAAGATTCACCATTTATACTTTATAAATTGAGGTTTCTAGTTTTGAATACCTCACATCCCACATTGATCAACCGAACATTACGAATTAAAGTTTTTGTTCCTAGTAATTTCATGACTGCAGAATAATATTGAATGCATACGTGGATACACAACATCCATCGAAAAAGCTTTTGTTGCTTGCTTTTCACACTCATTCTCCCACACAACACCTCTTCCTTACATGCATTAAAAATACACTAAATTGAATATTTGATAATAAGTATTTAATTTAGAAAATTTGAGATCACAAATGCACATAGTATTTGAAAGCATCTGGCAGAACGGGTGTGCAAAAGAAATTTTCCAACAGGAAATTAATGTGAAGGACCACAACATTGCGGATGAAAGTTTCTATTACATTACGAATTAAAGTTTTTGTTACTTGCTCCAAATACAAAAAAATAATAATTTATTTAATACTAGATACTAAGTCTCTGCTTAAAGTTTAAATAGATTCATGTTTGCGAAATGAAGTTCCCTCTGCAGCCTCGTCCCACATTATTAATTGATTAATAATGTGTATTGTCATGCATGAAAGATGTGTACAGAAGGAGGACCAAAACATTGCAAAAGAAATTTTGTATTCCTTGCTCCGCACACCCGTCCCCCCGCACAACAATACTTGTTCACACACATTAAAAAGACACTTAATTTAATATTGCATAATAATAATAATAAGTATTTAATCCAGAAACGCACATAATATTTCTTGTCTGTGGAATAATGTTCCCTCTGTACCGTCGTTCTCCTACACATACCTGGTCCTTTTCACATCCTTCACTATGCACAAATTCACAACTCTATGCAATTGTTCTCCCACACAACTATATTTGTAAAACTTTTAAATGAAAAATATTTTAAAATGAAATAATAAGTGATAAACACACTATAAATACATGTCTTACTGTTAGTGTGAGAGCACTAACCTAAGAAATTCCCCCACTCCCCTCGCTTACATAAAGGACTTTCTCAGATTATTTTGTCAATGTCAGTGTCAGAGCACTTATCAAAAGTAAGGCCACTCACAAAATTTGTCTATTTTATTATTATTTTAAAATGATTTGTGAGACATTGACAAATATCGAAAATAAATCACCCTCCAGTAAGGGAATTATGTTGCATCAAGGCTTTCTTAACCAATGGAAAATTATAGATAAGAATTTTAGAAATTAAAAATTATTTTTGAATTTACCGAAAAATAGAAATATTCAACATTTTCCCAAAACTTTGGTTAAAATTGCAAAAACTCAATAAAATCATATAAATTCAATGCACTTTGGCTATAAAGCGAATGCTATAATCCCTCGCAAGGCAATGACTAATAAACTCATGTGTTAAAACTTAAGACAAATGCACTTAATAAATTGAAAATAAATATTCCTATGGGTAAATTGTGTGTGGTGAGAATAGTTTTTTAATGTTAGATTTCCCTAATATTAGTGCTTTATGCTATGAAGACTGGAACACTTCTAATCCTAATTTTGGCTTGATTGTTAAGATCAAAGTTAGAGAAAGGATTCAACATAAATGTAGTAATATGCATAGTAATAGGTCATACTTGAAGGATGTACTCGTTAGTGAAGTTGACCAGTGACACTCATCATTAATAAAACTATTGAAATTCTTAAGGGTGAGATCTTCGTGTAGATAATTTTGGTGTGGAAATGTGCACAAGCGTGGTGAATCAATGATGGGTATGCAATGTCACTCATCCTGTGACTAGCACGATAGGTTAAAAATGTAAGAAATATAGAAGACCATTCTTAAACATCGATTGGGAACTCATCATATAAAGGTGAAACATATAAATCTAGTGGATCATTAGGGCACTTCAATGAATTTCATCCTCGCCCCAACATCCAACAAAAGTGTGGACCATTGGAGGCAAGGGATGAAATTTGTTGAAGGCACTTAGGGAAATCCTTATGGTAGAGGTCTAATATCATCACACGTGGATGATTGATGGCAAGGTGCACCATCACGAGAGTAAAATATCAATGGTCCCCCAATAATTTCCTATCGTAATGCTTGAAAACCAAAGTTAAAATAAATTTAGAAATGTCGATGTTTGCAATTTTGACCCTTAATCTAGAAAAACAAAAAACTAACTAGTTGTCGGTGTTTGTAATTTTGATCCTAACTCTAGAAAACCCAAAAAACTAAGCTGTATAATAGAAAGACTGAGAAGCATCCAAAATTTCCTTGGCTCTGTTGAGGCTTTAACATAGTTGTGTTGAAATATTCTTTAGTATAGTGCTAAATTATTCACTACAATATTATTAAATTAATTTTCGTTACAATGTTGAATTAATCATTACAATGTTTGTTGGAGTCACGATTGTTGTTACACCAAAAACCACATGTGTTAGTAAAAAAACACATTTCCAGAGCTAACAGATCCTCGAGAGGTGGTTAAGCACATGTCACGAAACATAAGGGGAGCATTGGATTATCCAATTCCAAACAAGCTCCCCCCCAACGTGAGTCGAGTGTGATTTGAACTCAAGACCTTTGGCTTCGATACCACTTGTTGGAGTTGCGATTTCCGTTACACCAAAACCTACAGGTGTTAGTAAAGGGGTGCCTCGTAAGGGTTAATAGATCCTCAAGAGGTGGTTAAGCACATGTCATGAAACACATGGGGATCGTTTTATTATCCAATGCCCAACAATTTTAATGAAATATAATTATTCACTACAATATTATTAAATTAAATTTTATTATGCTGTTGAATTATTCATTGCAATGTTAATGAAATATTCTTTGATGTAATGTTGAACTGCAATATTGTTGAAATATTTTTTGTGTGTCGCTAAATGATTGTTTATAATATTGTTGAAAATTTTAGTATTGTAGCGTTGAATTGCTCGTTGTGATATTGCTGAAATATTATCTACAATAATGCTAAAATATTTCCAGAAATTTTGAAATATTATTTGTATAATTTATAATATTCCCTACAATAATGTTAAAATATTATATACATAAATGTTGATATATTCCCTATAATAGTTCTGAAGTATTTTTTATAGAAATGCTAAAATATTCACGGCATAATGCTGCAAATATTCAACATTACAATGTTCTCTATAGCATTGTAATGATTCTCAACAATATTGTAAGGTTATCAATAGCACTGTAGTCTTTCTCAACAATATTATATGGTTCTCAATAGTTAGCAACATGGTAAGGTGTGTACTATAAATGCATGTCATCCTACTTATATCTCTAAATATTATTGTAATTATTCTTAATGAAAATTTCTATTGTAGAGATTCATTCACATTGCTACTACTATTAGGAAACATATAGAATCAACATTTTAAGACAATTGTCTTGGGAAAATAGGAGAGAGAGTACTCTAATCTTGAATATTAACACTAAGATAAAATATGAGCTTTGCATCTTCCATTACATTGTTTACGGTAATCAATGTCTTTTCTTGATGCCCTCATACGCTTGTTAAACTATTTGTCTATGGAATTTTGCAACCCTTGAAGTGGAATCTAGGGCTTGATGGTGCAAAGTGGTTACCTATAACTCTATATTACCTTATTCCACTATCATTTAGATAAAATCAAGAGCTTTGATATGAGTTAAACTAATGAAGAAAGGCACACAAATTGAATATTTAGATTTGAGCTTTGAGGTCAGCAGAAGATCAAGAGAGGCTCATCAAATAGGTCATAGTTTTCATTAGAGACATG
Organism: Pinus tabuliformis; assembly: GCA_031772625.1. Taxonomy (NCBI): domain Eukaryota; kingdom Viridiplantae; phylum Streptophyta; class Pinopsida; order Pinales; family Pinaceae; genus Pinus; species Pinus tabuliformis. The sequence continues at coordinate 230,077,478 of CM062819.1, read as the reverse complement.
ATTTGAGTGTTGTAAATACAATTATATAGATCTATGATATGAGGAAGGCCAGTAGTAAAGGTCATATATTTGAGGAGAGAATGCACTCAATAAGGAAAGCATATCTAAATATGGAGGAGGACCACAAGGAATATCTTATGTTGCAACTAAGGGTGGCACACAATAGATCAAGCCATGATTAAAGAAAAAAAGAGATATATTAAAAAATAGATAAATATGTGCCCTAATATGAAACAAATTGAATCAAGAGTCCACCATGCCCTGGAGCAAATACCATAGTTTTTAGATTTCTTTGAAGAATTCATGAGACAACAAATTTATCTCTATACTAGCACCATGATCTAGACAATTCTAAAGCCTAACAAGTTCAAGATATTGAGTGTTAAATTCTGGTCCATGTTTTGAATGTACAAATGATCATGGTGGTAGATGTTGATTGGAAACCTTAAGTGCAAAGTTCAATTTGAAGAATGATTAGATCCATCTATTATGTGAAGGAGATTGTTAGTACTCCATGATTCCTTTTAGGTTGAAGGAAAAGGGTCACATAGGTAACCACATACAAAGCACGACATCTCCGACAAGAGAGCCTAATTTCAAGTGACCAAGTTCAGATGGCGCAAAATATTCAGTTGTTAAACATTCTTCACAGTTTGATCATCTCTAGTGATGAAGACATGGTGCACATCAACAAAGAAACCCTTGCTGATCTTTCACGACATCTATGACAAACACATGAAACCATTGAGTTTCTTCAACTCGAGTTGAAGCTTCAAAGGAATGAATTGAAAGAAAAGAGTGATAATTTCAAGTCTTTGAACCATCCAGATGATAAGTCATTCATCCCAATAGCTTTAAGTGTCGAAGTTGTTCCAGTTAAAATTTCTTCCAAACCCATCATCAAGCCCTGGGAAGAAATTCAAAATAACAAGAATCGACGAGGCTTAGGATATGTCACTGATGACACCAACTTACATATCCTAGATTATTCCAAGCCAATTAAGTTCTTCAGTGCAGGATTTCTTGCACAACTCACCTCAACAGGTTCTGAGAAAGTTGCAGACAAACAGAATTGCACACGACCTGAAGTTGACGTCCAACCGAAATGTTCTCATTGTCAAAGAACCTGTCATATGGAAGATCAATGTTTTGATCTCCATCCTTGTCACCATTGTGGAAAGCAGAATCATTCCTCATAAAAATGTCGCAACCAACAAAAATCAGCCAGATTGAAGATACATTATGAATGGATCGATCCTTGGGAATGGTTATCCACAGTCAAAAGATTGTCTCAGTTCTACAACCGACTACAATCACATATAGTTCAGCCAACAGTGAAATACTGATGGTACTCTCCTGTCGTTGAACGAGGGAGTACAACAATGAAACTCTCCTACACCTGAAGGGGGGGAGTTCCGAATTCAGATATAATTTGAAGAAGATTTTCTCTCCTTTCAGTTGACAAGTGGGGGAAAATGTCAATGAAAGTGACAAGTGGTTGTTAGACTGAAAGTCTCGACAACATCAGTGAAGCAGCCAGTGGGCATCTTCATCAGCCAATGGGAATTTTCCATCAACAGTGAGCATCAACAAATTCGCCAGTGGGAAATCGAAAAAAAAAGTAGCACTGAGAAACTTTCATCATAACAATAGCAACATTAAGTTGTTTTTCGACATCTTCAGCCAGTGGGCGATCATCATCAGAAAATACACCAGTGGGCGTTTATCAAATTGTGTCAGTGGACACCAGATGCTGTTTTCAAGCAAAGGATGGTTGGATCCTTTTGCGACTTGGCACATGATGGAGTTGTCAAGAATCATTCAGAGATGAATCAGTCATGAAACTGACTTATCTCTTCATATTGCAGTTTCTTCAACATCCAGATTTGGTGGTTTTTTTAGGCAATGTTTTTGAGGATCAACATGAGAACTTGAAAGATGGTTCCTCGTTCTTATTTTGGATTTATCATTGAGGGGGGAATGTTAGCCTCTCTCACAAAACAATAATAAATCCAAAAATAAATAAATAAATTAAATATTACAAGTTAGGAATTTGTGCCTAACTCTTGGGTTGTTCCTCTAAGATAGGAGTTAGTTTAGGTAACTCCTATATTGGTGTTTGTCTGGTGAGAAATTATCTCAACCAAAGGTGTCTAAGATAGCACACATTATCTTGAGACACTGTCTCTCATCTATTTATTTGTAACACTACATTCTTTTAAGAAGAGAGAATACCTGAGGAAGCCATGAGGCTGAAGCCTTTTCCGCCATTATTTGGTGTCTGGTTTCTTATGTGTGCTTTATATATTTGTCTGAGTTAATTTCATTTTCAATAAACGTTTGGTTAGAAACTGGTCTTTTCTAACCAGAAGGATCTCCCTCATTCAGAAAAACTTAAAATTGGGTACTTTGCAAGTACATACAAGATAAAGACTAGATTTGAAAGGATTCTTTGAGAAAATATTTGTTGAAAGTAAAGGAAGATTACTAAGAAGTGAAAATTTGTGATCCTAATACTGATGGGCAATGACGTTTATGCATTTAACAACCGATAACACACACATAGGATTGTCTGGCATATACTTCAGATAAATGAAACCAATTATCGTATAGTGGAAGATGAACATGAAAAATACTCATTCACACAAAAGAAGAAAATACATACAACAAAGCTATAAAATATTCCATTTGCAACTGAAATATCTAGCACACCATAATTAGAGCAATGCAAGATTCAATTCTAATATAGCTGAAACAATACCCATGAATTAAAATATTGTAGAGAAATATAATGAAATAATATACACAACGAGGGAACAAAAATGAAACACAATACCACAAGTAGCTTTGTGAATATCCACTGGCACAGTGAGCACCTTTATTTATAAAAACTAGATCATAGTGACAAGCTTATGATAGCTAATTCATAATACCATCCAACCCCTTATCATTTCTAAACTTTGGCATTAAATAGTCATACAATATTTTAAACATTATGTCCAGATGCAAAGCATCTCTTATCCATGAAATGGATCAGATTGAAAAAAAAATAGGAAATTTAACATACTTATCAGTTTTTTTATGTAATAGAAAAACAAAAAAAACAAGAAAATCTTGACAAATATTTATCATATTACCTTGTCATGATAGTTATCCAAAGTCTAGTCTTTAGAAACATCGACCATACTTTTTGCAAAAAATGAAAAAAGGAAACAACAATAAACCCTACGTTGTGTAGCAACTAGGTATGATTCTTTGTTGGCATAAATCTTCACAAAATTGAACACCTGGTTGATGAATGGTTGTTTGACTTGGATCCTAACACAAAAGCACCTCATTCCACTCATTCTATGACGGCTGGCACCCTCCAAAAACTCATGAAGACCTATGTGCAGTAGTTGCATAGTGACTGCGTAGCGCCTATACAACGGTCCAATGTTTTGGGAATATCTCCCAAAAAATACTACCTGTGGAAAATATTAAGGAGGTTATTGTAGATGATATTTTTTTTAAGATAAACCTCTCTCATTTTCTCCAAATTCTTCCCCATATTCCCATAAAATGCTCTACAAAACAATGACTTAAAACATGAAATTTACGAATTGTGAAAAATGAGCTTTGAAAATGCATTCAAAAATCTTGATCTGTTACACCTGTGAAAAAATGGAAGAGGTAATTGTTATTTGTCCTGTCCTTGAGAAAAAAAACTCTTTTAGTTTCCCAAATTTCTCCTCCATTTGGTCAGAAACCATTCTACAAAATGGTGATTAAAACAGAGTATTTGTGCAACACTTGGGAAGAGAAAACAGGGCTTGTGCAACAGATTCCCAGAGTGAGTGTAAAGCATGTAGATATAATTTAAAATGATGAACATTAGGGGATAGAGGGGATGGAGACTTAGGGTAAATGGGTAGTATTCATACATGATGCACTATGATGGTTTTTAAAGGGGATTAGGATTAGAGTAGGATAGGAAATACAACAATTGTATGGAATGAGGGATGAGGAAATAAGTGAGATGAAAAGGTAGAATAGGGGGATAGGGAAAATGAGGAATATTAGAAGAGGAAAAGAAGTGTAGTATCCCAAAAACCATGCTACTTTGAACAACAAAACCTTGACTGTAGTTGATTTTCAAATGAAACCTTTAACAAACCTTCACTTTGAAAATATACCCCATGACCCAAAAAATTATGACAATGACTCCCAAAGACTCAACACCACTTCACGTTATCAATCAAAAAATTTTACAACCAGATTCATGGCAATTTTCAGGCAGTGATTGGTTGAACTCATGATAGTAAAAATGTTTGTGAGTTCGACTTATTCCATGATAGCAAAATTATGGATTCGAAGACATTCGACAACTAAAAAATAACTTACTCTAACATAGGCTCCATTGGGGATGGTAGCCTCCCTGTGAGGTGCCAAGAATGTCAACGCAAACCAGAAGCCTATCCATTGGGCAATGAAATCAATGTACAAAACTGAAAAAATGATTAACAGATTGAAAAATTTAATTGACTGAACTGATTGACATAAACTTATCTAACATAATGTCTTATTTATGGTAGCAAAGTGTTGAGACAGTAGGTCCTTCACTTCGGGATTCAAATCCCAATGATAACTACCCACACTTGCTGAAGATATATATATACACTCATGTGAGATGATCCCTCCAATGTAGCTAATCAAGAAAATGGATACTTACTCGAATTCTTCTCACACCCTCTGTAAGTAGAGAAAAAGATGTAAATGCTTGCAACTTAATATGAAGCCTGAGTCTAAAACATGTGTTGACAAACAAAACGAACTCCACCTTTTCTGATGCTTCCAAAAGACTAACCAAAGGATCTTGAAAAACATGAAGGATTGATTCTTGTTGATCAACAATTGGAGAAAAATAAACACCATTCCTAACTGTTGGTTGTTCTTGTTCTATGTTATCAGTTTCAAGACCACTCTCAAAATAAATGGTAGCAGTTTGTTTATCAATCTTGCCATGTATGTCAGAGAAAGGAAAAGTTTCTTCTTGAAAATATTCAATTGAGGTAGCCACATCAAAAAAAATGTCCACATCCATGGGGTCTTCAATAACTTGCTTTTCATGATTTTCTTCGTTGGTTGTAAACTGAGACAAGGAATGACATGAAGAATAAATTTCTTCCTCCGCCTGAACATTATAGCAACTATCCTCTACCATTTCCTCCTACTGTTGGAAAGGATTCTCATACTCTTGATCATGAAAAGACGAACAAGACTGCTGTAAATTATCATCAAACTCAGAGGATGGAACATGACTATCATAATTAAAATCCTGTTGGGTTTCATTTTCATCCAAGAGAGAGGCTACCATTTCTTCTTGGTGATGAAAGGGATTGTCATGAAGGGCCTCTACAATTTCCTCATCCATGAACTCATTATCTTCATACAAGTTTTCCAAAATTTCAATCAAACTCTCAAAATGTCCACAAAAATTTTGAACCAACGATAAAGACGGATAATATTCCTTAAATTTTTCAAAGAATATGGTATGAAAACGCTTTAAAGAACATAAAATAGTTGCTGGTAATTGTTCATACCATGACCTTGCCTTTTATTCCAAAGTAGCCATGAACATCTTCATGAGAAAATCTTCATGCCATTCAACTTTAAGCCTTTGTGAATGCATATGAAATTTTATGAGATGTAAATATGCATCATCACCCTTCTCATCTTTGAACTTTGGAAAATACAATTGCCAATCTATACAAGGCATGCAATTTGGAATCTTGGAATGCGATCTCGATTCATGGAGGGATACCTCGCAACTGATTTCATTTTGAAAATGTGGAGACACCAGTGGAACTTGAAAATCTAAGTTTTGCTTGATTGGAGTCACCAGGTGAATGGTTTAGCCTTCCTAAGTCTGGCTATTGTCCACCATCAACAACCAAATCTAAAACTTTGAAAATCTTTCCCATGGAATATGAAACCCTTCAGTCCCCGACAATGATGCCACTATGTTAGCATTCCATGGTTTCTTTAAGGCTGAAGGAAAAGGGTCACATAGGTAACCATATAACAATTTTTGTTAGAAACTGGTCTTTTCTAACAAGATGGGGCTCTCTCATTCAAAAAAACTTAAAATTGGGTACTTTGCAAGTACATACAAGGCATAGACCAAATCTGAAAGGATTCTTTGAGAAAATGTTTGTTGAAAGTAAACAAAGATTACTGAGAAGTCAAAATTTGTGATCCTAATACTACTGGCCAATGTTGTTTATGCATTCAACAACCAATAACACACTCATAGGATTTCCTGGAATATACTTTAGATAAAGGACACCAATTATCATTTAGTGGAAGATGAACATGAAAAACACTCATTCACACAGAAGAAGAAAAGACAGACAAAAAAGGTATAAAATATTCCATTTGCAACATAAATATCTAACACAAAATAATTAGAGCAATGCAAGATTGAATTCTAATATGGCATAATCAATACCCATGTACTAAAATATTGTAGAGAAATATAATGAAAGAATAAACACAAGTAGGGAACAAATCTAAAACATAGTACCACAAGTAGCTTTGTGAATATCCACTGGCACAGTAAGCATAAACACCTTTATTCATAAAAACTAGATCATAGTCACAAGCTTCTGAGAGCTAATTCATAATACCAACCAACCCCTTCTCATTTAAAAAATTTGGCATTAAATAGTCATACAATATTTTAAACATTATGTCCAGATGCAAAGCACCTATTATCCATTAAATGGATCGGATTAAAAAAAAATAGGAAATTTAACATACTTATCATTTTTTTCTTTAATAGAAAAAAAAACAAGAAAAGCTTGACAATTTTTATTATATTATCTTGTCATGATATTTATCCAAAGTCTAGTCTTCAAAAACATCGACCATACTTTTTTCATAAAATGAAAAGAGGAAACAACAATAAAGCCATGCGTTGCGCATCAACTAGGTATGTTGCCATGTTGGCGTAAGTCTCCACAAAATTGAATACTTGATTTATGAATGGTTGTCTGACTTGGATCCCAAATTAGCATCACCTCATTCCACTCAGTCTCTTATAGTTGGCACCCTCCAAAAACTCGTGAAGACCTTTTTTTTTTTTTCTAAGCAACACTACCTACTTTTGTATTAATATTTACAGCTGAAACTTTACATTCGAGATTTCTTGCTGCCCATGTCCATGAGTGGCTCCATGGGCAGCTGTGACATAGTCCAAAAACCCGTTACATCTCTGTAAAACCCCCCAACAAAAGTGCCTAAACATCTCTGTAAAAACCACCAGCAAAAAGTCCCTAAACATCTCTGTAAAACCCACGCATGGGCAGAGTTTGCCAATTGGATACAGGGCATGTGGTTATGGCCCAAAACAAAAAAGCTACTATCCATAACGGAAGAGAAAACAAGTGACAGCGGAGGACACATAAGACTCAGTAACATCATAGAACAGAAAACACTAGAAAGACCCACGACAACAGGAGAGATAACCGAACTGACCACGATCCCACACGCGTCCAGGCAGAATGCGAGAGAGCCACCTGGGCCTAGTCCTCGGTCGCGTCTTCCTCCGGCTCGTCCTCGGGCACAGCCTCACGAATCCAAGCCCAACCATGTCCCTCTGGTAAGCCGTCCATGAAGGCTGGCAATTCAGGTTCGCGCAGATGGCTGGATGGGTGGTCGTGCTCCAGCGGTGCAGAGCCCCTTGAGCTTGAAGCCTCCCCCATTGGCCTCTTACCTTTGTCAATAGCTCGACCATCTTCCGCCAGAGCCTGAGGCAATCTTCCTTCTTGCTCCAGGGGAATTCCTTCCTTGTTGTCCAAGGGATTTTCCATTGCAGGTGGCCGAGGCAAGCCATCCTCATTCTCCTCCGGGATCCTGGTGAATAACACAGATATGTGGGCATTGATACCCAAATTTTCTCTGGAATTGCCCAGAGTGAAGATGACTGAGCCAAACGCCGGTAGCCTTGGCTCGCCATTGTTGGACCCTCCAGCTTCCACAAATTGGCTAGCCTGCACATGAGGAGCTCCCACACGTCGATGGCAGTAACAACAGCAGCAGTGGTGATGTAAGTCAGCTGCAGGCCCGCGAGAGGATCTGGCTCGCCCCAAGCCTCTGCCTCTACGACATGGCAATCTCTCCCGCACCATTCTTCCAGTAACCTCTTCCTCAGACAGAGTTCCTTTCCAATTCGGCTCAGGGTAGCAAACAAATGAATGCAGGCATGAACCAGGGAGGACCAGCAGTCGGCCAGCCTCCCCCAATTCCACAATAACCCCGGAATTCTCAGAATGCTGAGCATGAACACCATAGCTTTGGGTATCAACTGCCCCCAAATCGCATTTCTTATCGACCCCCTCATTCCTTCGATGTGCTCCCGCGTTGAATGCGGCCATCAACCTCAGCTATGGTTCCTGCGCCTTCATTAAGGCTGATGTTCTGCATTGCTTGGCGAAGGGAGGTGGCGGCGAGGAGCCTTAAAGAACTCCGTCCGTCGCGTGTCCTATCGACCGTGGCAAGTGGCCCTTCCTGTCTATGCGAGGTGGCACCCGCATCCGGGGAACTCGTGAAGACCTTTGTACAACAACTGTGCAATGATTGTGTAGCACCTGTACAGTGGGCCAATGTTTTGGGTATATCTCCCAAAAAGTAATACCTATGTAAAAATATCAAGGAGGTTATTGTAGATGATATTTTTTGAAGATAAACCTCTCTCATTTTCTCCAAATTCTTCCCCAACTTCCCATAAAATGGTCTGCAAAAAAAATGACTTAAACCAAGAAATTTATGAATTGTGAAAAATGAGCTTTGAAGATGCATTTAAAAATCTTGATTTGTTACACTTGTGAAAAAAATGGAAGAGGTTATTGTTTTTTGTCCTGTCCTTGAGAAAAAACACTTTCAGTTTCCAAAAATTATCCTCCATTTGATCAAAAACCATTCTGCGAAATTGTGACTAAAACAAAGTATTTGTGTAGCACTTGGGAAGAGAAAATAGGGCTTGTGCAACAGATTCCCACAGTGATTGTGAGGCATGCGAATGTGATTTGAAATGATGACCATTTGGGTATAGAGGGGATGTAGACTTAGGGTAAATGTGTAGTATTCATACATGATGTGTTATGATGGTTTTTAAATGGGATTAGGCTTAGAGTAGGATAGGAAATACAACAATTGTATGGAATGAGGGGTGATGGAATATGTGAGATTAAAAGGTAGAATAGGGGGATAGGGAGGATGAGGAATGAAGTGTAGTATCCCAAAAACCATGCTGCTTTGAACAACAAACCCTTGATTGTAGTTGATTTTCAAGTGAAACCTTTAACACACCTTCACTTTGACAATATATCCGATGACCCAAAAATCTATGATGATGACTCCCAAAGACTCAACACCATTTCACGTTCTCAACCAAAAAATTTGACGACTATATTCATGGTTATTTTCAGGAAGGATCGATCGAGCTCATGACAGTAAAAATGTTTGTGAGTTCGACTTATTCCATGACAAAAAAATTATGATTTCAAAGAAATTCGAAAACTAAAAACTAACTGACTCTAACAGATGCAATTGATGACCTTGGCACAACCTAAAGGGGTGATTTAAATGTTTATCTATCGACCGAGGAGGCACAAATATTCTATGAAAAAGAGGGCCAAGCCAACCAATATTAGAAGTTACATTTTGAAGAGACAAGTACTCCTCAAGTTTTATGCAAACTATGTGAGAGAAGCATGATTAGTGTGAGATCTAATCTTAGGTGAAAGGAGAGTGTTGAGAGCACCAAACTGTGCAATAACGATGTTTGGAACAACTAAATATTCCACCAACTTACTTTTTGGAGAACCAATTGTTTGTTCCAAATCTACTTAAAAAATGTGGGTAGATCAAAATTTCATGAGCAAGGATCTATAATAGAGAGTTGCAACAAGGAAACATAGGTCATATATTATCTTGATTTCAAATGATAAAATTAGGTAGAAAAATGATCTCCAAAAATCTGAATCAAACAAAATGGAAGAGAAATTAACCCGATCCCAAGATTATCAGAATTTATCTGATACTAATGAAGTGGGAAATCCCATGATGAGGATTTCCCACTCATGAGCAATGTTCAACAAAAAAGAGTGTGAAATAAAACCTCTCACTTATTATCATTAAACTAAGTAAACACTTATATAGTTGTACATCAAGAGAACTACCTCAACAACCTAAGAGGTACATGCTCATCCGAATAATAATAACTAGCAATTAAAGAAAATAATAGAGATAATTAGAGATATGATCTCAACTACTCCATTAGAATAGCAAACTAAAAGGCTTTGTCTCACCAAAATTATAATAACAGACTACTATCAAAATATTAAGAAGAAATACATATGTTGCAGTTGTCGGGTGTAAGAATTGTTACTTCAAACTAAGGCAACAAGTCTGCTCACATTAATTGTCAATCTAAGTAGGCTCAATTTTTACAAGGCTATCATGAAATGTTTATGCAAGAGAAATGATAACTAGCATAATGAATATCAAACCAAGGTTGTTGTAAACTCACTCTCAGCAAACACTCAAGTTTTTACTCTCTTCAACACAATCTTCAATTCCTAAAAAAGAGTCACATAATCGAAAAATAAATCACTTTGTTACATGACCACACTCATTCATAAACATCATTACTATAAACCATTTGATCACCCAATCAAATTTTGAACACACAAATTAAAAATAATTGTAACCCTCATCCAATATGTAACAGAAAAGTAAATAACTTATTGCTACAATAATAACAGGGATCGGTCTGGGACTTATGTTGTCACACCATTCAAAAACTTTTTGCAATCAATAAATCATAAATAAAATTGACAGTAACAAAAATCATAACACCGAGAAGGATTAATATAAATAATTATTATATTCTACTTAACTAGTGATCATTACTAAAAAGGAGGGCCCTTCCTCGCCAGCATGGGTTGGTGCAACAAATAGATGCAAACTACTCAAGAAAGGTATAATTCCACAAGGTTGAGATTTTCATTAAAAAAACTTTAGGATTACAATGCTTGGTGCTTTCCCCTTCTTTCCAACCTTATATGTCTAATTCCTTTCGTTTCCCCTGCGGGCAGAGAGCTCTCTTCTTTATAATTTTTAATACAATAGGAAGATCATAATGAGAATTTTCAATTCTCATGCGATCTTAACATGTGGGTGAATTTCGGTAATTCATACAACGATTTCCATGGTATGGGTAAAGTTGTAATAGTTTCCTTTAATTACAGTGATTTTGTAGAAAATCTTAACAAAGTGATCTCTATGCTCCATAAATATATCTTGGTGGTTGAATTGGCCTTGAATCGATGTGCTCATAGATATGGTCCATGTGACTAATTAAGGAAGGACAACATTCCCAAGGAAACTTTTCATGTATCAACTACATTTAACAGAGCCTTTGTCCCAAATTGATAAAGGAAACATAAATCACAATCTTGTAACAACAACTTCAGCAAACCACTTAACCCTGAAACAACCCATTTGTTAGTTTTATAATAAAAATTGCCTAAGAAAGTAATTCCTATGCTAAATTATAAGTAGAATTAGACTAAGAAGGTGACATATAGAAAAGAACATACTTAGGTGAATAATGGCTATTAAGGTGGTGAAATGTGGCCTCATTGGTAAAAAAGGAAGAAAAAGGCCCTAAGATAGTAAATGTAAAAAGGTAACAATTCCAGGACCCAACAATACCTAAGGACTAAAATATCTGTGATAAGATTAAGGACTAATGTCACACACCAAGCTACCTACTAGGGCATATGAATAGGCATGTAATCTAATTTTTCTAGGATTTTACTTTCAAATATGTTTTTTTGTGGAAATGGTAAACATGGATAATGCATTCTATTACAAAACACACTCATATACATGAACTTAGTTGCAAAATAACACCATTTAAATTGTTATTCACCCAAACCATATGAAAAATACATGCTCACTTATAGAGGAAACATTTAAACTTAAAAATTATTTACGTTTTTTAAAGAAAAAATTGTTAGTTGTAGACCTCAGATGTTCCACCCAGCCATAGACCACTGTACTCATAATATCTTTGTAATGAGTCACTCCCAAGCTAGGGCCTTGACTCCATATGATCAATGGCATACCTACAATCAAGTATACACCAATACTGCCATAACCAGGTCAATGTATCAAACCCAGTAGCCTCCTAACAAGCTCCACAACTCAAGAAGTGCACCCCCTTCTCTACACCTACAATCCACTAGGCTACATTACCACCCTTCCAGGGTGTCCAACTCAGCTAACAAGGGATGTTCCAAAGAATTGTTGTTTCCATGAGTTTTTACTATCTCATCGGTCTTTAGGTACCTGTTGATAGTCCTAAATGACTTCATCAACATTGGGGAAACCATCCGGTCAGGATCTTAAATCAAATCCTTTTCTGTTTGGAATGATGGCTCCGACTAGGATTTTGGGACCAGTTTCCCTTAACAAATAAACTATGTGGAATATAACAAATGAGATATACTTATTCTAACATGAAATAATAAGCTAAAACAAGAACTAATAAACTAACACTAAAATCGGGTAGTTGATAGTACATGTGTTAGAATGATATAAAAATTGACATAATAATGTAGATCACTATGCAACTATAAGATTAAGTCGATGAAAGAAAATTAATTTAATTAAATAGTTAATTAAATTATTTAAATTAAATTAATTTTGTTGAAACATCACATATACTGAGATCTCGTTGTTCAAAAATGCATTTTAGATTTCAATCAAACATACCAATAGTGATAATGAAATATCGATTAATATACATCCAATGTGAACATAAATTAGATCAACATTATATTCTAAGCAAATATACAAAGAATAGTAGTACCCGATACACCATAGATCTGCTCATCATAGAAAAGCAAGTGGTTCAACTTTGATATTAAGAAAAACTTAATTACAATAGTGCAACTTAAGCCTCCTTTTTACAAAAATTCAGAACCCCGTCTCTATCTTAGAGAGGGAATTTATAGTTTTACAATAAAATATAAAGATAGAAAGAAATAATAACTCCTTGAAAACTCATGAACATAAGTAAAAATGAGGGACACATTCAGAAGTGGTTGCAACAAATTCAGAGGACGATATTTTGTTGTCGCAAATTAAAGATTCGATAAGATTGTTGAGCTTGGAAGGGAACTTTTTCTTAATCCACATTTGACCTGTGAATATAGTGTTTTTCAAGGCTAGAAGCATCTGAGTGGAGAAATTTGTAAGGAATTAGAGAAATAGCTATTGACTATGAGGCTTAACTAGGATCCTGTAGGTTTTAACCCCATACAAAAATTACCTGCATACAAATTCTAAAAGTAGAAAATAAACAATGGCGAGAGCATAACACATAAAACAAATATACACAAAGATTTTCCCCTGGATCCCAAAATCAAGACTACCATATTGATCTTTCATTATGTTCTTTTCAATGTTACAATACATACATACATACATACATACATACATACATACATACATACATATATATATATATATACATGTCGAAGCATCCATAAACCCCAATCCGTTAACCCTAGATTAGAACATAACTGTAGTTCCCTTGATCAGATCTACAGAATACCATGGACCATGTGTGAAATCCATGCACAAAACCATAGATAGGCCCGCCCACCTAATATAGGGTCCAAAAAAAAAATTCCTAGGGTGCTGGCCCTAACCCCGTAGAGGGGGGCTATCGCCCCCCTCAAACCCCCCGACAGGGGGGTTTACTGCCCCCCCCCCCCCCCCCCCCACGAGCCCCCCACTGTGCCCAGCGCAATGAAGGCATGCCTCCACCCGCCCTTTAACCCCTTGGCTTAACTACTGGGGCTAGTCGTGGAAAGAATATAACACAACCCAACAGATCCACCAATGATGCTCAAGCATGAATTTAGTTAGTTGTTCAATTATCTCGAAAATGTTCTTCGAGCATTTTGGCCATGTTCTAGTCAATGAATTAATGTTAGGAAAAGAACCTTCAGGATAACTCAGGATAAGATTTGACTGAAATAAGTTATCACTGATGGATTCAATGATATTGTTGGAAATATCTCGGGTCTCGTAAATGACCGCTTTAGCATGTTTCATTCAAATTTCCCATTCCCTGAATATAATGAGTTTATGGGCTTCTTCAATTTTGGGTAGGTTAGGAGTTATAGCCTCTTCACTATCCTGCCATGTTAAAAGCCTGAGAGATTTTCATCCATTTCTTCAAAGTAATTCTTCATATATGATAAATGATTAAACAAAGAATCAACGACCTTGCATTGGTCTTGAGATATTGTGAATTTATGGAACAGATTGTTTGTTGTTGAGAAAGAAGAGCGTTTAATTATTTGGCCTCCCTCTTGAATTCTGCTAACTCAGGATTGACATGCAATTGGTCAATCCTTGCTTGCATTTCTTGAATTTGTCTGTCTCTAACCTATATATCTGTATCATATTGGACTTTGAGAGAATCAAACTTCTGTTGTAGTATTGTTACTTGTGACTGCCAATGTTCAATAACCTTTCGTTTTTCAACTTCAAGGTTTTGCTCTTGTAGGGTGATATTTTCCTCTTTTTCCTTAAGAAATTGTTGCACTTCTGTAACTTTGTCAATAGTGGCTGAGGCATATGCGCCAGTGAATTGAGAGGGTTTGCCCAATTCATATGTAGGATTTGTTGTAGAATCTTTCCATAAGATCCCAAAGGAGGAAACATTTCTAGAAACTAATGCTTGTGACTGATCAAGATTTATCTTTTCCCTTTCTCTTTTTACTACAACCTTATGTTGAGGATTATATAAGATATATAACGGAAGGATCTACCAAATGTTTAAAACAATCTTGAAAGACGGAAAAGGAGGGATAAATTCAACATCCTTTTCACCAAGGGATTTTTTAGTAATCTTCTTTGTTTTTGTACCCTTCTCGGGATCCTTTGGAGTATCTTGAACATTCATTCGCTGTGTAACCTTAGTAGTCTGGGGCTTATTTTTAAAATTGAGAGCTTGACTAAACACTTTCCAAATCTCATATAATATAGGATCAATCGCACACTCTTCTTCTTGAGAAGAACATGAACCCATTGTTCCTTTAGTCTGGGGGAGACCGGTTGACTGAGAAGAACTAGTAATCAAAATATCTTCACTTACAATGTTATCCTATGGCATTTGAAATAAATCCATAGGGAGATTGGCTATCCTCGAGGCTCTATATTGTGGAAATTGGGCCTTTTCATTAGAAGTAAATTTCTCCTCTTCTCTTTTCAGTACTTGGGAATAAGATGAAGAATACTTAAATAAATCACCTAATATGTTAGGCTCATGAATGAATTGTTTGATATTTTGTGAAGCTGTGAAATTATTAACTACAAAACTGGGGTCATACTGTCTATTAGGTATAGTAGGTAAACTAAGGGCTTGAATAGCTTGGATTTATATCTCTGCATTCTTATAGTTAGCGAAAGAAAATATACCAAACTTGGCTAGAAAGGTAGGCCACATTCTCTTATTTGAATATTTCAGGGCTTTAGAAATACCCTGTCCAACATTTTGGTAAGCCACTTCCCTGCTCAAGAGTTTATCAATAATATACAATGCAAAAACATGAGGGTTGTCCAAACTACCAAAAACCCTAATTTATGTAAAATATTCCTCACCGAACCAATTTCGAACCCGTTTAGGATCATCTTGAGCGTTTGGGGACATCCAAGGTGATTTTGAACCAAAAATAATTTGATAAGATGGCAATTTGACTATGTGACAAATTTGGTAAAAACGTTGATGATACTTTGATTCCCATAAAACATAATGATGCAGATGAATGGGCTTTGGATCTTGAAGGGTCCATTTCCAGCCCATAGAAGAAAAATCCATTTAGAAACATAAGGCATCCATAATATAATCAAACTTATAAAAAGGAGGGACTTTGTTTTCATAAATGTTGCGCCCATTCCTAAAGGCTAGAACATGGGCAACCATGTTATTGGAAATCATAGTAACCCAATCGAATATAAACCCCTCAGAGGCTCCATCTGTCAGAGGCACCAAGCCATCATGGAATTTTGACACATTAGGTTGTGCCTGCAACCTACACATCATAGAAACCACTTGGGAAAATGGACTAGAAAGAAAGTCAACGACATACCTACCAATTTCTTTTGATTTATGCTTGTTTGAATATTTTCTCCACTGTCTAATATTCTCTGAAGGATGTCCATGTTCCTTGATGAAAGCATCGATATAATCCTTGTCGTATTTGTACGGTGGGCCAGGAAAATGGTAAATTCTTTGTAAATATTTGATGGTGAATGACCAAATGAGTGTTCCTAGCTTGTTAGCGAAAATATGCTTGTCAACAATATTCAAATTTTATACTACCCATCGAACTATATCAGTATAAGGAAAAATCGGTGGCATAGTCACTATCCTATGCAGGAAAGAATTAGTAGAATCACTATAAGTAGCTTCTGAGAACAGAGTGCTATCATATGCGGTTACTATTCTCTGGGTAATTCTAGGCTTTTATTCTTCAAAATAATTGTACATTGCTTCCCAAGAATAATTCCATACATCTTTAGTGAAAACCGTATTGGGGAATAGTCTTAATCCTAGTATATTTTCATCAATTTCTTCAATGAAAGGGCCATAATGTTGTGAAGATTCTTTTTTCTTAGCTTTCTCTCCCCTCTTCATTTTGTCGTAATTTCGGGAATCAGATCTTTCCTGTAATGTAGATGGGAAGGATTGGCGAAAATAACCTCCAAACCATAACTCAACACAAATACAATACACTTTGCAATACAATAACTTTCCTTTTTGAATAAATATTATGATATCGAAAAGAATTAAATAAGGAATTTTATGTTTTTGAGACCATTAAAGCCATTACAATCGATTAAATAAACAAGTGGGGAGGCCATGTGACAATTCCATGTTAGATTATTGGGGATAAGATTTTTAGAGCGAAATTGAAATAAAACTACAATGGGATGATCTTCCGATAGGAAAAGTTTCTGATTTTATAACGGTCATGAAAGAATCTCAAAAATCAAGCCTCGATGGACAATGAACACATCTTATTGGAAGTATTGTATCAGGGGATTTATCATTATAAGACTCCAATGAAGCATGGTTCAGAATTGAATTTTTTTTTATCATTATAAGACTCCAATGAAGCATGGTTCAGAATTGAATTTTTATTATTAAGAATCATATATTGGAGAAGACATGCATCATAACTTTTAATTAAAATATGTTCCAATGGAGTAGTACCGATGGAGGTTTTCAGAGGATTTATTATCGGGGGCTTGTATTATTGGAGGTGTAATTTAAATGAATATCTGGTGCAACCAGCTCCGATGGAATATTTATTGTTGAGTTTGCAAAGACGTGAGGGATATGATAAATATTTTTTTAATAAGTATTACGAATCCAGACTTTTTATAATATTTAATTAAATATCAGGGGTCGGGTATCGAAAAGGTTCTTCGTCGTAACTTTTATTTAAAATAAGTTCTGATATAGGGAAGGTTGATAACAAAAATGTCTCTGATAACAAATGAATCATGGGAGTGGGTCCCTCAGACCTTCCTTTCATCGTAATTCTTTTAAAATTGAAACTCTGATATGAAGAGGTCCGATGAAAAGGAAAGTCCGTAAGGCTTTTTCCAAAGCTATATTTATCTGAATTGGATCCTAAAACACTCTCTAAGTTTTCATAAATCTGTAAAATTCAAGCCAAAGTTTCAAAGACTTTCAAAGGTCGAGCTTATTAAAAAAAATCCTTGAACAGTTGTAATTTGTGACCAGCGTGGAGCAAAGAGGACCCTTGGTCAAGCGCGCAGACAGTTGGCCCATGGTAACGTGCGCTGTCACGAAAAAACAAAACGGGAGGTCTTTTTGAGAAATGGGGGAGGTTTCTAATATGTGATTAGTGACAAGTCACTAATCGCATATCGCCAGGAAAAACCCTCAGAGAAGAAAAAGCCCTGAGTGACCTGGATTCGAAAAGTCATAAAACCGTACCAATATCGCCGATTCCGTCAGAGGTGGTTCCAACACAAAAACCAGTAGGATATCGGAAGGGCTTCGAGCAGTAAGCGGTTTCAATCGAGTCTCGCTCGATGCCACATGTCTGATGGAAGAGAGAGAAAACCGCTCACACCTGATGGGTAAACGTCATGTTACTTACCCACCTGATATGTACGAAGACCGTAGGATTTGGAGGCCCTAGATCGACGATGGAAATGTGATCCAATGGATGACCGGATTCAACGGGGTAAACAGGCTGAGTTGTATAACGTTTGAAGTTTGGCATGAACGATGAGTTGGTAGAAGAATCATGTTCATGGGAATTCTGGGAGTTAAATGAAAATAATGGCAGTTCGAACATTTCCAAGAGAACTGACACTTAGTTCGTTATGAAACAGGTGGCCACCTCCCTGTGAGGTGTTACAAAGTGATGATGACACAGAACAGAGGAATTCGAACGGATACAAGCAAGAGAACCAGAACGTCGAGAAGTGGAAACGAACAGTCAGAAAGCAGATTGGCTTTAAAGCCACGGACTGACAGAGAGAGAAAAAAGAAGCAGTGAGAAAAGCGAGTAAGAAAGCTAAGAGTAGAGAACATAGAAAGTAAGTCGAGCTGACTTGCAGAGCAAAGGCAACATCGAGACAGAGCCAGACAGAGTCAGAGAGTCTGTGTGCTCCAGAGAAGGCTTGAGAGGTTCAAGCGAACTCCTCTATATATGCCTGTCATGTATGAGTCTCAGATTGGGCTCATACTACTGTGACTAGTAGAGGTCGAGTTTTAGTAAGGAGAGTCTATGTACTCCAGAGACTTGGGGGATCCAAGTCCAGTCCTACTGATTTATATCTGCTGTGTGAGACTCAGATTGAGCTCACTATTGTAAAAACTCTGCTTTGAAAACATAATATAGAGGCCACCACTGAAGGCTGGACCAGGAGATGTAGCCCAGGAGCATGGGGTGAACTCCTTATTAAAATTGTTGTGTTTACATGTTTGCCTGTTATATTTTCTCTAACTGCTTCAGTGTTTATGTATTTCGCAATCTTATCGATCCATTGCATAAAGTAACATAGGCACATCCATGCACATGAGTCTATAATACCTTTAATTCTTTATCTTGGATAAATTCCTGATCAAGTGGTATGAGAGCATCTAGGTTACTAAGGTTAGACAAGCTTGTGATGGATTTTGTTGTTGAATGCTAACTAGATCAAAGCTTAAATTAGGAGAAGGAGAGTTGGTTGAAACTAACCCAGAAATTGAAAAAGTCTATCCTAAGAGGAAAATGTCAGAGGAAAGCCCCTTGGAATCAAACTCTCAGTTCATGGATGGTTTCCTGACCATGAAAGCCATGGTAGAAGAGATGTATAAGAGAATTTAAGAAGGGTAGAGATGAAGATTCATCAAACTCCAAACAAGATAAAGGAGTAGAAGAATCTCTCCTCCATGACCACTCTAAAGGCAGAGGGAAAGAAGAAGAACTTCCCACACCTCCTAGTAGCCCTGAAAATAAAAAGGAAACACTTTTGATTAAATTAGATTTTAAATTTGATTTGCTAATATATGATGGAGAGTTGAATGTAGAGAAGATGGATAATTGGATTAGATAGATTGATGTTTATTGTAGAGTGCAGAGCATCGATTCAGACAAGAGTAAGATTAAGCTGGCCAGCCTACGCCTTGGAGGCACTACCTTGGTATGGTGGGAAGGCAGGACACACGTTGACATGAAGAAGCATGGTAAAATTCTTTCTGTCTAGAGTGAATTTGTTTATGCAATTAAAAAGAAATTCTATCCACTAGCCTATATGCAGCAAGCCATGATGAGCTGGCAAAATGTTTGACAATTAAAAGGACAAAGTGTACAAGGCTACACTCAAGAATTTAGGAAAATAACTTTGATTCTAGGAACTTTAGACTCACTTGAAACTCTGTTGAAGTATATAGGTGGTATACATAGATACTTAAGGCACACTATTCTCATGTTTAATCCCACTAGCATAAATGAGGTATCTGTTTAGGCTACACATCTAGAGGCTAGAGGTAAGAATGTGAACCCAGAAGTTGGGGGATCATCAAAACCCATTGCAAGAAAGAATAAGGATAAGAGAAAATAGAAATGGAAAGAGAGGAAGACAAATACTATACAAAAGACCAAATCTTCATGCACTCACTACAAGAAGGAGGGGCATGATGATGAACACTACTGGATTCTACATTCAGAGCTGAAATCCAAGAAGTACGATAGCAAGAAGAAGAATACTGTTGCAACTATTCAAAAAGATTTTGGGTCAGACTCAGGAGATGAAACAACGATTGCAGCCACAAGTATAAAAGGTAAAAATTCTGAAGCATCTACTAGTAATTCTGCACAATCTACTGATACTGAAGAAAATGAGAGGAAAAGACATGGGATTTTTCACATTCGAGTTATTTCCAAGCATCAAAAGATTGATACTTTTTTTGATAATGGCTCACAAGTAAATTTAATTTCTGAAGCAATTGTAAAGAAGTTGGGATTACTAACCACACCTCACAAGAAACCATATCCATTAGGTTGATTATGTGATAAAGCAAAGCTACAAGTGACTAGACAATGTAAACTTAAGTTTTCTTTTGGGTCAGCATTTGTAGATGAGGTTGAGTTAGATATAGTTCCTTTGGATATATGTGGAATTGTTTTAGGAAGTCCTTACTTGTATGATAGGAAAGCTATTTTCTATAGAGCAGAGAACAAGTATCAACTCGTTAAATATGGAATCAAATATATTGTAAGAGCTCATAAACTCAAGAATAATTATACTCATAAACTCAGGGCAGATGAAAAGAATTGTAAATTCATGTAAACAATTTTTACTGATTGTTGTAAGGGAAAAGAAACCTGATAAAACCAATTTATTTGACGGTTGTGATGCTAAACAACAAGCTGATTTAGAAAAAGTTGTTTCAGAATATGATATACTATTTCAAGAACCTAAAGGTATGCCACCCAAAAAGGAAATAGTACATGATATTAATTTGCAACAAGATGCTCCATTGCCTAACATCGGAATGTACAGGTTGTCTGCTTTAGAGAATGTAGAAATCAAGAATTAGGTACAAAAGTTGCTCGAGAAAGGGTTCATAAGACCTAGCACATCACCATGTGGGTCTCTAATTGTCTCGGTGAGAAAGAAAGATGGCTCATGGAGAATGTGCATTAATTACCAAGCGTTGAATAAAATAACAATAAAAAATCATTATCCCCTTCCTCGCATAGATGATCTATTAGATCAGTTGAAAGAAGCTGTTTATTTTTCCAAGTTGGACTTGCATAGTGGTTATCATAAGGTCAGAGTCGCAGAGAAAGATGCATGGAAGACTGCTTTCAAGACAAAGCAGGGATTGTATGAGTGGTTGGTTATGCCTTTTGGCTTAACTAATGCTCCTGCTACTTTCATGAGAGTAATGAATGATGTACTTAGACCTTTTATTGATAATTTTGTCATTGTATATTTGGATGACATTCTTATATTTAGTAAAACGTGGGAAGAACATTTAAAGCATGTCAAACAGACTCTAGATGTTTTGAAAAGAGAAAATATTTATGTTAAGCTCTCAAAATGCGAATTTGGCAAAACATCTTTGAATTATTTGGGTCATATTGTAGGGGTTGGTGAATTGAGGATAGATCCCTCTAAGGTTGCAGTCATTGTAAACTGGCCTAAACCCAAATTTGCTACAGAAGTTAAAAGCTTCCTAGGAGCAGCATAGTATTGGAGAAAGTCTATTTCTAACTTTTCCTTGATTGCAACTCCCTTACATGCTTTAACATGACTGAACAAGGTGTTTCAGTGGGGAGGGAAACAACAGAAAGCCTTCGACACCTTAAAAGAAAAGATTTGTACATCACCAGTACTAACACTTCCTGACCTTCAAAGACCATTGAGATTGAAACGAATGCCAGTGACTATGCCATGGGAGCAGAGTTGATGCAGCACGGTAAACCCATATGTTATCATTCTGAGACATTTAATTTTGCAGTAGTAAATTATTCCACATATGATAAAGAATTGTATGCATTAGTACAGAGTGTGAAAAAGTGGAAACATTACCTAATGGGCAAAGAGACAGTTATACATACTGATCATCAACCACTTCAATATTTGCACTCACAAACTAAGTTGTAGCAATCAAGACACTATAGGTGGATGGGGTTTCTACAACAGTTTCATCTAGTCATCAGATATAAAAATGGCATACACAATAAAGTTGCAGATATGTTGTCCATACCAATCATAAGTGCATCTACTATACTTAAGCATAATTCAGTATTGCATGAAAGCTACATTGAACAATATGCTCAAGATATAGATTTTAAAGATGTATATGCAACTTTAAGTCATGGAAAACAAGTAGAAGAATTGGATTATCATGTTAAGGACTGAATCTTGTATCATTTTGGAAAGTTATGCATTCCACAAACTGAAAGAGTAAAGATAATTCGAGAAACACACACTTCTATAATATCAGGTCACTTTGGTGTAAGTAAAATAGTTGCACAGCTGCAAAGATTTTGTTATTGGCCAAAAATGAATGAAACCGTTTCTAGATATGTAAGAGGGTGTACTATGTGTGCTAAAAGAAAGCCCAACAATAGAAAACTAGGCTTGTACACTCCACTACCAGTGCATTCTCATCCTTGGGAAAGTGTTTCCATGGACTTTGTTGGAGGACTGCCTAGATCTAGAAAAGGTCATGACTATTTATATGTTGTTGTGGATAGGTTCAGCAAAATGTGTATTTTAATACCTTGTAACAAACAGATTACATCTGAACAAACTGCAAAGTTATTCTTTCGGCATGTATGGGTTCATTTTGGATTATCCACTTCCATTATATCTGATCGAGATACCCGATTTGTTGGGAAATTTTGGTCAAGTTTGTGGGAGTTGATGGACACCAGACTGAAAAATAGCACAACTTTTCATTCGAAAATAGATGGCCAAACAAAAGTGGTCAACAGGACAGTGATCTAGTTGCTCAGAGGCTATTGCATCAAGCATCCCAAGCTTTGGGATGAACATTTATGTTATGTGCAACATTCTTACAACCGAGCTAAACACTCTTCTACACAAATATCTCCTTTTGAGACTTGTTTTGGTTTCACACCAAGGTCCCCCTTGGATTTTTTCTTTGGTAAAGACATAGTAGTCGATGGACACAATGATGTGGACAAGGCAACCAAGTTCATTGAATGAATCCAAGAGATTCACTAGGCAGTATAGGAACAGCTGGAAAAGAGCCAAGCCAAGTACAAGGCAAGGCATGATAAGCATCATATTGGGCATAGTTTCCAAGTTGATGATCAAGTCTGGCTGTATATCAGCAAAGAAAAAATGCAAGGTGAAGGTAAGAAGCTGAAGCCAAATAAGGTATGGACATTTCAAGATACTTGAGAAAATTGGTGAGAATGATTTTCGCCTTGATTTACCAGCTTACATGCACATTTACTCAGTTGTTAATGCAAATAGCTTGAGATTATTTGAACCTTCATTAATTGAAGATCCTGAAGAGCAGAGTCAGTTTCCTTCTATTGATGATATGTTACTTGAATATCTCAATGAGTTATAGAAATATACAGTTCTAGACAGGAAGGTGAGAACTACGCGCAGAGGGGATGTTGAGTACCTCAGAATTGGACTCAAAGGTTCAAAACCAAGTAGTGAAAAATGGATAGAAATTGGGCAAGCAAGGAATCTATACCCTCACTTGATTGCTTAAAAACCAAATTTTGGTGGTCCAAAAGATTTTTCAGTGGGAAGGGCGTGATCCGAATTGGATCCTAAAACACTCTCTAATTTTTTATAACTCTGTAAAATTCATTCCAAAGTTTCAAAGACTTACAAAGGTTGAGCTTATCAGAAAAATCCTTGAACAATTGTAATTTGTGAGTAGCGCAGAGCAACGAGGACCCTCAATCAAGCACGCAGATTGTTAGCCCATGGTAAGTCGCTAATCGCATATCGCTGGACAAACCCCTAAGAGAAGAAAAATCCCCAAGCGACGGGGACCCAAAAGTCATAAAACCATTCGAATATCGCCAATTCCTTAAGAGGCGGGTCCCACACAAAAACTAGCAAGATATCGGAAGGGCTTTGAGCTGTAAGTGGTTTCAACCAAGTCCCACCCAATGCCACACACTGGGTGCCACGCGTCTGGTGGAAGAGAGATAAAACCGCTCACATCAGATGGGTAACGTCATGCTACTTGCCTGCCCGATATGGATGAAGACCATAGGATCTGGAGGCCCTAGATTGATGACAGAAATGTGATCCGACGAATGACTGGATTCAACAGGGTAAACAAGTCGAGTTGTATAAAGTTTGAAGTCTGGCATGAACGATGAGTTGGCAGAAGAATCATGTTTGTGGGCATTCTGGGAGTTAAACGAAAATAACAATAGTTCAAACATTTCCAAGAGAACTGACACTCAATTCGTTATGAAATAGGTGTCCACCTCCCTGCGATGCGTTACACAATGATGATGATGCAGAACAGAGGAATTCGAATAGACAGAGGCAGGAGAACTAGAAAGCCGGGAAGCGGAAATGAACGGTCAGAAAGCAGATTGGCTTTAAAGCCACAGACTGACATAGAGAAAAAAGAAGCAGTGAGAAAAGTGAGTAAGAAAGCTAAGAGCAGAGAACAGAGAAAGTAAGTCGAGTTGACCTGCAGAGCAAAGGCAACATCGAGATAGAGCCAAAGAGAGTCAGAGAGTCTGTGTGCTCCATAGAAGGCTTGAGAGGTTCAAGCGAACTCCTCTGTATATGCCTGTCATGTATGAGTCTCAGATTGGGCTAATACTATTGTGACCAGTAGAGGTCGAGTTTCAGTACGAGAGTCTGTGTACTCCAGAGACTTGGGGGATCCAAGTCCAATCCTACTGATTTATATCTACTACGTGAGACTCAGATTGAGCTCACTGTTGAAATTTTTTTGCTTTGAAAACATAATAGAGAGGCCACCACTGAAGGCTGGAACAGGAGATGTAGCCCAGGAGCATAGGGTGAACTCCTTATTAAACTTGTTGTGTTTACATGCTTGCCTGTTATGTTTTCTCTAACTGCTTCAGTGTATATGTATTTTGCAATCTTATCGATCAGTTGCATAAAGTAACATAGGCACATCCATGCACACGAGTCTGTAATACCTTTAATTCTTTATCTTCGATAAATCCCAGATCATATATTATAAAATCACTTGTTGTTAACTCTTCACATGTGCCTTATAAATAAATAAAATTAATCATAAAAGAAATTAAAGGGTATTATATAAAAGAGTCCCCATTATTTATTAGGGGTTAATTAAAAAGAATGGGGAGTTGTTTTTTTGCTACAACAATTGGTGATACATTGGGTGAAACAATTATCTCTAAATAAAATAAATTTTAAAAGATAAAGGAGTAAGAGCTGAAAAGATCAAAATGCTGGAATTTAGATTAAAATTTCTCTAAATAAAATAAATATCACTCTTTGTAAACTTCATAACCTGTTACAGATAGAAGACTTTATTTAATTATGACAATAATTTATATTGACAACTGTAATGATAAAATAAAGAACTATTGATAGTTTAGCATTAAGATAGAATCTTTTGTCACTGGTAGTGCCACTGCTGCCAGCAGACGTCCATAGCCTCGACAAGGTTACCATTTAACCTAGAAATACTAGTATCCCATCCACTAGAAATTATTTAGAGGAATATCATTCAAATATTTGTTTGTGCTTGAAAGTCGCTGTCCTGACTTGGTGACCAGATATTCAACACCATTCACAAGTAATAATGATATTAAACAAGTTGCCTTATGATGAGACCTCTTGTCTTACATCTTTTTTACTATAAGCCACTATCCTTGCTTGGTAACCAGATATGATAATGTAAATATCATTATTTCCTTATGATTATGGTAAGTTGTCTCTTAATAAGACCCCTTATCCTTCAAGCTTAATATTTTTGAATTACAGTCTAAAAATGATAAATTAATGGATGGGGATGTAAATCGCCTCCTTAAGAGGTGCGGATGACAGTGAGAGGAAAATGATGCTATAACATTTTTGTAGTCTTTAACATTTTAGGATTATGACTAATCATACGACAAAAATGTCCTTTTAATAATTCAGGTTAAAAAGTATAGTAACGAATGAAAAAGAAATAAGAGATTATAGTATTAATGATTTTGAACTTCAACATGATAATCATTTTCTTAACAATTTTCCTTTTTGTGTATGAATTTCATGGTAATGATAGTAAATAAATAAAATAACCCAAGTATAAAGCCAAGAGCGTAACATACAACAAAATTGTACTAAAAACACTTTGGTATATACATATGATTATTTACATATTTACAACAAAGCATGAGTAATCAAGACAAATATTTTTGCAAATTTAGCCCATTTACAGGGAGGGATTCTTTCCTTCCTTGTAAATATTGAAGAATGAAAGTAGATGGGCCAATATTTTCAACGATCTGAAATGGTTGAAGTTAGATTTTTTGAAACTTTGTATGTTTACCTCCTCCTCATGGACATTATCCCATTTCAGAACTAAGTCTCCAATTTCAAACATTTTATTTCTAGCTAAATTTGCATCAGACGATGAATTAATTATGCTTTGATGTTTGGCATGACTTTTCTTTTCCTTTTCTCTCCCTTATTATAATTTGAATATTTGAGATAATATTAATTGAAGAGATGAGCAGGTTTGTTCGTCAATTGATTGTACTAGGGCTAGTGAAGGTAAATCTAAATTAGGAGGTAACACTGTTTCTTTTCCATAAACTAGATAATAAGGAGAAGTTCCTAAAGAAGCTATGTGGGTAATCCTATATGACCATAGAGCAAAAATAAAAGCTTTATGCCAATTCTTTTTATTTTCATCTATGGTTCGTTTTATGATTCTTAAGAGATTTTTATTAGTTTATTCTGCTAAACCATTTCCTTAGGATACTAATTTACATAATACTTAATTTTAAAACCCATTTTCAACACAAATTTAGTAATTAGATTTCCATAAAAGTTTTAAGAGTTATCAAACATGAGAGAATTAGGTAGGAAAAACCTCGTAATTATATGTTGATCAATAAAATCCATGATAGTTTCAGAGTTGACCACCTTCAAGAGAACTGCCTCCACCCATTTAGTGAAGTAATTAGTAGTAGTGATAATATATTTATGTTTCTTAGAATAATGTGGAATGACCTCACCTATTATATCCAAACCCCATTGTTGAAAGGGATACTCAATGTTAATTGGTTATAAAGGAAAGGCCTCTTTCTTCTCTTTCCCTGAAGTTGTCTGGCAAAATTTGCACTTTTTCACATATGCATGGGTATCTTCGAATAAAGTATGTCAGTGATATTCAGCATGGAGAAACTTTTGGGAATTAGTATCTCCACTATAATTTCCACCAGGTGGTCCATCATGTAACTCTTGTAACACCTCTTCAGCTTGAGGTTTCTCTAAGCATCGAAGGAATACATAATCATACGTTTTTTGAAACAAAACATCATTAATGAGTTGATATTGATTAGCTTTCAACCTCAATTATTTTTTTCTCTTTAAAATACAACTCAATAGGTGCATAGCCATTTTTTAAATAGAAAATTAAATCAACATATTTGGATTCGGTATCAACAACACATACCTCATAAACTTGAATATTTTTACCTGAACCATATTTTAATGCGTTGTCAGATGCTCTGGTAACCAACCTGCAAAAACCTTATCCTCTAACAATCTTAGATGGTTTAATTTCAAGGTTAAATTCATGTAAGGATGTAACCCAATTATCTCTCTTTTCTCCTAATTCCTTTTGAATTAAAAATTAACTCACTACAACGAAAGGTACAATCACCTTTGTGTGTGATTTTAAGAGAAAACATCTAAAGCATTTAATAGATTTCAAAATTGTGAAAGCGTGCTTTTCCTCCTTAGAATAATTTATTTCTTCTCCCTGTAAAGTAGAACTATAAAAAGAAATAGGAGCTTCAATTCGTTCATGATTATGTTGATTTAATACTCTTGCATAGTAATGATTGGAGGTAAAAGTGTAAATAAAAAATTCCTAGAATAATCTGGAGATGATAATGAAGGAGCATTAATAATGGTTTGCTTGATTGATTCAAATGATGTTTTTTCATTTTGTCCCTATTTGTAGATTTATTTCTTTCTGATCATATTTTGTAAAGGAATGGAAATCTGTGAAAAATCAAGGACAAAATGTTTAAAAAAATTAATTTGACCAAGAAATTACTGCATGGATTTCTTATTATGAGGCAATGGAATTTCTGATATAGCCTTGACTCTTTCAGGGTCAATACTAATTCCTTCTTTTGAAATAAGGATGCTTTAAAGATTTCCTTCACTAAGTGCAAAGAAACATTTTTTAGGATTTAAGTCAATTCCAAATTTCTTACATCTTTCTAATATTTGTTTTAAGTCATTTAGATGCTTGTTTCTTTTCTTTGAATAGATTGTAATCTCATCTAAATAAACAAAAACTTCCTTATTGATCATACCCTTGAAAAAAATATCCATATCTCTTTTGAATGCAACTCCAACATTAATCAGACCAAAAGGAATTTTTTGATAAGCATAGGTTCCCCATTTGGTTATGAAAGTTTCTTTCAATTTATCTGAACAATGAACAAGGATCTGTTTATATCCTGAATAACCCTCTAAAAATGACATAAGTTCAGATCCTGCAACAATCTGTAGAATTTCTTCCATTGGAGGTAGATGCTCTGTTCAAATTTCTAAAATCTATACAAATTCTAATATCTCCATTTTTCTTCCTAGTAGGAACTAAATTTGACACCCACTTGGAATGTCTAATTGAAAATATAATTTCAGCTTTAAGTAATTTATTCAAATATGCCTTTATTTTTGTTTCAAGATTTGGGTATATTTTCCTAAGTCTATGTTGAATTGGCTTGACATCGGGTAATATTGGAATGGTATGTTGAATAATAGAGGTATCATAAGTTTTCAGATCATCATAACTCCAAGAAAATATATCTTTATACTTCCTTAATAATTGTATGAAGGAAAACCTTTCATTAGGGGAAAGTCTAAGTCCCAAATTAATATTCTGAGGCTTTTCCTCGGACCCTAAATTAACAAGTTCAAACCTTAAAGTACTACTCTAGAGTGTAGAGTTGGTGGATTTTCTGAACCTATCCTTTAGATCATATAAATCTTCTAACTTTCCCACATGTTTAGGTAAATAATTTTCATCGGAAGACTTATTGAGTTGTTTATCATGTTCATATTCATCAATAATATAACTTGAATAAGAACCCTCATAAGTAAAAAAAATTAGAATGTCATTATCATCATTAAAAACTTGCCAATTCGTAATGTTGTCTGGAATAGAAGGGTGAAAAACCAGTTCTATTGAAAACCCACTGGAACTGAAGTCTTATGGAGGTATGCGTTTGGATGCAACCCTGTCCAAAAGGTCTGCACTAGCATTTTGAATTCTAGGAATATGAGTTATAATGAATGTTATAAAATGTGTAGTTAGCCCTTGAATTAAAGACTGATAATGTCTAAGGTGATTAGAAACACAATGGATTGTATTTCTCACTTTCTTTGATGATGATCTTAGAATCACCAAAGAACGTAAGATATTTGACATTCAGACTAATGGATTTCTGTAGTCCTTGTACAAGTGCCTCATATTCAGCTACATTATTAGTGCAATCAAACTCTAGCGTGCAGGCAAGAATAGTTTTTTCTCTATTTGGACTAACTAAATACAACTAGCTCCTACACCACGATTAGACTTAGATCCATCAAAGAAAAGAGTCCAAAACAAATCATTAGGCTTATTTACAAAATAATCTACAATATTAATACATCTTGATGAATCTATTTGTGGAAAAAATTCTACTTGTGAATAAACATAATCAACAAGAAAGGCAGAACGTTGGGTAGATAAACTACCAAAGAACGATTCTGAAAAATAATTGCCCAAAATATTGTTGGTAAAATCTATAAGTTCATTTTCTCGTCTAAATCAGTCATGAAAAACTTCATATGGTTTTCTCTGTCAACTCTAATTTGGTTAGGATTTCCATTATATGGAAGCCATAAGTGTGACCAATTTGTTGCAAAATAACCATGCAAATTTTCGGACCAATCCTTGCTTAATATGAGACCATAAAACTTAGGGATATCAGCTACCAAAATGTTAATAATTTGAAATACTTTAGAATTAGAAGAAAGTCTAATCAATACTTCATTCCTTTCTCCTAAGACTTTGACCTTTGTTCGATCCAACTGAACAATCTATACAACAGATTTATTAGGTGTCACATTTAATTTAAGACATATTGAATATGACATAATATTAGATGAGGCACCAGAATCTAGTAGACAATTGTGAACATTTTTATTAAATATTTCAAAATTAAGAAGAAATGGAGGCATCAGAAGGACTTAATTTATCAATAGAGGCATTTGGTGTCTTATTCTTTCCCTTTGAAACTTTTGAGGTAACAACAAATGTAGTTAAAGGGGACGAGGGGACAACATTTAGGTCATTAAGTAACAATTTTTGCCATTGTTTCAATTTACTAACTTCATACAAGGAAATATTAGCTTTAGTCTTATTCATATCCTCTATAATATTATACTCAATGGCATTAGAGACTATTAAGGTTTTGGATGAAGAAGGTGAAGGAGAAGCATATTTTGAAGTGCTCAGAGAAGGATCAAATGATTGATTTAAAGGTTTTTTGGCCATACCTTTTTATTTTACCAAGCTATTGGGACTTTTTGGGGTTTTATTGGTTGAAGCAGTATATGTTGCTCCTTTACTTCAGATGCTTACTGGGAGGGATTCCTCCTCTTCTTCATTCTCTGAAGTAGTCAAAATAAAATCCCATAAGCCATGAGTTTCGAATATCTATGCTTATTCAGTTTCTTCTGTCAATGTAGTTGTCTCTTCTTCTTCTTACTCTTCATCAGAGTTTGCGTTTGAAATTTGAGCAGGAGGTTAAGGTTGAACATGTTGATTCTTTTTGTATTCAAGCTTTTGTGATCCATAATGAATGAAACAAAGTCTTTCAGTAGAAATCACATGAGAGAATTTTTTGGTTGACATGTTTCGAACCAACAAGTGTGGTTCATCATCATGATCAGATGAAAAGGCATACCATGGCAAAGGCTTAAATAGGCTCTCTATTTAAGCCTTTGCCATGGTATGCCTTTTCATCTGGTCCTAATCATGAACCACACTTGTTGGTTCGAAAAGTGTCGGCCAAAAAATTCTCTCATGTGATTTCTACCGAAAGACTTTGTTTAATTCATGTTGATTGTTTTTGAATGGTCTAAAATATATCTTTGATGATTCAACAACCTACTTTTTAAGTTCCACCATTTTATTTGACACAGTTTTGAGAACCTTTTGCAACCCTTCAAAGTCATAAGGATATTTAGAATTTTTTTTCCTTGGCTCTTCTTTGAAAGAAACCTTCTTGGTATGTTTCCTTTCTTCTGAAGCAGATTTATTTTCAAGAGAAAGTACCCCCTTTCAACAGTTAGAGCCTCTTTCATATTATCAAGAAGTACAATTTTCTGGGATTTATCAACAAACATTGCAATATTTGAAGGAAGAGCATTGATATACCATTCAATTTGGACATCAACACTGGGTCTAGAAGCAATTGGAATTTTATTTAATAATCTATTGAACCTTGAATTAAAATCCTTTATTTTCTAATTTGGGGAATATTTAAGATTTGATAAATCATTAATTAAAGTGACAATAGTTCTATCATCCCAAAACTTCTTTAAAAATTGTTCTTCTAAAGTGTCCCAATGTGTGATTGATCCTGCAAGTAAAGAAAAATACGAGGATCCTGCAAATCCTTCAAATATATAGGGGAATATTATACAAACTACATCTTCCTCTGAAACCCCGTTAAAGTTGATTGCCAGCATAAAATTATGAAGGTGTTCCTCTATAGGTAAACCATCATTTGGATTATATTTTGGTAACCACCTCTCTAGGTGTTTAGGAAGATAATGTAAAGGAGGTGTCATTGCAACTGCTCCTGGATTGTTCCATGGTTTGTTTTCCATTCTTGGATTAGCTCCAGAAGAAGTTGTACTTGATGAGGGGGATGAGGAAGTGTTTATAGTGGACAAATTTTCCCTTGCAGTACTACTGATAACAATAACACTGGTTGATTATGGAAGATGAATATGGGTGGAAGAAGATGATAAAGGGTGATAAGAAGAAGGGAAAATTAGTTGAGAATAAGTGGGGTGAATAGAGGGACTTTGACGTGGAGAGGACAAGGTAATCCCACTAGTTGAAGATCCAGTCCTTGAGATGATTTTATTTTTCCGATGTGTAGGTAATGGAAACTCAAAAGGTTTAACTCCTAATTTCTCACTTTGAGATCGAGTTAAAACTCTAGAGGATCCTAGTGAAGAAGTAACATTGTATTCAGACAATTCAGTTTGAGCGGTCTATTCTCCAGAAATGGAAATCCCTTCCAATTTATGAATTAAAGTTTGTAAGTCAGGAAATTCGACAGGTTGATCTAGAAGAGAAGTGGAAGTTTCACCAATTGGTTTTCTAAGAGATTTAGTGGAAACATGAGCAACTTCAGATCTATAATCTGGGGATTTTGAATGAGATCTAGAATTTGGAGGATATTTTGAGGCAGAATGACTCTTTAAATGGCTTCTAGTTTTAGTATGGGACTTCGTTGACATTCATAGTCAGTATGCTCTCCTTCTAGTGCCAAAAATGTTGATAGCCCTGAATGACTTCATCAACATTGGGGAAACCATTTGGTTGGGATCTTAAATCAAATCATTTTTCGTTTGGAATGATGGCTCTGATTGGGATTTTGGGACAAGTTTCCCTTAACAAATAAACTGTGTGGAATATAGTGGATGAGATATACTTATTCTAATGTGAACTAATCAGCTGAAATAAGAACTAATATTAACTAATACTAAACCTAGGTAGTTGATATTAAATGTGTCACAACAATATCACAATTGACATAATAATGTATATCAGTATGCAACTATGAGATTAACTCGATGAAAGAAAATTAATTTAATTAACTAGTCAATTAAATTAATTTTTTTGAAACATCACATATACTGAGATCGTGTTGTTCACAAATGAATTTTAGATTCCAATCAAACATACCAATAGTGATAATGAAAGATCGATTAATATACAACCAATGTGAACAAAAATTACATCAACATTCTATTTTAAGAAAATAAATAGACAAAGGATCGTAGTACCCAATACACCATAGATCTTCTCATCAAAGAAATCAAGTGGTTCAGATTTGATATCAAGAAAAACTTAATTACAGTAGTGCAACTTAAGTCTCCTTTTTATAAAAATTCAGAACCCCTTCTCTATCTTAGAGAGAGAATTTTTAGTTTTACAATAAAAGATAAAGATAGAAAGAAATAACAACTCCTTAACAACTCATGAACATAAGTAAAAATGAGGGACAAATTCAAAAGTCGTTGCAAAAACTTAGGAGGACGATTGGCCAATAGTTTTTTGTTGCAAATTAAAGATATTGATAAGACTTCAGAGCTCGGAAGGGCACTTTCTCTTAATCCACATTTGACTAGTTAAGATAGCATTTTCAAGGTTGGCAACATATGAATGGAGACATTCGTAAGGCATCAGAGCAATAGACATTGAATATAAGGCTTGACTAGGAACTTCCAATGATGCTCAAGCGTAACTTTAGTTAGTTGTTCAATCATTTGGGAAATTTTCTTGGAGCATTTTGGCCATGTTATAGCTAATGATTTGATGTGAGGAAGAGAATATTCGGGACAACTCACGATGAGATTTGACTGAAGTAAATTATCACTCATGGATTCAATGATATTGCTGGTAATATCTTGGGCCTCATAAATTACTACTTCAACTCATTTCATCTGAATTTCCCATTCCCTAAATACAATGATTTTATAGGCTTCTTCAATTTTTGGTAGGTTAGCAATTTGACCCTCTTCACTATCCTGCCATGTTAAAAACCCTAAGAGATTTTCATCCATTTATTTAAAGTAATTCTTCATATTCGATAACTGAATGGCCAAAGAATCAAGGATCTTGAATTGGTCTTGAATGATATCCAATTTATGGAAAAATATTGTTTGTTGTTTAGAATGAAGAGCATTTAATTATTTGGCCTCCCTCTTGAATTCTGTTAACTCAGGATTGCCATGCAATCGTTCAATCCTTGCTTGCATTTTTTTAAATTTGTTTGTATCTCACCTATATATTTGTATCATATTAGACTTTGAGAGAATCAAACCTCTATTTCAGTGTTATTACCTGTGACTGCCAGTGCTCAGTAACCCTTTTTTTTTTTCAACTTCAAGGTTCTGCTATAGTAGGGTGATATTTTCCTCTTTTTCTTTAAGCAATTGTTTCACTTCTGCAACTTTGTTGATAGTGGTTGAAGCATATGTGCTGGTGAATTGAGAGAGTTTTCTCAATTCATCTGTAGGCTTTGTTGTAGAACCTTTCCATAGGGCCTCAAAGGAGGAAACATTTCCATAAACTAATGCATGTGACTAATCAAGCTTTATATTTTTCCTTCTTGTTTTCACTACAACCTTATGTTTAGGACTGTAGAAGATATCTAACAAATGGATTTCCTCAAATTTGAAAACAATCTCAGAATAAGGAAAAGGAGGGATAACTTCAAAATCATTTTCACGAAGGGATTTTTTGGTAATCTTCTTTGTTTTTGTACCTTTCTCAGAATTATTTGGAGTATCTTTAACATTCGTTTGTTGTGTAACCTTATGGTAGTCTAGGGCTTCTCATTTTTGTAACTGATAGTTTGACTAAACTCTTTCCAAATATCATCTAATCTAGGATAAATCACCAACTCTTCTGCTTGAGAAGAAGATAAAGCCATTGCTACTTGAGGCCGAGGAGGATCAGTTGACTAAGAAGAACCAGTAATCAGAATATCTTCACTTGCAGTTTTCTCTTGTGGCACCTACAATAAATCCATAGGGAGATTGGTGATATTTGAGGCTCTGTATTGTGGAAATTGGGCCTTTTCCTCGTGAGAAAATTGCTCCTCTTCTCTTTTTAGAACTTGGGAATAAGATGAAGACTGCTCAAATAAATCCTCTAATCTATCAGGCTCATGAAAAAACTGTTTGATATTTTGTGAGGTTGTGAATTTTTTTACTACATCACTGGGGTCATATTATCTATTAGGTACCAGTAGGCAGACTAAGGGCTTAAATATCTTGGATTTCTATCTCTGCATGCTTATGTTCAGCTAAATAAAATATACCAAACTTGGCTGGAATGGTAGGCCACATTCTCTTATTTGAATCTTTCAGGGCTTTAGAAATACCTTGTACAACAGTTTGATAAACCATTTCCCTTCTTAAGAGTTTATCAGGAATATATAATGAAAAAACATGAGGGTTGAAAAAACTACCAAAAACCCTAATGTATGTAAAATATTCCTCACCGAATCAATTTCCAACTCGTTCAAGACCATCTCGAGCCTCTAGGGACATCTGAGGTGCTTTTGAACAAAAAATAATTTGATAAGATGGAAATATGACTCTATGAAAAATTTGGTAAAAAAGTTGTTGATAATTTGATGCCCTTAAAACATCATGATACCCACGAATGGGCTTTGGATCTTGGAGAGTCCATTTCTAGACCATAGAAGGAAAATCCATTGAGAAACGTAAGGCATCCATAATATAAGTAGACATATAAAAAGGAGGGACTTTGTTTCCTA
Source organism: Pinus tabuliformis (assembly GCA_031772625.1). Classification (NCBI taxonomy): domain Eukaryota; kingdom Viridiplantae; phylum Streptophyta; class Pinopsida; order Pinales; family Pinaceae; genus Pinus; species Pinus tabuliformis. Next base: position 230,041,548 of record CM062819.1, on the reverse strand, counting down.
ATATAAGTAGACATATAAAAAGGAGGGACTTTGTTTTTATAAATGTTGCACCCATTCCTAAAGACTAGAACATGGGCGACCAAGTTACCCCTCTGAGGCTCCTTTTATCAGAGGTATCTAGTCATCGAGAAATTTTGACACATAAGGTTGTGCATGCAGCCTACACATCATAGCAGCAACTTGGGAAAATAGAGCAGCAAGAGAGTCAACGACATACCTACCACTTTCTTCTGCTTTAGCAGCATCACTGAAAGCAGCTTCTAAGACTAAAGTGTTATCATCTGCGATTATTGTTCTCTGGTAATTTTGGGCTTTTCTTCTTCAAAATAATTGTACATTGCATCCCAATAAGAATTCCCTGCATCTTTAAAAGTGCAAACCATATTGGAGAGTAGTCTTGATCCTGATATCTTTTCATCAAATTGTTAAATGAAAGAGCTAGACTGTTGTGAAGATGCATTTTCTTAGCTTTCCCTCCCTTCATCATTTCGTCGAAATTCTGGGAATCAGAGATTGCCTGGAATGTGGATGGGAAGGATTAGTGAAAATAACCTCCAAACCAGAACTCAACGCAAATACAATACACTTTGCAATACAATAGCTTCCCTTATTGAATAAATATGATGATATCGAAAAGAAATATATAAGGAATTTTATGTTTTCGAGACCATTAAAATCGATCACATACCCAAGTGGGGAAGCCACGTGACAATGCCACGTCAGATTATCGGGGATACAATTTTCGTCGAGTGATTGGAATAAACTTACGCTGGGACGATCTTCTGATAGGAAAGGTTTCCGATTTTATGATGGTCATGAAAGAATCTCTACGATATAGGGAAGGTTGAATCATGGGAAATTCCTTTCATCATAACTATTTTAAAATTTAAAATTCGATATGAAGAGGTCTGATGAAAAGGAAAGTCCGTAAATGTTTTTTCGAAGTTATATTATAAAAGCGCTTCTCGTTAACTCTTCACATGTCCCTTATAAATAAATAAAAGAAATCATAAAATAAATTAAATAGTATTAGATATAAGGGTCTTCATTATTTCTTAGGAGTTAATTAGAAAAAATGGGGGGTTATTGTGTTGCTACAACAATACCTTTGTGTGCTCATACTGGGAACCTATCTCCTTTTCCCTGAATCCTTCTTGGGTATTTACTCAGGATCCATCATGCCACAATAATCCTTGTTTTACCTCAAAGGATTCCAGTCACCTTACCTTAATAGTTAGATTATGTAATGTGTGTCCAATAACAATAACACCCTCACTTTTATGTGCATGTCCCCCTTTCGACACATGGCACTCCCCAAAGTTACTTTATGGACTTAGGATAGAAAATGTGCACTTTTGACTTAGGCTTGTTTTAATAATACCTTAGCAACCTAGGATTAATCCCTTCACCACTTACCTTCTAGCTCCCTTTTCACGTTTGTGGAGTATTATCCACCCATATTGTCTTGTCTAACTTGTTGAAGTTTCTAAGTTTACTTAGTTAGAAACCCTCCATGCACTTTATTTAATTTATTCCTACCTACTTTTTATTTTCCTTAACAAGTTATTTATAATGTAAATACTAAAAATAAACACTAGTGCACACTCAACATATTATAGATCATAAACTAAAAAGAAACAGAAACAAACACACCATATGACACCATTATTTTTGGACTAATGTCCCCAGAAAAACCCAATGTGGGAAATCTGGTGCAACTACCTGAGGGTTTTCTTATTAAGAAATATTAGAGTACAATCTAGGTGCCGAAACTGGCCTACCCAATAGAGAAATTCCTTGGCAATAATACCTCTTAGTTTCTGACAAATCTACTGGCTGAAACCCCAAATAATCCTTCCGGTAGTTACTAATATACCCCAGAAACCCCAACGTCTGCCCAATCTGGACTGCGTCATCCTCTCCTAGCCCAGTGTTCGCCCTGCATCAGCTCTCTGAGTCTCTGTGTCAGCTACGCTGACCTCTCTATTGCTCTGCGCATCACTTAGCTGCCTCTGCGTGGCCCTGCATGAGCACTCTCTGCTCTTGTGTCTCTCTCTGGTTGTTCTGCTGCTCTCCTAGCACTATCTCTGCCTCTATGTCTCTCTATGTTCAATGCCCCTCATCTGCTCTCCGATCACTGATTCTATGTCTCTTAGCAAACCCCGCTCTAGAGAATAGAATCATTGATGACTCTGGTGTTCTCTCCAAGTGACCCTCAAGCCTCCTCTTATATTTTTCTTGTTGACAACTCAACGACTGAGATTAAGTCCCTAATCAACGACTAAGATTAGATCTAGCTTGATCCATGTATTTTGGACCATTCTAACACAGATTCATATTAATGCACATTAATATTTTATTTTCCCTAAGTTTAGACTTAGGGACTCCATTAAGAATATTAATTATTTTAATATCTTATTATCTGTTTAGAATCTGCCCAAACCCTTTGTGGCTAGAGTACATCCGATAGTACCCCAAATCAACATAACTTGGTCTACATCAACATTGTATTTTATTAGTATGCATGTGATTTCATATGTGTTGGTGTCCAAGTAGGGGTGATTATCTACTTGATTCTGACATTAATCTTATCAATCTGGGTGCGTATCCTTTCAAGGCAACGCGCAAGGTATATGCAGGGGCAAACGTGTGAACTTTCCCAACCAAGGGTTCATGGTTTAAGATTCAAAACATAAATGCAATATTAATCAATTATAGAACGACAAAAATAATCATAAACAACAAAGTACTGTGACAACAACACAAACTACTAAATCACACACACACAAAGACTCAGCACCTGATCAGAAGAGCGGGCCCAAATCTGTGATCAGGGCTGCGTTAGCCACGAAAAGAATTAGAACAACAAAATGGGTGATCTTTTATTAATCGGTAACAGAAGTTTACAATGCTGATGGGTGAAACCCCATTCACAAGATCAACCCGTGTTTTATACACAATGAGGGAGATTAACGGTCCTCCCAAAAACATAGCAACTACAGATGCAAAGATATACATTGGTTGGATCGATATCAGCATCAGATGCCTGGGATAGCAGGCCGACCCAAGAATAGTTCAGGGCATCTGTTCTCTGAGTTGTGCGACTGCCTGCTGATCGGCCATTACCAGATCTGTTGCAATACGCTGAGTTGAGGGTTCCTGTCCTCATGCAACGGTCAAACACATAGTTTAGTTCCGCAAATAGATAAACTCTATACGTTTTACTTCATTAATTCAAATATACCAATAGGACAATAAGGGGGGAATTTACCTTGTAAATTTAACATAACAACATGGGTAAATGAGTGCAAAAATATCAAAAAGGGTAATGGAAATGGGTAGAAATATGGCCTGAGTTGGTACCCAACATCTCCCCCCAACTAGCCGACTACATGTCCTCATGCAGTCCTCCGCTTTCTTAAGTCTGGGTTTCATATAATGTATGTTAGATGAAGCTGGGAAAGATCATATTCTGTGGCCATTTCTATCCCTGGAACTTTAAATCCGTCCGAGAGGACAACTTCCTTCCACCAATCCGTCGGGACATCATAAGCTGGAGTATATTCATCAGTAGGCAACCAGAGAACAGGAACTGAAACTGGAGCCCCATCCACTAGGACCCACATGTCTGGACACATGCCACATACTTGGGCACCCTATTAAGTACACGTGCAAAATTTGGTGCCCAAAAAGGTTCTCTTTCCCGGACAGTTGTTGGTGACATCATCCATCTCCTCTGACAGCAACTAAGGGCCTCTTTCTGAAATGTGGTCAACTGATTGACACAGAGATGAAGACACCACTTTTGTGTCCTCACCATTCTATCTCTATTTTCCCCAATCCCTAAAAAAGGTCCTGTGCTTATTGAACACTGTGTCTGCCCTCTCATGCTCCCCTCTTACTATGAATGGCTTGGTAACTTGATTGGATTCAAAAGTGTTACTAGCCTTCTGCCAATGAATCTGGTTAAAAGCATAAGAGGTGAGGACCCTCAGATGAATGTCCCCCACATACAGGACCGGGTTAAAATCTCTGTCCAGTCACAATAAGTACCTGTGCAAGTACAATTCACACATTAGATGTTGTGTGGGTACATCGTGACTCCTCAAAATCCGGAGGAATTGCACACTGTCCTCCATCTCATAGCTGACCTCATTTTTAATACTTTCCATGCAGAATAAAAGGAACCATTCATGCAAAAATAAGGAATAACAAGAAGCAGGGGGACGACATGCCATAACCTCTTGCACCAGCTTGAACATCTACTCCTTGTCATTCTTCAAATCTACCACTTTCTTCTCCCGTTGTTCTATCTTGAGATGCTGTTTTGCCTGCTGTAACCTCATCACATCCATATGCTCCACGTATCCAAAAATTTTTGTGGAGGCCCTTTCCTCAGTCCTTTTGATTTCATTTTTATATTGGGTCGCAGTAGACTTCCAGGACTGAATTTCAGTTGTTAGGGCATACTCCCGATCTTCAAATAATTTGTCGATCGGGTCTATCTGAGTGTCGATAGAGGTCATGACTATTGGGTCTGTTTGGATTTCTGTGTCAACCTGAAAAGTTTTGGCCTTTCTGGCTTGCCGTTTGTGCTTCCTTAATTGTTTCTGCATTTTATTCACCTTCTTTCTCAACTTCCTCACTTCCATTTTGAGCCGCATTGTTTCCTTGAACTGCAGCTAGTACTTTTGTTTCATCGGAAGCCTTCGTTGTTCACACAGCTCTATCCACTCTTGTTTAACCAATATTTCCTCCATCGGAGGCAAATCCCTCGAAACATCTTCTACTGTGTTAACTGGGGGATTTTCCTCCCCTGCTTGCTCTTTGTGCTCAACAACCCCCTCGCCTGGTTGTATTATTGGCTCAGTCGTCGGGACTGTTTCACTTGGTCCCTCCTCTTCGCCAACCATAATCTCCTCTTCGTGCACACATTCTGAACTTGGCAAAGTGCTGGCGAGACATTCTCCCGCTGCTGTGTCTACTGGGATTCCTCCCAGTTCTCCAGCTTCCATACTTTCTCTTCCCCTTTCCTGCTCCATGGCACCCGCCACCAAAGTGGCTTCCACTCTATGAGTTTGTGGCCTTTGTAAAAAATTCAGAGCCACCGGGATTACAACATCTTATTTTTCTCCCCGTCGAGGGGAACGATTCACTCTTGCTCCTCTTGGAATCGAGGCGGGTGTTAGCTACCTATACCAATAGGTTTCATTTTTCATGATTGGCAGGGGAAGTTCCAAATATGCTCTACTTTGGTGATGCAAAGATCTCATATTTTTGTGGAAAACACCTATCTACAGTTGTTTGATGCTGTCCTACTTCTGAATGGGTGATCCAACAGTCTAAGTTGGGTCATGCCATATTTCAATTTTTGTTGTAGATTAGAGAAAGAAATCTGTCCAAACTGTTCAATCTTGGTAGATTAGTAGTTAGGTAGAGAATGAAGGTTCCCAACTGCTTAATTTGGGGCCTTGGAAGTAATAAGGCTAACCTTAGATAGAAAATCAAAATAAAATGCAAAAAGAAAAGAAAGAGAGCAATTGAGGGTTTGCCAGTCTAAGTGCATCCTCCTTGAAGTAATAAAAAATGCTAGGCAATAGAATGGGTAGGTAGAGGGGATTGCAGAAGCATGATTTCTTTCATATCACTGGCCTAAGCAAAGGAAACACATGGTGGCCAGTGCAGGTCTTCCTATTCAACTTTTTGTGGTAGCAAAGTGAAGCATGTCTAACTTCCCAATCATTCCCTGTCAAACTTCTTTCTAACATCCCACTATCACCTTTGTTCGTAATAGAAATCAAACTCATTTGTTGATTCTTGTTATATAGAAGAGTCACATTTCTTGTGTAAAAATATTTTCATTTTGATATACTCTCATAACTAAGTTTGTTCCCTAAAAACTTAGTGTTTGCTTCCTCTCTTCCATATCTCCCATCCACTACTAACTACTAACTCTATCATTACTTAACTCCCTATGTTCCCCTTTTCCCTATTATTATATCACTATTGTATATTAAAAAAAAACCCAAAAAAATGTATATACCCCTTCCCCTAGGCAATATAGCCTTATAGCTCCAAAAGGTCAGAGCACAAAGAAATTGAAGGGCTAAAGGCAAAATAACGCTAAAACTATGTCTCGGGATTAAATCAAGACCTGCTTGGTTTAACAGCCCTAAGCGCGTTTTATTAATCAAATGTCCAAAATCCATTTTGTCCACAAAACATTGCAAAAACCCAAAAACCCGCCGATGGCTAAAGTTCCGCCCTGGCGCACATTCCTAGAAAAAATAATTCTTTATTATCCGCACCCCGCCGTATTGCCCGATCATGTCTGCTCCCCGTCAACCGTCGGATCTGGGCCCTCCCATCCGACGGTCCTCTGCAATATTGGGCTGCCTCCGGTGGCGGTACTTTAGCGCCCAAAAATGTCAGAATGATGACATAGGGCGCTGGACACGCGTCTCAATTTAATTGCATCGGGCGGCCTCCTTCCAAAACCACGCCCGTACCTTAAGCGGTCCGATATTACCGCTTACCGCCTTCTGTTTACCGCCCGCCAAGTTGCCTTTACGTCACCTCCACTGCATTTCCGAGTCAACACCACATCAGCGCCCGACCCGCCATCGCTCCGAGCTGTCCGCCACGTCCCCCGTCCACGTGGACCACTCACAGGCCGCCACATCATCATTCCGTACCATGACCCCACCTATGACCTCATGCTGACGTCATCTGACAAAAGCGCGCCAAAGGCCAAATTTTCTATATTTTCGCCCAAAATCACGTTTTTTCGCGTTTTTTGCAAAAAAGTCTGTTGTGCCTCCTGCATGAAATTTCACGTCGTTCTCGCCGCCAACCTGCAAAAACTGATTCAAAGCCGTGGCCGCCCAAAATTCAGCTTGGATAAGCCTCCACCCATCGCGCCATGACCAGGTATTTACCAATTCTTCCTGCACCTGGTTCAGTTTGTTCTTCACTGTAAAAAACGCCCGAAACTGCCCTTTTTCCTAAAACTCAAACTTCCTCGTCTTGCAAGTGATTCAATTTCTTCCAAGAGTGACCAATTGTGCCCCTTTTACACCAGAACTGCTCTGTTTTCGCTGTAAATCCTTTTTGCCTCAATTCGTCGTGCAAGGTCGCATTTGCCTACATTGCTAAGTGAAATTCCGCTTGAAAAGCACCAAACACATGGAGACACCGGTAGCTCTAAACATTGCACCTTTAAATGCCCCACACAGAGAGATAGAATGGCTGCCCCTGGCTGATAGAGACTACCAGATGGCAGAGGTAATCCCAGATTACAGCAGGTATCATATTCATTTAATCGATGAGCTAAAAGCTAAACATCTCAATGGAACTGATATTCTAGGGATTTGGGACTCCTATTTGCCCATTTTCAATCTTCCTCAAGTCAATGTCCTCCCAGATTTAATCCATCGATGCAGTGCCAACTACGATTCATGTCAAAGAGCTGTCCTCAGTCCCTCAGGCTCAGTCTTGTTCTATGTCACCCCTGAGGCTATAAATCAAATGCCGCACTTTCATACTACAAAGCCATTGACTCCTCTATCATTGATGCACTTGATAGACCAAGGAGGCAAGCTGTCCAGTGCCCAAATCATAAAGATTAATCAACTATTCATTCAATCAGGCTCTCAAACTGTGAGGTCTCCTCCTATTGGACATGTATATCTTAATGAGTTGGGCAGGATTCTTGTGGATATGATTAGTTATATACTGGGTTACAAGTCAACTGAGCATGTTGATGAAACCATTCTGGTTATGATGTCTGTCTTTTCCCCTGGAAAGCCTCCTTCGGTTCACTATGATTATGCTACATTCATTGCCAACAAAATTCATGAGCAATTGATGAATTTAGAGAGGGAAAGGATGTTTAGATACACTTCTTACATCTATCACTTGTTCCTATTTAATCAGCCTGACAGCTTCCCTATTACTCTCAAGAAGTTTGATGCCCAGGGGAACCAAAGGTCTGTGGTATTTTGGTCTTCAATCTTTCATCACACATCTTTTTTCACCATATAGCTACTGTGAATTCATAGACCTTTTCATCCATCCAGCCATGTCCTTGCTATTGCGTTCTCCTCCTCCAAGATTGACAGATGAGATGCAAAGAATCCTCCAACTCTCAAAGGTCTACATCATTGGGGATTGGTGCTTTTACCAACACCATACAGTGATCAGGATATATGGTTGTGAGTTAGCCCCATACAGGCTACCAAGATATGTCCCTATGAGACTTTTTACCTTAGAATATTTCATACAGTTTGGAAATGCAGACATGATCCATTTCCACAACAAAAATAAAAAGGCACAGCTCAAAGTCAAAAACCAGCTAGGCCCATTTATTTATAACAAAAGAGAAGAGGCATGGCAAGAAGCAGATAAGATCCTGAAGTGCCTCGAATTGCAAACCAGTTTCCTCTGGTTACCCTATGACCCCAATCACTTCATTAGTCTTAGAAGGGTCAAATATAAATTGGCTAGCTATGATCATCTCAGGTTACCACATATTGAAAAATATGCAAATCAATTAGAATGGAAAGAGGGCATCCTAGAAGAGGCAAGTTCTAAAGAGGAAATAGCACAAAAGGCAGCAAAGAAACTTGATAAGGAAGCTGACTTGGAATATTGTGGGCAGGTTTTTTCTCTTCCTCATACTCAAGTTGGAGCAGCTGCCTCATCTTCTACAACTCCCCAGCAAGCAACCCAAACCACTACTCTAGAAGCTAGCACAGATAAGGGGAAAGAAATGGAGCAGGAGCAGACACTCCCAACAGCAGAACAACAGAAAGAACAAATAGAACAGCAAGAAGAAATGGCTGAGGCCCCTGTATCCACAGAGTAACAGGTTCAAGAAAGTGTGCCTCCAAGGCAGGAAATAGCAGTGGAGACCTCGGTGCTCCAAACTCCGATGAATGAAGAGAGAGCCAGGAAGAGGGACAGACAGTAAGAAACTCCCCTTACTACATCAACAAGTCAACAAGGGGAGAAAAGGCAAAGAATAAACCCTTTTTCTGAAGAAGAGATGCCTATTGGACCATCCATGGGTATGGCCCCCCCTAGTATGGAAGCATCAGCCAGTTCCTTCCAGCAGGAACAAGAGAGACCACTTGGAGGAGAGGTCAGCTCCTCAAGCCAGCAAAGAAGGGCAAAGTCTGGAATCAAAAAGCAATTGATGGATATAAAAGCTACGAATGAGCCAGTCAGGATCCAACTTTACAATCATTTGCTCAAGATGGCTCCCACCAATCAACAGAGGCTCATGTCAGCATATGACATTGCAGAAGGGAAGATGTCTATGAGCCATTTTATGCCTGCCATGCTGCAGCCACAGTCAGCTGCAGATTACATCAGAACCAACCTAGAAGTGTTTGCAAAAGACATCCACCCAATGGACCAAATAGAGCTACATAAGAAAACGGGTGAGATGGTCTACTCTACTCTTGCAGATAAAACACTTCTAGCACACAAACTGCAAAATTCTCTCCATAATACTACTGCCCAACTAGAATTGGAGAAAGCTTCTTCTCAAGCCAAAGACAACAGGATTAAGTCTTTGGAAGATATCATCATAGAGCTTGGGCATGACCCAAGTGATCCCAAAGCTGTGCAGGCACTAATGAAGAAAAATGATGAAGATATATCAGCTTTGAGGAAGATGGTCAAACTTCCAGCAACCCTTCACCCCCAAACAGAAGATGTTGCTCAACAGAGAAATGATCAAGACGTAGCGGCCATGCTGTTGACATTACACAAACAATTGGTAGAAATAGAAGTACGATTGGTAGCAACAGAGGGTGCATTAGAGGTAGCCCTGAAACAAAAACAAGGAGAGCAGATACCTCAGCCCTCTCAGCCAGTAATAAATCTTGAGGAGGCTCCTCAAATTATAAGTCCTCCCCTGGTACAAACAACAGAAGCAAGTGCCTCAATTGCTGAACCTCAAGCCACAGAAAAGGGAGCAGCAGCAGAGCAAGTCCCAGGCCTCGGTATGCGAGATATGATGAAGGAGCTGCAAGCTCTTGAAACCCAAATGATTGAGCTGAAGGATGCCAAAGAAAAGCTGGCCCAGCTGGACGAGAAATATGACAAATCTAAGTAGCAAGTGGCAGAAAAGACCAGGGAAGTTAGGACAATAGAAAGAAGAAAAAAAGAGCTTGAAAAGGAGCTCACCATGAGCAAGGTCATAACTGAGGTCAAAAAGATCCTATGGGCTAAGATTGGCCAGTCAATGACAGATCAGTGGCAATACATAGAGACAATTCATGAGCAAATGGATCTGCTGAACAAGGCTCATGCTGAAAGTCAAAGGGCCAGAGCCTCTCTGGGAAGTATGCCTGATATTGCTACCAGGATGATCAATGTCCTGAATAATAGAACTGGCCTTCAATTGGCAACAATGGGTATCAGGGATAGGACTGATACAATTTTGTTAATCAAAAGGGTGCTCACCCTCCGGAACTATTTGCAGACATTAGAAAGAAAGTGCCAAGATATTCAAGTAGAGGTCAATGCTTTTGCCACCAAAATCACAGCATTGCATGGCAGAGGGCTTCCCAGCCTAGTGACCAGTGCAGGAAGACTGTTGTCCCATGAACAGTATGCTAAAAGGGTCAACAATTATGCAGCTAATCAGTTGACAGCCACAACAAGCAGTCTAGAAGGAGTTGGGCCACCATCAGGGCAAGAGATTTATGATAAATTAGAGAATTTATTCTTCATTGAACATGAAATTAAGCACCTTTTTGAAGTGCCCCCTAATTATCATAAGTATATAGAGGAAGATGAGACCCTAATCAAGATGCAGAGACATCAAATGCCCACTGAAGAGTGGTGGACGAATATGATTAAAACTTTGCTGTAAAATCAAGTTTAAATTTTGGTATAAAAGTTTATTTACAGCAACTGGAAAACAGTTGGATGAGGTGGACAGTAGCTACGCACAGCTTGAGCACCACAGATGAGCTGTCCGAATACAGCAGTGCCCTAACTCGGTAGCATAAAGGCAAAGACAATTGACATCGCCGCAGAGGAGCTCAGATGGCCCATAAACCCAAAAGTCAAGAATTTCTAACAAACAGCAAACAACTGTTGTATGTTTATTTAAGTAGCTTTTAATTTTGCAAGAAATATCTTAGAAAGTTGGTAAGAGCATTTATTGTGCAATAACGCATTGTTGAGATATTTTTGTGATATTTTGTATATATGCACCCCCGCATAGCTTATTGGGGGTTGTTGTTGCTCACTTGTTCAAGAGAACTCGGCTATATATCCTCTGAGAGATATAATGCAAAGGAGTTGTTGGTTTCCAAAAAATGAGTTTGGCTTGGACGTGATGTGATGAAACTATTGACTGCTGCAGGATTCTCGTGTTATGGCGTGATACAATAAGTGTTTTCTAACTGTATTTGTGTTTCATTTCTTGCATAATCTATCTGTGATGTATGGTGATTAGTCTTGGTAGAAAAGAAAAAGAATAGTTCAGGATTTGTTCACTAAAAACACCCTAAACTCAATCTTTACTACTAAATATGTTTTCTCCAAGGTTAGCTGCAACTATGGAATTCTTAAATGCTCCTATTTGCTCTAATCACATGATAAGTCTTTATTCAGTAATTCTCACTTGCTGCTGATTAGGATTTGTCCGTTATTCCCTGTTGCACTGTGAAAGGACTCTTAACTTCCTTTTACTGGTGTAATTTATACTGTTTCTTTTCTAAAAATCAAAGTTTGTATCCCGAATACCCATCTGGCCCTGTAGTGAACCTCTCTTTATCACAGATATCAAATGCTATTCATTTCTGGACTCCACATGCCCAATGGATTAAACTCTCTTTAATATTTGCATGCCCTTCTTTGAACAATAGCCGACAACCAAAATTCAAACAAAACTCTCACCTCATAACTAGCCTAAAATCTTCAAAAAACAAAGTTAAATCTAAAAAGAGAGAGCCCTCTCTTATTACAGGTAGGCTAGAATCTGTAATCCAAAGCCTGGTTAGTGGTTACCCCGGCCATATTCCCTCAGGAGTCAAAGGGAACAACCTGGGTGTTAACATAAATGGCGACTCCACTGGGGAGAACCCAATTCATAAACCCATGTCTAATTCTTAAAATTGTAGATAAAGCCTGAGTGATAGCCAGACAGCCTTAGAAACTGCCTCTGCTTTGCATTTGCAGGAGTATATAAAAGCTGCCTCAGTCAATCTTTATTCAGTCTTAAGTTCCATACAGTTGTTCTATACATGATCAGTCCTTTTCAAACATTAGTATTTCTTAGAAAATTCTCCCAAAGAAAATCATAGAAGCTGGCTCCTAAGAAGAAAACTCGCTATACAAGATCTAACCCGGATCCAGATCCATCATCTGAGTTCCAAAATCCAAACCTGATTCCAAGAATCATTAAGAAACAAAAATCGGAAGAGACTTTATCAGATTCAAGTTCTGAGGCAGAATTTCAAACTAATATTCCAACCCCTGCTAAGGTTTCTTTACATCCTCATACTACCGTTCCACACTCTCCTAGTTCTTCATCCACTTCACAAGGTGTCCTTTCAACTTCTCCATTAACTGCACATACCCTTCTCATCCCATTTCCTCCACTTGTCCCATTCGTTCCTGTTATCCCTATTGTCCCACCAAACATGGCTAATAGATATGCTCCACTGCAGTTACCTGCCAATCCAGGACCTATGCCTCAAGATTATCAAACCAAGATATCATATTTTGAGGGTACTGGCTGTTATTCAGCCCTTCAACATACTAAGAAAACGTAGGATTATTTTGAAAATTATGAGATAGATGATGATGGGGTTAGAATGAAAATTTTTGTGCAAAGTCTAACCGGAGATGTAAGATCATGGTTCAGGTCACTCCCAGCAAACTCCATAGCTGACCCCGAAGCCCTGTACCAAACCTTTATCAATAGATGGGAGAAGAAAAAGGATCCACTTCATATTTTATCTGAATACAATGCTATCAAAAGAGGTCCTCAAGAAACTGTCTTGGACTATTGTGCTCGATTCAACAATGTGTACAATGCTATTCCCCAAAATCTGAGACCCCCACCTGATCTAGCCTTATACACCTTTCCTGATGGGTTTTATCTAGATATGGCATACCAATTGAGAGAAAGAGCTCCCCGAACTTTAGCTGAGATGCAAGATATAGCAGTTAGTGTAGAAGCCAACCTGATAGCTAAGAGAAGTAGGACCAGAACTGAAAGAAAAACTACCTTCAAAGAAGAGCCTTCAGGCTAGGATCAGAAATTAGATGCAATAATCACTCGTATGCACAGATTGGGTGACAGAGTAGAATCAGTTGAGAGGAAGTCATCATGGGAGGCACCACAGAATAATCCTATCAGGAATCCCAATTTTAGAAGAAATCAAAATCCTAATGCTGGCAAGCTCAGCCTTGAACCAGAGATTAGATCTCCGTTCCAAGAAAACTATGCTGAAGAATCCACTTCTAGTGAGCAGATAGATGATACCCACATTAATTTGATGGGCCTGAACAATGATCAGCAAGTTTTTCTGAGTCAAGAAGATCACAAGGATGATGACATTAATAAGTTCCAAACTAAATCAGGCGAATCATTTGATTTCAAACAAGGCTATGACACAGCTGTTTTTGAAGTTCATAAACAATACAAATTGAGAAGCAGAACTATAAACGTGACACAACCTGAGAAAACAAAGGATAGCCAACAGCCCAGGAAGGTTATTATCACAGAGCCAATTGACAAAACTGATTCAATTGCAAATGAAGTAACAGTTGAAGAGGTAATAGAAGCATATCCCTCAAATCAACAGCCATTGGCTACACCGCCTTTACAACACAATCCAAGTAACACTTCTCAAAAGTTGAGCAAAAAAGATAAACCTCAAGATCAAATAGAAAGTCAAGAAGAAACCTCTAAAAAGTCAATTGACAAAGAAAAAGTTGTTAACCAGAACACCAAGATCCAATCTGAAAAACCTTTTGACTTAGAAGATGAAATTGGTAAATTAAAGATAGCCATTCCTCTTTTAGAGCTAGCCAAACATAACATTTACAAGCAACAAATCAAGAAGTCCCTTCAACTGACCCACAACAAGGATGATGTCAATGTGTTGGATGACACCCCAGAATTGCTTTTCGGTCCAGAAGTTGATGGAAAGACAGGAACTACTGGAATCTTACCTTTTTATGTCAGTCTGCATGTTCATGATAAGATATTACACAATGCAATGTTTGATTCAGGCGCCTCTCATAACCTTATGCCTAAGTGAGTAATGGAGAGATTGAATCTAGACATCACAAGACCATATAAGGACCTAATTTCATTTGACTCCATCCAAGTTAAGTGTTTAGGCTTGATAAAAGATCTACGTGTTTCCCTTGTCCAGTACCCAAATAAAACAATTTTAATGGATGTTGTAGTTGCTGATATCCCACCTAAATATGGAATGTTGTTATCAAGATCATGGGGAGCTAAACTCCAAGGTTCCCTACAATTGGACATGTCATATGCCACCATCTCTGTCTTTGGGCAACCAAAGAGGCTATACAGAGAATCACTCATGAAATACATGGTGAGCAGTGAAGAAAAACCTCAAAATTTCCCTATTTATGCAGTCCATTCAGACATGGATTCCTTCATTCTGTTCAATGATGATATAAGTCCAATAAGTGATAACAAATCTGTCATACTTGAACAAGATCCGCATATGAATGAGCAATCAAGTTTCCAAAAAATCAAGGTTGAGCAATCAATTGATGAGACCGTTCTAGAAGACAAACCGGATGAAAAACAAGACCCCCAGCTTTTAATTCCAAGTCATAGAGAGGTTGTTAAACCTCCCCTAAATCAAGAAATCCTTTGGTTTCTTGAGTTTGATGGATCAATCAACAAATTTGGGGCAGGAGCTGGAGTATGGATTCATAACAAACAAAGCAATCATGCAGAAGGTCGAGCTTATAGGCTTAATTTCAGATGTACTAATAATGTGGCAGAGTATGAGGCTCTTTTGCTAGGCCTCAAACTGGTAAAATCCTTACAGGCCACAAAAGTTTCAATCCTGGGAGATTCAGACCTCATTATTCAACAAGTGAAAGGAAATTTTGTCACCAATGACAAAAGACTAAGATCATACAGGTCTGCTGCTATTGAAATACTCAAGGCCTTCACTGAATTTCAAATGACCAAAATATCTAGAACCCACAACCTTCATGCATATAGTTTAGCTACATTTGCCAGTACATGCAAATTGCCTTTCGAACCAAACCATTGTTTTATAGCTAAGATAAAACACAGACCTTCTATCCCAAACAATGTCAAAGATTGGCAAGTATTTGAGGATGACACCCAGATAAATAGTTTCTTGACCTTGCAGCATGAATTTTCAGGTCTAAACATTGATGTTGATTCTGGGAAAGACACACAACCACTAAGTGAACAGGACCAAACAACTATACCCGCCAAAACAACAAATCAAATACTTCGTCTGAAAACCTTTTACAAGGAAAATATACAAGAACTCAAACAATTACATTTGGATGAAATAGCTGGCGCAGAGGCTGAAGTCATACAGCTAAAAGACAATTTTCTACCAACAGGCCTGACTCCTTTGGAGGACATTTTTGACTCAAATGATGTTCCTAGGAAACCAAAAATGCAACCACTTAATGCTACCATTGAAGAATGAAACATTGGAACTATTGAAAAACCCAAGATAATAAAATTGTCTACATCTTTACCTCCCGACCAGAAGCCCAAATACGTTGATCTCTTTAAAGAGTTCCAAGATGTGTTTGCATGGAGTTATGAGGATTTGAAATCCTATGACACTTCTGTTATTCAACACACCGTCCCTCTCAAGCCTAATCAAAAGCCATTCAAGAAAAAATTAAGAAGAATCAATCCTATGCTTCTCCCTTCAATTGAGAAAGAGGTACAAAAAATGTTTAAAGCCGGCATCATAGCACCAATCAGGTTTTCAGACTGGATTTCAAATTTGGTCCCCACAAGAAAGAAAACTGGTGAGATTAGGCTTTGTGTTGATCTAAGGAATTTGAATCAAGGGTCCCTCAAAGACAATTATCCCTTACCCAAAATGGATCATATTCTCTAAAGAGTGGTGGGGGCTTCAAGAATCTCATTACTTGATGGATTTTCAGGCTTTAATCAGATCCTAGTCCATCTTGATGATCAGGATAAAACAAAATTCACAACCCCATGGGGAACTTTCAAGTATGTCGAAATGCCTTTTGGGTTGAAAAATGCAGGAGCTACATTTCAGAGAGCAATGGATATTGCTTTTGCTAAAGAGATTCGTGATTTCCTTGTTATTTACTTAGATGAACTCACACCTTTCTCAAAGTGTGACCAAGAACATCTGAAACACTTGAGACAAATATTCATAACATGTAGGAAATATGGAATTTCCTTAAATCCTAAGAAGTCTCTATTTGGTTTGGAAGAGGGTAAGCTATTGGGTCATATCATTTCAAAGGATGGCATTAGAATTGATCCAGACAGAATACAGGCCATTTTGCAAATGCCCCATCCAAGAAATATTAAAGAATTACAAGCCTTCTTGGGAAAGATCAACTTTTTAAGGAGATTTATCCCAAACTTAGCAGAATTGATCAGATTACTAAACAACATGCTAAAAAAGGATTCAAAAGTGAAGTGGACAGTAGAAGCAAATCAAGCTTTTGAAGGTATTAAATTGGCCCTTATCCAAACCCCACTCTTAACAAATCCTCAATTTGACAAAGAATTTATCATTTTCTCTTTTGCTTCCCAGCATACCATTGCTGCTGTCTTATTGCAGAAAGATGATCAAGGGAATGAAAAACCTATCGCTTTCTTTAGTAGAGCCCTTAGAGATGCACCTCTGAAATATCAGATCATGGAAAAGCAAGCTTATGCTTTGGTTAAAGCCATCAAAGACTTTAGGATTTACATATTATACTCTCATGTTATTGCTTATGTACCAAATGCCATTGTGAAAGACATATTGACTCAAGAAAGCTTAGAGGGCAGAAGAGGAAAATGGATTGCTAACATTTTAGAATTTGACATTGAAATAAGACCTACAAAACTGATAAAAGGGCAAGGTTTGGCTAAATTGATGTCTGAAGCAAACTTCCAAACCTTGTATATTAACCAACTGGACAATGAACCGGAGTTGGCGACTCCAAAGATCAGTGCAGCCTTTGAACAATCCCTTTGGTATTCTGATATCTGTTATGTATTGCAAAACCTGTGTGCTCTCCCAGGATTGTCCAGAACCAAATCTAGATTTTTAAAAATGAAAGCTTCAAGATTTTGTGTCATAGATGGTAATTTACTATGGAAAAATCATGAAGGTATATTGCTGAATTGTTTGAATATGGATGAGACTAACAATGCTATGAAAGAATTTCATGCAGGTGATTGTGGTGGACATTTGTATTGGAAGTCCACTGTGGATAAGATATTAAGGGCAGCTTACTATTGGCCCACTCTGTTCTCTGAGGTTAAAAATTTTACCACTTCATGTCACAAGTGTCAAATGTTCGAGGGAAAAAGAAAGTTACTACCACTTCCCTTAAAGCCTATTGCAACAGAAAGGCCCTTTCAGCAATGGGGCTTGGATTTCATTGGGGAGATTCATCCTTCATCTTCAAGCCAACATAAATGGATCCTCACAGCCACAGATTATTTTACTAAATGGATTGAGGCTGTTCCATGCAGACATGCAAATGATTCTACTATCATTCAGTTCCTTGAAATTAATATTCTTTCCAGATTTGGTTGTCCTGACAAGATTATCACAGACAATGTTGCTGCTTTCAGATCCAAGAAGATGGTGAACTTTTGCCACAAATTCCATATTACTTTGGGCCATTCTACTGCATACTACCCTCAAGGCAATGGTTTAGCTGAATCATCTAATAAAATTCTTATCAACATCATTAAGAAGATATTGGAAGAGAATAAGAAAAATTGGCATAAGAAGCTTGTAAATGCCTTATGGGCAGACAGGCTAACAACCAAAAGATCTATTGGGGTCAGCCCATATGAGTTGGTTTATGGAATGGAAGCCAAATTCCCTTCATCATTAGGGGTCCCTATCATGAAGCTACTTCAAGAAAGTCAGGCTGAACCAAATAACATGCAAAGAAGAATCAACCAGATAATTTGTTTACAGCAAACCAGAGATCAAGTGTATAGCAGAGTTCAAGTCCTACAAGAGAAGCTGAAGAAAACCTTTGATAGAAGATCAAAGGCCGAATATTTTTTCATTGGTGATAAAGTGCTTAAATGGGATTCAAGAAGAGAAGACAAAGGAAAGCATGGAAAATTTGACTCCCTTTGGAGGGGACCCTTTGTAATTCAAGCAGTACAAGGAAATAACACTTATTTCTTGGAGAATTTGGATGGTACTGAAGTAGAAGAGGACCCTATGAATGGCCGAATGTTAAAGCATTATTTTGACTACTTTCCATGTATATAACATGGCTTTGCCCTGTACATTATCAGTTGTATATAGTATTTTCTTTCAGCATATAGATACTGCAGCTTCACAAGTTTTGTAAATAAGCAGGAAAAGGCTTTTTACTTCAGAAGTTCCACAATGGTGGAAGATTCCAGTTTTGAAATCCAAGGAGAAAACCTTCAAGTTTTGATAAGAAGTCAAGAGCCAAGGCATTCTGACCTGCTGTTCTTGGTCTTTCGAGTAGAAAAACCATCCCCAAGTGGAGCCACTGTTAGCTACCTATACCAATAGGTTTCATTTTTCATGATTGGCAGGGGAAGTTCCAAATATGCTCTACTTTGGTGATGCAAAGATCTCATATTTTTGTGGAAAACACCTATCTACAGTTGTTTGATGCTGTCCTACTTCTGAATGGGTGATCCAACAGTCTAAGCTGGGTCATGCCATATTTCAATTTTTGTTGTAGATTAGAGAAAGAAATCTGTCCAAACTGTTCAATCTTGGCAGATTAGTAGTTAGGTAGAGAATGAAGGTTCCCAACTGCTTAATATGGGACCTTGGAAGTAATAAGGCTAGCCTTAGATAGAAAATCAAAACAAAATGAAAAAAGAAAAGAAAGAGAGCAATTGAGGGTTTTCCAGTCTAAGTGCATCCTCCTTGAAGTGATAAAAAATTCTAGGCAATAGAATGGGTAGGTAGAGGGGGTTGCAGAAGCATGATTTCTTTCATATCACTAGCCTGAGCAAAGGAAACACATGGTGGCCAGTGCAGGTCTTCCTATTCAGCTTTTTGTGGTAGCAAAGTGAAGCATGTCTAACTTCCCAATCATTCCCTGTCAAACTTCTTTCTAACATCCCACTATCACCTTTGTTCGTAACAGAAATCAAACTCATTTGTTGATTCTTGTTATATAGAAGAGCCACATTTCTTGTGTAAAAATCTTTTCATTTTGATATACTCTCATAACTAAGTTTGTTCCCTAAAAACTTAGTGTTTGATTCCTCTCTTCCATATCTCCCATCCAATACTAACTACTAACTCTATCATTACTTAACTCCCTATGTTTCCCTTTTCCCTATTATTATATCACTATTGTATATAAAAAAAAAACCCAAAAAAAGGTATATACCCCTTCCCCTAGGCAATATAGCCTTATAGCTCCAAAAGATCAGAGCGCAAAGAAATTGAAGCGCTAAAGGCAAAATAGCGCTAAAACTATGTCTCGGGATTAAATCAAGACCTGCTTGGTTTAACAACCCTAAGCGCGTTTTATTAATCAAATGTCCAAAATCCATTTTGTCCACAAAACATTGCAAAAACCCAAAAACCCGCCGATGGCTAAAGTTCCGCCCTGGCGTGCATTCCCAGAAAAAATAATTCTTTATTATCCGCTCCCCACCGTATTGCCCGATCATGTCTGCTCCCCGTCGACCGTCGGATCTGGGCCCTCCCATCCGACGGTCCTCTGCAATATCGGGCTGCCTCCGGTGGTGGTACTTTAGCACCCGAAAATTTCAGAATGATGACGTAGGGCGCTGGACACGCGTCTCAATTTAATTGCATCGGGCGGCCTCCTGCCAAAACCGCGCCCGTACCCTAAGCGGTCCGATATTACCGCTTACCGCCTTCTGTTTACCGCCCGCCAAGTCGCCTTTACGTCACCTCCACTGCATTGCCGAGTCAGCACCACATCAGCGCCCGACCTGCCATCGCTCCGAGCTATCCGCCACGTCCCCCGTCCATGTGGACCACTCACAGGCTGCCACGTCATCATTCCGTACCATGACCCCACCTATGACGTCATGCTGACGTCATCCGACAAAAGCGCGCCAAAGGCCAAATTTTCTTTATTTTTGCCCAAAATCACGTTTTTTTCGCGTTTTTTTGCAAAAAAGTCTGTTGTGCCTCCTGCATGAAATTTCACGTCGTTCTCGCCGCCAACCTGCAGAAACTGATTCAAAGCCGTGGCTGCCCAGAATTCAGCTTGGATAAGCCTCCACCCATCGCGTCGTGACTAGGTATTTACCAATTCTTCCTGCACCTGGTTCAGTTTGTTCTTCGTTGTAAAAAACGCCCGGAACTGCCCTTTTTCCTAAAACTCAAACTTCCTCGTCCTGCAAGTGATTCAATTTCTTCCAAGAGTGACCAATTGTGCCCCTTTTACACCAGAACTACCCTGTTTTCGCTGTAAATCCTTTTTGCCTCAATTCGTCGCGCAAGGTCGCATTTACCTACATTCTTAAGTGAAATTCTGCTTGAAAAGCACCAAACACATGGAGACACCGGTAGCTCTAAACGTTGCACCTTTAAATGCCCTACACAGAGAGCTAGAATGGCTGCCCCTGGCTAATAGAGACTACCAGATGGCAGAGGTAATCCCAGATTACAACAGGTATCATATTCATTTAATCAATGAGCTAAAAGCCAAACATATCAATGGAACTGATATTATAGGGATTTGAGACTCCTATTTGCCCATTTTCAATCTTCCTCAAGTCAATGTCCTCCCAGATTTAATCCATTGATGCAGTGCCAACTACGATCCATGTCAAAGAGCTGTCCTCAGTCCCTCAGGCTCAGTCTTGTTCTATGTCACCCCTGAGGCTATAAATCAAATGCTGCACTTTCATACTACAAAGCCATTGACTCCTCTATCCATGATGCACTTGATAGACCAAGGAGGCAAGCTGTCCAGTGGCCGAATCATAAATATTAATCAACTATTCATTCAATCAGGCTCTCAAAATGTGAGGTCTCCTCCTATTGGACATGTATATCTCAATGAGTTGGGCAGAATTCTTGTGGATATGATCAGTTATATCCTGGGTTACAAGTCAACTGAGCATGTTGATGAAACCATTCTGGTTATGTTGTCTGTCTTTTCCCCTGGAAAGCCTCCTTCGGTTCACTATGATTATGCTACATTCATTGCCAACAAAATTCACGAGCAATTGATGAATTTAGAGAGGGAAAGGATGTTTATATACACTTCTTACATCTATCACTTGTTCCTATTTAATCAGCCTGACAACTTCCCTATTACTCTCAAGAAGTTTGATGCCCAGGGGAACCAAAGGTCTGTGGTATTTTGGTCTTCAATCTTTCATCGAACATCTTTTTTCACCATATAGCTACTGTGAATTCATAGACCTTTTCATCCATCCAGCCATGTCCTTGCTGTTGAGTTCTCCTCCTCCAAGATTGACAGATGAGATGCAAAGAATCCTCCAACTCTCAAAGGCCTACAACATTGGGGATTGGTATTTTTACCAACACCATACAGTGATCAGGATATATGGTTGTGAGTTAGCCCCATACAGGCTACCAAGATATGTCCCTATGAGACTTTTTGCCTTAGAATATTTCAGACAGTTTGGAAATGTAGACATGATCCATTTCCACAGCAAAAATAAAAAGGCACAGCTCAAAGTCAAAAACCAGCTAGGCCCATTTATTTATAACAAAAGAGAAGAGGCATGGCAAGAAGCAGATAAGATCCTGAAGTGCCTCGAGTTGCAAACCAGTTTCCTCTAGTTACCCTATGACCCCAATCACTTCATTAGTCTTAGAAGGGTCAAATATAAATTGGCTAGCTATGATCATCTCAGGTTACCACATATTGAAAAATATGCAAATCAATTAGAATGGAAAGAGGGCACCCTAGAAGAGGCAAGTTCTAAAGAGGAAATAGCACAAAAGGCAGCAAAGAAACTTGAGAAGGAAGCTGACTTGGAATATTGTGGGCAAGTTTTTTCTCTTCCTCATACTCAAGTTGGAGCAGCTGCCTCATCTTCTACAGCTCCCTAGCAAGCAGCCCAAACCACTACTCTAGCAGCTAGCACAGATAAGGGGAAAGAAATGGAGCAGGAGGAGACACTCCCAACAGCAGAACAACAGAAAGAACAAATAGAACAGCAAGAAGAAATGGCTGAGGCCCCTGTATCCACTGAGCAACAGGTTCAAGAAAGTGTGCCTCCAAGGCAGGAAATAGCAGTGGAGACCTCGGTGCTCCAAACCCCGATGAATGAAGAGAGAGCCAGGAAGAGGGACAGACAACAAGAAACTCCCCTTACTACATCAACAAGTCAACAAGGGGAGAAAAGGCAAAGACTAAACCCTTTTTCTGAAGAAGAGATGCCTATTGGACCGTCCATGGGTATGGGCCCCCCTAGTATGGAAGCATCAGCCAGTTCCTTCCAGCAGGAACAAGAGAGACCACATGGAGGAGAGGTTAGCTCCTCAAGCCAGAAAAGAAGGGTAGAGTTTGGAATCAAAAAGCAATTTATGGATATAAAAGCTACGAATGAGCCAGTCAGGATCCAGCTTTACAATCATTTGCTCAAGATGGCTCCCACCAATCAACAGAGGCTCATGTCAGCATATGACATTGCAGAAGGGAAGATGACTATGAGCCATTTTATGCCTGCCATGCTGCAGCCACAGTCAGCTGTAGATTACATCAGAACCAACCTAGAAGTGTTTGCAAAAGACATCCACCCAATGGACCAAATAGAGCTACATAAGAAAACGGGTGAGATGGTCTACTCTACTCTTGCAGATAAAACACTTCTAGCACACAAATTGCAAAATTCTCTCCATAATACTACTGCCCAACTAGAATTGGAGAAAGCTTCTTCTCAAGCCAAAGACAACAGGATTAAGTCTTTGGAAGATATCATCATAGAGCTTGGGCATGACCCAAGTGATCCCAAAGCTGTGTAGGCGCTAATGAAGAAAAAAGATGAAGATATATCAGCTTTGAGGAAGATGGTCAAACTTCCAGCAACCCTTCACCCCCATACAGAAGATGTTGCTCAACAGAGAAAGGATCAAGACGTAGCGGCCATGATGTTGACATTACACAAACAATTGGTAGAAACAGAAGGACGATTGGTAGAAACAGAGGGTGCATTAGAGGCAGCCCTGAAACAAAAACAAGGAGAGCAGATACCTCAGCCCTCTCAGCTAGTAATAAATCTTGAGGAGGCTCCTCAAATTATAAGTCCTCCCCTAGTACAAACAACAGAAGCAAGTGCCTCAATTGCTGAACCTCAAGCCACAGAAAAGGGAGCAGCAGAGCAAGTCCCAGGCCTCAGTATGCGAGATATGATGAAGGAGCTGCAAGCTCTTGAAACCCAAATGATTGAGCTGAAGGATGCCAAAGAAATATGACAAATCTAAGAAGCAAGTGGCAAAAAAGACCAGGGAAGTTAGGACACTAGAAAGAAGAATAAAAGAGCTTGAAAAGGAGCTCACCATGAGCAAGGTCATAACTGAGGTCAAAAAGATCCTATGGGCTAAGATTGGCCAGTCAATGACAGATCAGTGGCAATACATAGAGACAATTCATGAGAAAATGGATCTGCTGAACAAGGCTCATGCTGAAAGTCAAAGGGCCAGATCCTCTCTGGGAAGTATGCCTGATATTTCTACCAGGATGATCAATGTCCTGAATAATAGAACTGGCCTTCAATTGGAAACAATGGGTATCAGGGATAGGACTGATACAATTTTGTTAATCAAAAGGGTGCTCACCCTCCAGAACTATTTGCAGACATTAGAAAGAAAGTGCCAAGATATTCAAGTAGAGGTCAATGATTTTGCCACCAAAATCACAGCATTGCATGGCAGAGGGCTTCCCAGCCTAGTGACCAGTGCAGGAAGACTGTTGTCCCATGAACAGTATGCTAAAAGGGTCAACAATTATGCAGCTAATCAGTTGACAGCTACAACAAGCAGTCCAGAAGGAGTTGGGCCACCATCAGGGCAAGAGATTTATGATAAATTAGAGAATTTATTCTTCATTGAACATGAAATTAAGCACCTTTTTGAAGTGCCCCCTAATTATTATAAGTATATAGAGGCAGATGAGACCCTAATCAATATGCAGAGACATCAAATCCCCACTGAAGAGTGGTGGGCGAATATGATTAAAACTTTGCTGTAAAATCAAGTTTAAATTTTGGTATAAAAGTTTATTTACAGCAACTGGAAAACAGTTGGATGAGGTGGACAGTAGCTACGCACAGCTTGAGCACCACAGATGAGATGCCCGAATACAACAGTGCCCTGACTCGGTAGCATAAAGGCAAAGACAATTGACATCGCCGCAGAGGAGCTCAGATGGCCCATAAACCCAAAAGTCAAGAATTTCTCACAAACAGCAAACAACTGTTGTATGTTTATTTAAGTAGCTTTTAATTTTGCAATAAATATCTTAGAAAGTTGGTAAGAGCATTTATTGTGCAATAACGCATTGTTGAGATATTTTTGTGATATTTTGTATATATGCACCCCCGCATAGCTTATTGGGGGTTGTTGTTGCTCACTTGTTCAAGAGAAATCGGTTGTATATCCTCTGAGAGATATAATGCAAAGGAGTTGTTGGTTTCCAAAAAATGAGTTTGGCTTGGACGTGATGTGATGAAACTATTGACTGCTGCAGGATTCTCGTATTATGGCGTGATACAATAAGTGTTTTCTAACTGTAATTGTGTTTCATTTCTTGCATAATCTATCTGTGATGTATGGTGATTAGTCTTGGTAGAAAAGAAAAAGAATAGTTCAGGATTTGTTCACTAAAAACACCCTAAACTCAATCTTTACTACTAAATATGTTTTCTCCAGGGTTAGATGCAACTATGGAATTCTTAAATGCTCCTATTTGCTCTAATCACATGATAAGTCTTTATTCAGTAATTCTCACTTGCTGCTGATTAGGATTTGTCCGTTATTCCCTGTTGCACTGTGAAAGGACTCTTAACTTCCTTTTACTGGTGTAATTTATACTGTTTCTTTTCTAAAAATCAAAGTTTGTATCCCGAATACCCATCTGGCCCTGCAGTGAACCTCTCTTTATCACAGATATCAAATGCTATTCATTTCTGGACTCCACATGCCCAATGGATTAAACTCTCTTTAATATTTGCATGCCCTTCTTTGAACAATAGCCGACAACCAAAATTCAAACAAAACTCTCACCTCATAACTAGCCTAAAATCTTCAAAAAACAAAGTTAAATCTAAAAAGAGAGAGCCCTCTTTGATTACAGGTAGGCTAGAATCTGTAATCCAAAGCCTGGTTAGTGGTTACCCCGGCCGTATTCCCTCAGGAGTCAAAGCGAACAACCTGGGTGTTAACAGCGGGGAAAGGGGACTGGGGTGAATCTTCTACAATTGGCCCCAAAGTTGACACTGGTTCTCATGGTACAGTTTCAACTTCGCACATTGGCTCTTCTGCTGCTTCCTCGACGGGTCCCACAGCTTCCTCAACTCCTGGCCCTTCTTGCCTTAGAACTTCCTCTTCTCTAAATTCCATGGCCGAAGTGATCCCGACCTCCTCCATTATTTCCATGGCAGCAGGGGATCCCTGTGGGGTTCCTTTGGTCGCCATATCAACTGCTTCGCCCACGCTGGCCTGTTGTGGGTATACTCTCGTGACTGTCGTAGCGTCCTCTTGCTCTGCTAGTTCCACAGGTGAAGTTGGTTCTTGTGATATAGCCTCATCCGTGGTACTGGTAGGCCTTTCTGTATTAGCCCCTATGTCTGCCACTATCTCCATACTTTCTTCTTGGTCTTGGGGAGCTACCGCATCCCCCAATTCCTTTGTCTCCATCTCCACCTCCTCTGGCTCTTCCTAATCAACATAGTCATCTACAACAGGATCCTCCTCCATGGCTTCAGACCCTTCTGCCCTAGTGGCCATAGCAACTACTACTTGTTCCTCCGTGGAGTCCTGAAACACCTCCCATAGAATCAAAATCTGTTCAATGGCGTGCATTATAAGCAACCGCACCAACCCATGATGCGTAATGACCGCCAGTACTTGTCGAGCCCCCTGAGCTGAATGCGCCATTAGATGAATGCTCCTGAGCAGGAAGTAGGGCACATTCATGGGGAGTGTCTCTGCCTGTGGAAATTGCAGATGGGCTAATATGCGGAGGTGATATTTGAAAATCGTGGAGTATTTTCCCTCACATGTCATATGATGACAAATTATGCTACTTCTCCCCATGGATATGGTAGCGAATTCTTGTCGTATCCCTTGCCCTTCTGTTCTATCCTCTCTCCAACTTGAAGGAAGGCCTAAGGAAATTATGGAAGGGGAGTTCTCCTTACAAACCATCGTTCCCCAACTAGCGGAAGCCCAGTGACTTTCGCAATAATTTCTTCTGTCATAGGGATCGCCACTCCGTGAACCTGCGAGCCTTCTTCCCCCAGGTTCCGCGTGAATTCCACTGTCAATTCTTCATAAAATCCCCTTAACCTGTCAAAATATACATCCCATCCTACATTCCAAAAGACCTTCCATACCTCCCAATTGCTTCAAACTTCCCTTGTGCTCTCAGGTTCACGGCGAATCGATCGGCCACCCATTGTTGCAAAGGCAGACACAACACATCGACTACAATTCGTTGACAGGGGAGAGTGACAGGTCTCCGGACTGTCAGGAGTTGAAATAATGTCATGGCTGATTTGGGAAAAATAGGACAATCAGTACTGGTACGTACGAGAGTAATGGCAAATCTAGTACTGGTACGCTCAGGAGTAATGGCGAATCCAACACTGGTACGTTCATATATCATGGAAAGTTAGGGTGGTATAGAGGTGTATTTTGAAAATTAAATGCGGCGCGTGGGGAGGTGACCAATATGACCTGGTGGTACAAATCCGCATCCCAATGTTTCTTTAAAAATATGATTGCAGCGTACCACCACCATCATCTTCAATTGAGCGGGATTATGTGCACTAAATGCTTTTCATGGTGCAATTTCATTTATTTTACGGTTCCCCACTCCCCCTAACTTTAATGATGGCTGTCCTCGGCATGCTTATTTGTCCTTTTTGGAATATTTAATTAAATCCATAAAACGACAGAGACGTACTTGCGGACTTACCTGATGGAGTGACAACACAATGTGTAGCAGCACTTGAGTGGCAGCACAGTGAGTAATGGGAATAGTGAGTAACAACTGCTTTAAAGTAGCAGAACAGTGAGGAGCAGCAACAGTGAGTAACGATAGTTACGGAGTAACAATAGTTACAGTGTAACAGTGGCAGCTATGGTGTAATGGTAGTTGCAGAGTAACGACGACTACGATGTAACGACAGTTGCAGAGTAATGGCAACTTCGGTGTAATGGTAGTTGCGGAGTAACAATAACTTCGGTGTAACAACAATTTCAGAGTAACAACAGCTACAGTGTAACAACAGTTGCGGAGTAATAGCAGCTACGGTGTAATGGCAGTTGCGGAGTAACGACAACTTCAGTGTAACAGTAGTTGCAGAGTAATAGTAGCTACAATGTAACAACAGTTGCGGAGTAACAACAGCTACGGTGTAACGGCAGTTGTGGAGTAACAACAGCTACGGTGTAACAACAGTTGCGGAGTAACAGTAGCTATGGTGTAACAGTAGTTACGGAGTAATAGCAGCCGTTGCGGAGTAACAACAGCTACGGTGTAACAGTAGTTGCAGAGTAAAAACAGCTATGGTGTAACAACAGTTACGGAGTAACAACAGCTACGGTGTAACAACAGTTATGGAGTAACAAAAGCTACGATGAAGCAATAGTTATGGAGTAACGGAAGCTATGGTGTAACAGTAGTTATGGAGTAATGGCAATTACGGTGTAACAACAGTTAAAATGACAATGTTAGTGTTACTTTCTCCTTGCCATATTTCTTCGTTGTTCCTTCGAAAGATAAACAAGAAATATATATATATATATATATATATATATATATATATATATATATATATATATATATATATATATATATATATATATATATATATATATATATATATGTTAGTGTTACTTTCTCCTTGCCATATTTCTTCGTTGTTCCTTCAAAAGATAAACAAGAAATATATATATATATATATATATATATGTATATATATATATGTATATATATGTATATATATATATATATATGTATATATATATATATATATATATATATATATATATATATATATATATATATATATATATATATATATATATATACATACATATATATATATATATATATATATATATATATACATACATATATATATATATATATATATATATATATATATATATATATATATATATTTAATTTTTTTTTTTTTTTATATTTTTTTTATATTTTTTTTTTTTTATAGTTAGAACAGAGTGAGGTTATCTTGTTTTCCAATGACCATTAAATCAGAAGAATCAGAAAGATTTTTAACAAAAGCATCTTTAGAGGCTGGATGGTGATATAATTTAAGACGGTGTCCGTTTACCAGGAACAAAGTATGGTTTTCATCTATTGTGTGTAGTCTAACCGTTCCATTGTCGAACACTGCGTCCACTTGATACGGGTCCATCGAGCAAGTGCAGAGCTTGCCTTTGAAATCCTTAAATATGGAGTCATACAATAATGCCCAGTCCCCCACCTGAAACACCTTGGTTTTGATGAATTTATCGTGCCATTTCATTCTCTGCTATTGAGCAACAGTAGTTCTCTGGACATCCACTGCTCGAATTTCATCCAACTCATTCAACTGTTCCAGTCGGTGTTTCTGGGCCTCTAATAAATCTAGGCCTACTTCCAGAGCTGTTTTGAGTGTGCTAATCTTAAATTCCACTGGAAACAAGGGGGATTTTCTATAGAATAATTCATATGGAGAAAACCTTGTTGTATTCCGCCATGTCGTTCTATATGCCTAGAGAGCTTCTGGGAGTTTCTGTGCCCAATCCCAGTGATGGCTTGCTACTATCTTTGTCAAAATATTTTCCAATACCTTGTTTGTGCTTTCTACCTGTCCATTCATTTGGGGATGATAGGGGGTTGTCACTCTATGCTTGACCCCATATTTCTGCATTAGCTTTTCTATCATATGGAAAGTAATTTGTGATCCACCGTCTGATACAATCTCTCTTGGAGTCCCGTACCTAGCAAAAATTTCTTCAAAAAGGAAGTTTGCCACCACTTGCTCTGTTGCTCTCGTGACCGCCTTGGCTTCCACCCATTTAATTACATAGTCGGTGCAGACCAGGATGTAAGTCTTTTGGTGCGAAGGTGGGTTGAAGGGACCAACGAAATCGATGGCCCATATCTTGAATGGTTCTAGGACTATCTAGGGCTACAGGGGCATCTCATCTGCTTTCCCAGGTTGTCCCATCCGTTGACAGCTATCACACCTTCGCACATAATCCCGAGCATCACGGAAGATGGAGGGCCAGTAATACCCCATTTGCAATACTTTATGTCCTGTTCTTTTGTCTGCAAAGTGTCCCCCACAGGGTCCGCCATGTGCAGCTTTTAATATCTCGAAAATTTCATCTCCTGCTACACAATGCCAAATCTGCTGATCCACTCCCGTGTGGAAGTGATACCCTGCCATCCATGAATATTTGGTACTGTGGTGAATGATCTTCCTTTGCTCCTTATGAGATAGGTGACGAGGCACTTTACCTGTAGCCAAATAGTTAGCAATATCTACATACCACGGAGTGTTAGCAGAAACTGCAAAAATATGCTCATCCAGAAAATCATCTTCAATTGGTGTTTCTTCACCATCACATTCTATCCTAGATAAAAAGTATGTGACCACATTATCTTTACCTAGTTTATCTACTATGGTGATAGAAAATTCCTGTAACAGTAACAACCACCTTGTAATTCGACCAGGGGTAACAGGTTTATTCATTAAATACCTGATGGTCGCATGATCAGTGTGCACAAAAGTAGGATACCCGGTAATGTAATGCTGGAAATTCTTGATGGCATAAACGACAACAAGAAATTCCTTCTCAGTAACTATGTAGTTTAATTCAACAGGAGCCAAATTTTTACTTACATAGTAGACTGTGTAAGGTACTTTTTCTTCTTGTTGTCCCAACACTGCACCAATTGTTGTCTGAGAAGCATCCATATGAATGTGGAATGGTAATGCCCAGTTAGGTTCTATAAGGATTGGAGCACTGCAAACTTACTCTTTAATTCTTGTAAACATTGCATCACAGTATTTAGTCCACACAAATTTTGAATCTTTCGTTAATAACTGAAACAGAGGGTGTGCTACTTTTGCAAAATTTTCTATGAAACATCTATAATACCTAGCACAACCAATGAAACTGCGTACCTGTGTGACCGTTTTCGGTGTTGGAAAGTGCAAAATTACCTATATCTTTGCTGGATCCATTCTGGTTCCTTTAGCTGAGAGTAAATGTCCCAGAAAAATTCCCTCTTCCATCATCATGTGACATTTCACTGTACTCAGAGAGACGTGTGCTTGTATACACCTCGCAAGAAATTTTTCCAGATTTTCCAGTCCCACCCTAAATGAGTCCCCATATGGAGTAAAGTCATCCATATAGATCTCAACACTGTCATTTATCAAATCAGAGAAGATTCCCAGGATTGCCCTCTGGAATGTTGCGGGAGCATTACACAAGCCAAAAGGAAGGACCCGGTATGCAAATGTCCCCCAGGGGCATGTGAACGTGGTCTTGTCATGGTCCTCAAGAGCAACGTGGATCTGGTTATATCCACTAAACCCATCCAGAAAATAAAAATACTTCTTACCAGCCAATGTGTCCAACACTTGATCAATAAACGGCAAGGGGAAGTGGTCCTTCTGCGTCGCCTTATTCAACTCTTGATAATCTATGCAGATCCACCATTTGCCATTCTTTTTGGGGACCATTACCAATGGTGAGACCCATTGGCTGTCTGAGATTGGGTAGATGGAACCCACATCCAGTAACTTTTGAAGTTCTTCTTTTACCACGTTCTTCAACGCTAGGTTCATCCTCCTCTGAGGCCACCTTATAGGACGACAATCCTCCTTGATGTATATGTTATGGGTGCATAAGTTAGCTGGGATTCCCTTCATATCTGCATAATCCCAGGCGAAGGTCTCTTGATGTTTCCATAGAACGTCTATTAGCTTCTCCCTCTGAGATTTTGACAGGTTCGGATTAATGTTCAAGGTTTTCCCAGGTTCCAATTCTACTTGTATACTTTCATGAGGTGCATCAGCAGGTGTTTCCTCTAATCCTTCCATTGTTTCCATACCTTCCTGAGTCTCACTGCTCAGGATGGATTCCAAAATCTTTCGGTTTGATTTCGAAATGGAATGGGGATCATCCATGAAAGAAGTTATCACATCATCTTCTGATCCTGATTTCAATTATAGGGCTTGTCTAATAGTAAGGACAGGTCATATTTCTTCATCCTCCATCCCATCCTCTATTGCAGATACAACCTTCTTATTGCCTGCTAGTTTTATAGGTTAATTTGGTTCTGCCGGTGGATACAACACTAAATTCTTAGTGTTATGCCTGTTAGAAATGACCATATTCCCTGAGCGACACTCGTTATAAGCGTCTGCAGTGGCCAGCCATGGCCTTACCAGAATTAGGGGTTGACTGCCCACTAACGACTGTGTATGTAATACCAGGAAGTCTATGGGGTAATGCCATGAGTCTACTGAAATTTTCACATCCTCCAGCTTTCCTACAGGTTTAACTGTAGATCTGTCTGCTAATTCCAGGACTGTAGGTGTATGCTTTAGATTACGAAGTCCTAGGACGTGCATGGTTTCAGTAGTGATGACATTGATGGCAGCTCCTAGGTCTACTAACACATTTGGAATCTCTACCCCATTAATCTGTACTGTCAAGATCGGGTTCCCCAGATCTCCATATTTCACCGGCATTGATTTTCCCATCATAAAATCCGACAACTTTCCCATAAAATGTATAGTGAGGGGATCTTTAGTTTTCTTAGCGGGTTTCTTGGAACAATATTCCCTAAGTGTCTTTTCATAGATTGGCACATCCTTCATGGCTTGTAGCAAGGGAATTTTAACAAATAAATTTTGCAACTCTTCTAATAAATCAAATTCAGATTGAGGACTTGGTTTGCTCATGATTAACCTCTCTAGATAAGGTGTTTTAGAATGATGTTGTTTAATAGGAGGTGTCTGGGTTCGATCGATTTGCTTTGACTCCTAACTGATCGGCTCTGCCTCCCTAAATTCACTATCAAGCTGTTTAATGATAACTGGAGGAGGTTGGACGTTAACTGTCCGACCTGATCGTAGGTTCATTTTGTACAGCTCTGCAGTGGAGATACTATATGAAGGCAGGTTAAAAACATCAGCTTGATGAGCTCCCTTATTTTTAGGGTTAGGGTTAGGTTGCATTGGGAGCTGTGGACGGGCCGATTGGTTACCAGGAGGCACATTGGAGGGCAATTGAAGCTGTTTTTGGGGCATCTGCGGAGGCATATGTGATGGCATCTACTGAGGAAACAAAATAGGAGCGTATCCTCACCAGGTTGGAGCCCACGGGGAGCTCATACTGGCTTGGGGGTTCTACTGCTGCCAAGGTGGAAACTGGTACTGCAGCCACATGGGAGGATAAGGCATGGTTTGGGGATTCATATTACAACTATTAAAATAGTGAGATGGATCCAAATACATACCTTTGATTTCCCATCAGAGGTCGAGGTTGCTATGGCTTCCTTGATAGCATGAGATATAGCTGCTCCGTGTCCTCCCCCGTTCCTTAGAACACTGCTTTCAAGCCTGGTAAGGAAGGGCAGGAGCTGGTCGCATGGTTGAGCTCGCAAATAACACATTCCTCTATGGCATTCAGTGGACATTCTCTCTCCGTATGTTTCTTCCTGCATTTCAGACAAAACACTGCCATCGTCCTATCCAACTCTAACTGCTTTTGTTTTACTTGCAGAGTGTCCATCTGCGCTGATAAGGTGCTAAGGATATTTGTTCTCAGATTGTCTAACAAATTTCCAATTTTTGCTTTTGTAACACCCCCACTAGATCCCTTTACTAAACGAACCCCCTCCTTGTTTCTCGTAAGCCCCCTTGAGCACTGAATACATAATTTG
Source organism: Pinus tabuliformis (assembly GCA_031772625.1). Taxonomy (NCBI): domain Eukaryota; kingdom Viridiplantae; phylum Streptophyta; class Pinopsida; order Pinales; family Pinaceae; genus Pinus; species Pinus tabuliformis. The sequence goes on along the minus strand of CM062819.1, from coordinate 230,008,158 downwards.
CAGATGTCTTCGAACTTCTCCTTAGAGATATCTCCCTTCCCTACCATGTTCAATAGTTCCATCGAGTCTTCCCAAAGGGACCGAAGGAGGATAATCTTTAATATTTCCTTATCCAGGTCAAAGTGTCTTGACCTCTGTAAGGTGTAGTTGAACGTATCCACACAATCTTCCAAGCTTTCATCTTCTTTCTGAGCAAACTTGAAGAGTTCCTCCTTAATGTTCCGGGATTTACAATAATCCTGGTATTTCTCCAAGAAAGCTGTTTGCATATCTTCCCATGTAGAAATGGACTTTCCTCCAAGGCCCACGAACCAGCACAGAGCCGTCCCTTTTAGAGTGGAAGGGAAAATCTTCAGCTTCTAGGCATTTTTTGTGTAGTCATACCCTCGGCATACTATATCAAAGTCAAATAGAAATGTGTCGGCGTCTTTAGAGATAAGCCCATGGAAAGTTGGTAAAGCTACCAATGGAATAGGCTTTGTAGGCACACTGGTTCCCATATCTCCAATAGGGAAATTGATGGTGGAGTTGGTAGGAGCCATGAATATTTTCCAATAATCACTGGAGATCTCGACAGGCTCTTCAGAGGGCGGCTGAGGATTCTTTATTACTAGGATTCGAGCTGCTTTGGTAGCACTTCCCCAGTCTCTTGGTGATGTAAACATATCCTCAGCTCTTTCTCCTGTGGCCTGATGGCTTGATCCTTCGGCTGCAACTCCCTTTTCTTTATCAGAATGGTCTGATTCTACCGATGCTCTACTTGCAACTTCCTCTTCTTCTAACACCAGCTCAAGATTCTCTAACTCAGGTCCACTGCTAGATGCTTCTTCCATAGTCAGAGGGACTTGCTGTGTTGAATCACCGCAGAATGCTGCAGCTGATACTGGCTGTTCCACTGATTGTCCTTCTGACTTCACCCTTCTTGCTCCTGGTCTCACAGCTACGCGAGAAGATGCTTCAGATTCAACTTTTGCTATGATCTCTTATATATATGTTTTTCTTCCCAGGTCTGGTCTTCCCCTTCTTGGGGCTCTCCGTCTGCCCCTTTTATCGGGTTCTCTGTTCATACAAAAGTTGGATTGATGGGGGGTTTCTGTATGAACATACAATGCTTCGACCTTGGAGTAAGGTGTCAAAAGACTATTCCTTCCTTGAGATGAAGGACTCAAGGAAAAGAAAGGCAGCTATAAAGAAAACCTAGGGTTTCAAGCTTGGAGCAAGGCGTCAGAAGACTCCTCCCTCCCCAGGAACAAGAGCCAAAAACAATCAAACACCACGGAAACCCTAATATTCCAGATCTGAGCAGGATAAAAAAATTGTCCCTCCCCAGGGTAAGACTAGGGTTTTTCCCCAAAAAGAAAACACAATCAAGTTAAGAAAGAAAAATAATTCTAGCTCAAGGCTTGGAGTAGGGCGTCAAAGGACTCCTCCCTCCCCAAGACAAGAGAATGGCCCAAAATAATCAGAAAAACAAAAAGAATGAAAAAACAAAAGAGTACCTACGCTCAGGACCTGAAGCAGAGTGAATGAACTCGTTCTCTCCCTAGGATGAGAGATTGACCCTCTAGCTAGTCCAAATCATTTTTTGCACCTTGTTAGCCTCCCCGGCAACGGAGCCAAAATGTTGGTGTCCAAATAGTGGTGATTATCTACCTGATTCCGACTTTAATCTTATCAATCCGAGTGTGTATCCTTTCAGGCAACGTGCAATGTATATGTAGGGGCAAACGCGTGATCTTTCCCAACCAAGGGTTCGTGGTTTAAGATTCAAAAAATAAATGAAAGATTAATCAATTACGGAACGACAAAAATAATCATAAACAGAAAAGTACTGTGACAACAACACAAACTACTAAATCACACACACACACAAAGACGTAGCACCTGATCAGAAGGTGGGCCCAGCTCTCTGATCAGGGCTGCATTAGCCATGAAAAGAATTATAACAACAAAATGGGTGATCTTTTATTAATTGGTAACAGAAGTTTACAATGTTGATGGGTGAACCCCCATTCACAGGATCAACCTGCGTTTTATACACAACGAGGGAGATTAACAGTCCTCCCGAAAACATAGCAACTGTAGATGCAATGATATACATTAGTTGGAACAATATCAGCATCAGATGCCTGGGACAACAGGCCGGCCCAAGAATAGTCTAGGGCATCTGTTCTCCGAGCTGTGCGGCCTCCTGTTGATCGGCCGTTACCAGATCTGTTGCAATACGCCGAGTTGAGGGTTCCTATTCTCATGTTGTGGTCAAACACATAGTTTAGTTCTGCAAATAGATAAACTCTATATGTTTTAATTCATTAATTAAAATATACCAATAGGACAATAAGGGGGGAATTTACCTTGTAAATTTAACATAACAACATGGGTAAATGAGTGAAAAAATATCAAAAAGGGTAATGGAAATGGGCAGAAAGATGGCTTGATTTGGCACCCAACAATATTTACGATCTAACCTCAAAACATATAAACACAAGAAAACTAGACTAAGACACATATGTACATGGGTACGTTATCCCCCAAGGTATTCATTAGCTCACCAGCATAATCATGATATGTAGATCACACATAAGGGTTATTTCAGGGGTGTTACAACTAAAATCCCTATCATATTGGGTTAATGTAAGGAAAATTGTGTAGGAGAATCTCTTGGAGGAAAATTATCAACCACTTTATCGATTGAGTATGGATTTCACTTAAATTAATAATGAATTGTTTAAGAGGATTGTTATTAGCTAATCCTTATTAAAATTCCTCTTGTCAAAAATACCTCTTTGAAACATTCTAGATTGGACTAACAAGTGGATGTGATGTTGAGTTGATGAAGAACATTAATATCAAAGTGATCCCTATATGAAGTGAGAGATGGTGTAGAATGATCCAATTTCTTAGCTACACAAATAAAATAAAAAATTAAAGATAGTAGATTTATATTTTACCTTTACTCCACCTCCTTGAGCACCATCTTCCACATGTGTGTCTTCTTTACCTAGTGACCATTGACATGAAGTGCTTCAATTTGGATTTTCCATTAAGAACTTTCATCTTGTACTTTGCTTCCACTTTTAAAAAATTGATAAGGTTGTTTAATGATATATTAGATAAAAAAATTTACCATCTAATAGAGTTGTTGTCAATGTGACTATAATTTTCCTTGTTTAATACATCGAGGAGAATAGGGTTTAAGTGAATTCTTTGGCACCTATTTTTGGTTGCATCTCTCCTTTCCCTTCTACTTCTATGGGACATGCCTAGATATTTAATGTGTGTTGAAATGATTATATGTGAAGGTAATCCAATTGTTGGTTAGATAAACCCCATCTCAAGGTGGGAGCAAAAAATGATGAAAGGATCTTAGTCATAACTTGTAAAATAATTTCCACAATCACATGAAAATATATGTTGAATTTTTTTCTCACCATGGTAAAGTGAAATAACATAAAACACAAGGGAGTGAAAAATAGAGAGCACCAAAAATAGGGGCACACCTCTACAACCTATTGAATGTAACACAACATGCAAAAAATAGTGTCGCATTAATAGTTGGAAAAATCACAAGAAACAGAGGAACAAATGACATTGTTTTACTTATTGATCAACCAAATCGATGTAATAGAGAGTTAAAAGGGAAGAATTAATCTATGGAAAAATTGTAACAAACACAAAGTGAAAAGAAGAGGCACATTGCTATATTGACCTATTACCTAACCCAAAGCAACAAAGAGTGCACAATAATCATATGAACACATTAATACTAAAAGTAATGTAACAAACAAAGAGTGAAAAGGAACATGTACTTCATTGTAACCAATCGATTAACCAATCGATTATGACAAAGAGCACACAAAAATCACAAATTTAATTGGAAAAATAAACTAGGATTGAATGCAACATGACTTCATCTTCAAACATAAACTTGTTCACATGTAAGTACCATAGGGAATGGAACATGGAATTCCAAATCTTACCCATCCCTCATTTCCATGGGAAGACCCATCACCTCCCCTAATTTTGCATGCTTCTTGATGCACTACCACCTACTACAATATCCATATTTGACAATGAACCTCATGAAAAACCTTTATATTAGTAGAGCACAAGGGAGATGATGTGAAGGATGTAATGATAAATTTGATGTAACATAGCTAGATCCTAGTCTGAGGCACCATACTACTAATTCAACTCTAATACCAATTTAAAATACAAACATATGCATAGCATAATGACATATTTTTTTATCATCGTGAATGGAAATTAATTAAACAAGCATATTATCATTTAATTATACATAACATAAACAAAACACAACATTCAAGTATAGCATTAACATAATAAATAACACAATGAATCACTTATCTCTATAACAATTCACACAATAAATTGTAGGTGTCAGACATTCCACCAAACCATAGATTATGCTGCTCCATTTCTCTAAGAAGTAAGTTACCCCAATATCAGGATATGAATCCATGAGGATGAGACTCTTACAGGTGTCTACAATGCAGTCACACAACTCAATACCTAGTAAAAACATAGTGGTCTGAATTCCACGAGAATTACAACCACTTAACTCTACTTTCCATCTGTCTACACAACCCAATGGATAATTTTTTCTTCTCTACACCACAATCCTTTAACGATAACTATCCCCTTCTAGGATCTCACGCAAAAACAACTAGGAATTTCTTAGTAGAAGGCTTAAGGAAATCTAGTTCGTATAGGAGTGTCAATAGGATCCTTTACACATATTCTTGCATGATTTTTCAATGAACTCTTCACAGACATACCAATAGTTCTTAACATAATTACCAACTTCAACAAGTAGTCATCAACACACAATGATAGCTTCCTACTTTACCCAACACTCAACTATATTTTTCTTTAGTTATTTTTGTTTGCATAGCTCCCCACACCTTCCACTCAAATTTTCCTCTTCCAAGCATGTTTAACTCTCTTGCCATTCCAAAGGATGGTTGTACTCAACCCATGCTATTATAATTATGTAAGATGGCTCACTTAACTACCTCTAACATGTATTCAATTATACAATTCTCATAATTAGTGTATTTATCCCATGCTTTAATAAATATACGAAATGACTCTTCTACCAACCTCACACATGCATATAATGATTGGTCTTTAAGACATCAGCTGGATATTATATGGCAGTGACAAATAAAGGAAAATGATATGGGATTATAGGCATTTGGATTTCCCCTTGGACCCCCTTTCAACATCCTCTATTGTGGAATCGTAGTCCCCTATGACAATGTCATATCGATCTTATAGCATATGATGTAGTTTATATCATAATTACCCATGTACAATGTTTACATATTACATCATTAGGCCCTTAAACATTCGTAATATATAAAATTATACATTACTAATATGATGATTACCAATGGGGTATTACATCCACTTTCACACTCTAAACAATAATAACTCAAACATGTGAAGCGATGGGTGAATTTATACGACGACACCCACAATCCCCTTAAGTACTCCAAATCAATGACATATTACTCAAGGTGTCATTTATGCTACAATGTGGCATGGGCTTAGAGTCTAGCAACATGAAGAGTTTATCCAATGAAGTTGGGAGTCTATGAGGATGGATTTATCTAATATTATCGATAATCTTCCATTTGTCCCCCGAGGTCACAATTTTCTAGGTTATTTCTTAGTTCTCATAAAGTCAAGGCCCTAATTTCATGTCAATTATTCCCTCCAATTTGATGCATTAGACATTAATTGTTAATAGTTGATGCCCAAATGTGAACACAAAGGAGGGTATAACCAATTAAATCCCACATTGATGCCTTGGTATAATAAACATGATAAAATGCCTTTATCCTCGATGACATATAAATGGTAACCAAATATAATTGATTATGAAATCATTACCCTTTATTAGCAAAGACATACTAAAAACATCAATGTCATTATTATTATATGTTTTTTGTTTTCATTTATGTTGCTCCATTATGTTGTAATTTTTTTTTGTGTTTCTTTTTCAATAAATAAACATGCATATAAAATAGTATATATATTGACTTGAAAAGAATTATCACCTAAAAATGAGAACATTAGTTTTAAAATGCTTTAATTTGGTATTAAAAAGTGCAAAACCAATGCCCAAATTAAAGTGGTGTTACGAGTGTCATACGTTATGGGGGATTAACATTAAAACAACTTAAAACCATGGTATTTAAAACATATGATGTTGTTAAGAAAAATCAAAATCAATTTGAAAGTAGAATAGTGTTATTAGAAGTCACATCATATTTTTCAGTTCTTTGGCCTGAAGGGTTAGCTTAATTGGTTGAGTTCTCATCATTAAAGAACCTTGCCAATGGGAGGTATTGGGTTCAATTATTTTCGATGTTCTTGGGGTTAGGTTCCACTAACAATCTGACGAGAAGTGATCCTTTTGCGTTGATCTTCTCGAATAATTTCCATGAAAAAAATAATTTTTTCAATTCTTTTTAGAATTAAAATTACTACATTTTCTAATCTATGATCTTAAAGATTAATATTGTTATAGCCAAAACCTTAAAAGTAAACCTCAAATAAAAAAGTGGTATTATTAGTATTATTTGGTTAAGATACAACATTTTTGAAGAGAATATTTAAAAATTCAATATTGATGCAAACAAAACCTTAAAACTAACACTTATTTAAAATTATTTACCAATTTTTTTTAATGCTTTAAAACTCAATATTGTTATAAACAAAATCTTAAAATCAACTTTAAAAATCACAGTCAATGTTTAAAGTTAGTTTATAATATAGATTGTAATTAATTCTAACATATTTCCTATTAAAACTAAAAAATTTATTAGATTTTATTAGTCATTGAAAGAAGTTTAGTCATTATATACATTTAAACAATTATCATGTAAATATTTAGTTTGTACATTCAAATAATGTACTCAATTTATTTTAAGTTACATTATGTGTGTGTGAATTGATTTTAGTTTGGGTGGTTGTGTAGAATAGTTGTTATCCTCCCCCTCTAGGTTCATGTCTCCTAAGTTGACAAGTTTACGCTCTAGAATAGAGTAATTATGTTACACTTGTTAAAAAAATTGAGAGGAGGGAGGTGTTGAATCAATGTTTCATGTTAATTCAACTTTTACTTATTTTTCAAACTTCTTTACAAAATTAACATAATGATAACAATTTTATACATAAGCAAGTAACTCATATGAACCATGATTATCATAAATGCAAGTGAAACATAAGAGCACAACACATCAATAGGTGAACATCATCATCATCACAAAGAGAAACTAAATATTAGTTGGAAAACCAACTGCAAAAAACCATCGTTGTTTTTGTCTTCGTCTTCTTTTATTAATAATATGTTGTTGTTGTGACAACACCCTCCAAAAGTTTACTACATTTGAATTTTGGAGCCTAAATATTGTCATACCGAGTATTTATTTTGTTCATCAAGTGTTGTTTCATTTTATTACACATGTTACAAGTGTCCTTGTTCTTTCCTAAGTGTCGTCGGGTTGGTCACACTTGCATATACTTTGTCTGTCATTCTTGAAGAGTGTTTGTGAACTAATGTTTTGATGTATACTTCTTAGTATTGGGTCTTGTCTAAGTTTTATTGATGAGTTGGTATGTGTTGAACTTGATTTAATTCTAACTCATTGTGTTTGCCCATGCCTATTTTTCAGCTTCACAAGTCTTCTCACTAGGCTAGGGAGAGCACACTACACACTCTCAAGGCTTAGTTGAACCCCATTTGTTTGTTTAGACTACACTTTGCGCCCAATCCTAGCTCTGCGTCCCTTTCAAAGTGCACAACACACTCTCAAGCATCAAGGTCCCCTTGTTCTTACGAACTATGCCATACTTTCCCTCTCTCCCAATTGAGCAAACAAAACACCAACAATGGTCAGCAAAGCTTTCCATGAGCCTTGACAGTGCACCTTATGCCCTACTTGTGGCTCATTCTTTTCCAGTTGAGTGAAGAATGCATCAAAAAACAATATTGAACTCCCTTTCCACTTGTGACTGTGCCTGATTCCCTCCATCAGCCTCCTCTTCTCAGCAAAGTGCACAACACATCCTTAGTGGCCAACGCACATCCCCTTGCCTCTTGACAGTGCGCCATGTGGCTAGAAGCTCCCTCTTCCCCTTCTGAGAACATTGTTGATTTACAATCATAAATTTTGCATGAAAAATGGTAGAATAGGATATTTTTAGGCCTATGGTTGCTTTCCATGAGTGATTTTACTTGTAGGTGTTTTCAGAATAGAATGGCAAGGATGCATGACAAGATTTTTCAAAGGAAGTAGCCCAAGGAATCTTTCATAAAAAAAAGAACATAGGTTACAATAAGTGAAAGAAAATTTGATTCAGATGGTCAAAATTATCCACAAATACTCCATATGATCTCAAGAAACTTTGGAGGGTATAAGGCAACAACAATGAGAAATTTGCATCAAGTGTTGAAGAAATAGGCGGCAACATTGTCACCTCTCAAGAAATTCCATGTCACAAGTCATTATGGGTCCAAGTAATCAATGTTAGTGAATTGTTATGTTATCGCCACATGATGATAAGGAAATAATGATCTAATTTTGTGTCATTGTAAGTATAAATATGTAGAAGGCAAAGAGTCATGTATGCACAAGAGAGTCACATGGAGAAGTCGAAGAGTCACATAGAAACTCAAAAGTCATTTAGAAGTTCAAAAGTTGTTTAGAAGTCCAAATATTACATTAGAAGTTGAAAATTCATGTGGGAAGTTTAAGATTCATGAGGATATGAAAGGTCATGCCTCTAGTTATAAAAGGAGCCTCATTACTCAAAGAGAGGACTTTTCACCTTGGCTTCTCCCACAAGGCCTTAAAGAGATAGAGATAGTTCTCTTGGAGAGAAAGTAGTGGCTCTAATGCTACATGATTGGAGCTAGTTATTTTCATTGTACTCATGTATCTTGGAACTTTCGCTTAACACTAGAATCTCTTTGACTCAGCTGATCTAGGGGATAAAAAATAAGCTTAAAAATGAAAGTTCTGATAATGTCCTAAAAGTAGCACCGAATTGTATATCTCGTCGTTCTGATTCCAATGATGGTTGAATCACCTCAATTCGACACAGTATGAGGAATTTATCATGTTCTGAAGTTTTTAGCAAACAACTAAAAAGTAAACTTGCAGGGTTGACTGTGCATGTATGGATGACATGTGGAAGTCCATATGATAACATCATGTTGATTTCATTAGCTGACTAGGTTGTGTGGATAACAGGTGGACCAATGGTGTGAAGGCATGTGTGGCACAGTGAACGAGACTATTTTTTTCCATTTTCAACATTTTTGAACCCAAGATGAGCCCACATAGGGGATTTTGGGCATTCCAGACGTAATGTTAGTTTTATTTTTGAAAATTGATACTTGTATGTTGATGTAATTGAACATTTGAGCATATAATAAAAAAGGGCATCATTGGAAGCTGGACCCGGAGATGTAACAGAGGAGGGGTGAACTTCGTCATCAATTTGTTGTGTTTTGATGTTGCTTATTGTCCATTTTAACTATTAAAATTCTGCAAAATTTACTTTAGTCTGTGTTCTTTTGCAATCATGATCCATTTCCTAAACTAATCATTTTTACTTTTGGATTAGTTTGGTATCAGAGCATGATTTTGTGAAATTTGACAGAATTTGCAAGGTTTTTGAATGCTTACAAGGTCTAAAATGAGAAGAGGAGAAGGAGCACTTGAAAAACCAAACCCTCAAATTGGCTCAAGGAGGCTACAAAATCCATAAATCATGGCACATGAAGAATGAAAAGGACAAGAGTTGATGTCTAAGGATGAGAGAGCTTTTATAAAGGTTTTCTTTGATATTACTAAGATGATGGAAGTGTTATACAATGAGAGAAAAATAAGGTTGCAAGGAGAAATTTCTAATAAAACAAAGATAATGGTGGTAATGGGAGAAAGCCTCCACCTCCACCTCCTCCATCACCTCCATCCTCACCTCCTTCTTCACCTCATTCATCCCATATACCTACTTCTCGTACATCTCCAAGAGGACATGCTATGTCTCCTTTGGTTAAGCTTGAATTCAAGTTTGAATTGCCAATGTATAATGTTCATTAGGGGAATTTTGAGGTCTAAAATGGGCCTCCTAAGGAAATTATAAAATAATAGTGGATATAATAAAATAATATTAGATTACATCATCAAATTTTAGAGGGAAAAAGGAAAAAACTACTTTTTCAACTTATCTCCCTATGGGTTTACTCAAATTTCGAGTGGGAACACTTGTTGGATATAGAATTTGATTCCTCATCTAAGTACCCATGTTGCATACTTTCGATGCACCCACTACACGAAAAATGAGAAATACATGAAAAATGTGATTGCAATCACGTTTTTTCATGTGTTTCTCATTTTTCATGTACTAGGGTCCATCAAAAGTATGCAACATGGGTAATATTTGGATGAGGAATTAAATTTTGCATCCAACGAGTACTCCCGCTTGAAATTTGAGTAAAACATTAGGGATATAAGTTGAAAATACAAGTTGAAAAAATAGTTTTATTATTTTATTATTTTTTAATCTTTTTACCTTTTTACTCCAAAAATGGTGAATCATCCCCCACAATTGACATCATCATCTTGAACCCTATTGGTTCTTATAAAGTTTATTTTTGTTGTACAATTTTCTTAGGAGGCCCATTTTAGACCTCAAAATTCTCCTAATGGGAAGTAAATGCTAAAAAGTGGGATAATTGGGTTCATAAAAATGAAGTATATTGTAGGATTCAAAAGATTGATGATGATGTTACAAGATCCAACTTGATTCTCTTTACTTGGAAGGTGCAACACTCATTTGGTGGGAGGCCATAACTCAAGAATATTTAAGGAAACTGGTAAAATTATCTTTTGTTGGAATGATTTTATAGTTTCATTAAGAAGGAAATTTTATCCATTAGCTTACATGCAAAATGAAATTTTGTATTGGAAAATTTTTAAACAAGCTAAAGGTTAGAGTGTCAAAAGTTACAAACAAGAATTTAGAAGAAGAGATTTAATCTTGAGTGTTGACTTGACTTCACAGGATACTCTCCTTAAGTATATAGGTGGATTACATAGTTATTTGAGACATACTATATTTATGTTTAATCCCACCAATATAGATGAAGTATGTATTATGGAAACTCATTTAGAATCAAGAGGCAAGAATGTTCCTCAAAAGTCCAGCAAGAAACCCTTTAAATATGGAGACAAAGGAAAGGGGAAGTTTAAAGGTAAGAATAAGAAGAATGATACTATCAAGAAAGAGGGAGAGAAAATTACTTGTAAACATTGTTCAAAAGATGGCCATTATGAAGACCACAGCTGGAAACTACATCCATAATTGAGACCAAACAAGTTCAATAACAAGGGGAAACAAAAGGTTATTGCTACAACTCAACAAAATCTAGGATATGATTCAAGTGATGAAACCAAAATCACAACCATGGGAATGAAAGGTATAATTTCTAATGCAAGTACAAGTTCTTTTAGTAAGCATATTGAGTCTCAAAATGATAAATAAAGAAGTCATCTTTTCCATATCAGGGTCATTGCAAAACATACAAAGGTTGATACATTATTTGATAGTGGATCTCAAGTCAATATTATCTCTAAATAAATTGTCAAGAAACTTAATTTAGAGATGACACCTCATGAAAAACCTTATCCTTTGGGTTGGGTATGTGATGATGCCAAATTGCAAGTGGCAAGAAAATGTAAACTAAAATTTGTCATCACTGCTAATTTTATAGATGAGGTAGAACTTGATGTTGTACGACTTGATATTTGTGGTATTGTCTTATGGAGTCCATATTTATATGACCAAAAAGCCATATTCTATCACCATGAGAAAAATTATCATATTTTTGAAGATGGAGTGGAGTATATTGTTAGAGCACATAGCAAGAAGATGAACTTATCTTTTGTTAGTGTTGGTCAAATGAAAATGCTTGTGAACACTAGTAAGAGTTTTGTGTTGTTAATGACTAAAGCTAAAGACAATGTTGAATATGAAGCTTTATGAGGATGTGATTCTAAACTCAAGCATGAAATAGTTGAAATTGTTAACACTTATGACAATTTGTTTCAAAAACTTGAAGGGTTACCTCCAAAAATAGGAATCCAACTTGAGATTCAATTGAAAGAGGATGCACCACTTTCAAATATTGGCATGTATAGAATGTCAGTTTTGGATAATGCATAAATTAAGAAGCAATTTCAAGAGCTACTTGAAAAAGGGGTCATCAGACCTAGTACATATCCTTGTGGGTCTCCTATTGTTTTGGTTCCAAAGAAAGATGGTACATGGCCCATGTGTGTGGATTTTCGGGCTTTGAACAAGATCGCGGTAAAGAATCATTATCATATTCCTTGCGTTGATGATTTTCTAGATTAGTTAAAGGATGTTGTTTATTTTAGTAAGTTGTATTTCATAAGAGGTTATCATTAGATAAGGATTGTTGAAGATGATATTTAGAAAACTGATTTCAAGAAAAAACAAGGTTTGTTTGAATGGTTAGTTGTGTTGTTTGGGCTTTGCAATGCACCTGCCACACTCATGAGTGTTATGAATGATGTATTTCGACCATTCCTTGATGATTTTGTCATATTATACTTAGATGATATTTTGAATTTTAGTAAGACTCGTGAAGATCATGTCAAACATGTAAAGCAAGTTCTAGATGTCTTGAAAAATGAAAAGTTGTATTTGAAGATGTCTAAATGTGAATTTGGGAAAACCTCTTTGGTTTATCTGGGTCATATTGTAGGAGGTGTTAAATTGAAGATTGATTGTTATAAAATTATATATTACAGAGAAATGGAACACATAAAATATATTGTAGAAATATAAACACAAAAAACACATAAAACAAGAGAGACACAGATATATGTGGTTCACCCAATTTGGGCTATGTCCATGTAGAAACGGCTAGTCCTTCCTTTTATATTATCCAACAGACTGAAGAGATACAACCTACAGTAGATCTGTTGTAATTACCTCTTTGCTCTCACACAATATCCTCTCTCTTTCCCACTCAGAATACAAATCTACATAGACACAACACAATTCCTTCATATATAGTGAGGGGTTGCCTTCTAGGGAAAAAACCCTAAATTAAACATAACTTCTATCGTCAGATCTCTGCCTAATGAATGGACTAGATTGACTATGAAATTATAGCATTTTACAAAGAAATTTTACATTTATTTTTAGCTTCGAGGGCGCTGCCCTCAATCCCTTGCCGGGGGACTCCTAAAGATCATAGCCCCCCCAGACCTCCATTGCAGTATACATTTTATGGGCGGAATTGCCACCACATTACGAACTGGGGTCCAATGTGGCGACACCTTGGAATAAAGAATATAATCAGGCTCCACACACAACATTGACCCCTCCAAATTTGATGTTATTATGAATTGACCTAAACCCAACAATGTAATAGAAGTTAGGAGATTTTTGGGAGAAACCAAATATTGGAGAAATTTATCACTAAATCCTCATTAATTGTAAAACCATTACATGATTTTACAAATGTGAAGCAGGTATTTCAATGGAGAGGCAAGCAACAGAGATCCTTCAAAAATTTGAAAGAGAAAATCAATACAACATTAGTTCTAGCACTTTCATATCTGAAGCATCCATTTGAAATTCAAATCGATGCAAGCGAATATGCTATGGGAGCAGTTTTGATGCAACATTTTAAGAAAATATATTATCATTCTGAAACCTTTTTCAATGTAGTAATTAACTATCCAACTTATGATAAAGAGATCTATGCTTTAGTAAAAAGCATGAAGAAATAGAAGAACTATTTGATGGGTAAAGAAATGATTATTCATACTGACCATCAACCTTTGAAATATTTACAATCACAAACTGAGCTACAAAAAGCTAGACATTTCAAATGGATAGAATTCTTGCAATAATTTGTTGTAGATCTGTCCCAAGAATATTATAGATCTGATATAATAATATAAGAGAATACAAATATACCCAATAACAAGATCAAAATATAGATAAATGCTTCTTTAAGTGCTCTGATACCAATTGTTGTAGCTCTGATACCACTTGTTGTAGATCTGTTCCAAAAGATATATGAGAATAGATTAAACCCAAGAAATAACAAGATATAAATAGATAGAAATGCTTCTTTATTGTCAAAACCCTTAAGGTAGGGCAACACCATACATTCACTCCTTAAGGAAGGAGAGCACTCCACAAGCCATATGCCTGTTCATACAATAATTCTTCTCTTCATATCTCTCCATGTGGAGTCTCTAGCCTCTATATAGGCCTCATACATACAATACCATGGGTCATTACCATGGTTCCCTCATACCATCAACTAATACCATGGGCCCATTACATTATTATTAACTACTTGTGGTCCCTTACATGACATGGGTTAACCACCTTATCTATTACTATGGCCCATCTCATTATTACATTATTACCTTAGGTACCTCCCTTGGTACCCCATATTATCCCCCCTAGGTATATAACATTCCACCCCCCTAAGCATGTTTCATCCCCGAAACATGGGAAGAACACAAATAATAAGATCTACTCAAAAGAGTAGTCCACTGATACCATGCACGTGCATCTAGCCATCCAAGAGAAAGGTGAACCCTCGATCTCGCTGGTGCCTCGCTCGACAGCTCTTCTGTGTTGATGTGCAGTGGGTGGATCTTCTCTCCTCGTGATCCGTCATGTGACAACTTGGTTTCCATCGTGATGGTTGTCTCGTTGGGTGATGTGGGTGATGATATGTTGAAGTTTTAACCCACGATGGCTGTTTCTTTACTTCACCCTGCTGTGGTGCCTGTTGTGGTGTCTTCTTTTTCAATATGACTTCAACCACTGAGCCCTCGTCTGATGTATCATCACTTGTAACCTTTTCTTCTGTAGCCTCTGTTTGTGTTTGATTGTTGATCATCAAAGGCTCATCATCTGATGTGTCAGTCCCTTGAACATCTTCTGCTTCAGCCTCCTTGGACTCTACCTGCTTATTAATGGAAATATCCTGTAATGTAATTTTCTTCTTTTTATACCAGAGCTTCAGGAATTTCTTCTGCACATTAATATTGGTAGTACCCACTAATTCCATCCAAGGGTATCCCAAAACAACATCTATGTTATTTGTATCTGAAGCATAAAAATCACCATGAAACACATACTTATCCATAGAAAGCTTCAAATCCTTATAGATTGAACATCCTTATCATCAACCTGTGTATGTTCAATTTGTTTTGCTAGGACTTGCAATTTTTTTGCCAAATTAACACTAGTAAAATTATGTTTACAACTAGGATTGATAGAAACAATGATCTTCTCTTTCTGAATCAATCCATGAATCTGCAATAAGGATATACCAGTAGGAAGTAACCCTTTAGGTTCCATAGTTTCCTTCTTTTCTGTAAAAATAAAATATTTGCTAGGCAATGTGACCTGACGAGCTAACTGGCAAGCCTCCGTCCACGTGGAAGGGTGGTGGAGTAGAACTTGAGCTTTGATGGCTTCTTTAAGACCGATGATAAAACAGTCATTGTAGAATGTATCTGTGAGACCCCTAGTGCAGAAGGCTAAGGCTTCAAAAGCGGTAATATATTCCTCCACTGTACCAGTCTGTCGGAGCTTAGTGAGACGACCAAAAAAAGATTCTTCCTCTTCAAAGCGATCTAGGCCCGCCATCACAAAAATATTGGCGAAAAATTGAAATGGTCACAGATCCGTCAATATTGCTCAGAATCCATATTATAACCTGTTTTTAGAAATGGAACAATCATTCTGCATTTTTCCATGTGATAAAAATCCTGATCCAGACACTAGAATTCCAGATATGCTCTGCTACTCTCCCGCCGTCACCCAAAATGTCTGCAAAAAGAGCTGATTTTAAATCAGCGATATCTCCCTCATCCGGACTCCGATTCGACCGATTTTTTTTTTTTTAAATCGGGTGTTTTTTCCCAAAGAATACATATCTACAATTAGATTTTGCAGATCTTGCACCAGGGCTTCTAGATCTGCGCCGAAAAACTCGCTGCCCTGAAAATTGTCTGCAACCCCACTGATTTTTAGATCAACGATATCTCCTTCATCCGGACTCCAATTCAACTGATTTTTTTTTTGAATTTGGGTATTTTTTCACAAGGAATACAGATCTGCAATTAGATTCTACAAATCCTGCACCAAAAAGTACATATCTGATCTGCAAATTCGCCACCCAAAAAATACCTGCAAAAATAAAAAAAATTCCACGGTTTGCCCAAGAAAGTGCTCTGATACCACTTGTTGTAGATCTGTCCCAAGAATATTATAGATCTGATATAATAATATAAGAGAATAGAAATATACCCAATAACAAGATCAAAATATAGATAAATGCTTCTTTAAGTGCTCTGATACCAATTGTTGTAGCTCTAATACCACTTGTTGTAGATCTGTTCCAAAAGATATATGAGAATAGATTAAACCCAAGAAATAACAAGATAGAAATAGATAGAAATGCTTCTTTATTGTCAAAACCCTTAAGGTATGGCAGCACCATACATTCACGCCTTAAGGAAGGAGAGCACTCCACAAGCCATATGCATGTTCATACAATAATTCTTCTCTTCATATCTCTCCATGTGTAGTCTCTAGCCTCTATATAGGCCTCATACATACAATACCATGGATCATTACCATGGTTCCCTCATACCATCAACTAATACCATGGGCCCATTACATTATTATTAACTACTTGTGGTCCCTTACATGACATGGGTTAACCACCTTATTTATTACTATGGCCCATCTCATTATTACATTATTACCTTGGGTACCTCCCTTGGTACCGCATATTATCCCCCCTAGGTATATAACATGGTAATCAGGTATAAGAAAGAGTTATAAAACAAATTTTCAAATATGTTATCGAGACCTATTGTTAATGCATATGTTATTCTTAAGCATATATCAATCATACATGAATGTTATATTGAAGAGTATGCTCAAGATGAAGATTTTAAATATGTTTATGCAACTTTAAGTCAAGGAAACCATGTTGAAGAGTTGGATTATCATGTTCATAGAAAATTGTTGTATCATCTTGTAAAGTTATATGTTCCATAGGGTGAAAGAGTCAATGTCATAAGGGAAGCCGACACTTCTCTTATTGTTAGTCACTTTGGTGTAGGAAAAATAATTTCTCAATTACAAAAGTATTATTATTGGCCTCACATGAATGAAATTGTATCAAGATGTGTAAAAGGATGTTTTATGTGTGCTACTAGCAAGACAACAATAGGAAATTTGGTTTTTACACTCCACTTCCTATCCCTTCTCGTCCTTGGGAATTTCTATGGATTTGGTTGGGGGACTACCAATGTCTAGGAAAGGTCATAATTATTTATATGTTGTAGTGGATCATTTCAACAAAATTTGTGTGTTTATGCCATGTAAGAAACAACTTGCAAATGAATAAACCACAAAGATGTTCTTCCAAAATGTATGGGTTCATTTTGGGTTACCTACTTCGATTATTTATGATCGATATTCTCAATTTATCGGGACAATTTGGTCAAGTTTATGGAAACTCATGGACACAAAGTTGAAGAAGAGCACATCATTTCATCCACAAAGTGACAACTAGAAAGAAGTAGTGAAAAAAATAGTAGTGTATCTCCTTCAAGAATATTGTGGTAAGTACCCAAAAATTTGGGATGAACATTTGCATTACATCCATCATGCCTACAATTGTGCCAAGCATTCATCTACAAAAGTATCTACCATTTGAAGCTTTTTTGGATTATTTTCCAAAGTCTCCTTTGGATTTCATCTTTGGTAAGCAATAGATGAACATAGTGATGTGGACAAAGCTAAACATTTCATTGAACAAATTTAGCTAACGCATCAAAGGGTACAAGAACAATTGGAGAAAATCCAAGCTAAGTATAAAGTAATACATGGTAAGCATAGGGTTGATCATGATTTCCATGTGGGAGATCAAGTTTGGTTGTACATCAGCAAGGAAATACTACAAGGTGAAGGTAACAAGCTCATGCAAATCGTATATGGTCCTTTAGAAATCTTGGAGAATATTGGTAACAATGTTTTCCAATTAGATTTGCCACCTTACTTGAAAATTTATTTTGTTATGAATGTGGAAAACTTCATATTGTATGAGCCTCCTATTATTTATGATCAAGAAGAGAATGTTTAGATTCCATTTAAAGAATACTTTTCTCCTAAATATTTAAATGAGTTGCAGGAAGACTCAGTTCTTGAAAAGAGGATAAGAACTTCACGTAGAGGCAATGTGGAGTATCTTCATGTGGGTATCAAAGTTACCAATCTCAGCAAAGCAAGGTGGATAGAGATTGGGAAAGTGAGGGATTTGTAACCTCACTTACTTGCTAAGTAAAAATAAACTTTTGGTGGTCCAAAATATTCTAGTGAGGAGGAATGATCCATGGGATAAAAAATATGCTCAAATATTAAATTTCTCAAAATCTCCTAAAAACATCGCTAAATTGTAGATCTCCTCGTTTTCACTCCAATGAAAATTGAGTCGCTTCAATCTGACACTATATGAGGAAGTTATCACACTCTGAAATTTTTGGCAAACAACTAAAAATTCAAGTTGCAGGGTTGATTGTGTACAGTATAGATGCCACGTGGCAATGTGTATAATGACATCATGCTAACATCATGTTGATGTCATCAGCTGACTGGGATGTACAAATAACTGGTGGACAAATGACGCTTGGGCACGTGGTGCATGATGAATGGGTCTATGGTTGATGTGGTGGACCAATCATAGGTCATGACGTGGGCTATCTAGAGGGCACCACATGGCCCTATGAGAGGCTTCCAAGTTCCCTTAGTTTTGGCACCAAAAATTTGTTGAACGGACCAACAAACCTCCACGGGAATCAAACCGGTAAACTCTTGTTTTCTAAACTGACACCCTACTAGTGCATTGTAAGTTTCACTTTGTATTCAATGGAGGCCTACCCTATTTAAACTTTAGAAGCTTAGCAGTTGTGGTAATGGGTGGGCCAGTTAGGCGCGTGCTTGGTTCTTTGGTGTATATGCGGCCACCTGTGAAAGCAAAGGGGGTGGGGCATTTGGCACCCTGCCCGCACCCTAGGCCCAGGTTATATGAGCACCACGAGACCAGGAGTGAGACTAGTGAGGGCATGTGGCCTATGGCTTGCACCCCTCGGTCATATGTAGCCACAAACAACCAACAACGCGACATAAGGAGAGGGCTTCGACCTTATAATTTTTTTTTTTTAATATTTAACACATCGCACCAAAACATTAACCATTACCGAGTTTTGTGGATCAAACTTGAGACCTCTAGGTTTCTAACTGAAAGTAAAATCATTACACCACAGAATGGTTTTGTTGCCCAAGTTGTAGAGTGAACTAGTTTGTAGAGCTATTTGCAGGCAATTTGAAGAATAAACCTATCTTGGCCATTTTTTAGCTTTTTTAAGCCCAAGAAGAGCCCACATAGGGGTTTTTGGGCATTCTTGATGCAATGGAAGTTTTATTTTTGTACATTGAGACTTGTATGTTGATTTAATTGAGAATTTGAGAATATAATGAAAAAGGACACCATTGGATGCAGGACCTGGAGATGTAGCCCAAGAGGTGTGAACTCCATCATCAATTTGTCATGTTTTGATGCTATTTATTTTCCATTTTAACTGTTAAAATTATGAGAGATTTACTTTAGTATGTGCGATTTTGTAATTGTGATCCATTGCATAAAAAACATAAACTTGCTTACAATCATTTAATGAAATATTCATTTTTAATTTTGGATCACCAACACATTTTCATGCATATATCACAGATGTTATAGTACCATTTTGTGCATGTTTGTAGTGCATGTTTGCATTCATATGTACTAAGGAAATTGAACTATTTTGATGGTTTGGTTCTTATCTTATTGAAAGTTTGTTGTGATTTTTATGATTATCTTTTCATCTATGTGAACTACTTCGCTTGATGACTAACACTTATTTATCATCTTTGTGCATGTGTCTTTACTAGAATAGTACTATTACTTTTATTTTAGAGGGGAACTTTTGTTTTTCTCAGTGAAAGAACCTTGATATATTTACAATTAAACATTTCACAAGGCATAATTTCTTGTTCACATGTGTGCTACTCCCTTATGCTAATTGATCAAGCCAAGGAAAATCTTTAAGTAAGTGGTGGTCGGGCCATATTTTCAGATGGGAATCCTACACCAAATAGTGTGAGGTCTAATTTGGTCTTCATATCGGGTAGCTCCCCCATATGTTTGTAGGATCTAGCACCATCAACATGCTGGCACTAGAAGGAGGGAAACCACATTTTTATGGTTGATAACTTACCTCACCCCTACAATGAAGCATTTGTGCAAGGGAGTAATGGTCTGAGTTCAAATCCAACTCCTATTCCTAAAAACTGGGAGTATTCTCATCTTGTTTTGGAACAAACTTATTAAGTTACTTATGATCAAATCCAGAACTCCAGCCAATTACTTATCAGTTTGCAAGAGATATTGCCTTCTCATTTCTCATAATATTCCTCATAATCCAAGGAAGAAAGGAACAACTCGTACTGGTGTATTGGTTTCATCAGTGGAAGATTTGGTTATTTCCAAACTTGAAGATTTAGTAGAACTCATAGAAGAGACAGTTCAACAAGGGTACCTTCCACTTATTGAGGAAGGTTTAGAAGGTGATGGGCGGGATTTTCAATATTCTAAGGAAGAACAACCAAGATGCGAAGAACAACTTGATTATAACGAATATTTGAACGGTGAAGGATAAGAATATTTAGATTTAGAACAGGAGGAGGAAGAAGGAGAAGAAGACATGGTTGATCAAGACTTGGATTGGATGGCCCAAGGGCCATTTACTCTTCCAGATAATCTTCACTGCATGCCTAAACATGCAGAAAAGTTGTTATAAAAGTTTGATCTTGACAATAAGACTAAAGTTGAAGATAATATTAAAGACCTCTACATTAATTTACGAATCCTTGAGGTATTATTTGATGACTTTTCTTGTATAATTTTGCAGTACACTTTAGAAGGTGGAGCGTTTATATGATATCATAATCTTCTAGCTAATTCAATCCATAGTTGGAGGGAGTTTAAGAATTTGTTTTTAGATAAGTTTTTGGATTATAAAACTCTCACCATGTTGTTAAAATAACTTGGGAACCTCAAGATGGGGGACAAAGTGAAAGTAAAGTATTTTAATCAAATATTTACCTGCATATTGAATAAGTTCCCTATAGATGTGAAACCACATGATACCATCACTAAAGACTATTACATAGTTTCCTTGCCTAGAAACATTTTTGTATTTGTTAAGAGAGCTACAAAGGAAACATTAAATTTAAAGTTTTCAGAAGCCATTTCTATTGAGAAGGACTTGTGTTCCATTTCAGTGATTGAAGATCATGAAGATTCTAAAATTTACAAAGATGCAGGTAAGAAATCTCAAGCCTCTTCAATCAAAACCAAGGAAAAAGGTATTTCAACATGGAAATCTTGGCTAGATCTTTAAAGTTACTTCCTAATGAAGTATATGAATTAAACAGAAAGTCAAGCAAGGCATCTACTAGCAGAAAGCCTTCTAAGAAATTTTTCCTTAAGATAAATAAAAATGATCAACTAAACAAATATGCATAGATCTTAAATGTTGTGTTTAATGTTGAAATTTTAGGCATGGAAAGCTATTATAATTTCCATTACGAAAGGAATCCAGAGAAAACATGCCCACGGTGGAATCATACCATGAATGTTGGGTCCCTATAATACTAGTGATTACCCCATTACTATTGTAGTTATACCCCTTATTAATATTGTTGTGCCCCTATTGCCCCCATATTGTTATTACTGTGCCCCATAGAATCCCTCTATTGTTATTTTTGTGGCTTTATATTATTATTGTTAAGTCGGTTGAATTATATTGTGGCTCCTTAGACTCCTATATATAGAAAGGAGGTTTTGTCATTTGAATCATCCAAGAATTTTTCATTTATGTAATGTAAATGAGGTTTCCCCCTCGAAGAGATTGAATTCTAAGGCGTTTATCTATCTTTTCTATCTTTTCTTGAGCTGGTTTCATAACATTTGGAATCAGAGCTTTGGATTCTAGGGTTTCATTGCTCCAAACAGGTCATCGTGGCATTTTCGCTATAACTTTTGTTTTGTAACGTTTCAGAAGTTGCAAAAAAAACCCTTTTGAAAATAAATCGTGCTGAACCTCGGGTCCAAATTTCAGAGCTTTTCGTGCTATATTTGCGGAGATATGATTTGAGGAAGTTGGTCTTTTTGCAGACTCCTGAATTACATTCCAAACAGGCGACTTGGCGAAAATCATCATAACTTTCTCTCTGGAGATCGGATTGAAATTTCGTAAGAAGGTATAGAAAGAGGACGAACTCTAGTTTCTTGTATGCATTTTTTAGATCCAAGGGTCGAAACAGTGACTCGTGGCACGTCGTACAATTTTGCTCTACTGAACTAGTCTATAATCAAGTCACTGTGGGAAATTTCACATAACTCTTCCTTGGAGAATCCAATTTGGGTCAGACTTGTGGCATTTGAAAGAGGACGCAAAGGGATACTGCAGGTCACAAATTTAGAACTATATGATTTGAAAGTACAGAGATATGTTAGAGGCAATATCGAGCTCCTACAAAGTGAAAAAAGGTGTGTAGATTTTCTTAAATTTTTGCTTAAGCTTGGTTTGAAAATTTATTTTGAAGGAATTCAAAGGGAATAATAGAGAATTATTATCGGTAACTGATGCCCCAAGGAAAGAAAATGCAAACACCTAGTAAGGAAACTGAAATCTCTAGCATGACTCATGAAGAAGAAGAAGAAATGCTATATGATATATCAAAATTACAAGAACAAGTGCAACAAGTGTCACTTGCACAAAAAGCAACAGAATCTAAGATGGATGGTTTAAGGAAAGATGTAGAAGCTAAGATGGATGGTTTAAAGAAAGGTGTAGAAGCTAAGATGGATTGTTTAAAGAAAGGCGTAGAAGCTAAAATTGATGGCATGTATGAGAAGATGGAAGAATTGAAGATAAATATGAATAAGTTGCTACAAGAAATGGTCACTAAGGGTGAAAGGGTACTAAAGGAAACTCAAGATGAGAACAAAAGAAATGTTAATCATGATTCCATAGACTCTAATGTTGGATCGAAGACTCAACATATTCCAAAAATCGATATGAGGAAGTTTGATGGCAAGGATCCTGCCACATGGATATTACAGATGGAGCAATTCTTCGATCTCAATAATGTGAAAAACACACAAAAAGTACGTATGACAACTTTATATTTGGAACCAAATCAGTTTGTATGGTATCAATGGCTTTGCTCTCGTAAACAATTTATCACTTGGGCAATTTTTACGGAAGAATTGATAGCACATTATGAGGGTACAAAAAGCAACACTTTTTTTAGCCAATTGATAAGTCTCAAACAACAGGGTTCATTAATGGAGCACATTGAGGAGTTCCAAAAATTGAACATAAGGGTAAAAGATATTCCAGAGGAGCATAGGGTTGATGTGTTCATAGGGTCTTTAAAGGATAATATCCAACATTATGTTCACCTTTGGGAACCTGATTCATTAGAGAAGGCATTCAGGTTAGCAAGAAAAATGGAAAGCAAAATTATGGCAACCAGAAAGAATACCACTCACAACTATAAAGACAGAAGTGTTGTTGCACCTAGTTTTCCACAACCTATAAGGTTGAAACCACAAAAATTGGAAGAAAAATAGCGAAAGGGCTTTGTTACAGTTGTGATAACAAATACACTAAAGGTCATAAGTGTGCTGAGAATAAATTATTCTACATAGATTGTGAAGAGGAAGAAGAAAAGGAGCAAGAAAGGTCAAAAGAAGAGGATATACTCCAGGAACAAAGCCTAGATGAAGAACAAATAAATCCAACCATATCTTGTAATGCATTGGCGGGAATTACCACTCCTCAAACAATTAAGATAGAAGGACAAATCAAGAAGAAAAAGGTAATAGTGTTGATTGATTCAGGAAGCACCCATAATTTTATTCATTGTAAGGTAGAAAAAGAATTGAATTGCTTCCTATATCCAGCACCAGAGTGATCCGGATTTAAACAGGAACGCAACAAATTACAGAGATAACCATAAATACAGAGATGAGATAACCATAAATACTGAGATGCAGCGGAAATAATACTTCATTTCATTACTGTAAAATACTGAAATGTGCTTACAAACAGAAATGGAAAGAAACCAGCTAGGGCGATGGTAGCTTATCTCTGAGAAGAGATGTGGCGGCTACATGCCTCTGAACTGTTCCGAAATGAGGCTCGAAGGCCTATTTATGTTGAGAAACAATGGAAAACCCTTCAAATTCCAAAACCTAACCCTAGAAGATGAAACGCAAAATTGTGGGCCCCGTTTGGGTAAATTGGTACATCAATTTCCTGGGGTTGTAACTTTGGCATAAGATCTCCGTTTGACGTGCACGATAGCTCGTTAGAAAGATCTATCCGAGTACTACCACTTTGGGAGGAAACAAACCCATGTTGCCCAAGATTCCCAAAAAAACGTCGTTTAGGGCCTCAAAACGGCTCCGGAAGTTCAGGACCCAAAAAACTGCTAAAAATAATAAACTGTGCTACAATTTAGGAAACTGAAAAGACTGAAAGAGATAGTTGTGGGGGTCCAAATGGGATAAGTGGGTGGCCACCAACATCTACCTGGATCATTCCTCCCCCCTTAGGAAGCAATGGTCCCCATTGCGTTGAGCTCCTCCATCTGCTGAACTTGCCCTGCAATCTCTGATGTGTCCAGTGATGGTGGGAAGCATGGTCGACGATGGTCCACATTGAACATTTGGTGAAGGCAAAGGAATGGAGGAATGATGTGCTCCAAAGCATTGTTCCCCATAGCCTTGGTACTGCTGTAAGGACCATGTCGGAGTGGTCTGAGCTTCTGATGGGTTCTGGTAAGGCGTTCTTTCTGTCGATGCAACCAGACTTTGTTGCCCACCTGAAACTTGTGTGGTACCCATGTGGGTGAGGAGAAGTTGTTCCCGTGTTTTGTCATGACCGTATCCCTTTGCTGCTGCTGCTGCGTGGAGGAACCCTTTGCAGGGGTCATGGATGTAGCAACGATCTTCCCCTTACTTTGGGAGTGAACCAGACAGATGAATTTCCTGGTCTGTGATATGAGCTTGCTGCCTTTCTTAGCAGTGATCAAAGAGGTGGCGGTAGGTGGGGCTACCTCTGGTATCCTGTATAATGAATCACCCAAATAAATAATAACAACGCAAGGCCTTGACTCATACACAGCATGTCGCCTCCACAAGTATGGCTGGCCTAATAATACATCACAAACATCCAGAGGTGTAACATCACACAATACCTCGTTTGTGAAGTGTTTGATGCTGTAGGGAAGGCGGCACTGCTGGCGAACTTTCAGATCTCGTCCTTCATGAAGCCACCCGATACTTTACGACTGTGGGTGTGGTGTAGTCGGTAGGCCCAACCGCTTCACGACCTTTGCTGAAACCAGGTTCTTTTGGCTACCACTGTCGACAATGAATCGCAGTGGTGAACCCTTCACCCACATCTGTGAGTGGAAAAGACGCTTGTTATAGACATTTTTGTGCCTCGCAGCATGGAGCATGAAATGTCAATAATTACAGGGATCCTCAGTCCCTAAACATGTTGTTCTTACCCCTAGAAGAACAAGGTCAGCAAACCACAGCACTTCCCATCAGTTCTCCACCTGAAAACACTCAAAAACAGGCTATTTTTGGATCATGTCAGCTGCTCCACTGAGCATCTGCGCTGAATGTCAACTGCTCCTCTTTGTACCTGCGCTGAAATTCAACTCTAAGGAAGGCTACCTGCGCTGGGCGAGATTGGCCAAGTGGCACAGTCATTCTGCAAGGTGTCAATTGCCCAGGAAGCTTCCAAACTGACACTTGGTTCAAGGAATTCACCCTGTGATGAGTAAGAGGTACTTGATCTCCATGTGGAAGCAAGGATCTCCAAGTGGACTCAAGAACTGAAGTTTAACTGAAGAGGGAAAGGACACAAGGCAGCTTCATGTCAGTCTCAAGCTGACTCATCCTTTCTCCTTCTACCCTATATATAGAGCTCTCTCATGAGGTCTAGGGAGGCTGGAATTTTGTGCAAAGTAAGGAAGTGCTGTTGGTTTACAGTTAGAGCTATTGGGTGATTGCTTTTATAGAGGAGAAGAGGAGATTTCTTGCTGCTGGGGAGGTGCTGCTGGATTGGAGCCATTTATGGTTGTAACCTTCTCAGAACCTTTTTCTTCTATCAATAAATCTTTTGATGTTCTCCTATATACTTGTATTGCAATGATGTATTGTTTTTATCTGTATATTTGATTCACCCTAATCCATGCATCAGTTATGAGTACATGTTTCTTGTAGTTTCCTTCTCTCGTTTTGCAGGATCTGTGTGTAGCTGGGCCGGCAAGAGAGCAAGGAGCTGGGAGCAAGAGGCAAAGAGAGGAGACGGGATCGACGAAAGCGAAAGACATCGGTTGGTCAATCTTTTCTTCCTTCTCTGTACTTTCATAAAGGAAAACTATCAAAGCTTTACTTTCAGTTGTTGCTAAGGAACTATCACCCTTAGAGTCGGGATAGGGTCATTCCGTGTTGGATACTTTTCCTGCTGTCACTCCGACGATGTTTGCCGGCATACCAGCTGTCCCGACTAGCTCTCATCAGCTAGAAGGAGTCCACCCAGGGACTGTTACGACAACTTGGTCTGTTCCAGTTTGTTCTTCCTGTATAATACCCGGTAATTCTTATGTTGAAACTAGACAAATTGATCCCTTTGGGAATCAGTTTGGACCATCCAGTCCTCAAAGGCAATCTATACCCTTGAGCTCCGGATTGTTACCGTATGGGGGGCAATATACCCTTTCACTTCCCCCTCCGGGTGGATACCCATACGGCAGTTTTCAACAACATTCAGGTTTGACTGAAGTAGCGACGAGTGGTTGGGTGCCTATGTTGCCCCAACAACCAAGAGTTGTATATTCAATGCAACAATGTGTACCTATGTCTAGCATCCCGACGACCCCAGCAATTGTAACCGTGTCGCAAGTTCAATCGATGCCTGTTGTATGTCAACCTCAAGTTGTAATGCAACGGCCCCTTGACCCTGCAACACAACCACAATCGCCAACTGCCGGGACGACACAGATACAAAGGGGACCATACCCCCGAATCTTGGTCCGTCGGTTTGTGTCGCACAACAAAACATGGCTTCGCAGCCATGGATGGTGTAATACCAGCAACCTCAGTTTCAACAGGTGTACCAGGGATCTGAGCAGCAGATCTTTGCAAATAGTGGGCAACCCTATATTCAGAACGGGTTAAATCAACCACTTTACAGTGGCCAAGCTCACCAGCCTTATCAGTCATATCAACATCAGTTGCATTATGCTGGTATGCAAAGACCTACTGCTCAGGCGATTCCATCGTATCCTGGGTACGCCTCGCCAAACCTGAATCAGCAGTTGCCATTTGTGGCGACTCTAGAATTACCAGATTTACATCGATTGACGAACGATCCAATCGCCTATGCCCATTGGTGGCCAGCGATTCCTCACAAACTTCCTTCGGACATTCCTAAATTCAATGGAAATCCTGGCGAAGACCCGTTGAATCATGTGATGACATTCCATCTATGGTGTTCGTCGAATACCTTGAATGATGATTCGATAAGGCTTCGCCTTTTTCAGAGGACATTGACTGGTCCGGTGGCTAAATGGTATATTGAATTACCTAGAGCCTCTTTCGACAATTTTAGTTCCCTAGCCACGACTTTCTTAACACACTTTCAGTTACCTATAAGGTACGAAACTGGAACAAAGATCTTAACCAATTTCAAGCAGACAACGGCCACACATATATCAGATCATATACATGAGTGGCGTCGTCGTCGCAGAATGGTAAAGACTTATGTTCCAGATCAGCTATTAGCTGAGTGGTTTATAAAGTCGCTTCTTCCTGCTATAACAGAAGATGTGGCCAAGGGAGGCGTCGTAACAGAGGAGCAGGTTATTGCTCGTGCTCAATATTTGGACTTAGTATATACTCAGTCGGGCACGCTCTATGATAAGATACCTGACGCCCCCAGACCGGAATTTTCAATCCCTCCTCCTCCTGGATCGAATAGTGACTCTCATGCCGGTGATGGCGTGATTGGAACTGCAAACGCTAAGTCGACAAGGGATTCGAATAAGAAAGCCCGTAAGACTTCGAATCAAAAATCAAATCAAGAGATTCTTGCTTCGGAGGTAAATGCTGTATCTACGGATAAAGGCAAAAACTCCAATCAACCAGGAAGCAAGAAGAAACAAAACAAAGGGAAGAAGAAGAAACAGGGTGAGTCATCCCCTCAAAAAACTTCTTCAAACCCTCCTGGACAAGGGAGACCAATTTATCCATGTCATATATGTGATGAAAAGGATCATTCAACAAAGAACTGTCCGTTCAAAGCTGAGCTAAAGAGGTTCTTTAAAAGTTCCCAAACTTCAGCTGTGTTGACTGACCCATTTCCCAACCCAGGTCAAAATATGGTTGATAGTGGAAATGCTTCCCCGTCACAAGTGCTTATGTTGTCAGTTTCTAAGCAAAATGATGCTTTGATC
This sequence comes from Pinus tabuliformis, assembly GCA_031772625.1. NCBI lineage: Eukaryota > Viridiplantae > Streptophyta > Pinopsida > Pinales > Pinaceae > Pinus > Pinus tabuliformis. Next base: position 229,979,391 of record CM062819.1, on the reverse strand, counting down.
TCGACTAGGAATAAAGATTATGGGAACCCACCGGTGTCGAACGAAAAAGGGAAAGATCAACCCAGTAGTTCGACAACAACTTCGGCAGAAGTTGTACCCCCCATCACGCATGAGTTAACAATAAAACCACCTAAGGGAGTAGTACACAAGTCGACGTTTAATCCTCGCGCCAGGGCGGCGCAGCATTATAACGTAGTGGAAGATTTGGCCCAATCGCCATCTACCATGTCGACTCTTGAGGTACTGCAAAATTGTCCATCCCAAAGGCAGGCGTTGTTATCAGCAATTGGTGGAGTGGATCCTAAAGATTCCAATCTTGTATCCTTTGATCACAGAGGGTATGATCCTCAGTTACCAGCACAACTAGCTTTCCTTATTCAAGTGAAAGCACTCAACAAGACTGTTCATAGAACGATAATTGATGAGGGAGCGTCGACATGTATCATGTCGATGAGTTGCTGGAAAACTCTTGGATCTCCAACCTTGTCGCGATCATCGACAACATTGAAAGCATTTGACGGTAGGACGTACACTCCGTACGGGATCCTAAATAACTTTAAGGTTGAACTAGGAGGAAAAACAGTGGAAATTGATGTAGAAGTCATTGATGGCAATCTTGACTACAACATCCTACTGGGAAGACCATGGATATATGCCATGGCAGCTGTAGTGTCGACTTATTTTAGGAAGATCGCGTTCCCATTTGAAGGAGGGATTACGATCGTCGACCAACAGAACTTCCTCCCTAATGGTTCACAAGTTACTGGAAGCATTCCCATGATCCATGGGTGCGACCGTTCGATTCAAGATATAGGAGTAGGCTTATTGAAGGATCCCACGATGATGGGAACTTTCGCATTGCCACCTCCTTTCCATGCAGGGGATATCCCGTTTGTAGCAACATGCAACATGGTATCTTCTTCGAAGATCGCAAGAGACAAAGTCGTCATGGGTTATCAAGTGGTTTTGCCACCTAGCCCCATAGAAATATTGTAGCAGTCAATGTTTCAGGCATGGGAGGCGAGCCCAAATCAACGCTCGTCAAGCGTTTGGGTAGATAGGTCTGGAGAATATGGCACCCCATTAGATCCCTGGTCAAAAGTTCATGGGACTGACGAAGGAATCTTACAATCAATGATGATTAAGGGGGCACCGTGGAATGACCACCATCATCGTTCCCTTCTTCTGGATTATGAAGAAGATTCTCAACACGACCTATGCCACCCTTCAGTGTTTGGATTCCTAACAAATACTGTAAACACGGTGGATTCAGAGCGAAACCTATCCAATATTGAAGAGACCATAGCCATAAATATCTCGACAAAACCTGATGTTGTAGAGAATATTCATGTCGGCAAAAGTTGTTCCCCTTCAGAACTGGAAATATATGGTGCTCTCTTTCGCGAATTTAGAGATGTCTTTGCCTGGTCATATGATGAAATGCCAGGCATTGACTCGAGCATAGTTGAACATGAGATTAAAATGTATCCTGATGTTAAACCAGTAAGACAACGGCTTCGGCAAGTACACCCCAAGAAAGCCGCTGCCATTAAGGCAGAAGTTGAGAAACTTCTCCATGCTGGATTCATCTACCTGGTTCCTCTAACCGATTGGGTATCGAATATTGTCCCTGTTATGAAAAAACAAGGGACAATAAGAGTGTGCGTCGACTATAGGGATGTAAACCAAGCTTGTCCGAAGGACAACTACCCTACACCATTCATCGACCAGATAATTGATGAATGCGCCGGATGTGAAATCTTTTCCTTTTTGGATGGATTTTCCGGGTATAATCAAATAAATATCCGCCCACAGGACCAGTCTAAGACTACATTTATTTGTCCATGGGGCACATTCGCTTATCGAAAATTACCCTTTGGTTTAAAGAACGCAGGGGCGACGTTTCAGAGGGCAATGAATTATGCCTTCCACGACATTAATAACATTGTTCAACCTTACCTCGACGATCTTCCGGCTCATTCGCGGAAGCGGACTGATCATCCGCGGCATTTGAGAGCAATATTTCTACGTTGCCGACACTACAAGATAAGACTCAATCAGCACAAATGTGTGTTTTGCGTCGGTTCTGGTCGTTTGCTTGGCTTTGTAGTCTATAAGGATGGGATTCGTCTCGACCCCTGTAAGGTTCAGGCAATCATTAATTTGCCTCCACCTTCAAATTTGCTTCAGATTCAGAAACTCCAAGGGAAAGCAAACTTTCTGAGGAGGTTCATTCCAAATTACGCAGAACTTGCCAAAGGTTATACTCGTCTTTTGAAGAAGGATGTACCTTTTATCTGGGACCAGGTCGCGCAAGCATCCTTTGAAGCTCTGAAAGATTCTTTAGTAAGAGCATCATTAATGTACGCCCCGGATTATCAAAGAGATTTTAACCTGTATCTAGCTGCAGCAGATACGACCATTGTGATGGTTTTAGTGCAAGAAGTCGATGGAATTGAACACCCAATCTATTATTTGAGTAAAAACTTAAATGAAACAGAAAGTAAATATTCCTATGTTGAAAAACTAGCGCTTGCTGCTGTTCAAGCGATTCAAAGGTCCTCTTTAGGAAAACTACCGTTCTGTCAGATTGCAACCCCATGACATATATACTGTCGCGACAGTTGCTGGGGGGCAAATATTCGAAATGGATAGCGATTCTTCAAGAGTTTGATCTGGATTTTGTAAAATCCAAGTCAAAGAAAGCTCTAGTTTTCGCAGAATTATTGTGCGATCTCCCATCGTCGTCCAACGATGAAACATCGGAAGAGTCAATCGTGGATGAAAATTTGTTTCTGATATCTGTGAGCGATGAGTGGTATGGAGACATCATTGTTTATCTCCAAACCCAAAAGTTTAGGCCTAATACCTCACACTCAGAACAGAAACGTATACGATACCAATCTAAAGACTACGTGATCGTCGGTGATACACTTTACCGTCGTGGTGTCGATACAGTTCTGAGGAGGTGCCTTACCCATGAGGAGGCCGAGAAAGCCCTGAATGATTGCCATTCAGGCGCGTGCGGGGGGCATCAATCTGGATATGCAACAGCACAAAGAATCTTAAGAGCAGGATACTTCTGGCCTACCATGTTCAAAGATTGCATAATAGCAGTCAGAAGTTGCCATGCATGTCAGATCTTTGATAGCAAAACCAGAAGACCACCCGCACCTTTGCAACCTATTGTTGCTGTTGGGCCCTTCGCCAAGTGGGGCATCGATTTCATGCAATGTAACCCCACCTCGACCGGGGGGCATGGGTATATTATAGTCGCTGTTGACTATTTTACCAAATGGGCCGAGGCGATGCCTACATTGGATAACACTGGCGAAACAGCTGCCCTTTTCTTTTTCAATCATGTAGTCGCCAGGTTCGGCGTTCCGCAGGCTATAGTGACAGATCATGGATCGCATTTTCGCAATCACATGATGGTTGAATTAGCTGCCAAGCTAGGGCTATCTCACGACAGCTCTACCCCATATTATCCACAAGCCAACGGACAAGTGGAGGAAATCAACAAGGTCCTGAAGCGTATGTTGCAAAGGATGATTGGGGTTCACAAAAGAAGGTGGCACCTACTCCTGTATTCAGCTTTGTGGGCTTATCGAACCTCGGTAAAGAACGCCACTGGGTTCACACCATTCCAATTGGTGTATGGCCTGGAGGCAGTCTTACCAATCCAGTGTGAAATTTCGTCTCTTAAACTCGCAATTGACCTCCTCCCCGGAACCTCAGAAGAAGAGGCTCGTTTCCTGGAATTGATCCAGTTGGATGAAAACCGTCGTGACGCCGCTTTGGCGAACGAAGCCCATAAGAAGCGAGTCAAGGCGCAGTTCGACAAGAATGTCAAACCTCGTGTCTTCTCTGAGGGAGACTTGGTTTTGCTTTACGACCAAGAATCCGACAAGTTAGGAGCAGGAAAATTTAAGTCCTTATGGATGGGTCCCTATATTGTTAAAAGGGTGTTAGCAAAAGGAGCCTACGAGTTAATGGATTATGACGGGATACCACTGGCGCAACCCCGCAACGGGTTGTACCTCAAGCGTTACTATGCCTGAATAGTAACCTGAGTGCTTTTGTTGTATTTTGTTTTCGCTAAAGTGTTTGTTTCGGTTTAGTAATCCACCTTTCTCGTTTGTTGCAGATGTCGAATTTGTCTGAGACATATGTAGGATATGCCGACGGAGCGAGTCGTAGTACGCGGAATTTGTCCTCCGCAGCCTGGGCCATTTTTGATCCAAGTGGCGGGTTAGTGAGTTTCAGAGGTGTGTGTATTGGGCAATCGACGAACAACATCGCTGAGTATAGCGCGTTGATTGAGCTCCTCTCTGATACCATCGCTCATGGTATACGCCGACTAATTGTCAGGCTAGACTCATAGCTTGTGATACTACAACTCACTGGTATATATTCAGTCCGCAATCCAGCTATTTATCGAATGTTTCTAAGAGTTAAGATTTTGGAAAGAGAGTTTGATTTAATTCAATACCAACATATTTCCAGAAACTTGAACACATTAACAGATTCATTAGCAAACTATGTATTAGATAGACATTTACGACATATATAAAAAAGAGATGCATCGGTGCTATGTAAGTGGATCGCGAATAAACCAAAATAAACTCCGAAAATCAAAATATATCAAGCTGTTTATAGTTTGTACATAATGTGCTGTAATCAAAACAAAATTGGTCATATGACCTAGAACTCAAAAAGATGCTAGGGGGCACCCTAGCCTAGTGGTGCTCATGATAGTACGTCATGGCCTGTGCAATCATGCGCAAGAGACGAGTCCATCGTCTAGGCACACCAATAGTATGACGCTGCAACTGTAAAGGTAACTCGTCAATCTCTACATCCGGAAGACCACGAGTAAGGCTCTCGACCTGCTCCTGCACAGCTGCAAGTGTCTCAGTATCGTCAAGATCGCGGATAACGACTCTCCTAGCAGGCTCTGCTGCTGGGGCAGCAACAGGCGATCGCGGACGAACTGCTGGACGAACAGGACCAACATCTGCATGCACCCAAGAGTTTGATTAGTTTTGCACAGTAACATCATGAATAAAAACAATAAACAGTGATATGGTCAGAGATTCTACCAATAGCGCCCCATTGTTCGCCATCCGGTAGCACCAAGTCCGGATCACCTCGGTAGTCCATACCCACATATGGATGCTCAGAAAACACCATCTCCTGACGCTCGAACCACCTAAAGAAGGCCTCAGTGAAAGTAATCTGAGATTGACCAGCATGTCGGGACATGTGGTCGACCCACCTCTGCATGCGTGGCTCGGTCGGAGAAGGCAAGTCAAGTATGATGTACTGAGGCTGCATCAATGGGATTTTCTCCAAGGCAAAGGCAGTCAGAATAGAACCAAATCCAAAGTTCTTCAGCCTCCAGTCCTTTACCTTGGTCAATTGGCTTTTCATCTGAACAAGTACTGCACCACACCAGTTAAACACTTTCGGTTGGAGACACTCCAAGGCGTGCTGCATGTAAGATCTGTTGGCAACATGTAAAGCTGCGCTACCAGCCATCCTACCAATAGTGAACAGAATGGACCTGAGAGACTTGGCAGTGATGTCACGGATGTTGATCTTGCCGTCTCTGCTCGGCTGTGAACCTTCCCGACAATACTGGCGGATGTAATCTCTGGTGGAAATAGTCCCTCGGGCCGTACCTGACAAAGAAATGGGGGCACCCCGCCTTGACAACCCAGTCAAGAAGTACATGTCCTCTATGGTCAAGGGGATGGTCTTCCCCCTAATCTGAAATACTTGGTTAACATGATCCCAAGCGTCAAGCATATACTGCAGTAAAGAAATCTGTGCTCTCATGCTAGAGATACGGAAGAACTTCAGTAAGCCACAGTTCCGAAGCGCGTTCACCGTGACCGGGTCATGGAGTGCAACCATGTCCTCTGCTTCATGTTCTCGTTCTCGCCATGTAAGGGACATTTTGTCCAAGATTCCCTGCAAAGCAAACAAGAGAAAGAGTAAGCTCCTGATTTTGATGAAAAACTGGCGAAAAAATCATCAAAAAGTGACATGCAAAATCAGTTTTCTAGGCCCAGCGCAGGCAGAGAGTCTCTCCCCTGCGCTGCATCTCAGTCTGCCTTAAGGCAGCTTGAGATGCAGCGCAGGTTTCGAAAGGAGAACCTGCGCTGATGCCAGGGCGCCTTGATGAAACCCCTGAGGCTCAGAAATCCCAGAAAATGTGCATGAAACTGAAAAAGGAAACCATGAAAGTGAAGGGCTAAGGTTTAGCTCCTACCTGGTCCAAACGGCGCCGAAAATCGTCCGCAGAATCTCCCGGAATCAGCTGGTGAAAATCAAGGAAAAGAGGCACCTCCAGAGCTCCAACAAGCCAAATACAAATGAAATGGTAAATGAGAGGTAAAAAACCCTTTTTATGACTTTTTACACAGTTTAAAGTTAAATATTAGGGTTATAATCTCATTTTCATGCAAATATTGTCCATTTCTAACAAAGTTTGTTGCAGCAATTGAAAGTGTAGTACTATATTTGAAAAGAGAAAAGCTAGTAAAGGTAAAAAATCAAATTTGACCATGCATCGAGCAGTTTTACTGCGGAATTTATGCTCGTTAAAAAATAGAAAAGCGTGAGCAAGAGTTTCCCCCAGAGTTCAAGCTCATTAAAAAATGAACCTATCCCGGTAAATAACCATTGCGATCGTATTTTGTTAGCCTTAAAAAACCTTGGTCGTGTTTTCATCCATCACCTCCACCGTCATTTGGCCGATCGTTCACCCCCATATGATTGTTTACCCATTTTGAGGAACATCTGCGAAGAGTGATTTCACCTAGCCATCCTTGTGACGCTGCCGTGATTGGAAAATTCCAACTTGTACCTGGAATCAGTTGCTATCCCTGTTCATCACTCGTTCCTCAAAAGACGAGTCATCTTTGAGCTCTTTTCTGACTCGTAAAATATGAAAAGTTTGCCGAGTTTTGGCCTTCCAGCTCGTTAAAGGACCGGAAGAGCTATCCCTCATTTAGACTTTAATCTTTTTGGACCTGAGGGATTATTACACAAAAAGATCGAGCGCTTGTCTTGTTCGGCTCGTTAAAAGTACCGAACACCCATCCCTTCTGTATTGTTTTATACTTTTTCGGACTTAAGGGATTAGATGACGAAAAAGGAATTTTGGAGTTAACTTTCTGTACCTTTTCAGACTCTCTAAAAATGAAAAGGACCGAGTTTTCCTTGTCGTTAGACTCGTTAAAATAGCGACAAACTTGTCTTTAGACGAGAACGAGTTTCCCTATCGCTAAGCTCATTAAATCATAGCGATGGGCTTGCCCGAAGGGCAGGTTATAGAACAAGCATATGTTATCCTCCTCAAGCTTGACAAAAATAAAGAGGTACTGGTCAGAAATGACTGGGGAAAAATTGGGAGAACATCAAAACTTTTTGGTAGCAAGTCGCTCTTGAACATGACACTTTTCTTCCGTACCACATCGGGTTGGGTTGTTTCATTCACCGGTCTCATCACCATGGTCCTCGCCAAACCATCCACATTTGGGGTAATGCTACCGATCCATCGCATCAGTGTCGTTATATGTTCAAGAGAGGTCATTCTGAAAGTGTCAACCGTGTCCCATCCACTGCCATACATTATCCTTCATCCATTCATGATCGCCACCCTGAATCATATATCACAGTTTGTTTTCACCTCCACTAAAATCATTAGCTCCGTTCCGTGTCATTGATGTGGGATTCATCAAGGCCCTCCTTTGACGGATCGCTTCTTGTCGACTTCAGCTCATTATCCAAGAAGTTGATCTAGGAACAACCCCATCAGTACTTTGAAGCTTGCATGCCTCAATGGCAAGTTTCTCACTTCCGGCGACAGGTATACATCAATGACCTTCGACCAGAAGATTTTGCGTGGCGTTCGACGCCAAGTCCTTTATTCACGCCACGTGAATTGTACTGCAATACCTTGAGGGTCATTATCATTATCGGTGATTCCTCTCGCGCTTGTTAACGGTTTTCATCATTGACCGGTAATCAAGCGATGTCTTTCCATGTTCGACTTCAGCGCAATTCTCACATGGATCGACTTGTACTTAGAGTGAAGATCGAACGAGTTTGAAGACCCCGGATCTAGTTTCATCCATCCGGGCTGCGATATATATTCAGGAAATATAAAGGCATTTGTCATGTACATCATTACAGCAGATGATCATCCTATTCAAAGGATGATAATTTCAGCAGAGAATTATCAGTCTATCATCAGACGATCGTCTGTTCTATGTACCAAAATGTATTTATAAAGCTGAGCATGGGAATGCCCGCCTCAGCTAGATCATGAAATCAGAATGAAAAATAATGTATTGTATTGTATTGTATTACAGGGCACCTCTCAGCACTTGAATGAACTTCGGACCCTCTGGATAAAGCATTTCACCCGATAAACGGCCTCATACTTTAGGGGGCAACTGTTATAGACATTTTTGTGCCTCGCAGCATGGAGCATGAAATGTCAATAATTACAGGGATCCTCAGTCCCTAAACATGTTGTTCTTACCCCTAGAAGAACAAGGTCAGCAAACCACAACACTTCCCATCAGTTCTCCACCTGAAAACACTCAAAAACAGGCTATTTTTGGATCATGTCAGCTGCTCCACTGAGCATCTGCGCTGAATGTCAACTACTCCTCTTTGTACCTACGCTGAAAGTCAACTCTAAGGAAGGCTACCTGCGCTGGGCGAGATTGGCCAAGTGGCACAGTCATTCTGCAAGGTGTCAATTGCCCAGGAAGCTTCCAAACTGACACTTGGTTCAAGGAATTCGCCCTGTGATGAGTAAGAGGTACTTGATCTCCATGTGGAAGCAAGGATCTCCAAGTGGACTCAAGAACTGAAGTTTAACTGAAGAGGGAAAGGACACAAGGCAACTTCATGTCAGTCTCAAGCTGACTCATCCTTTCTCCTTCTACCCTATATATAGAGCTCTCTCATGAGGTCTAGGGAGGCTGGAATTTTGTGCAAAGTAAGGAAGTGCTGTTGGTTTACAGTTAGAGCTATTGGGTGATTGCTTTTATAGAGGAGAAGAGGAGATTTCTTGCTGCTGGGGAGGTGCTGCTGGATTGGAGCCATTTATGGTTGTAACCTTCTCAGAACCTTTTTCTTCTATCAATAAAGCTTTTGATGTTCTCCTATATACTTGTATTGCAATGATGTATTGTTTTTATCTGTATATTTGATTCACCCTAATCCATGCATCAGTTATGAGTACATGTTTCTTGTAGTTTCCTTCTCTCGTTTTGCAGGATCTGTGTGTAGCTGGGCCGGCAAGAGAGCAAGGAGATGGGAGCAAGAGGCAAAGAGAGGAGACAGGATCGACGAAAGCGAAAGACATCGGTTGGTCAATCTTTTCTTCCTTCTCTGTACTTTCATAAAGGAAAACTATCAAAGCTTTACTTTCAGTTGTTGCTAAGGAACTATCACCCTTAGAGTCGGGATAGGGTCATTCCAAGTTGGATACTTTTCCCCACAACAACGCTCCCCTTCCTCTGGATTTTCGGGCTCATCTTTCTAGATCTTGGCGGTGGCAATAGTGGCGCTGGGATCCACATCAATGATCTGCTTCCCTTTTCCATTCCCCTTGTCGGGTTCTGGCTCAGGATCGGAACATGCATCTGATTCAGAAGCCTTCAACTCAGCCACCAGCGATTGCTTGGTCCGACACTCACTTGTGTTATGAGTGGGACTCTTGTGGAACTCACACCACTTTCCTGTGTCCTTCTTCGGCTTCGTGGTGTTGTTCTTTTCTTGCGGCTTCGACGGGTTGTCTTGGGTCACCCCGCCTTGGCTTTGTCCTTTGGGCTTCGGATTTGCAGATCCAAAGTCTCGCTTCTTCTGTTTGAACTTTTGCTCGATTTTGACAGCGTATCGGTATGCTGTGCCGAGTGAGGAGATGTTCAAGAACACCATCTCTTCCTGGATGTATTTGTGCAGGCAACCACGATATTTGAGTACCAGATGCTGCTCAGAATCTTTGATACCCAATTGTGTGCGAAGGGTATGAAAAATGTTTGTGAACTCCGGCACATCTTGGTCTCGTCCCTGCCGCAGTGTGGTCCATTTGATGTATTTTTCCTCATAGCTTCCGACAGGGTAGTACTGCTCCTTGATGGCATCCCGAAAATCATTCCAAGTGGGTGCGGCTGAAAATAGTGAGCATGTACTTTCATCCTTCTGCTCGCAGTAGGCTTCCCACTAGTCCTTGACGTGGGGGGCTGCTTTGAGAAGAGCGAAAACAATCTTTTCCCGACTTGAAAATTCGTGAACAGAAAAATACCCATCTAGCAGATTTAACCATTTATCTACGGCATCTGCGTCTATTTGACCCTCGAAGATGGGGATTTCAAAATTAACTTGTACCTTAAATGGTGTGGCATTTCCAGAGTCGCTGTTGGAAGCCGATGCGTCGCCTCTGGGTAGCCGCTGAAGGATCTGCGCAAAGCTATCCATCATCGCGTTCCTTTGCCACTCGAGCGCTTCTTCGAGCAAGATTTTGATAGGATCTCCTGCCCCCTCGTCTTTCTTCTCATCCGCCATGGGAGGCCGTCAGGATTTGCGAGGCTGGTCTTGCAAAGGTTCGACCAGTTCAAGCTCTAACTCCTTATATCCCGACCTCGTTGGGGACATGCAAAGAAAAACAGAGAAAAAGTAGACCGCTCTGATACCACTGATCCAGATTTAAACAGGAACGCAACAAATTACAGAGATAACCATAAATACAGAGATGAGATAACCATAAATACTGAGATGTAGCGGAAATAATACTTCATTTCATTACTGTAAAATACTGAAATGTGCTTACAAACAGAAATTGAAAGAAACCAGCTAGGGCGATGGTAGCTTATCTCTGAGAAGAGATGTGGCAGCTACATGCCTCTGAACTGTTTCGAACTGAGTTACAATGAGGCTCGAAGGCCTATTTATTGTTGAGAAACAATGGAAAACCCTTCACATTCCAAAACCTAACCCTAGAAGATGAAACGCCAAATTGTGGGCCCCGTTTGGGTAAATTGGTACATCAATTTCCCGGGGTCGTAACTTTGGCATACGATCTCCGTTTGACGTGCATGATAGCTCGTTAGAAAGATCTATCCGAGTACTACCACTTTGGGAGGCAACATGGGTCCATGGACCCATGTTGTCCCAGATTCCCAAAAAAACGTCGTTTAGGGCCTCAAAACGGCTCCAGAAGTTCAGGACCCGAAAAACTGCTAAAAATAGTAAACTGTGCTACAATTTAGGAAACTGAAAAGACTGAAAGAGACAGTTGTGGGGGTCCAAATGGGATAGGTGGGTGGCCACCAACATCCACCTGGATCACAGTGTCAAGTGATGATTGTAAATGGAGGAACATTTAATTGCTCTGGAAAGTGCCATAATATCAAGCTATCCATGGGAGAATATGTATTGACTAGCCCAATGCTTTCCATTCCAATGGGAGGTGCTGATGTTGTAATAGGAGTCCAATGGCTACAATCCTTAGGTACAATAGCTTTTAATTTTCAAGAAATTTTCATCAAATTTTCTATGGAAGGAAAGGAATTTGAATTAAGGGGTATTGCAGGGAAACCAAGAAAGATAATCAGCTCTAATGGTATGACAAAGCTTCTAAAAAAGGAGCAAAGAGGTGTAATTGCACAATTATGTTCGCTAGATGTTTACACATCGGAATCATCTATTTCTCCAGATCTCCAAAAAGTCTTGGACAATCATTCCAAGGTATTTGAGACTCCCAAAGGTCTCCCACCTATGCGTGATCATGATCATGCTACTCATCTGATTCCAGGAAGTGTTCCTCCAAACATCAGGCCGTATAGATATCCCTATGTCCAAAAGAGTGAAATTGAACGTATGGTTGCAGAAATGCTAGAGGCTGGTATAATTCAACCGAGTCAAAGTTCTTTCTCTACTCCAGTAGTATTGGTGCACAAGAAGGATGGATCGTGGCGCATGTGTCCAGATTATAGGGAGCTCAACAAGTTCACTATTAAAGATAAGTTCCCCATTCCTGTCATTGATGAATTATTGGATGAATTGCATGGATCAATTTACTTCACCAAGTTGGATCTTCGTTCAAGATATCATCAAATCAGAATGAAGACTGAAGACATTTCAAAAATAGCATTTAGAACTCATGAGGGTCATTATGAATTTTTGGTCATGCCTTTTGGCCTTACCAATGCACCTTCAACATTTCAAGGTTTGATGAATTCAATTTTCAAACCATTCCTTAGAAAATTTGTGTTAATATTTTTGATGATATACTAATCTACAGCAAGTCTTGGAAGGATCATGTTGAACATGTTGAGAGGGTGCTACAACTATTGGAGGAGAAACAATTATATGCAAAAAGATTCAAATGTTTCTTTGGAGTCCAGGAGGTGGAATATCTGGGTCATATTGTATCTCATGAAGGAGTTAGGGTAGACCCTAGCAAAATTAAATCCATTAAGGAATGGAAAATCCCCACATCCATAAAGCATCTACGAGGATTTCTCGGGTTGACAGGGTATTATCGCAAGCTTGTTAAGAATTATGGGAGAATAACAGCACCTCTAACAACATTATTGAAGAAAGATGCATTTTCATGGACTCCGGAAGCAACAAAGGCCTTTGAACATCTTAAAGAGGCAATGTGCCAAGCATCGGTCTTAGCTACACCGGACTTCACAAAAACCTTTATTGTGGAATGTGATGCTTCAGGAAATGGAATTGGTGTTGTTCTAATGCAAGATGAAAGACCCATTGCTTTTGAAAGTCGTCCAATCAAGGGAAAGTTTTTAAGCAAAGCTATTTATGAGAAGGAAATGTTGGCAATACTCCATGCACTTAAGAAATGGCGACCCTACCTAATGGGAAGACACTTCAAGGTAAAAACGGATCATGATAGCCTTAAATACTTTTTAGAACAAAGATTATCCTCTGAAGAGCAACAAAAGTGGGTCACAAATATGTTGGGTTATGACTTTGAAATCATCTACAAAAAAGGGAAGCAAAATGTGGTGGCAGATGCACTCTCAAGAAAGGATGAGGATGTGGAAGCATTGTTGTGCACCATTTCTATTATCTAACCAGATTGGATAAACGAATCGAGGGAGGAATGGAAGAATGACGAAGAAGTGTGGGCACTTATTCGAAAGTTACAACAAGATTCCATTATGTCTGATACATTTAGCTGGCAAAATGATTCGTTATGGTACAAAGATCACTTATACCTCCGTAAGAATTCCCAGCCAAAACAAAAGATTCTTATGGAATTGCACACTTCTCCCTTAGGAGGGCACTGAGGATTTTTAAAAACTTACCACAGGGTTAAGAAGGAACTTTTTTGGGATGGCCTTAAATCAGATATTCAAAAGTTGGTGGCGGAATGTTTGGTTTTCCAACAAAATAAAGTTGAAACAATTAAGACACCGGGTCTATTACAACCTTTATCCATTCCAAGCCAACGTTGGGAGGAGGTTTCAATGGATTTTATCACAGGTTTACCCAAGTCTGAGGGAAAGAGTGTCATCATGGTGGTAGTTGACAGACTTACCAAGTATGCACACTTTTGTGCATTATCACATCCATTTAAAGCCAGTATAGTTTCTACTGCATTTGTGGAAACAATTCAAAAGCTACATGGAAACCCAAAGATTATTGTAAGTGACAGAGATCCCATTTTCACTGGAAATTTTTGGACAGAATTATTTTCTTGTCTTGGTACTCAGTTAGCTCATAGCTCATCTTATCATCCTCAATCTGATGGGCAAACTGAGATAGCAAAAAAATGTTTGGAAGTATATCTTCATTGCTTTGTATCTGATAAACAAACAAAATGGGTCAAATGGTTGCATCTGGCTGAATGGTGGTATAACACTTCCTTCCATACAACAACAAAAATGACCCCATTTATGGCACTTTATGGGTATCAACCACCATCCATCACATCATATTTAAGAGAAAATTCTAAGGTTCAGGCAGTGGAACATCACATCGAACATCAACAACAAGTCCTCCAACTCTTAAAGGATAACCTTGTGTTGGCACAGAATAGAATGAAACAACAGGCTGATCAACATCGCAGTGAAATAAGTTTTGATGAAGTTGATTGGGTATTCCTATGGCTACAACCATATAAGCAAATGTCCCTCAAGCAAGCTAAGAAGGATAATAAATTATCACCGAAGTCTTATGGTCCGTAAAAGGTGTTGCAAAAGATTGGTACTATGGCATACAAATTGGAGCTTCCTGCAGCTTCTCGATTGCACCCAGTTTTCCATGTTTCATGTTTAAATAAGGTTATAGGTAACAAGCTCCCAGTTCAAACAATATTGCCAGAACTTGACGAGGAAGGAAAAATTATATTGGAACCGGAAGCAGTCACAAAAACAAGAACTCAACAGCTACGAAATCATTCAATTTCAGAGTATCTTATCAAGTGGAAGAACTTATCCGCTGAAGATTCCACATGGGAGGATGAGAATTTTATGCAGAAGTATCCAGAACTACTCAAGCGTTGAGGACAACACATTTTTTGAAGGAGAAGGGCATGTTGGGTCCCTATAATACTAGTGATTACCCCATTACTATTGTAGTTATACCCCTTATTAATGTTGTTGTGCCCCTATTGCCCCCATATTGTTATTACTGTGCCCCATAGAATCCCTCTATTGTTATTTTTGTGGATTTATATTATTATTGTTAGGTCGGCTGGATTATATTGTGACTCCTTAGACTCCTATATATAGAAAGGAGGTTTTGTCATTTGAATCATCCAAGAATTGTTCATTTATGTAATGTAAATGAGGTTGCCCCCTTGAAGAGGCTAAATTCTAAGGCGTTGATCTATCTTTTCTATCTTTTCTTGAGCTGGTTTCATAACACAAAACCAAGGAAAAAAGTCTTTCAACATGGAAATCTTGGCTAGATCTTTAAAGTTACTTCCTAATGAAGTATATGAATTAAAGAGAAAGTAAAGCAAGGAATCTACTAGCAGAAAGACTTCTAAGCAATTTTTCCTTAAGATAAATAAAAATAATCAACTAACCAAATATGCATAGATCTCAAATGTTGTGTTTAATGTTGAAATTTTAGCCATGGAAAGCTATTATAATTTCCATTAGGAAAGAAATCCAGAGAAAACATGCCCACAGTGGAATCATACCATGAATGTTATGGCAGCTCATATTGTTGATACTTTATTAGCAGATGAGTAGTATAAGTAGATTGAAGAAGTAAACGAACCTGTCGCGGATGAGGAAAGTTTAGGTTTTGGACACTCAGTTAATTCCTTTGATATCATATTCAATCCTGATAAGAAAATTGTTGAAGAACCACTAACAAGTGAAACTCCTCCTCAACCGCTAATTGGTTGATATAATTTAAGGAGCAAAGGACCAATTTATGAGCAAGAGTTGAAGAAGAAACATTTAAGAAGGATTCTACGACCAACCAATCCTCCTCAGAGTACACACAACAAGTCTGCAAGTGATTTCTCTTCCAAAAACACTTTCACAAACAATAAGAACATGTCCATCACTCTGGAAGTTTTTGACAAAGTTGCACCACTAGATACTTCATCATTGCATGTTAGAAACGAAGTATTGATTATAACATCATTAAGGATATGAAGAGAGCTCGTGCCAACATTTCAATATTTGAGCTCGCAAAGATAACAGGCCAGTGTGAGCTGATTGTCCAAGTGTTCTCATCAAAGCCTCTGTGAGGTGACAAAGTTTCTGCTTCTCAATATTTGTCTAGTAAGTCTCTTGGTATTCTTAAATTTTTAGTTAATGTTATAAATTTAAATATTAACACTATTTTCCACTGTTTTCTCTTAATGTTTTAAATATTTAATTTTCATATGTCCATAATTGTCTTGTTGATTCAATCACGTCCACAAATGTAATGCCTTTATCTGTTGTTATGCCAAATGGGATAAAATCGATGCACGAATCATATAGCTGGACATATCACTGGTCTAGGAAATTGGTGAACTCAACAATGTTATTATCCATTTTTCTTCAGACCATAGAGTACATAATGCATTAGCATCGTTATTGTGGACATTCCAAAAGCATATGGTTTACTTTTGAGTAGAGATTATTCCAGTAAGCTACAAGGATTTTTCTCAATAGACTTGACACATTTATGGCTTCCATATAAGGGAAAAAACAATCATATTTGAATAGAAAGGGAGCCTTATATGAAATATGTCGCGACACCATATGAGGGACCTAATGAGTTAGATGGGTTTGCAAATATTATTTTTTGGAATTGTTTCGTAGAGTTTTATCACGGGTGTTATCAAGTGCAACCATCACCCATCCCATAATATACACAGTTGGAACTCCTTTCTTGTAGTTAAACTGGTGCATATGAATCTTGTAATATAGATGTGCATAGTAGTAGTATAGGAACTATCTTAGTATCTACTTATTTTTTGAATTTGTATTTCGATGGTTATAACACTCAAGATGACTCCAGAGTTGGTTGTGTCCTCATAGACCCGAATAATAAAAGGTATATTTTATCATTCCACTTTGAGTTCGAGTGCACAAACAAAACTACTGAATATGAAGCAATTGTTCTAAGATTAAAGAAATCCATTAACCTCAAAGTCAAGGTGCTTAAGGTAATTTGTGATTCAAAGGTTATCACCCATCAAGTATGGAACACTATCCATTATGTTTCACCAAATTTGAAAAACTACCAGCACGAGGTATGGAAACGTATTTCTCATTTTATATCATTTAATATTATTTTTGTTCCTAAAGTTTCTAATGTTGCCACAAATACACTAGCCAATGCAGCTACTAGGATGTCTCCTTTGAGAGATGGATTTTCTATAGAGAATATTTATAATCCATCTCTACTCGATAATGCAACTAAATTTCATGTTTTCAATGACGATCAACAGATAATACAATTTATGGCAAATGCGGGTGTGTTTAAAGATGCGTCCATTAAATAATATGAGCATGATAAAGCCTTGCTAGAAGCAGCTAAAACTCAAAAAGGGAATATTATGCCTAAATTTTGGTGTCTCTGGAGAAACTCTATGACTTACAAAAACTTTTTAGAGGAACAACTAACACTAAGAATCATAGCTCAAATTTATCACAAGAACAAGTCAACTTGGGAACCAAAGATGATCTAAAAGATGTACGCCTCATTACATGTTGTTCCTCACAAGAATGACGGGATTTCATTCATCATTTCAAATAGTAACACTATGTGTTTGCATGGAAATATGATGATTTACAAACTTATGATACGTGTATTATCCAACACATCATTCCTATTAAATAGGGGGTGAAACCTTTTCAACATAAGCTTAGAAAGGATCATCCAATGCTTAAAACCCTGATCAAAAAGGAGTTAAGGAAGCTATTGGATGCTCAGATCATCTTCAAAGTAAGACATCCTACTTGAGTTTCCAACTTGGTCCCTGTCAAGAAAAAGTCCAGTGACATAGGCCCATGTCGATTTACGTAACCTCAACTGGGCATTAGATAAGGATAAATACCCAGTGCCATCTATGGAGTAGATACTCTAGACGATATTTTTGTTAGAGATGTTATTGCTATTGGATGGATTCTCCAGATATAATCAAGTGTTAGTAGTGGAACCAGATCGTCTCAAGTCCACCTTCACAACAAAGTGGTGGAATTTTTCTTTTAGGCACATGCCATTTGGACTTATCAATGTTGGCACTACATTTAAAAGGGCTATGGACATCACATTCCATGGCCTAATTGGAAAAAATGTGGCAGTCAATTTGGATCATGTAACTATATTTTCAAAGAAGATATTAGACCATGTGCGTCATCTAAAGTAGATCTTCGAGCGATGTTGAAAGTATGGGATTTCTTTGAATCCAAAAAATAACATCTTTGGTGTGTCAGAAGGTACTCTCTTAGAACACATCATTGCTAAGAGAATGTTGTGGGGAAAAATGCCTATGCAGGACGATCCTATCCACCTAAGGCGTGATAGTACCTTAGCAACAAACGAATACAGCTACTTTGGTTTCTTCCTTTATGAAATATGAAAGAGAGGAGATTGGTAGACTTACCGTTATCTTTTGGTTGTCCCTCGATCTAGATCCTCTCCTCTTTGGGTGTCCACAGCTACTCGCCTCCTCGCTTGCTCCACGAGATCACAAGAGAACAGCTACATGTGACAAGAGAATAGCTACTTGTGACAAGAGAAGGACACAACACAAAGGCAAATATACATATTCATAAATTATTCAGGATTAGAAGTAAATCAAATACACTAATGCAAATCATACAATAAACACCAGCATATAGGAAAGAACCAAGAAGCTTTATTGATTGATAAACAAGGTTCAGGAAGAGATACAACCCATAGGGTTCCAACCCAGCATCTTCTTCCCAGCAGAATGGAATTCCTTCTTCAGCCCCTTTCAAAGCATAAACACCCAATGATCTAACCACAAACCAACATCAATTCTTTGCAATCACAATATTCCAGCCTCCCTTGACCTCATGGAGAGAGATCTATATATAGGAGTTTTGGAGAGAGGATGAGTCAGCTTGAGGCTAGTATGAAGCTGACTAGTGTCCTCTCCCACTTCAGTTCTTGAGTCCACTTGGAGGTTCTTGCTTCCACTTGGAGATTTGGAACCTCTTACTCATCACCAGTCGAATTCCCTGATCCAAGTGTCATTTTGGAAGCTTCCTGGGCATTGACACCTTGAGAAATGAGTCTGCCACTTGTCCAGTTATGCTCAGCGCAGGTAGCCTTCTTTGCAGTTGACATTCAGCACAGGTAGACAGTCGAGCAGTTGACATTCAGCGCAGATGCTCAGTGGAGCAGTTGACATGATCCAGAATTGCCTTGTTTTTGAGTGTTTTCAGGTGGAGAACTTTTGTGAACTGCTGTGGTTTGTTGGCCTTGTTCCTCTAGGGGTAGGAACAACATGTTTAGGGACTTTGGATCCCTTAATTATTGACATTTCATGCTCAGTGATGCAAGGCACAAAAATGTCTATAACAGTTGCCCCCTAAAGTATGAGGTCGTTTATTGGGTGAAATGCTTTATCCAGGGGAGTCCGAAGTTCATCCATTTGCTGGGAGGAGACCTGTAATAAGATACAATACAATACATTATGATTCATTCTGCTTTCATGATCTAGCTGAGGCGGGCATTCCCATGCTCAACTTTATAAATACATTTTGGTACATAGAACAGACAATCTTCTGATGGTAGACTGATAATTCTAGCGAAACTATCATCCTTTGAGTAGGATGATCATCTGCTGCAATGATGTACATGTCAAATGTCTTTATTTTCCTGAATATATATCGCAGCCCGGATGGATGAAACTAGATCTGGGGTCTTCAAACTCGTTCGATCTTCACTCTAAGTACAAGTCGATCCATGTGAGAATTGCGCTGAAGTCGAACATGGAAAGACATCGCTTGATTACCGGTCAATGATGTAAACCGTTAACAAGCACGAGAGGAATCACCGATAATGATAATTACCCTCAAGGTACTGCAGTACAATTCACGTGGTGTGAATAAAGGACTTGGCGTCGAACACCACGCAAAATCTTCTGGTCGAAGGTCATTGATGTATACCTGTCGCCGGAAGTGAGAAACTTGCCATTGAGGCATGCAAGCTTCAAAGTACTGAAGGGGTTGTTCCTAGATCAACTTCTTGGATAATGAGCTGATGTCGAAAAGAAGCGATCCGTCAAAGGAGGGCCTTAATGAATCCCACATCAGTGACACGGAACGGAGCTAATGATTTTAGTGGAGTTGAAAAAAATTTGTGACATATGATTCAGGGTGGCGGTCATGAATGGATGAAGGATAATGTATGGCAGTGGATGGGACCTGGTTGACTCTTTCTGAACGACTTCTCTTGAACATATGGTGACACCGATGCGATGGATTGGTAGCATTACCCCAAGTATGGATGGTATGGCGAGACCATGGTGATGTGACCGGTGAATGAAACAACCCAACCCGATGTGGTACGGAGGAAAAGTGTCATGTTCAAGAGCGACTTGCTACAATCAAAGACTTCTTGATTTTTTCCCAATTTTTCCTCAGTCATTGCTGACCAGTACCTCTTTATTTTTGTCAAGCTTGAGGAGGATAACATATGCTTGTTCTATAACCTGCCCTTCGGGCAAGCCCATCGCTATGTTTTAACGAGCCTAGCGATAGTGAAACTCGTTCTCGTCTAAAGATAAGTTTGTCACTATTTAGTGATTTTAACGAGTCTAACGACAAGGAAAACTCGGCCCTTTTAATTTTTAGAGAGTCTGAAAAGGTACATAAAGTTAACTCCAAAATTCCTTTTTCGTCATCTAATCCCTTAAGTCCGAAAAAGTATAGAACAATACAGAAGGGATGAGTTTTCGGTATTTTTAATGAGCCGAACAAAACAAGCGCTCGATCTTTTTGTGCAATAATCCCTCAGGTCCAAAAAGATTAAAATCTAGAGGAGGGATAGCTCTTCCAGTCTTTTAACGAGCTGGAAGGCCAAAACTCGGCTATCTTTTCATATTTTACGAGTCAGTTGAAAAGAGCTTAAAGAAGACTCGCCTTTCGAGGAACGAGTGATGAACAGGGATAGCAGCTGATTCCAGGTACAGGTTGGAATTTTCCAATCAAGGTAGTGTCACAAGGATGGCTAGGTGAAATCACTCTTCGCAGCTGTTCCTCAAAATGGGTAAACAATCAAATGGAGGTAAACGATCGGCCAAATGAACGATGGAGGCGACGGTGCACAAACACGACCAAGGTCTTTATGGTTAATCAGGTTACATACTTCAATGGTTATTTACCAGGATGGGTTTATTTTTTAACGAGCTTGAATGCGCCGCTAAAACTACTCAAGCTTATGTTTATTTTTTAACGAGCATGAACTATGCTGCTAAAACTGCTCGGATCTCGCTTTTCTATTTTTTAACGAGCATAAATTCCGCGGTAAAACTGCTCGATTATACCAGTCATATGATAAGATTGTCTCATGTGAGATCGCTATTTTTTAAGGAGTTTCATCTCACTACGCTTTACTCCACATCCTTTCTTTATGCAAGCTTGGAAACGACTAATCCTACGAGTTTAAAGGGTTAGACCTAGAGGTTTAAACGGAAGGACCTAAAAATTTAAAAAATAAATAGTCGCCCCTTGCAAGCACTCCAAAAGGTTTGCATGCCCCCAGGTATAAAGTATGATTTCAAGGTTACCCCTCAATTTGCAGATAAAACATTTGTTCTACCGGGAAAGGCCTACCTCTTTCAGGCTACCCAAAGATAGTTTCGTTCGGGATCCAAACAAAACACTTCCTCAGCAATGTATACCGAAATATACAAAGGTGAGCGACGGGTCCCGTCCTCTCACATAACTTTGACAAAAGAATCTTATTCTAGAACAACCCTCTTTCCTAGACGGACGGGGTACGGACTAGTCATATTCTCCCGCGGAAACCTACCTTATACCCAAAGTTCTCTACCGAAGCAGACCAGGACGCATGCCCCCTAGGTTCTAGTCATGTCCTCCCGGATTACTCGCGCTCATCAGGAGGACGGACCGTGGGTTGAGACACTTCTTTCGTGAATAGACCATTTAGGGATGGCATACGACTATTTGCGATGTGTGATCCGGGAAACGAAAGTTGGTCCACGAGCTTGACCATTCTTCCTTCATGCGGAAAACACATTACTCTAAAGAGTGAGGAGACTATTGCTCCCATGAAATATATATAGTCTCGTCCAAGGAGTAGGTTATAATCCAAGGGTCCTTGAACGACCATCACGTTCATTTGAATGGTCTTCCCTTTCAATGTTATTGGCACATTGGGGAGGATCCCTAAAGGGCGACTGGTTCCCTTATCAAAGCCCGATAGATTTCTCATCTCAGGCAAAAGCGCAGGCGAACCAAGCACTTTCCAAGCAATAGAGGAAAGGATACTCACAGATGCCCCTTCATCAATAACTGTACTAGCCATTACCATTCTATATATTTGGACAATAATTCTGAATGGTATGCTAGCTGGCAAGCGGGGTCTGCCTAGTTGGTTCCAGTCAAAGGACACAACGAGGTTGCTTGGTGGTGGGACCGAATAAACGGTCGGATAACGCTCTGATGAACTTCCTTCCTGCGATAAAGGAATGGTGGCATTGCCCCCTTGATCATCAGAGTCAGTGCTGATGAAGAGAATTTGGACGGTGTCGTCTTTATTCTCCTCTGTGACGGTGTCATTCGAAGATATAGCCTCTGAAGGCAAAACCGGGTCAACTGCCGTCTCAACCTTTAGACTTTCGTCAGGTATGGATTCAGACGGTTCATCTTCAATGACAGGTCCTTCGGCTGACCATCTAGGTGGGTCAACCGGATTCTCAACTAGCGAGGGACTTGGCAAGAGTTTTTGATATCCAGGAGGAAGATTCGCTCGTAATATCGGGCGATCTTCCAGAACTCTTTTCGCCTCGTCTAAGAAGGGACAACGGTGGATGGCGTGATCGCCTACACACAGTTTGCAGGGAAATTTATCTTTCCCGCTCTGTCCTGGAGCTTCACTCCCACTAGTTGATGGTGAACAATCGACATGGCTATCAGAGGTCGATGCTACCGAATTGTGCAAACGGGGGGACCAGTCTCTTAGTATCCGGGGGATACATGGACAATCTCTATGGAAGTGGTCTCCCCTGCATATGACGATGGCGATTTAGGCCTTATGAGTGCTGTGTGTGGATTTTTGTTAGATGACGCTTGTTTGCCCCCAGTCGCCTTAGGCTCCTTCTGCTTCTTTTCTTTCTTCTTCTTCTCGAACCCGGTTCTTGACCGACCAGCTCCGTCAAGCGAAGAGGAAGGAGGAGAGGAAGATGAAGTAGAAGGCTGGGAGGAAACTCTTGTCTGATCTAACTGTTGACTCGACTGTTCAGGAATGGTGGCATTCTGAACGACATTGGTTGAAAAGAGCCAAACTGGTAGGCCAATTGTCAGTCCTGGAAGCGACAATGTAGCCATGTGGGGCACACCAACATCTCCCAAGAGGAGAAGGGACTAGGATTTCCACCAAGGGGAACTCCTTGGTTGGTGTGCTCCATATTTTCAACCCAAAGATCAACGCCGGAATAAGGGTGATTGTTCCGTTTAAAATAAATTGTTAACGACGCTTTAGACACAACTTGCTTTTTCAGTTTTAAAGAGTCGAGAAAAAGCTAAAGATGACTCTAGTCTCCTTCGATGTTTTAACGAGCCCGAAGTGACAAATGCTCGGTTGGACTTTTTCTGTTATAGAGTCTGAAAAAGGCCAAAAGAAACTGCTTTAGAGATCTAGGCAGAGGGTGTGCCAAACTTTTCGCAAAACCACAGAATACGTTTTACGGTACGGGTGGTCGATCTTCGTGAATGTTGTGTTCGCTGCATTGCAATCAGTAGGGCGACCGACACGGCTTCCTAAGGATAAAGGATATATGCCTATAGGGGTCTCCCAATATATACGCGATGGTACGTGGGAGCACAAGTCCGTATTAGTGCTATCGTCCCTCAGGAGGAATCACCCACCTTCTTAGAGATCGACAGTCACTACGTTTAACGACGCCGGAACACGTCTCTACCTAGACCTCTATGTTGTGCGTTATGTTGCAAAGCGTTGTTAGGTTCATTCAATATATTTTAAGTTGATCTTTTTAAAGTTTGTCTTTCAGGATCACCACGAGATGTATTGGTACAAATTCCTAAATGCAGTCTAAGATGATAAGCAAGCTTTATAATCTTTCAACTTTGAAAATCCTAGCTACTAAGGGAAAAGAGAGTGACTATCTTTTCTCAAAGAGCAATCAGCACACTCTAATGCACTCTTCCTAAATCCAACATGCAAACTTATCAAAATGCAAATGCACAATGCAGGTGTTTGTTTTCACTTTCTTAGTATAAATGCCTACAAAGAAAGCTTTTTGCACAACTTCGAATTTGCTTTTAAATGACTGAAAATAAACAAGTTTACTTTTTCCCAAATCATCAAGGGTAGAAGAGATTACAATCACTTTGCGATTTTTCGAAAGAAATACTTTTTTCGACACTTAAAAGTGACAAATTCAAACCAATAAGCAAAAGCAAATGATAATCAAACTGCAAACAGCCAATGAACTCTCTCCTAAGATCACAATCAATCACTCAATCAAATCTGAATTAAGGCTACAGGATGACTATTTCGCTCATGCAAAGGAAAACTGTAAATGACACCACAAACACATAAAAACACTTACAGTCTTTTTGTACAAAAATGAGGCGGAATACAAGCAAAGAAAAGGGGTTATCAACAGTGGTACCTATGCTGGTTAAAGGCTGCAAAAACAGAGATCAAAACAGGGCAAAAGACAGCAAGGAACCCCAGCTGCACAAGGCCACACTGGTTCAGCGCAGGTGTAACACTGTCAGTTTGACATTCAGCGCAGGTAGCCTTCACGGGACCTGCGTTGAAATGCATACTGCCTTCACAGTGTCTGCGCTGAAAGGAGAAACTCTCGTTTCTCTTGGTTTCCGGGTCATAAAATGCTCAAAAATCAACTGTTTCAGGCCAAATCAGAAACACAAGCAAGGTATAAACAAAGGGATGCTTTGAGAGGGTACTAAAGACTATCACAAAGGATCATCAAGTCATTTGTGAGTCCATTGTTGAGATCATAGACAAAAACCCAGTGAACGATCAAAGCAGCAACATTCTACTTTGCAAAGCAGTTGGATTGTTGCTGTTGAGTCTATGAAGTAAACAATGATGTAAACACAAACAAAATGACTAACAAATCTTCCCCAGCGGAGTTGCCAATTTGTTGTGGGGAAAAATGCCTATGCAGGACGATCCTATCCACCTAAGGCGTGATAGTACCTTAGCAACAAACGAATACAGCTACTTCAGTTTCTTCCTTTATGAAATATGAAAGAGAGGAGATTGGTAGACTTACCGTTATCTTTCGGTTGTCCCTCGATCTAGATCCTCTCCTCTTTGGGTGTCCACAGCTACTCGCCTCCTCGCTTGCTCCACGAGATCACAAGAGAACAGCTACCTGTGATAAGAGAACAACTACTTGCGATAAGAGAAGGACACAACACAAAGGCAAATATACATATTCATAAATGATTCAGGATTAGAAGTAAATCAAATACACTAATGCAAATCATATAATAAACACCAGCATATAGGAAAGAACCAAGAAGCTTTATTGATTGATAAACAAGGTTCAGGAAGAGATACAACCCATAGGGTTCCAACCCAGCATCTTCTTCCCAGCAGAATGGAATTCCTTCTTCAGCCCCTTTCAAAGTATAAACACCCAATGATCTAACCACAAACCAACAACAATTCTTTGCAATCACAATATTCCAGCCTCCCTTGACCTCATGGAGAGAGATCTATATATAGGAGTTTTAGAGAGAGGATGAGTCAGCTTGAGGCTGGTATGAAGCTGACTAGTGTCCTCTCCCACTTCAGTTCTTGAGTCCACTTGGAGGTTCTTGCTTCCACTTGGAGATTTGGAACCTCTTACTCATCACCAGTCGAATTCCCTGATCCAAGTGTCATTTTGGAAGCTTCCTGGGCATTGACACCTTGAGAAATGAGTCTGCCACTTGTCCAGTTATGCTCAACGCAGGTAGCCTTCTTTGCAGTTAACATTCAGCGTAGGTAGACAATGGAGCAGTTGACATTCAGCGCAGATGCTCAGTGGAGCAGTTGACATGATCTAGAATTGCCTTGTTTTTGAGTGTTTTCAGGTGGAGAACTTTTGTGAACTGTTGTGGTTTGCTGGCCTTGTTCCTCTAGGGGTAGGAACAACATGTTTAGGGACTTTGGATCCCTTAATTATTGACATTTCATGCTCAGTGATGCAAGGCACAAAAATGTCTATAACAGAGAAGAATCAAGGTTGATCCAAAAATGGTCAAAACTATGGCACAAATCCCTTTTCCTATGCATAAGAAAGCTATGCAATCTTTCTTGGGGAAGATTAATTTCTTACACAAGTTCATATTTGATTACACACATATTGTCAAGCCACTGCAAGAGATGATAAAGAAAGATGCAATTTAAAAATGGGATAAAAGGGAGAAAGATATTTTTTCCCATATTAAACAAGCTATCATCGATGTTCCTGCATTATATAGTTTAGGCTTTGGCAAGGATTTCCTATTATATACTTTTGCTTATGATTCATCCATTGTGGTTGTATTAACACAAAGGGATAATGAAGGAAATGGACAACCTATATCGTTTATAAGTGCTGGTTTGCAAGGGTCATAATTGAATTATCCTGCCATTGATAAACAAGTCTATGTGGTGTATAACTCGGTTAAGAATTTTAGGCCCTATCTCCTCAAAGCTCACACAATTATATGTGTGCCTCGTCTAGTAGTCAGAACGTTATTTGTGCAACAAGAGATGGGTGAGAAGAGAGCGAATTGGATAACCTACTTACAGGAGTATGATCTCGAGTTCAAGATAGTCCATATTGTTAAGGGCCACGACCATCGTCAGCTCGCAACAGAAGAAAGCTATTCTTCAAAATAATATCTTTTAGGATTGGAACATGAAATATAAATGTACAACATTGAGCAAGTTCTTCAACCACATCTTGGTATTTTAATATACAACAATATCTAGAGCATGGCACATTTTCCACACATTTATCCAATAAATAGAAGAGGGAAATGTGTCTTAAAGCTCTATCTTATTATCACATACATTGAGTGTTTTCCCGAAATCACCATAACAGTTTCTTGCTAAGATGCCTAGAACCTTAGGACACATAAAGAATATTGAATGATTTGCACGATGGACCAACAGGTGGACACTAGGTGGGTGATACAACTGCACATAAAGTAATGAGAGTTTGTTATTATTGGCTTGGTTTATTTAAGGATGATCATACTTATTCCTAGAAGTGTCCATCATGTTGGAGATGTGTTGGTCGATACCCAAAGTCAGTTTCCTCACTACTAGCAATAGCAGTTGAGGAAACTTTCCATTAGTGAATACTAGAAGTTATTGGTGAGATATTTCCAAAATCGTCAAAGAAACACTAATAGATCCTAACAACAACATATTATTTCACTCGGTGGACCGAAGCGGTTCCTTTGAGACAAGTCAATGACTAGGAAGTCATCCAATTTTTGAAGCATAATATCATAACCAAGTTTGGCATTCCAACATTGCTTGTCTTTGATAATGCAAAATAATTTTCCTCATTGAAACTTTATGAATTTTCATTAGAAAATGGTATCATTTTGAAGCATGCATCAAATTATTACCCAGGGAAATGACCTAGCAGGATTGACTATAAAAATATTATCTACATTGTCAAGAAGATCATTCCCTCTAAACAAGGGAACTAACACAATTATTTGGTGAATGCACTATGGGATGACCATGTAACTACCGAAAACTATCTTAAAACATCTCCATTATTCCTCATGTATGGTAAAGAAACTATCTTATCGCCAAACATGTATTTCCTGAACTTGCAACTTTTCGAAGAGTCCCAAGGAAAAACTTGCCTCCTGGTTCAATGTAGGAAATATACCTTGATTAAAATTGTGGAAGAATGGATCAAAGCTAAAGAAATATTTATCGTGCACCAAAATTGTATCAAGCACTGGTTCGATAAAGAATCTGTAGGGACTAAAATTTTTGATGTGGGTGACTTAGTATTGATGTGGGATAAAACCCACGAAGAGAAAGGCAAAGACATGAAGTTTCAATCTCTATGGATAGGCCCCTTTGCCATCATAGAAAAGCTCGGTCATAATGCTTTCAAGTTGAAATATTTAGATGGGAGGACTGATCCTCTTCTCATTAATGGCCAAGGCCTCAAATATTATTTTTAGTAGAAGCTCTAAGTTGTATTCCTTTGTATAGTTTTCCTTCATTGTTGTTTGTTGTATGTATTTTATTTGTCATGTCAAGTCATGTCTTTTGTTGTTTCCCTTTGTGTTGGTAATTTTACATAAATAATATCTTGTGTGAAAATGTGTGAATGGTTTTGAAGGACTATGTGGCATAATAGATAAGGGATATAGAAAATGCAACACTTGGCTATATATTACTTCTCCTTCTTTTTTTGGGAAGTTTCCTTAGGTCGAGTAAGGTCCAGATGGAAAATAAAATACATTCAAGAAAAGAACCTTGAATGAACCTATGATACCCACATATATTATAGAACCTCCACTCCTTAAATTGGTGCTAAATCTACTCGGTGTTTTACATGCTTATCCAATCACGTATAGAAAGGATAAGGGAAAAATATATAGTGAGAAAATCTATATCAATGGTAAATAAACCTATCTCTAAAGGAGAAACCTCCTCTACTCTCAATAATTTGGGATCCCTCTTCTGTCCCATTGAAATAATGTACTAAAGCACAATTAACATATATAAAATAAATAAAGGGAAAAGAAGAGAAAGACTTCCTGCACAAGGAGGTGTAGCAAGTAACTTCATCAGGGTATTGAACAATACTATTGGCAATGAAGTGATGATTGTGTTCCTGTAGTGACTCCGTTAGGGTGCTGGACAATCTTGCTAGCAGTGGAGCGACAAAAAAGATGAAAACTCATAGACTCAATATATAAAAATTGCAATTATATATTACCCTTTCCTAGATTGAACCAATTGTGATATAGCATAATATTGTGGGTGTTGAACCAAGGAAAGGAATGGTTGGTACTGCATATATAACCATGTTTAATAGGAGAGCCAAGGTAATCTAATTGATGAATCAATAAATCTTGAAGGGATAAACCTTGACTGAAAGTTATTCCTAGGTAGAGAAGTTGAAGTTCGCCCAATGTGTCGCTAAGTGTTGTCACTGCTACAACACCCTCCAAAATTTTACTGCATTCAAATTTTGGAGCCTACCTATTGTCATAATAAGTGTTAATTTTGGTAATAAAGTGTCATTTCATGTTACTACACATGTTATAAGTGTCCTTTTTCTTTCCTAATTATTGTCGGGTTGTCAAGAACATCTAGAGCGCACTTCACAGTCATGGCACACTTCCTAGTCATAAAATGACACTTTTGGTGGCAAATGCATATACTCTGTCTTTCATTCTCGAAGAGTGTTTTTAAACTGGAACTTTGATGTATACTTATTAGTATTGGGTCCTTTATAATTTTTACTGATGAGTTGCTCTGTGTTGCATTTGATTTTAATTCTAACTCATTGTGTTTCCCATGTCTCACCTTCCAGAATTAAACAAATTTTCAACTTCACAAATCTTCCCACTAGGCCAAGGAGAGTTTAGTATGCACTCTCAAGTATTAGTTAGATCCCCTTTGTTTCTTTAGATTGTGCCTTGTTCCCAAGTCTATCTCTACATCCCTTTCAAAGCACACAATGCACTCTCAAGCATCAAGACCACCTTGTTATTTTGAACTACGCCAAAATTTTCCTCTCACCTAGTTGAGCGCATGGTGCACCAGAAATGGTCATTCAAGTCTTCCTTGAGCGTTTACAGTGCACCCTGCGCTCTTCTTGTGGCTCAAGCCTTTCCATTTGAGTGCATAGTGCATCAATATTCAACGATGAGCTCCCTTTCCTCTTGTGATTGTTCCCTACACCCTCCATCAAGCCTTCTCTTCTCAGGAAAGCGCACAATGCATCCTTATTGGCTAGCACCCATCCCCTTGCCTCCTGACATTGTAACCTATACCCAGAAGTTCCCTCTTCCCCTTTCGAGTGCATTGTTGATTTACAGTAAGAAATTTTTCATGAAACATGATAGAATAGGATATTTCCAGGTTGATGGTTATTTTCCATGAGTGATTTTACTTGCATGTGTTTTTAGAATATATTGGAAATGATGTATGAGGAGATCTATCAAAGGAAGCAACCCAAGGAAGATTTCAAAAACAAAAGAAGACATGTAGCGACAAGTGAAAGAACATGGGATTTGGATGGTCAATATGATCCAATATAAAGACTCCATATGATCTCAAAACCCTTAGGAGGGTAGAAGGAAACAACATTGAGAAATATGTACCAAGTGTTGAAGATATAGGTGGAAACAATGTCACCTCTCAGGAAAATCCATGTCACAAGTCACTATGGCTCTAAGTCGTCAATGTCAGTGACTTGTCATGTTATTGCCACATGATGATGAAATTTTTTAATCATTTTAAATGTAAATATGTGTAAGGCCAAGATTCATGTATGAACAAGAGAGTCATATGGAGAAGTCAAAGAGTCACATAGAAACTCAAAAGACATTTAGAAGTTCAAAAGTTGTTTGGAAGTTCAAAGGTTACATTAGAAGTTGAAAAGTCATGTGGGAATTTTAAGAGTCATGAGGATATGAAAGGTCATGCCTGTAGTAATAAAAGTAACCTCATTTCTCAAAGAGAGGAATTTTCACCTTGGCTTCTCTCACAAGGCATTAGAGAGATAGAGATAGTTATTTTGGAGAGAAAGTAGTGACTCTAATGCTCCAACTTCGAGCTAGAGATGTTCATTGTACCCATGTATCTTGGAATTTTTTCTTAATTCTAGAATCTCTTTGAGCCAATGAATTTTCATGTCTATATCGTGGATAATCTAAGACTATTCTATGGATGTTTGCGGTGTATCTTTGCATTCATATGTACTAAGGAAATTGAACTATTTTGGTGGATTTGGTGCTTATCTTATTGAAGGTGTGTTGTGATTGTTATAATGATCATTGCATCTATGTGATCTACTTAGTTTTATGACTAATGATACTTTCTCATTCATATGCATGTGTCTTTACTAGAATAGTACTATTACTTTTATTTTAGAAACTATTTTTTTTTCCCTCACAGTGAAAGAACCTTGATACATTTTCAATTAAACATTTTAAGTCATACTTTCTTTCTTATTCAAAAGTACATGCATGCTAATCTCTTATGCTAATTGCTCAAACCAAGGCAAATATTTAAGTAAATGGTGGTTGAGCCATATTTCTAGATTGGAATCATATACCAAATGGTGTGAGTTATAGTTTGGAATCCATCTCAAGGAGGTACCCTGTATGTTGGAGGGATCCAACACCATCAACATAAGCATAAAATATTCTTTTACATCTTGCACTGGCACATACTCAGTACTAGTGTGCAGGCTCTTACCTACTAAAGGCTACCACTTCCTATTGTTTCTCTACCTACCATGGGAAGGATACCATCACTCCCTAATGTAGTTTTTTGGCCACCATCGAAAAGAAGCTACCACTCCCTCACTAAAGGCTCCAACCCTCATACCCTTTACAGACCTTGTTTCAAAAAATTTCACACTAGATCCACCTGAATCAAACACAAATCTTGTAGGCCATGTTTCATATGATTTTAAAACTGGAGCCACATATAAAATTCTTCTCATCGATCATATTGAATAATTTAAAACTTATCTAACCTCTACATAACTGACAAAAAAACTCGCTCTACAATAACCAAATAAGCTATTGGCAAGCCATATTTGCATACATCAACAATCAATTGATTCAAATTCTCTGCTCGCACAATTCCCACTACAATATAAATTCCCATGAACCATAAACAAAATATTAACACAAAAATGCCTCTTACTTGGCTGGGATATTGATGCCTAACCTTATTCCAACACCATCACAATAAGGTAACAAAATTCTAACAATCAACAACATTTATTCATACATGACTCTTCTCATCTAGCCCATCAAGGTTAGCATTACTCAACCTTCTATCGATATAGCAACAATTTGACTTCACTCAAAGCAAACCATTACATTAGCTAATCATACATCAACCTTACAGGCATTTTTTCAAACTAAGAAGTCATAGCAGCAATGCATCATAGACAACATGATCACTTTAATGAAGGAAATTCAGGACAAATACATCAATCAATATTCTGACATCAATACTCTTGCAAAATTGTAATGACATAATACTCTCATGTGTAAGAACACAATAATACATCAACTAGCATAATACACCTTTCTCAATTCAACTGACATGTGAAAGATATGACTCCAGTGAATGTTTTTCCTACAACCACAATTTTTTGCTTCAACAATAGCATTGGCCTATGGAGGCTTTTCTTGCAACTACAATATCTTTGACAAACATATATCTACAAAATACATTAATGACTGAGAAATAGCTAATTCAAAGCAACATCTATAAGCAAAAGGTGTCAACCTAGTACTCTTCCACAATAATCCTTTGATAATGAACTATGTTCTTTACTATAAATAATGAAAGCTTATGTGTTAGCAATACATAAATCCCTTAAGGCTGAGGAAAGGGATCCTAGAGGTAACCACAAAATACATGTAGGTTAAGGTCTAGTCCCCCTAACCTTGGAGAGGGCTCTCTCACTAAATCAAATATCAATAAAAAAGACTAATACGATATGCATTTTAGACTGGTTATTAAGCTTAGAGATAGATGACAAAAACTTTAATGACGATTGTTAGGAGTGAGGGCCACTGAATTATAATATTATGGAACATCAGGGCATGCATGAGCCATCCAGATAATAGAGGAAAGGTAGGCACACATTTCAAGTCAACTGTCGATTGTAGTATAGTGAAGAATGAGGGAAACACAAAAATATTCAAACAAGTGTAACAAAGCATATAATTATGAATTCTACTAAACAACTGATAACCAAATATTCAAGAGAACCATGACAGAGAAAAAAAAGAATTCTATCATGTATGAGATCCACAATTATCTTGAGCATCTAAGGATGAATTCAAGATAATAGTTTCAGAAATGAATATTAGATTAACATAAAGGAAACACAGACTTGAAGCCACACACCACATGAAACTTTGAAAACTAATAACCAAAGCCTTCTCTAAGATTTTATTAAAATGTTTTGATACATGGCCTCTTCCTCTTAACAATTATCCATTCTCCTTTATTACATTGTATACTTAGCCTTTAAATACCCTTTGGGCCAAGGACCAGATACATTGCATTTATCCACTAAATGGATCAAAAGGTGTGTTTTATTGCCTAACAAAACAACAAAATTCGAGACAAAGTCAAAAGAGAATTTTTATCCTTATATGCTCATCTTGAATTTTTATCTTTGTTTTATGCAATTGCCCATATTCCTCTGAAAATCTCAAAATGTGTGCCATAAATACTGCAAAAAATCCTCCTAATGCTCTAGTTCATTCCCCTTCTACATTATCAACTTACTTTCGAACAGTCAAAACCATAAAAACAAGGCGGAGTATAAAATCATGACTATGGAAAGGATTTTAAGCCATGACTATAAAATCATGACTATCAAGAGCATTTTCAGCCATAAAACCATTGAGCAGTAACCATAGGCTTATATCGCAAGTGCTTATCTCGCAAGTTTCCCTTATGCCTCCTCTTAAAATTTTTGGGGTTTTCCACCCTCCGGGATTCTTAACTCCTTGATTTAAGTTATCATTCCACATGTCCAGGGGGCTGTGACCATAGGTTCAATCTTCCAGGGCTAAACCCTTTAGTTGTGGGCAGGGGGCCAATTCTTTCAAAGATATTCGTAATGGTTTGTCCTTTAGAATAGATATTTCGAGACTTGGTGAAAAAGGGGCTGATTCTTTGGAATATTTCATTACAAAAAATCTCGATATGTGACACATGGGACCAGAACATATTCACCTGGGCCTTTCTAATATCGAAAATTTCTAATCGGTGATTTTATAATGTTGCATTTGGTTGCACCCCCCAAGCCTTGCAATGTTCGATATGCGATAACCCTTGGTTATCAGCCTCGTCCTTTGGTTCTTTGAGATCTTTTTAACCGTGGGCTAGCCCCCAAATCGAAGCCCCTCTATCAGAACTTCTGAAGTGGCACATGTTACAAAACATTGATATGCAATTGTGCCTGGTTCTCTGCTCCCCACCTTTTCCTCTTTGTGACTGTGGCTTAGCCCCCATATCGGAGCCCCTCAATAGAAGGATTTCAATCAGAGGTTCTTTTTTTATGTAGCTACATTACTTAACCTCTAATCACTGATTGCTGATTTGACGTCACCCTATGCCATGTACCTTATCGGAACCAATCACTTCCCACCATGTGTCCCTTATCGGAACCAACCTTTCACTGCCCTATGTCCCTTATTGGAACCAACCTTTCACTGCCACGTGTCCCTTATCAGAACTAAGCTTACTCTTCCACGCATCCTTTGTTTGATCCAATCTTTTTCTGCCACACATCCCTTCTCAGAACCAACCTTTCTCAGCCATGCATCTCTTATCAGATCTAATATTTCTTTGGCTTGTGTCCCTTATCGAAGAGAGAAAATACCTCGTCCTTCTCTATTTTTTCCGAGAAATTGTTTGTTAAGTTGTATCAACCCTTCCCCTCACTTCAACCATAGATAAGGCACTTTACCGTGGGTTTAATCACATGTCGCAACTTTATAATATCGCAACCTGCTCGGATTCAGTAATTTACCGATTATCGATATGGACCCCATCGATATGCCACTTCACCTATCTACTGCACATTGAACCTCTGATCGCTGATTTGTGATATCGACGATCATTGATTGCTGATGTGCTGCCTCTGTTGCAATGTGCCTTGAACCTTCAACATGTGATATGTGATCGTTGACTGCCAACATACGTAATCATCAATCACAGATCACCATAGTCCTTCACTGCTTCTCTCTTTGAAACTCCGATGTCCAGGATCTAGGATCAACACTCGGTCCTTTTTTCCTTTGCTTTTGGTTTTGAGGGGAAAACTTCGAATTGCTCTATCTTTTGATCTAGAGGTCAGTTTGAAGAACTAGATATATTGTTCGAAATTTTCTTCTAAGCAATTTTCCATGAAAACACCCGCAGTATGATCTGAACAAGAATTCTTATGTGAAAAAACCCCCAAACTTTCAAACTTTTTTTGACCACATAACACAAGGACTAAATGGCATCTTTGACAAGTAGACCTTTAGGCTATGAAACCCAGTGATTCATAGGCTAAAATGACCAACATGAATAGTAAGAGGCAAACACCATTGATTCCTATTATGGGGCCCTAACACCTTGAAGTACTACTTCACTAAACTGTCAAACTCCTACAACAAGCACATTAGTATGCAAGAATTATAACATCTCTAAATCATCATTTAAACTATGCTTGCACTAAAGCATAAAGCATAAATACACCCAGTCTCTATCTTCGACCTTGCATATAACCTCTCTACAAGACAAAAAGTCATCAAGAGACAGAAAACAACATCACCCTCATTAAATTCACAGGAAACCTTTGCCCATATTTTGGTGCACAAGATGTTGATCTCTACACAATATGAAAAAATATGACATACACAAACCTATACCTTTTTTGATTTTCACATTGATATATTTCAACCCCTACAACAAGTATATTAACATATAGTTATGTAATACCAATCATACAAGATCAACAACATGAAGATCAATCAACAAATCCTTACAAAAACCTGATCAAGGTCTCTATATAACAAGGCACAATACTCTACCATAAACCCTTGTATATCGAACTCAAACTAATATTTCAACACCCACAACTATATGGTGGGTATAAATCATTGAGTCAACAATATTTATTTGTGCAAAAATTTGATAGAAGTATAGGTGCACACAATTTAATATTTGTGTATACAACCAATAATATATCATTAAGCATTTAGTCATATATTTTATCTCATGATTTCAATGTTGAGGTAGATATCATGGTTTTACTCCTTCAGTCACACTAAATAATAGAATTTTTCACACAAGAATAAAGAACCTCCCACAATTAGAAAAACTCAGCAAACAAAAGCAAAATGTATAAAAATACTTGATCCCTCCAAGAATATAATGGGTTCATTTGATATCTAATCAATCCGAAGCTATAACATGATCAATAATACACCAAAATGAAATATCTATGGTCCAATATCCTTCAAATTGTTCTATGCATAATTATATCTATGCGTTCACTTAATCATGTGATTTTTACACATGTATGGAGATAGGACTTAAGATTTAGATCAAACCATTAAAGCAGAACTAGATGATCCATATACATTTCATTATTCCTGTAGACTCACTTAGGATAATTCAATGAATAATTATATATGACCCTTGATGCAATAACCATCAATATTTGAACCATGCTCGCTTAACCATAAGTGCATATTAAGGAAATTTTCCATTTTCTCTTCTCTATATATGTTCCATAATAAAGAAAAATAATTCAAAAAATACTTGTGAAGATTGCTATTGCCAGAGCTAAATGGCTCACATGAAATGCACACAAAGATAATCAAACTCGTATTTTTATAGTTTCTCTTCCTTATAATTACCATAGAAAAATATAATGGATTTGTTGACCATTTCAACTAAACATTGGATTATCCTCTCACGCATCAATTCCTTGGGAAATACAATGGTTTTTCCCATAGTTTTTAAATTTCTTTACCTGCAAGCATTTTCATGAGGATAAGCTTGGATCCCAGAGATGATTGTTGCGAGCACAATATGGGAAACCCATAGAAAATATAGTAATGTCACACTATGAATAATTGTCTCCCAATGAAGATAGTCAAACTTGAAGAAAATATTCGATCCTCTACCCAAAAATATTCCAAACTGCCACAACACCTTTGTAGGCATATTGAGAACATGTCCAACCTCTTGCAACTCCTCTACAACCATCAAGATATCATCATAATACATCACCTTTCCAGGCACCATTACAACCTCCTACAACTCCTATGAAGCATCAAATCATCATTGTAAGCTCTTACACAACATCCTCCGCAAGCATCTAATCATCATACAAAAGCATAGTGACTTGCTGACATCAATGCCAACTTGACAAGCATCATGCTACCAAAATTCTACCCCTTTGTTGTTGATGTCAATTGACCACCACAAACATGCAACTAATCTTCTTTTTATGTAGGCATATTGATTACTTCTTCATTTCATGTGAGTGGTTGTGTCACTCTCTTGCACCAAGATGTAATATAGAAGATGGCTTATTGAAATCACATTATTTAGTCAACAAGCTCCCCTTGAACATGTAATGGGACTGCAAATATTACCAATTTGTTGTAGATACTAGTTATTATAAACGATGCAATAAAATATATGATTTTTATATCATTGCACTCACGGTGCTTTACTAGGCACAAATCGATTTATTCTTTAACATGCATGCCTACATTGAATGATACTCATCTAATGGACCAATAACCACATGATGACCCATGATCAAATATGCATAATGAGATACATGGTTGTAATAAGCTCGTATGTTTGGTATATAACCATTTTGTAAGCAAGCATATCATCATGAATATCTCTCTACCACAACTACCATATGACATCCATTAGTCCACATGTTACTGAAACATTACTCTTTCCTAGACACAAAGACCACCCAACTAACAAACCCAATAAAGAGAACAACATGTTACAAGGCTATAATATTACATATGCATGTGCTTTACATGACTAAAATAGGATGATCTACTATAGTACATGTCATGAATAGATACTTCTCAACCACCATACCAAGATGCCAAGAATAACACACGCATGATTGAACCAAGACTCTCTCCAAGACATGGAACACCCAACCAATGCTACATGGATGCTCAAAGAACACAAGAGTGTTTTAAATGGTTGAAATAACATCAATGTCTTTAGTGACTCATACCAAGTGGTGATCAGGTAGCATGCAAGGATCCCCCTGAGCTGATTATGTCTCCAATAGACAGAATGATATTATGGACTTGAATGAGTGAATAGGATCTAAATCACTACACATTATGGTTGGTACAACTTTGATCTTCATTCGTCATGTTGCCAAGTGACTACCATATGCTCCCCTTAAGGATATACACATCTCATCACATATGCAGACCTTTTATAAGTATCCTTTACCTACAATAGACTACAGTGGGGACTGTATTCCCATACTTTGAATCTAAAGAGGAGGAGATTGACTTCTTATTTCTACCTGGATTTTTCTTCAGTACATATACCTTGTTTCCATTTCCGATCCCTTTCGATACAACCATTCCAGTGTCCTCTTCTATAATTTTTCATCCTCTTGAAGTAAATATAACTACATTTCATTTAGAAGTCACTTGACCCACACTCAGGATGTTCTACTTTAACCCTTCAATGAATAATACATTAGTAGATTTTGTATTTTTAACATCAAGATCAACTCTACCTTTTCCTAGCACCTTCATCAGTGCAATGTTTCCAAGAATAATGTCACCATCCTATTTTTTTTTAATAGAGATAAATCTACGCTTATTTCTAGACATGTGATGAGAGCATCCATTGTCTATATACCAATGTTTTTCTTCTTCTAGTGTGCATAGAGCAAGGCCACACTTCTCTTGTCGCTATTTCCTTTTGTTCTAAGTTTCCATATGAGGAATGTTGATGGAGTCTTCTTCTTCTGGGATTTTCTTAAATATGGTTTTGTCCTGTTGTCTAAAATGTCTAAATGAATTCATTGGATTGCTCCTACATTCTTTTTCCACATGTCCAAATTTATTTCATGTAAAGAAATTTATGTGACCAGAGAAGGGAAAAAAAGAGTCATTGATCCAGGTAGATGTTGGTGGCCACTTGCCTATCCCACTTGGACCCCCATAACTGTCTCTTTCAGGTTTTCAATTTCCTTAATTGTAGCATAGTTTACTATTTTTGGCAGTTTTTTGGGTCCTAAACTTCTGGAGCCATTTTGAGGCCCCAAATGACGTCTTTTTGGGAAAACCAATAGCAACATAGGTCATTAGCCAATGTTTCTAAGGAAAATTTTTTATTCCTCGGACAGATCTTTCTAACGAGGTATTGTGCATGTCAAACAGAGTCTGTATGCCAAAGTTACGACCCCGGGAAGTTCATGTACCAATTTAC
Organism: Pinus tabuliformis; assembly: GCA_031772625.1. Classification (NCBI taxonomy): domain Eukaryota; kingdom Viridiplantae; phylum Streptophyta; class Pinopsida; order Pinales; family Pinaceae; genus Pinus; species Pinus tabuliformis. The sequence continues at coordinate 229,940,445 of CM062819.1, read as the reverse complement.
CCAAACGGGGCCCATAGTTTGGCGTTTCATCTCGTAGGGTTAGGTTTTTAGATCTTTAGGGTTTTCCATTGTTTCTCAACAATAAATAGGTATTAGAGCCTCATTGTAACACATTCAGAGGCATGTAGCTGCCACATCTCTTCTCAGAGATAAGCTACCATCGCCCTAGCTGGTTTATTTCCATTTCTATTTGTAAGCATATTTTAGTATTTTACATTAATGAAATGAAGTATTATTTCTTTTGCATCTCTATATGTATGGATATATCTATAATTGTTTGCATTCATGTTTAAATTTGGGTCAATGGTATTGGAGTGGGTCTGCTCTTTCTCTATTTTTCTTCACATGTCCCCAACGAGGTCAGGGTATAAGGAGTTAGGGCTTGAACTGGTCGAACCTTTGCAAGACTAGCCTCACAAATCCCAGCGACCTCCCATGGTGGATGAAAAGAAAGAATAGGGGGCAAGAGATCCTACCAAAATCTTGCTCGAAGAATCCCTCGAGTGACAAAGGAACACGATTATGAAAAACTTTTCCCAGATCCTTCAATGCTACCCAGGGGGGACGCATCTGCTTCCAACAGCTACTTTGGAAATGCCACACCCTTTAACGTACAAGTTGATTTTTAAATCCCCATATTCGAGGGTCAGATAGATGCAGATGTCATAGATAAATGGTTAAATCTGCTAGAAGGGTATTTTTTCGTTCATTATTTTACCAACCAGAAAAACATCACTTTTGCATTTCTCAAAGTAACCCCCCACTTCAAGGACTGGTGGGAAACCTATTGCGAGTAGAAGGAGGAAAGTATGACCTCACTATTTTCATCCGCACCCACTTGGAATTCATTTTGGAATGCCATCAAGGAGAAGTACTACCTTTTCAGAACCTATGAGGATAAATATATAAAGTGGACCACATTGCGACAGGAAAGGGACCAAGACATGCCGAGGTTTACCAATATTTTTTATACTCTTTGCACAAAGTTGGGTATCAAGGATTTTGAGCTGCAATTGGTACTCAAATTTCGTAGCTGCCTACACAGGTACATCCAGGACAAGATGGAGTTCCTAGACATCTCCTCGCTCGACACGGCATACTAATACGTTGTCAAGATTGAGCAAAAGTTTAAACAAAAGAAGTGAGACTTTGGATCTGCGAATCTAAAGAACAAAGGACAAAGACAAGGCGGGATGACCCAACACAACTCGTCGAAGCCGTGAGAAAATAACAACACCATGAAGTCAAAGAAGGACACGGGAAAGTGGTGTGAGTTCCATAAGAGCCCCACTCACAACACAAGTCAGTTTCAGACCAAGCACTCGCTGATGGCCAAGTTGAGGGCTTCAAAATTAGATGCATGTTTTGACCAAGAGTCAGAACCTGACAAGGGGAATGGAAAAGGGAAGCAAATCATTGACACAGAGCGGAGCACCACTATTGCCACTGCCAACATCCAGAAGAATGAGCCCGAAGATCTAGAGGAGGGGGAGCATATTTTCCACTCAAAAATGTGGGTGAAGGGGTCACTGTTGTGATTCATTGTCAACAGTGGCAGCCAAAAGAACCTTATTTCAATAAAGGTGAAGCGTCTGGGCTTACTGACCACACCACACCCATAGTTGTAAATCATCGGGTGGCTTCACCAAGGGTGAGATCTCCGAGTTTTCCAGCAGTGTCACCTTCCATATATCATCAAGCCCTTCATAGATGAGGTATTGTGTGATGTTGCACCTCTTGATGTTTGTGATGTATTATTAGGCCAACCATACTTGTGGAGGAAACACGCTGTGTATGATTCAAGGCCTCACGTTTTTATTATTTCTTTGGGTAATACATTATGCAAGATACTGGAGGTAGCCCCTTATACCGCCACTTATTTGATCTCTGGTAAGAAAGGTAGTAAGATCATCTCTCAGACTAGGAATTTTTTTTTCTTTTTGGGTCACTCTCAAGGTAAGGGTAAGATCATAGCCACATCCATGGCCCCCATAAGGGTTCCTCCACGCAACAGAAGCAGGTGGATAGAGTCATGAAAGAAGACAGGAACATCTTCTCCTCACCCACAGGGGTACCATTGCATTGTCAGGTCAAGACTTCATTCGATTTGACTCCCAGAGCACCTCTACTTAATGGGCTGATATATCACCACTCCATTGTGGAAAATTCCAAGTACAAGCAGTGACATGATCAACATTGGGAGCCACACAAGTTTCAGGCGGGCAACAAAGTTCGGTTGCACTTGTAGAAAGAACGCCTTACAAGAGCCGATTAGAAGCTCAGACCACTCTAATGTGGTCCTTACACCATTACTAAGGTTGTGGGAAAAAATGCTTTGGTGCACAAAATTCACCCATTCCTTAGCATGCACCAAGTGTTTAATGTGGACCACCCTCGACCATGCTTCCCACCATTATTGGACACATCAGAGATTGTAGAATAGCTCACCATGGACCAAGTTCAGTGGAAGTTTCCCCATCTCATGGAGGCACTCAACGTAATGGAGACCATTGCTTCCTAAGTGGGGAGGAATGATCCAAGTGGATGCCGGTGTCCACCTGCCCATCCCACTTGGACCCCCACAACTGTCTCTTTTAGTTTTTCAGTTTCCTTAATTATAGCACAATTTACCATTTTTGGCAGGTTTTTTAGGTCCTGAACTTCTAGAGCCATTTTGAGGCCCTAAACAAAGTTTTTTTGGAAAACCAAGAGCAACATAGGTCATAAACCGATGTTGACCAATGTTGCTCACTCAAAAGTTGTAGTCCACCACCTGTCACACCCCTACACTAGCGGTAGTCTTTCAACCACTTTCTTTTCAACTGAACGTTTTCTTTTCACCAATACTTATGTTCATGGGCTATGCCTTAACATTCGATACTTAGTTTATTTTTCTTTACCAAGTATTAAGATTAGTCTTTATACTAATGAACACCCTTACACATTCATTATCCACAACAATTAACACATATACACAATTGCAACAATATATAGGGAGGGACAACTCCCTGATATGAGTCTGCCCAAGTTCAATATATTTTCCACTTTCATAAAAATACAAGTAATACCTTGGAAACCCCAAGTTTCATACTCAGACAAATCTCAGATCGTGTCCTTGTCACCGAGCTCCCACCTCATGCACACCTTGCATGGTGGTCACATTACAATCCACACTTCGCATTTGCCAACTCGTGTGCACGGGCGCCCTCACCAGGTATCCATCTCATGCACGGCTTGTTTGGGAGAGTGTGCCTTCATGCGGCCTTCCACCCAACTCGCCTTCACCGAATTTTTAACTCGTTGGGCGGGCGCTCCTTCGTGCGGCCCTCCTCCTGAACTTCCGCACAACTGTCAGGTGGGCATGCCTTCGTGCATCCCTCCACCCGAACTCATCTTCACTTGAGTTACATGACCGTTGGGCGGGCACGTCTTCGTGTGACCCTCCACCCAAACTCGTCCACACCTTAATTCTTCACAATGCATTGGGCGGGTGCTCCTTCGTGCGACCCTCCACCCAACTCATCAACCAACCAACGTTCGCCCAGACTTGCCTTTCCAACTGGCCAACCGCACCTCGTGCACGAGCACCCACCCAGGTCGCTCGTTCAACCACATGACCTTCGTGTAGACCTCCTGCCCGTCTGTCTACCGAGTCACCCAAATTTCTATTCACTGTGTAGCTCGCCCGAAGTGCGGGCACACAAGACTGCGCCCTCCTCGCACTTCTCCAACCTGCGCCTCAACTTGCACCTTCACCGTAGCTCCTATGAACTCCTTGTGATGGTTTTTCGATTGATGAATTCCTTTGCTAATCCATCGCACTGCCAATATATATGATGGGTGGGGCGAGCCGTGCCACCCGGCCGACTCGTCCCTTTCATCTAGTCGACTTGCCAGCGCGTTTGCAAACTTGCCTGAGAGGTGGGTTAGCCCACCCAGCTCGTGGGACTGCCCCCTCCTTAGCTTTCCCATTCAAAAACTCCCCTAGTCGACTCGCGGGTAGCTCGCCCAGCTCGCTCGCATATAGACTTCGCACAACCATACTTCGCACGCACCTATGTGTCTCGCCCTTGGTCGCACTTCACCTATTTTGCTGTGGCTCGTTTTGCCTTCACACGAAGAAGGTCACCTCGCCCGTCGCATGCACCACAAGTGCTTACATCCTCCTCCACTTGAAGTCATTGTCGTCCTCGACAATATACCATCCTGGTAACCATCTTCCCCCAAGATCATCATCTCATCCTTGGTCCATGACATATACCATCCCATACACTGCAACATATGCAAAATGACTATCTCCACTATGTGTCGTCCCATCCTGTGAATTGTCATCAAGATACTCCAACATAATGCCAACATCTCTCTGCACACTTCTGGACCTCATGATTCGAACTAGTCAGGTGATCAGCCTAACTGTCACGCTCAAACCATAAGAATGCACATCCTTATGCCTACACTAGTCTTTTCTTAGGCTCTGCGACATCCTGGACTCACCAAGAATCTCTCCCATTCTCAGGTCCATGGAAACTTCATCCCATCTGCAACATGTCATGATGCTAATGCCAAACCATTCCTGCATCACTTGTCATACCTGCTCAACCTGTTTTAAGGACTCATTGCCATGAGCAGCTAACAATGAGCCCCATCTTCTAAGTCATCTAAGAAGATGTGGAGGGAGTAGAGCCTGAAGTATCACCCTCACTAATAAACTCAATCCATCTGTCAGGATCCTCTATCTCCATCCTCTGCAGATATGAAACCGGATCCTCCTCATGGACATCCAACCTCACATAAACATCATCGTCATCATCATCCTCAACCTCTTCTAACCTTCTTGACAAATCCAAGATACTATTAGATAGTGTCCTGATAACCAATGACTGATCAATAAGCTTTGCCTCAGCAGTAGAAAAATGCTTACACACATCATCCATGCACTTCTCATCCTCCATCTGCATCACTACTAGTTTACAATCAAGCCTTGTCACACCAATGGTTGGAACACCAATGGGTACATCTTCCCTTCCATCGTAAATGTACAACTTATTCAAATGTCGAACAATCATCGCATCATACTTCTTCAAGAATTCTATGCCTAGTATAGCTTCATAGTCATCAATCCGCACTATAGTGAATTCGAATTTACCAGTCCACTCATCTAGTGTTGTGTCCACTCTTTTAGCTACACCAATCACGGAACCAGGAGGAGAATTCACCGTCTTCATTTGTGCCTTCACCGGTACAAACTTCAGCCCAATCCTTCTCGCAACATCTTCACTCATGATGTTGTGAGTAGCCCCACTATCCACCATAGTGAGCACATCATCACCCCCAATCTTCATCCGAACATACTCCAAGCCGTTCCTCTCCAGATCTCTTCGAGAGACCACTTCCGTAGTAGTTGCAGCTCCAAGTATCTGCATCATCCCCACAAAAGCTTCTTCTTTCTTCGTATTAGATTGTGCAATAGCGGCCACTTTCGGTCTGGAAGGACAATTCTTCACCATATGTGGTTCAGCACATATCCAACACTTCAATGCTTTCTTCGTCTTCATCTTCTCATCCGATTTCGAAGCATCATCTTTCTTCTTCTCTTTTAGCTTATCGAACTTCTTCTTTTTCTCATCAGAAGTTTCGTCACAATGCTCCACCAGTCGATCCATAGCAACAAAATCTTCCTCAAGTGTTTTAATCTTCTACCTCTTCACTTCATTGCATGCCCAAGGTTTCAGTCTAATAATTAAGTTGAACACCTTGTCCCTCTCCGTGATGTCAGGAAGTTCCATAATTTCACTTGCAAACTCCCACTGATATGTATGTTCTACTTAATAAACTTAATCTTCATCCTTGCTTCCCATGTTTCATTGTGAGGATTGAATTGGGTCTACAAAGCCTTCTTCAGTCATCCCACGAAGTTATGTCATCAACACTACCATTGGCAATCTGATCCATCCTCCTTCGCCACCACATATTAGCATCCTTCATCAAGAATTGAGCAGTTACTTTCACCTTTGTCTCATCATTGGATAGACCCAAGCATTTCAAGTATTGCTCCATATCCCAGAGAAAGTTACCAAGAGTCTTCGCACTTCTTGTACCATCATAAGATTCTTGTTCCTTGATCTTCACATTAGACACTCCTCCACCTGAGTTATGCCTCACGACCTTATTCAACACCGCTATCTCATCTTTTGCTTCATCAAGAGATTTCTGCAAGTTCAAGATTTCTGCCAAACCTCGGTCTCTTGCTTCTCCAATCTCCTTGACTTCATCTTCAAGTTGTGTACACTTAAGATCAGTGTACTCATATTGAGTCCGGAGTTCATCGAGTTCTTCCCTCATCTTCGCATTGGCTTCTTGATCTCTAGTGACCCCGACCATTTTTGAAGTCCAGTAAGCCTCAAATTCCTCCATTCTTTCCAATATCCTTTCACCTGTTACAACATGAGATTCACCTGCCATCTCTGCCAACAGCTTCCTTCTTTGTGTTCCAGTATAGACCATCCACCAGCTTCACCAAGTTCCCTGCAAAATCGAACGAGCCCTTGATTCCACTTGTATGTGAAACCAACTTCCTTCACCTACAAGTTCCCTTGATACCACTATCACTTCACCAAGCTTTCTACAAAACTTCCTGTCAAAGTCTTTAGCCTTGCTATGATAGTCAGCTCCAACCATGACCTCTGATACCACCTGTCAGAGGATGAGATGATAATCTTGGTGGCAGATGGTTACTGGGATGGTATATTGTCGAGGATGAAAATGACTTTAGGTGGAGGAGGATGTAAGGACTTGTGGTTTGTGCGACGGGCGAGGGGACCTTCTCCGTGCAAAGGCAAGATGAGATTTAGTGAAATAGGCGAAGTGAAACCAAGGGCAAGACACATAGGTGCGTGCGAAGTATGGTCATGGAAAGTTTATATGCGAGTGAGCTGGGTGAGCTACCCACGGCCGATTGGAGGAGTTTGTGAATGGGAAAGCTAAGGAGGGGGTAGTCCCACGAGTTGTGCAGGCCGACCCACCTCTTAGGTGAGTTTGCAAACGCGTTGGCAAGTCGGCTGGATGAAAGGGACGAGTCGATCGGGTTGCGCGACTCACCCCACCCATTGTATATATTGGCGGTGCGATGGATTGGAAAAGGAATTCATCAACCAAACAACCATCAGAAGGAGTTCACAGGAGCTACGCTGAAGGTGCAGGTTCAGGTGTAGGTCGGAGAAGTGTGAGGAGGGTGAAGTCGTATGTGCCCGCACTTCGGGCGAGTTGCATGGTGAACAGTGGTTCAGATGACTCGGTGGACAGACAGGAAGGTCTGCATGGAGGTCGTGCAGTTAAACGGGCGACCCGAGTGGGTGCTCGTGCATAAGGTGCGGTTGGCCAGTTGGAAAGGTGAGTCTGGGAAAACGTTGGTTGGTTGAAGAGTTGGGTGGAGGGTTTTACGAAGGCGCGCCCACCCAACGCATTGTGAAGATTTCGGACCTAGGATAGATCTTTCTAACGAGGTATTGTGCACATCAAACAGAGTTTGTATGCCAAAGTTACGACCTCAGGAAGTTGATATATCAATTTACCCGAACGAGGCCCCTAGTTTGGCGTTTCATCTTCTAGGGTTAGGTTTTTGGATGCTTATGGCTTTCCATTGTTTCTCAACAATAAGTAGGCCTTCGAGCCTCATTATAACATAGTTAAGAGGCATGTAGCTACCACATCTCTTCTTAGACATAAGCTACCATCGCCCTAGCTGGTTTATTTCCATTTTTGTTTGTAAGAATATTTCAGTATTTTACATTAATGAAATGAAGTATTATTTCTGTTGCATCTCTATATTTATGGTTATATCTGTAATTTGTTACGTTCCTATTTAAATCTGGATCAATGGTATCAAAGCGGGTCTTCTCTTTCTCTGTTTTCTTCACATGTCCCCAATGAGGTCGGGATAAAATGAGTTAGGGATTGAACTGGTCGAACCTTTGCAATACCTGCCTCACAAATCTCGACAACCTCCCATGGAGGATGAAAACAAAGACGAGGGGGCAGGAGATCCTATCAAAATCTTGCTCAAAGAAGCCCTCGAACGACAAAGGAATGCGTTGATGGAAAACTTTGCTCAGATCCTTCAGCAGCTACCCAGGGGCGACACATCTGCTTCGAAAAGCTACTTTGGAAACGCCACACCCTTTGAGGTACAAGTTAATTTTGAAATCCTCATATTTGAGGGCCAAATAGATGGAGATGTCATAGATAAATGGTTAAATCTGCTAGAAGGGTATTTTTCTATTCATGATTTTTCTAGCCAACAAAAGATCACTTTTTCACTTCTCTAAGAAGCCCCACACATCAAGGACTGGTGGGTAACCTACTGCGAGCAGAAGGATTGTTAGAAAATTATATATTACAGAGAAATGGAACAAATAAAATATTGCAGAAATATAAACATAGAAAACACATAAAATAAGAGAGACACAGATATACGTGGTTCACCTAGTTTGGCCTACATCCACGGAGAAACAGCCAATCCTTCCTTTTATATTATGTAGCAATCTGAAGAGATACAACCTACAGTAGATCCGTTGTAATTCCCTCTTCTCTCTCACTCAATCTCCTCTCTCTTCTTGCTAAGAATACAAATCTACATAGACACAATACAATTCCCTCATATATAGCGAGGGGTTGCCTTCTAGGGAAAAAAACCCTAAATTAAACATAACTTCTACCATCAGATCTCCACCTAATGAACGGCCTAGATTGGCTACGAAATTACAACATTTTATAAGGCAACCTTTGAATACATAACTGGGGTCCAATGCGGTGATACCTTTGAATACAGAAGATAATCATGCTCCACACCCAACAATCTCACACTTGGAGACTGATTATAGCAACTCCACCACTGTTTCATTTGTTGGACAATGACTCCACTTTGGACCTAGTTGTTTCTCATTTTCTTCATCATACTTGAAGACCAATTGAAATTAAGAATATTCTTAGTTTCTCCCTGGTTACAATTTTTGTTAACATATCTGCAGGATTCTGGCTAGTGTGTATCTTTTCCAGCTTCAATTTTCCATCTTCCAACGCTGACCGTATGAAATGGTACTTGAGTTGTATATGTTTAGTCTTGGAATGAAATGAAGAGTTCTTTGCAAGATGTATGGTACTCTGGCTATCACTGTATAACCTTCCCAACTCCTGCTTCCTACCCAATTCATCCAGAAACCTTTGTAACCAAATCATTTCTTTACTAGCCTCTGTAGCAACAATATACTCTGCTTTTGTAACTGACAATTGTTCCACTTACAATAAACACATACCCTGTTGTGCTCCTCTTGTTATCTCTATCACCCGCCATATCTGCATCAACATACCCCTATAGAGCAATGTTTGAACCACCAAAGCGTAATGCTTGATTTGTGGTACCTCTCAAATACTTGAGAATCCACTTCACCGCCATCCAATTTTCTTTCCGTGGATTGGAATGCACTTGCTTACAACTCCCACTGCATGTGAAATATCAGGCCTTGTGCATACCATTGCATACATTAAGCTTCCAACTGTTGATGCATATGGAACTTTAGACATATGAGCCATTTCTTCCTGAGTCTTGGGACACTCCTTGAAATGTCTAGCCAAAGGTATACTAACTGGTTTTTCATTCTGCATATTAAACCTTTTCAACACCTTTTCTATATACTCACTTTGAGACCATGTTAATTTGTGATTCTTCCTGTCACTAGTTATTCTCATACCAAGGATTTGTTTTGCAGCACCCAAATCCTTCATTGCAAATGAGTTCACCAATTTTATTTTGAGCACAATTATTCCCTGCATGTTAGAACCTGCAACAAGAATATCATCTACATACAATAACAATATAATATATCTGCCATCATATTTCCTTTTGAGATAAACACAATGATCAAAGTGACATCTAGTATAACCTTGTTCAGACATAAGCCTATGAAATTTTAGATACCACTGCGTTGGAGCCTGTTTTAAGCCATACAAGCTCTTGTTCAACCTGCACACTAGTTTCTCCTTCCCTCTTACCTCATATCCTTGTGGCTGCTACATATATATCTCTTCCTCCAAATCCCCATGGAGAAAGGTTGTCTTTACATCTAACTGCTCAAGATGAAAATATTTAGCTGCTACTAGACTTAAAATAGTTCTAATTGAAGTCATTTTCACAACAAGAGAAAATATCTCATCAAAGTCTATACCCCTTTTCTATGCAAACCTTTTCACCACAATTCTAGCTTTATACTTTTTTCTACCTCCATCTTCTTCCTTCAACTTGTAAACCCATTTATTCTACAATGTTGTTTTACCTGCAGGTAGCCTAACTAAGTCCCAAGTCTAGTTATGTGCTAAGGATTCCATCTCTTCTTTCATGGCTTGCTCCCACTTATTCTTGGTTTCTACCTGTACTGCTTCTTCATAACTTCTGGTTCACTAGAATCAGTCAACAATACATAATATAATGAAGGAGAGTATCGTTCAAGGGGTCTACTTATCCTGGTAATTCTTCTAACACCACTTTCAAGTGTTTGAGGTGCTTGTTTTTGTTGTGGTTGTTGTTCTGGCTATTGATCGTTATGATTTTCAGGCACCATCACTCTTACACTGTGTATTCTCTATTTTCTTTTTTCTTGTTTCTTTTCCCGCAGTTGATCCTTATACAAAACCTTTTCATTGAATATGACATCCCTGATCCTAATTATTTTGTGTTTTTCATAATCATAAAAGTGATAACCAAAATCATTAACACCATATCCAATAAAGGTACATTTATTTGATTTTTCGTCAAGCTTTGTTCTATTTTATCTATTAATGTGGACAAAGGCTTCATAACCAAAAGTATTTAATAAAAATTAGTTACCTTTTTACCTATCCATGCCTCCTCTGGAATACCACCATCCAAGGAACTTGAAGGCCCTTTGTTTATTAGATAAACAACAGTATCTATAACATCTTCCCAAAATTGTAAAGGAAATCCTGCATGCAATCTCATGCACCTTGCATGCTCCATGATTGTCCTATTCATCCTTTCTGATACACCATTTTCTTGTGGTGTTCCTAGAACTATCTTCTCTCTGCAAATTCCATTCTCTAAACAGTACCTATAAAACTCTTTGCTGCAAAATTCACCTCCATAGTCTGATCTGAGACACTTCAACCTTTTTCCTGTCCAATTTTCAACCAAATCTTTCCATTTCTTGAAAGTATCAAATACATCAGATTTATTTCGAATAGAATAATTCCAGGTTTTTCTAGTTGCACCATCAATAAAAGTAACATAATAAGGAGAGCCACCAAGAGATGATACCTGAGCAGGTCTCCACACATCTGTATGCACAAGCTCTAATTTTTCGCTCTTTTTTTCTTTCCCAACTCTGATGAATCTGACTCTCTTCTGTTTTCCATAAACACAATTCTCAAAGAATTTTAAATCAACATGCTTCAAACATGGAAACAAATTTCTTGAGTGAAGAATCTGCATCCCCTTCTCACTTATGTGCTTGAGCTTATGATGCCACAATGTCGTATCTTCTCCTGCAGAGGTTAAAGCATTAACAAAATTAGAAATACCATTGCATAAATACAATGTACCAACCTTTTCTCCTTTTGCTATTACCAGGGATCCTTTAGTGACCTTCCATGTTTTATCTGCGAAAGTAGTTACACAACCTTCACCTCCCAACTGCCCTATTGAAATAATATTTTTCTTCAGATCTGGAACATGACTTACCTCCTTCAATAGCCATTGATTTCCATTCTATTGTTTTATGAAAAATGTACCCATTCCAATGATTTTACATGGTTTATCATCACCCATTCAAACCTGTCCAAAATCTCCTTGAACATAATCATGAAAATGTTTCCTATAAGTTGATATCGAATGAGGCCCTTGAATCTACCACCCAAGAATCAATAATATTTTCTAATGAAAGAATCAAAGCATCTTGAAACACATCACCTATTACATTCGCTTCATGATTATTTTCTTGCCACACGTCTCCTTCTTTTCCCTTCTAAGACTTGCAATCTTTCTTCAGGTGTCCTTTCTTCCTGCATTCCAGCACACTATCCCCGATCTAGACTTGGATCTGCCTTTTCTTTACTTACTGGGAAATCCAGAGCTCTTTCCTCTTTCCATTTTTCTTCCCCTAGTCTCTATAGTCAAAGCATTACATGATGTCTCACCGGATCTTTTCCGTCCCATTTTCTCGCTTAGGATTGCATCAACAACATCATCAAACTTTAAAGTACTAGATCCAAAGACAGAGTTACTAATGGCCATAACTAAACCATTCAAACTTTCTGGCAATGAGCACAGAAATAACAGATCCATAACTTCATCATCAAAAGTTACCCCTACAAAACTTAACTGACTGGTAACTATATTAAATTCATTTAAATGGTTAGCAACAGATCCACCTTCTAATACTTTCATATTAAATAATTGCTTCATAAGAAATACCTTATTTGAGGTTGAGGGTTTTTCATATAGTTTGGCCAATGTCGACATTAAACCCTTTGTTGTCATTTCCTTTGAAATATTAAAAGTTATCGATGCCGCTAGGCACAACTGTATTGTTCCAAGTGCCTTTTTGTTGAGAATATCCCATTCTATGTCTCATACTCGTTGGCTTCTTTGCCTTTTCGCTCAATGGTTGGTACAAATCTCCCTGATACAAATAATCTTCCATCTACATCTTCCACAGTTGGTAGTTTTGGCCGTTAAATTTTTCGACCCTAAACCTACCATCTTCTGCTATTGCTCCCACTCGAACAAGGAACCCTTCTCTCCTGTAAGTTTATCAACCAAATAGACCTTTAGCTTTGATAACAATTGTTATAAAATTATATATTACAGAGCAATGGAACACAAAATATTGCAGAAATATAAACACAGAAAACACATAAAACAAAAGAGACACAGATATATGTGGTTCACTCAGTTTGGGATACATCCACGGAGAAACAACCAATCCTTCCTTTTATATTATCCAACAAACTGAAGAGATACAACCTACACCAGATCCGTTGTAATTCCCTCTTCTCTCTCACTCAATCTCCTCTCTCTTCTCGCTCAGAATACAGATCTACATAGATGAAATACAATTCCCTCATATATAGTGAGGGGTTGCCTTTTACGGCAAAAAACCCTAAATTAAACATAACTTCAACTGTCAGATCTCTGCCTAATGAACGACCTAGATTGTCTACGAAATTACAACATTTTACAAGGCAATTTTACATCTATTTTTAGCTTCGGGGGCACTACCCCTGATCCCCCCGCCAAGGGGGGCTCCCAAAGGTCACAGCCAACCCCTCGGAGCCCCCTTGTAGCAAATATTTTATGGGTGGTGTTGCCGCCCCATTACGAACTAGCGTCCAATGCGACGATACCTTTGAATACATAAGATAATCAGGCTCCACACCACCGCACCCCCTTGGAATTCATTCCTGAATTCCATCAAGGAGTAGTACTACCCTATCAGAAGCTATGAGGATAAATGCATAAAGTGGACAACACTTCAGCAGGGAAGGGACCGAGACGTGTCAGAGTTTATCAATATTTTTCATACCCTTCGCACAAAGTTGGGTATCAAGGATTCTGAGTTGCATTTGGTACTCAAATACCACGGCTGCCTACACAGGTACATCTAGGATGATATGGAGTTCCTGGACATATCCTCACTTGACACGATGTACTGATAGGCTGTCAAGCTCTAGCAGAAGTTAAAAAAAAAAAATTAAGCGAGACTTTGGATTTGCGAATCTAAAGAACAAAACACAAAGCCAAGGTGGGTTGACCCAATACAACCCGTCGAAGCAACAAGAAAAGAACAACACCACGAAGTCAAATAAGGACACATGAAAGTAGTGTGAGCTCCATAAGAGCCCCATTCACAGCACAAGTGAGTGTTGGACCACGTAGTCATTGATGGCCAAGTTGAAGGCTTTAGAACCAGATGCATGTTCCGACCTTGAGTCAGAACCCAACAAGGGGAATGGAAAAGGGAAGCATATCATTGATGCATAGCCCAACGCCATTGTTGCCACCACCAAGATCCAGAAGAATGAGCCCAAAGATACAAAGGAGGGGGATTGTCTTTTCCACTCACAAATGTGGGTGAAGGGGTCACCGTTGCAGTTCATTGTCGAAAGTAGCAACCAAGAACCTCATTACGGCAGAGGTTGTGAAGAGGTTGGGCCTACTAACCACACCACATCCTCAACCGTACAACATCGAGTGACTTCAGAAAGGGCAAGATCTCCGAGTCCGACAATAGTGTCGCCTTCCCTACAGCATCAAGCCTTCACAGATGAGGTATTGTGTGATGTTTCACCTCTTGATGTTTGTGATGTATTATTAGGCCAACCATACTAGTGGAGGCGACATGTTGTGTATGAGTCAAGGCATCACGCTGTTATTATTTCTTTGGGTAATACATTATACAGGATACTAGAGGTAGCCTCGCCTACCGCCACTTGTTTGATCTTTGCTAAGAAAGGCAGTAAGATAATCTCTCAGACTAGGAAATTTATTTGCTTTCTCGTTCACTCTAAAAGTAAGGGTAAGATCGTAGCCACATCCATGGACCCCAGGAAGGGTTCCTCCACGTAGCAGAAGTAGTTGGATATAGACATGAAAGAAGACAAGAACATCTTCTCCTCACCCACAGGGGTAGCATTGCACTGTCAGGTCAAGAATTCATTTGATCTGACTCCCAGAGCACCTCTACCCAATGGGCTGATATATCGTCGATCCATTGTGGAAAATTCCAAGTACAAGAAGTGACATGATCAACATTGGGGGCTACATAAGTTTTAGGTGGGCAACAAAGTTCGGTTGCACTTTCAGAAAGAACGCCTTACAAGAGCCCATCAGAAACTCAGACCACTCCGATGTGGTCCGTACACCATTACCAAGGTTGTGGGAAACAATGCTTTGGCGCACAACATTTGCCCATTCATAGGCTTGCACCGATTTTTCAATGTGGACCACCCTCGACCATGATTTCCACCATTACTGGACACATCAGAGATTGCAAAACATCTCACCAAGGACCAAGTTCAGCAGAAGTTTCCCCATCTCATGGAGGCACTCAATGCAATGGAGACCATTTCTTCCTAAGGGGGGAGGAATGATCCAGGTGGATGTTGGTGGCCACCCACCTATCCCACATGGACCCCCACAACTATCTCTTTCAGTTTTTCAGTTTCCTTAATTGTAGCACAATTTACTATTTTTGGCAGTTTTCGGGTCTTGAACTTCCGGAGCCGTTTTGAGGCTCTAAATGACATTTTTTTCGGAAAACCAGGAGCAACATGGGTTAAGGACCTTTTTTTCTCACTCAAAATTTTTATTCCTCGGATAGATGTTTCTAACGAGGTATTGTGGGCATCAAACGAGTTCGTATGCCAAAGTTACGACCCTAGGAAGTTGATGTACCAACTTACCCAAACGAGGCCCACAGTTTGGCGTTTCGTCTCCTAGGGTTAGGTTTTCGAATGTTTAGGTTTTTCCATTGTTTCTCAACAATAAATAGGCCTTTGAGCCTCATTGTAACATAGTTCAAAGGCATGTAGCCACCACATCTCTTCTCAAAGATAAGCTACCATGGCCCTAGCTAGCTTATTTTCATTTTTGTTTGTAAGCCTATTTTAGTATTTTACATTAATGAAATGAAATATTATTTTTGCTACATCTCTGTATTTATGGTTACATCTATAATTTTTTTCATTCCTATTTAAATCTGGATGAGTGGTATCATAGCAGTTCTTCTCTTTCTCTATTTTTCTTCGCATGTCCCTAATGAGGTCGGGATATAAGGATTTAGGAAACCATAAGTTATCAAGTATATTGCACACAAGACATAGTAAATCATCATTGCTTGTATTAAAATAAATCAAAAGCAAAGCTTACAACCAAGCCTTGACGTCGCAAGCCTTCTCAGAGGGTCCAACCGGTATGTTTCTTCAAGCATTCACTCTCAAGAATGGTTCTCCCAGATGGATGGTAACTCTCTCTCTCACTCATAAGCTCAAATACAAGGTTAAGGAAATCCATAACCAATTGCTAAACTAACAGCAATTCACACTACAAACTTATCAAAACTCACACCAAAGCTAGCTAATTTTCTCCAATCCAAAAACCAAGAACTAGCTGATCATAACAATGGGGAGTGCTTTTATAGGAGGAGGAGCCTCCATGAAATGAGGGAGAGGGAGCTTATGCTCAAGGGAGTTTTCTCAAAAGGTGGAACCACCATCCCAGAGGAGCAAAGGCGAACCAATTTAACCCGACAACCAGTTCTAGAATCACCCAGAAGGTCAACTGCTTGAACTAATTCGCCTAATCTGGATCGTCGCAAGTCATACACTAGGGCTTAACAATGACATCGCAAGGAAGAAATGTATTTAGACCAATCGTTGCAAGAAATATCTTGAGGACTTGCGTCGAGCCCTAAAATTAGACAGTCACAGGAAACACGGGTACACCTGCGATGACGTTGCAACAATACAGTTTAGAACAGAGAATTGTCACAGATTTAAAGGGTTTACTTGCGATGATGCAAAAACATAGGAAAAAGGGTCAATCTTCAATATTAGAGAGCACTTGTTTAATCTTCTTGCATGAGTGGGAAGATATGGACATGTTTATTTGATGTATGACACAGTGGAGATGTCGCTCGGGGACTGAGATGAGATCAGTGACAAATTACTATGTAACAGATTCCCCCTAAAGAATGAAGCCCGAGGAGTGGGAGGGGTGAAATGCTTTACGAAATCATAACCAAACTGGAACACCATCGCAAAAAACCTGCAAGCGTAAGTACAACTGATATCTTTGATAGTGAAATACATGTAGTCGAGGCATGGGCGTAGCCATCCAAAAGACATATGAAACTTGGTATGTGGTATGGATGTAGCCACCCAATCGATAAGACCATATATAAAGATAGAGGTATGGTCGCAGCCATCCAATCAAAGAGTCATGTATGCAATCACGAACCAATCCACGCAACCCGAACATAAGTAATATTTTTCCAAGGTCTTGAAACCCAACCGATCATAGTACAATTTCTAGCATGCGAACAGATGTGCTGAAGTCGAGCATGATAGAAAATCGCTTGATTACTGGTCAAAGATGTAAACCGTTAACAAGCGTGAGAGAGACCACCAATAATGTCATTGATTCTCAAGGTACTACCAGTATAATCCACTAAGTGTGAAAAATGATCTGGAGTCGAACACTCGCAGAATCACCAGATCGAAGACCAATGATGTGAGTCTGTCGTTGAGCGCAAAGAACTTGCCATTGAGTCATGCAAGCTCCAAGGTACCGAAAGGGATCTATAGATCGACTTCCTGGATAATGAGCTGATGTCGACAGGAAGTGCCCCATCGCACGAGGGCCATAATGTTTCCCTCATCAATGACACGAGACAGGGAACAAGAGGAAGATGGTGAAACAGAGAATTAGAGGAGGAGGTAAGGGCGTGAACTACAGAAGGATTATACTCTTGAACATATCGGCGACACGACTATGGAAAGCGGCAACATTTCAGTACCAAGGGATTAGAAGTCTGATGGAGACAATGAGGATCAAATGGAATGAGGCAAAATGATAACCCAAACCCTGGAAGGCTAATGACGATGTGAGGATATCCCAAACCCGGTGAAAAGCAAAAGTGTCGATGTTCAAGAGTGACTAGCTACCATAGGTAACCAACGAATATTTCCAAATTTTCCCCCCACCATTGCTGCTGAGTACCCCAATTATTTTTGAAAAACAAGCTTGAAGGGGATACCATATGCTTGCGATATAAGTTCGACCTTCAAATGAATCCAACTTAGTGAAATTTTAACGAGCCCTAGGGAGGAGAAGCTCGGGTCTCGTTATGATGACGAGTCCAATGTCGTCAGGGTTTAATGAGTCCAACATAGGTAAAACTCAGAGTCTTTTTCATGTTTAGAGAGTTTGAAAAAGACACAGAAAAGAAAACTCCAGGGGGGTCCTTTTTTGTAAATTTGTGTCCCTCGAGCCCGAAAAAGTAGAAAACAATACTCGAGATAACTGCTTAACCATTGCAATCAAGGAGTACTTTTTGTAATTAGTGTTCCTGATTCGAAAAAGTAAAAAAGCGATCGGAGACACGACGTTTCATAACCAAAAATGAGCTTGAAACGAAAAAATCTCGGCCATCTTTTTGTGTTTATACGGTCGGAAAAGAGTTGAAAGTGGACCGCCGTTTTATTTTGTTTAATGAGTTAAAAAGGAAAACTCGACAATCTTTCATCTTTTATAAGTCGGAAAAGAGCTTAAAGAAGATGTGTGGAAAATTTCACAATATGGACCAAGCATGTATTAACCGATAAATGTATCCATTGCCCCTGTTCCTGCATAGAAAAATGAAATATAAGATCCATTCGACAAAAATATGCATCGTAATATTGAAAAACTAGGTCAAAAACCTAAAACCATAGGTAGAAATCAAAACATGTTGTAAAACCCAAGTCCTATAGTTTAAAAAACCCTAAATTTGAAGAAAAATATCTATATAAGACCCATGGTAAATCATTTTTTACATTGTGTTCTGAGTTTTAACCGTTAGTAATTTTTCAACTACGTACCTGTGTGATATTTGGAGTTCAATTCCGTCCCCTATGATCAATCATTTTGCACGATACTTTCACCAAGTAAGTACATCGATCTTATCCCTACATTTTGATTGTTTTTAAGTTGAATTTCATGCATTTTGGGTGGTTTTGGTGGATTTTTTGTTTCACAACCACGCCCCGATCATCGTGGAAGTCCCTCACGGGTTCACGACGATCGGGGATCTTACACACACCACAATCGGCATCGTCGCAGGAAACACCTTACTCCTATGACGATTTGGCAAAAAATGAACTATGAAATCGAGCCATTGGAGTTGTTTTTAAAAATAGTTGTGACAACGCCGCAAACATGATATTTTCATTTTTAGCAACATTTTAAACACCCAAAACAATTCTAATCAATGCTATTTGATTTTGCAGGGTGCAACAATAGTGTATTTGTGGCAAGAGCGAACTCATGACATCAATGATGAGAGAGGATTTAATGACCCACAATGCAGATGAGCCCTGTGAAATTGTGGGTTACTAAAATCTTTTCTCACCCCTCTTCTACGGGCGCAATTAGACTTGCTCGAGTTCTTGATTCACTCGTGGAACCCGACAAAGGGCAAGTTTATCATTCGGGGTCAGGAGATTGAGTTTTATTCGACCGAAATATATTTCTTGACAGGCTTATCTCATCAAGGCGAGAAACCCTACATGGAGGGCATGCGGGTTTCTGGAGAGACTCTCAACATGTTGATTGCACGAGCATGCCCAAGGGCACGCAAGTTATCCACTAGTGAGAAACTACAGATCCCAACCGTGGAGGACTTGACAATGTGTGTCTTACTATTTACGATAATGAGAGCAGTAGGCTCTCAGGCACAACATGAGGTGACTAAGACCCAACTACGGTGGGCTTTAGATTGCCTTAACCCGAACATGTATGACTGGGCCGAGGCAGTGTCTCTAAACATGAAGAGACAACTAACCAAGTGTCGACATAGAGAGACCAAACAGTTTGGATATGGGTCCATCCTGATACCGCTCATGCTGGAGCGGGTACCACTACTTCAACTGTAGGACATGGATGTTTCATTTCCAGGAATGCAAGAGACCCGTATCACTAGATGGGCACATGTGATGCCACGAGGAGGTGGCGCTGACCAATCTCATGGGGAGCACTCTTCATCGAGTGGCTGGATTGACAGCAGGTTATGGTTGAGGATTGGCCCTATAGGGGCACAGACTTCCGAGGAGATCCTAACATGTTTCTCCCACCTGGCGAGAAATGGGACGAGAGAGGTAACACACTTGGTTAACCACCACACTGTTCATATGTTTTTTTTTTTTTCCCTATGTTTTTGGATTTTTAAATGTATATGTTTTAATAATTGTGTTCATTTCATTTTGCAGATGTGGGACCTGAGAGACTTGTGGGTCTCGCTCCTACAACATGGAGGGAGGAGAACAGAGAGTTGGCCCTACCACCCCCAGGTGGTAATGCAGAGGAGGAGATAGCCCAGAACCTCGAGGGTTTGACAGAGGGGATCCCGGACTACAGGGGGTTCGAGGAGGTCCCGCGAGAGTACAAGAGACATACTGCTAGTGTATCACCTAGGGTCCATAGACTACTGAGACGAGTAGTGCGAGCAGTGGTCTACTACAGAGAGCAGAACCTACCATAGTAGATGCCTAGGTTTATTTTTATGCTATTTTGAGAGACATGTGTCTTAGATGTATCATGAACATATACCCTATTTTTTGACATACACATTATTTTTTGAGCACCTCGGTGCGCCACACAATATATATACTATCTATGGTTTATTACTATGTCTAAATGCTTGCATACGATGTTTTTTTATAAATTTCGTAAATGTCTCTCTAATACATGATTAGCCAATGCAACAGTTAACGTGTTTAATCTTCTAGGAATGTGTTAATATGTGATAAAATCAAAATTTCTTTCCAATAAGAGAACACGCAAATACAACCTTAAAATTTGAGGGTTTCTGATGGAATAACGCCCGTTAAGTTCAATAACAACAAGTTGAGAGTCCAGATTCACAATTAACACACGAATATCGAGGTTAATAGCCTTGGTCAATAGTTTCATGACAACGCTATTTTCAGCGACATTGTTTGTGGTACAACCCAGACAAACACCTTGAAGGTCTACTAACTCACCGTGAGGATCGTAGATCACCCATGCCGCGGAAGAAAGATTCTAGGTATTGAGACAGGCACCATCAGCGAAACCAATGTATGTTGCACTAGACATCTACACAAGAAGTAAAAAGACACAATAAGTGGCAATAACACCTACACACCAAGCCACACATGCACACATACATTGAAAACACATGCATGCACACAGCAGATGCACGAGATTCATGCATAATATTTTTTAAGATAAAGTCCATTCCTGGGCTTATCTGGAGGGTTACCTTCATAGTCAATCAGCTCATAGGCCCCTTTTTTCAAAATGAATTTCACAATATAAGGCCCATGCCACATAGGTTCGAATTTTCCTGCCCCTAGCTTATCATTATCTTGATCATACAACAGGACTAAATCTCCCTCCATGAAAGAACTAGGAGTAACAGTTTGATCGAAGTGAGTTTTCACTCTCTTCTTCTATGCTTCAATGACTAAAGAGGCAAGTCGACAGGTCTCATCTAGCCGCTCTAGGTAAAGAAGACGTTCTTCTACCAGAGTAGTATTTGGGAGCAATTCGACAGCTAATTTAAGAGAAGGTATCTCACATTCAATCAGAAGGGTAGCCTCCAGACCGTAAATAAGTTGAAATGGGGTGAATCCAGTGGCACCTTCACTAAGGTACGGTAGGCCCATAAGGTGGAAAAAAACTTCAAATGCCAATTAGACTTGTGCATTCCAATGGTACGCAGAAGCATCGTGACCAACACCTTGTTGATGGCTTCAACTTGGCCATTGGCCCGGGGATAATAAGGCGTCGAACTATTGTGACACAAGCCTAGCTGGGTTGTTAATTCAGTCATTATATGACCACAAAAATGAGAACCATGATAAGTGACAATAGCCTGAGGGACTTCGAATTGAGTAATTACATGATTGAATAAAAATTGAGTCGTTTTCTTAATGTCATTAGATAATGTAGGCATCACCTCAGCCCATTTTCTAAAATAATCGACGACAACGATAATATACCCATGCCCCCAAGCTGAGCGAAGGTTAAAAGTCATAAAATCTATGCCCCATTTAGCGAAAGGGCCTAGGTAATGACAGGGTGCAAAGGAGATGGGGGTGCATGCATCTTCCGTTGGTAAATTTGGCACGCGTGACAAGAACAGACAGCAAGGATGCAATCTTTAAAAGAGAGGTCCAAAAATAACCAGCGCGGAGGATATTTTGGGAAGTAGCATAACCGGACATATGACCACCATAGGCGCTAGAGTGGTAGTCATTCAAGACTCAAAATGTCAAAAAACGGTGAAGAACTGAATCAACACTGAGACGGTATAAGGTGTCCCCAATAATTCGATAAGGTTGAGAATGATGGCGAATACGTCGCCGAGCATCCTTGGACAAATCAATACGGCAGGAAGACGTCTATAGGTAGACAATAATGTCCCCATACCAGGGATCGATGGTACTGATCAAGAAAAGAGTATCATCTGGAATACAATCCTCTAACTGAGAGGGTGCGGTAGTGGATGGCAATGGGAAAATAAATTCAGCGAGGATAAGGGATTTCTTAGACTTGGCCTTAGTAAGCTCCAAATCAAACTCTTGAAGGATAATTATCCATTTCGAGTATTTGCCCCTGAGCAACTGGCGCGACAAGATGTACGTCATCGGGTTGCAATCAAAAATCATTGTCGTCGTGCGTAACAAAATATAGTGACAGAATTGTTGGACAGCATGAACGGCTACCAAAGCAAGTTTCTCAAAATAAGCATATTGAGTTTTCATGTCACGTAGGTTGTGACTGAGATAATAGATAACATGCTTGGCACCATCGTCGTCGTCTTGAACCAAGACCATGCCAATTGTGCTATCGGCGGCGACGAGATAAAGAGTATAGTCGCGATGGTAATTAGGTAGACACAATAAAGGAGCAGAAACAAGGAGTGCCTTGAGTTGCTCGAATGACTCTTGGGCAGTGGCATCCCAAACAAATGATGTGTCATGCTTTAATAGTCATGTATAGCCTTTAGCAATCTCGGCATAGTTTGGAATAAAACGACGTAAAAAATTAGCTTTTCCCTGCAATTGCTGCAAAGAAGCAAGAGGAGGGAGAATCAAGATAGCTTCAACTTTGAGGGGATATAGACGAATGCCCTCCTTAAAGATGAAAAACCTGAGAAGTCTGCTGAATTCGACACAGAAAAAACACTTATGCGGATTAAGACGGATATGGTAGTGTCGACAGCGAAGAAAAAATTTGCGAAGGTGGTTCGGATGGTCATGGCGCTTTGTTGAATGAGCAGGGAGGTCATCTAGATATGTCTGACCAATGTGTCGAATGTCATGAAACATGTAAGACATTGCTCGTTGGAAGGTAGCACCGACGTTTTCAGGACAAAAGGAATCTTTTGGTAAGCGAAGGTACCCCACGGATAGATAAAGGTGGTTTTGTGTTGATCGGAAGGCGAAATATTGATCTGGTGGTAACTAGAAAAGTCGTCCATAAAGGAATATATCTCACTCCCAGCACAATCGTCGATGAGTTGGTCGATAAAAGGCGTAGGATAATTGTCCTTTAGACATGCACGGTTAATGTCATGGTAGTCAACACAAACCCTAGTAGTTGCCTACCTTTTGGTCACAGGGACAATATTAGAGACCCAATCAGTCAACGGGATAGGGTAAATAAACCCGACCTTGAGAAGTTGTTCAAATTCTCCCTTAATAGCCGCAACCTTTCTCGGGTGCATGAGGCGCAAACATTGTCGAACAGGCTTGGCACCAGGATACATAGGGATCTCGTGCACCATGATTCTAGGATCAATTCTGGGCATTTCTTCATATTACCAAGAAAAAACATCGCGAAATTCTCTGAAAATATCGGTATAAAGCTGAATCTCCTCTGGAGTACAGGTTACTCCAATGTGTATATTCTAAAAAATCCCTAGTTTGACAAAGATGTTGATAGGCACAGTTTGTGTAATGTTCCCCACATTGCCTTTCGAAAAAAATTCATGAACATGAATAGGCATCTGAAGGGGCTGGGATGATTGAACCAAGGAGGCTCCTCAAATGACATATTCTCTATAATTACTTCATCGGAAGGAAAGATCTCATTTAACGGATCCAAAGAAATAGTATCTCCGACCAGAGGAGATTCTACATATGTGTCGAGAGGCTTTCTCGAAGGAGCAGGATCAGAAGATGAAGCTTATGTGGAAACAGTTTCAACATAGTTGAGTTCGGTCGGACTCAATTGCATGACGTCACCCTAGGAGTCTATATGACCGACGGGAGGAAGAACACAAGGATAAGGACGGACAAAAATCATATTAATGGGAGCGACGTTGGGAGGTGGGAGCGAAAAGCCACCCATAAGGGTAGGATCTTTGAAAAGTACAACACCCACCTTTCATACGGAACAGAGGTATGCTCCACAAAAGGCATGTTATCATTGGAACAAGAAGAGGTGAAGAAGGACAATTGGTCAACCATGAAAATTTTCCCTTGATGGGGAAAACGAAGAACATGAAATAAAGATGAAGCCACATCTCGCATGACATATGTCCAGCTTCGACCTAAGAGAAGGTTGTAAGTCAAATTTGCGTCAACAACTTCGACCTCAACTTCAACTATCTTCCCTTCCAGAGTAATAGGCAAACACAGGAGGATACTGAAAGGACATGAATCTCTTCCATTGAAGGCTTCCAAGGTATTCGAATATTGACTCAACCTCGGGGAGCCGATAGCCTTCCAACAAGCAACAGACGTGATGCAAGTGGAGGCGCCCTAATCAATAACGGTGTGATGGATATTCTTGGAGTTAATGATGACTTGAATGAGGAAAGAAATCTGATGAGGCAATCTTGCCACATGATTATCAAGATCGAAAGTGATCAAATCTGAATCGGTTGGGTCAATGCCACCAATGGCTGATAACAAAGACTTCCTCTGGGAGGGACAACTGTGGAGGACTTCCAAAGCGGACATAGCCGAAGGGGCTTAGGCTAAGTCCTCAACAATTCTATAGCGCTGTGTGACACAAGAATTAAGGTTGTAATAAGACTTTCAGAGCACTCCCTTAGGAGGAGGTCGAATGACTAACTCGGTACTAGGCGCTCGATATGGAGAGGACTAGTACTGGATGAAGGAACACTTGAAGGGACTTCAGGTTCCTTCCTGGAAAGTGGAGGGTATTCTTTCGATTGAGTACTGATATTAATGGGAATAGTCCCAACCATAAAAACTTCAGAGCCAAAAGTGGAAGAAGATTGAGGTTGATCGACCACCATTTGAGTTTGTTGCGAGGGAAAAGGCTCTTTGAGCATGGCAGGAGTTACAGGAGTGCCTTTAATCAAATGACTAACCTCAGACTGTTGAGGAAATTCTTTAGTATAGTGATCTTCATCATAGATGAGACAAGGATACTTGGGTTTTTGTTTGGTACCTTCATCAGCTAGAGGCTTAGGAGGGTCCGGCTTTGGTGAATCGACTTTATTCTTGCCTTTACCCTTTTTCTTACCTTTCGAAGCTTTGTCTACTGCGGTGTACTGGATGGCATTAACCTTGAAAGTTTTACTAGGATTAGATGGGGCCTGAGAAGAATTTTCATTTGGAGCAGTAGATTTTTGCTTCACAGGGGTCACGGAAGACTTTTGAGAGGATGAACTAACGGAACCAATGACACCATCAACAGATGGCATTGATGGAGCCTTAGAAGTTCTGGGTCACGGAGCATCAGGAAAATAATCATACAGTGTACCAGACTAGGAATAAACCAAGTCAAGATACTAAGCACGTGCGATAGCTTGCTCTTCAGTAACACATGCCCCCATAGCAATATCTCAGGCTATCGGAATGACAAACAAGGTTGTAAACCAGTCAGTCAAAAGCTGATCAGGGATCCATAACTTAATCAAAGGACGATGCCTTCTCCATTCATGAATATGATTGGAGATATGCATTGTCGTGTCCTGATTCAAATATGTAAGGAGGTGTGTGCCCATTTCATAATGAATCGGCAACTGAAAATGAGTTAAAAATTCCATAGCAAGTGAGTTGAAATCCTGGAAAGTTCCACGAGCTAGCTCAATATAACATTTCACGGTAGAGCCAGTGAGAGTCCGTTGGAACAAACGGAGCCGAATAGAATCATCAAGCCATGAGTTATATGAACACCAAAGGTGATAAGTCATGACATGAGCTTGAGGATATTCTCCAGATTTACCGTCAAAATTGGGACAATCACCGGGAATTTTAGTTGGAACTGGTGGCCAATACGGATTATGAAGGATGGGATCATTTGTCAGTTTGGACACATCAGGAAGTTCCAAATTCACCAAGAAAGGTAATTAAGGATTAAAGGACATCTGAGGCCTCTGATAAGAGCCAGAATTAGGGTTCCATCCAGTTCCTTGTTGCTCCCATTGATTTTGCCCAGACGGATTTTTCCCATAAGGGTTTTGTTCGTAAGGGTTCTGTCCATAGGGATTATAAGTATAACCAAATGGTTGACTCGGGTTTTGATCACCAGCATCCCATTTATTACCAACCTGACTGACAGGAGCAACATAAGGCTGCTAAAAAATCTAATAGGGATTGACCTGCAATTGTTGATAATTTTGATATGGGGTAGTTTGGGGCTGCCCTTGGGGTTGATGGAGGACTTGAAGACCATATTGCAACTAAGCTCTAAACTGCACCTGGGGTCCAGGATGTATTTGATAGGTAGGTTGGGTTTGAAATCCAACTTGAGTTTAGAGACCAGGTTGGGTCTAGAGTCCAGCCTGTGTTTGGAAACCGAGTGGAGCTTGAGAAACAACGAGCGTTTGAGTGCCCAGTTGACCAGGAGATGGATTAACTTTTCCAGATGGATGTCCTTGTTGAAACTAAGGTTGATCCATCTGGCTAGAAGGCTTCCCTTGTTGAGACTGAGGTTGACCTATTTTCCCCGAAGGTTGAGCTTTCTGGGTAATGGGTTGACCCTATAGAAATGAAGGTTGTCCTGACTGACCAGAGGGTTGAGTTGGCTGAACAGTAGGTTGGCCTTGTGGATTCTGAGGCTGACCTACTTTTCCAGGGGGTTGACTAGGCTGGAAAATAGGTTGGCCTTGCGGGATTTGAGGCTGACCTACTTGTCTAGTGGGGGGACCTTGCTGGGCACCGAGTTGGCCTGGTTGGATTTGAGGCTAACTTGGTTGGCTAGAAGGTTGCCCGAAGTAAGTAAAAGAGGAATCTGTGAAGGCAAAAGGTTGTCCCTGTAAGGGTTGTCCTTGTGGGCCAACATGTTGTCTTCAATGAGGTTTCCCTTGATACGGCTGCCCATAAGATGGTTGCTCGTAAGACGGTTGCCCTTGATACGACTGCCCTTGATATGGTGGACCCTGAAAAGCCGAAGGCTGCTCTTGGCCACCATGATAATCAATATGACCCCAAGCAACAGAACAGAAATCTCAACCGTAGGCTGAGATGGGAGGGATCTAGGATGATAAATATGAGCTCCCCGAGAATCATAATAATGGAATGGATTCTGTGGATCTAGATTCTGAAAATCATACATGTACTGGTCATATGTCATCCCTGTCGGAATGGAACCGGAAGAGAACGAACACTACCGGTGGGATTAACAACTCCATATGCCGAAGCTGAAGGACCACCACTAGTGGGACCAATTGAAGGCCCAACAACAGTGGTAACCACCAAGGATGCAGCGACGACAGTAACAGCTGGAGCTGAAGAAGACACACAGATAGTAGGTATAGATGGAACAGATGTGATAGACACATTGTGAATTCGAGGTATGAAAGGTTCTGAGGTCGGAGCTATGGTACGAGACCACATGGAACTCGTATTAAG
This sequence comes from Pinus tabuliformis, assembly GCA_031772625.1. Classification (NCBI taxonomy): domain Eukaryota; kingdom Viridiplantae; phylum Streptophyta; class Pinopsida; order Pinales; family Pinaceae; genus Pinus; species Pinus tabuliformis. The sequence continues at coordinate 229,912,800 of CM062819.1, read as the reverse complement.
AGACATGGACCTCATGACATCCGAAAAAGCATGATAGCATAGAGGCAATGTCATGCCAAGAGGGGTAACGTGGAAGGGGGCACTTTCTGTAGGTGTAGGGATTTCGCCACTTGCCACAAAGGTTTCTTCACCTGAGACGGGGGACATCTCATCCATGTCAGAAGAAGACATCAGGGTCGAAACACCAAGAGGAGTAACAGGGAAGTCCTCTTCGGAAGGATCCCAAATAGGGTTCCAATTAATATCATAAAACTCCCCTTCCGGAGGGCAAGAGTTAAGAGGTTGAACACTCGGGATAACAGTAAGGGTATCACTAATAGCTGATACCTAAGAAGTGACAAAAGATGCAGAGCCTTGGTCGCTTGGTACAGGAGACGGGATCGGTGATTCCACCAAGATGATTTAGCTCAAAAGTATTGGGAAAAATATAATCGAGCAGGGAAAACAATCCTATGCAAACCAAAACGCAATCAATATTAACAAGGAAAATGTGAACGTGGTCCAATAAATTTTATGACACAGGAACAAAACTTGACCTTTTGATGTTTAAAGAGATGATAAAAAGAACAAAAGACGACTCTAGTCACCTTCGAATATTTAATGAGCATGAAAGGACAAGTGCTCAGATGATCCTTTTCTTTTAAGGAGTCGAAAAGGAATGAAAGTGACTACTCTGGAGAACTAGACAAGAGGTTTACCAGACAAACCGTAAAACTGTATATACACCTTGGTGATCAAATGAAAGAGAAATGCCCAAGGACTTTCCGTACAAGAATCAATCTTCCCAAATGTTGTGTTCGGTACATTACGGATCGTAAGGTGGCAAACACGACTTCCTAAGTATGTAGGATGATAACCTAGTGGGGTGTCCCGATATATACTCGACGATACGGGCAGCACGAATCCATACTAGCAACTATTGAGTAACAAAAGGAGGAATCACCCAACCTTAAGTGAAAACAATAGTGACTAGGTTTAACGACACCGTAGCACGTCTCTAGCCTAGACCTATAGATAATGTGCGTTAAGATCCAATGCATAGTTAGGTTCATTTAATTGAATTTAGAGTTGATATTGAATTAAGTTTCAGTTTTCAGGCCCTATCAAATGTATTGTCACAATTCCTAGGATGTAGCTACAATGAGTTAAGCATAAATTGTTTCGATGAACACCTACTTAAAGGAGGGTAAAGAGTTCATTTTCCAAGCAAACAAAAACCAAGACAAGCAAATGCAAGCACTAAGAATCACAATGCATCAATACACTAATCTCACCATGCATCGATACTACTAATGAAAGATTTAAAGTTTGCTTTCCAATTTCTCAAACATGAAAATTCGCAATGCACATGTACTTTCACTTTCGTATACTAAATGAATGCAATATCTTGATTTTTTGGAATTTAAATGACAAACAAGCAAGTGTAAACCTGGTTGATCCAAACAATTGTGATGTAGTTTTATAGTGAGGAAATCGAATCAATGTGAGGAACCGGTTCAATAACCAACACTAAAAAAACAATCAACAAGAAAACAAGTAGCAAAACAACCTCAAGCAAATCAATAAGATAGTTGCGGACGGATCTTGGACAGACAAGTAACCCAAGCAAACGACTTCTCGGCGAAACCCTTAAAAAAGCTAGGTCACAAGGTCTAAAAACACAAGACGCACTCAATGAAATCAAAGAGAAACAAGCCTTAACCAAAACAATCAAAACAAGCTTATGAGAGATAGGAAGTAGTAGGGGATAAGGAGGAATGATAGATTCAGGAGGAAATGTTGTAAAAACAACATGTACAGGGATCATCGCGAGTCTATTACAAGCAACTTAGGATGAAAAGCCAATCGTCGCAAGTTCAGAGACAACAATTAGATGACGTCGTCGCAAGTGTACACCTGTCTTCAGCGACTGTTCGATTTCAAAAATCGTCGCAACTCTATGACGGATTATCTGCGACATGCAGGTTTACTAAAGAGGATAGGTGTGACGTCATCACCACTGTTAAGCTATCTTTAGCTACGATTTTAATAAAGGGGAAAAGACAAGTCACAAAACCCAAAGGACTCCAGATTGATTGTTCAAACAGTAAGAGGGATTCCCAGATTGACCCAGGTAACCCAAAAAATGAAGGCTCAACCCCAAAAATAAAGAGACACTATATCAAAAGACAAACCAAGAGCAAAAAAGAAGAAAACATATAAAGGAATTCCCAATGGAGTCTCGAACTTGTGAAGTAGGAAATGTTCCCTTTACGGACAGAGGCAACCCCTCTAGCCCTAGAGTGGGTCTAGTCACAACAAAACGAAACAACAATCAATTTCCTTAAATAGTCATATTTGAAGGCCTACCTCAAACCAGTGTTTGATGAAGCTTCCATTGCACAACTCCAGCTATCATTTCCTTTTCCTCAATGAGCAATCAACCTGAAACAACACAATAGAACAACAAAAAACATAATTGTGAAAAACAATGATTTATTTACCTATAGAGTCAAGGAACCATAAGTTATCAAGTATATTGCACACAAGACATAGGAAATCATCATTGCTTGTATTAAAATAAATCAAAAGCAAATCTTACAACCAAGCCTTGATGTCACAAGCCTTCTCGAAGGGTCTAGCTGGTATGTTTCTTCAAGCATTCACTCTCAAGAATGGTTCTCCCAAATGGATGGTAACTCTCTCTCTCACTCACAAGCTCTAATACAAGGTTAAGGCAATCCAAAAAAAATTGGTAAAATATCAGCAATTCACACTGCAAACTTATCAAAACTCACACCAAAGCCAGCTAATTTGCTCCAATCCAAAAACCAAGAACTAGCTGATCATAGCAATGGGGAGTGATTTTATAGGAGGAGGAGCCTCCATGAAATGAGGGAGAGGGAGCTTATCCTCAAGGGAGGTTTCTCAAAAGGTGGAACCACCATCCCAGAGGAGGAAAGGCGAACCAATTTGACCTAGCAACCGGTTCTAGAATCACCCAGAAGGCCAACTGCTTGAACTAATTCGCCTAATCTGGATCGTCGCAAGTCATACACTAGGGCTTAGTGATGACGCCGCAAGGAAGCAATGTATTCAGACCAATCGTCGCAATAAATATCTTGATGACTTGCGTCGAGCCCTAAAATTTGACCGTCGCAGGAAACATGTGTACACCTGCGACGACGTCGCAACGATACATTTCAGAACAGAGAATCGTCGCAGATTTAAAGGGTTTACTTGTGACGATGTAGAAACATAAGCAAAAGGGTCAATCTTCAGTATTAGAGAGCACTTTTTTAATATTCTTGCATGAGTGGGAAGATATGGACATGTTTATTTGATGTATGACACAGTGGAGATGTTTCTCGGGGATTGAGATGAGGTCAGTGACAAATTATTGTGTAACACCTCCCATGGCGGATGAAAAGAAAGATGAGGGGGTAGGAGATCCTATCAAAATCTTGCTCGAACAAGCCCTCAAGAAACAAAGGAATGTGATGATGGAAAACTTGGCTGAGATCCTTCAACGGCTACCCAGGGGCGACACATTTGCTTCCAATAGCTACTCTCGAAATGCCACAATATTTAAGGTACAAGTTAATTTTGAAAACCTCATATTCGAGGGTCTGATAGACACAGATATCATAGATAAAAGGTTAAATCTGCGAGAAGGGTATTTTTATGTTCATGATTTTTCCATCCAGCAAAAGATCACTTTTTCACTTCTCAAAATAGCCCCCCACGTCAAGGATAAGTGTGAAACCTACTGCTAGCAGAAGGATGAAAGTACGACCTCACTGTTTTTAGCCGCACCCACTTGGAATTCGTTCTAGGATACCATCAAGGAGCAGTACTACCCTGTCAGAAGCTATGAGGATAAATACATAAAGTGGACCATGCTATGGTAGGGAAGGGACCAATATGTGCCGGAGTTTACCAATATTTTTCATACCCTTCGCACAAAGTTGGGTAACAAGGATTCTGAGCTGCATTTGGTACTCAAATATCGCGGCTACCTACATAGGTACATTCAAGACGAGATGGAGTTCCTGGAAATCTCTTCGCTTGGTACGACATACTGATATACTATCAAGATCGAGCAAAAGTTTAAACAAAAAAATCAAGACTTTGGATCTGCGAATCCGAAGACCAAAGGACAAAGCCAAGGCGGGGTGACCCAAGACAACTCTTCGAAGCCGCAAGAAAAGAACAACACCACAAAGTCAAATAAGGAGACAGGAAAGTAGTGTGAGTTCCATAAGAGCCCCACTCACAACACAAGTGAGTGTCAGACCAAGCAGTCGATGAAGGTCGAGTTGAAGGCTTTAGAATCAGATGCATGTTTTGACCCTGAGTTAGAACATGATAAGGGGAATGGAAAAGGGAAGGAGATCATTGACGTGGAGCTCAGTGCCACTGTTGCCACCACCAAGATCCATAAGAATCAGCCCGAAGATCCAGAGGAGGGGGAGCGTATTTTCCACTCACAAATGTGGGTGAAGGGGTCACCGTTGCAATTCATTGTTGAGAGTGGTAGCCAAAGAACCTCATTTCAGTAGAGGTTGTGAAGAGGTTGGGCCTAATGACCACACCACACCCGCAACTGTACAACATTGGGTGGCTTCAACAAGGGTGATATCTTCGAGTCCTCCAACAGTGTCACCTTCCCTATAGCATCAAGCCCTTCACAGATGAGGTATTATGTGATGTTGCACCTCTTGATGTTTGTGATGTATTATTAGGCCAACCATACTTATGGAGGTGACATGTTGTGTATGAGTCAAGGCCTCGTGCTGTTATTATTTCTTTGGGTAATACATTATGAAGGATACCGGATGTAGCACCACCTACCACCACTTCTTTGATCTCTGCTAAGAAAGGTAGTAAGATCATCTCCCAGACTAGGAAATTTATTTTCTTTCTGGTTCACTCTCAAAGTAAGGATAAGATCGTAGCCACATCCATGGCCCCCGGGAAGGGGTCCTCCATGTAGCAGAAGTAGGTGGATACGGTCATGAAATAAGACAAGAACATCTTCTCCTCACCCACAGGGGTAGCATTGCACTGTTAGGTCAAGCATTCATTCGATCTGACTCCCAGAGAACCTCTACCCTATGGGCCAATATATTGTCGCTTCATTGTGGAAAATTCCAAGTACAAGCAGTGACATGATCAACATTGGGTGCCACACAAGTTTTAGGTGGGCAACAAAGTTTGGTTACACTTGAAAAAAAATGCCTTACAAGAGCCTATCAGAAGCCCAGACCACTCTGATGTGGTCCTTACACCATTACCAAGGTTGTGGGAAACAATGTTGTGGCGCAAAACATTCTCCCATTCATTGGCTTGCACCAAGTTTTCAATTTGGACAGCCCTCGACCATGCTTCCCACCATTATTGGACACATCAGAGATTTCAGAACATCTCATCAGGGACCAAGTTCCGCAGAAGCTTCCCCATCTCATGGATGCACTCAATATAATGGAGACCACTACTTCCTAAGGGGGGATGAATGATCTAGGTGGATTTTGGTGGCCACCTACCTATCCCACTTGGACCCCCACAACTATCTGTTTTGGATTTTTAGTTTTCTTAATTGTAGCACAATTTACTATTTTTGGCAGTTTTTCGGGTCCTAAACTTCCAGAGACGTTTTGAGACCCTAAACGACGTCTCTTTTGGGAAAACCAGGAGAAACATGGCCTATAAACTGATATTTCTCACTCAAATGTGTTAGTCATCGGATAGATATTTATAACTAGGTATTGTGCGCATCAAACAGAGTTCGTATGTCAAAGTTACGACCCCGGGCAGTTGATATACCAATTTACCCAAACGAGGCCCACAGTTTGGCATTTCATCTCCTAGGGTTAGGTTTTTGGATGTTTACGGTTTTCCATTATTTATCTACAATAAATAGGCCTTAGAGCCTCATTCTAACATAGTTCAGAGGCATGTGGCCACCACATTTATTCTCATATATAAGCTACCATTTCCCTAGATGGTTTATTTTCATTTTTGTTTGTAAGCATATTTAAGTGTTTTACATTAATGAAACGAAGTATTATTTCTGCTGATTTATGGTTATATCTGTAATTTTTTGCGTTCATGTTTAAATCTGGATTAGTGGTATAAGAGTGGGTCTGCTCTTTCTTTGTTTTTCTTCGCATGTCCCCAACAAGGTTGGGATATAAGGAGTTAGGGCTTGAACTGGTCGAACCTTTACAAGACCGGCCTTGCAAATCTCAGCAGCCTCCCATGGAAAATGACAAGAAAGATGAGGGGGTAGGAGATCCTATAAAAATATTGCTCGAAGAAGCCCTCAAGGGATAGAGGAATGCGGTGATGGATACTTTGCCCAGATACTTCAACGCCTACCTAGGGGCGACGCATCTGCTTCCAATAGCTACCCTGGAAATGCCACACCCTTTAAGGTACAATTTAATTTTGAAAACCCCATATTCGAGTGTTAGATAGACGCAGATGTCGTAGATAAATTGTTAAATCTATTACAAGGGTATTTTTTTGTTCATGATTTTTACAGTAAACAAAATATCACTTTTTCACTTCTCAAAGAAGCCCCCCCCACGTCAAGGACTGGTGGGAAACCTACTGCGAGCAGAAGGATGAAAGTACGGCCTCGCTATTTTCAGCCGCACCCACTCAGAATTCATTCTAGAATGGCATCAAGGAGCAATACTACCCTGTCAGAAGCTATGAGGATAAATACATAAAGTGGACCACGCTGCGACAGGGAAGGGACCAATATGTGCTAGAGTTTACCAATATTTTTCATACCCTTCGCACGAAGTTGGGTATCAAGGATTATGAGTTGCATTTGGTACTCAAATACTGTGGTTGCCTACATAGGTACATCCAGGACAAGATGGAGTTCCTGGAATTCTCCTCGCTCGGCATGGCATACTGATACACTATCAAGATCGAGTAGAAGTTTAAACAAAAGAAGCGAGACTTTGGATCTGCGAATCCAAGGAACAAATGACAAAGCCAAGGCAGGGTGACCCAAGACAACTTGTTAAAGCCGTAAGAAAATAACAACACCACGAAGTCAAAGGACACAAGAAAGTGGTGTGAGTTCCATAAGAGCCCCACTCACAACACAATTAAGTGTCGGACCAAGCAATCGTTGATGGACGAGTTGAAGGTTTCAGAATCAGATGCATGTTCTGACCCTGAATCAGAACCCAACAAGGGGAATGGAAAAGGGATGCAGATCATTAATGTAGAGCCCAGAACCACTGTTGCCACTGCCAAGATCTAGAAGAATGAACCCGAAGATCCAGAGGAGGGGGAGCGCCTTTTCCACTCACAAATGTGGGGTGAAGGGGTCACCGCTGCGATTCATTGTCGACATTGGAAGCCAAAAGAAACTCATTTCAGCAGAGGTTGTGAAGCGATTGGGCCTACTGAGCACACCACACCCATAGCTATACAACATCGGGTGGCTTCACTAAGGGCGAGATCTATGAGTCCACCAGCAGTGTCACCTTCCCTACAACATCAAGCCCTTCACAGATGAGGTATTGTGTGATGTTGCACCTCTTGATGTTTGTGATGTGTTATTAGGCCAACCATACATGTGGAGGCGACATGATATGTATGAGTCAAGGCATTGCGTTGTTATTATTTCTTTTGGTAATATATTATACAAGATAATAGAGGTAGCCTCACCTACCACCACTTCTTTGATTTCTGCTAAGAAAGGCAGTAAGATCATCTCCTAGACTAGGAAATTTATTTTCTTTCTAGTTCACTCTCAAAGTAAGGGTAAGATCGTAGCCACATCCATGGACCCCAGGAAGGGTTCCTCCACGCAGTAGAATCAGGTGGATACAATCATGAAAGAAGACAGGAACATCTTCTCCTCACCCATAGGGGTACCATTACACTGTCAGGTCAAGCATTCATTCGATCTGACTCCCAGATCACCTCTACCCAATGGGTTGATATATCGCCGCTCAATTGTGGAAAATGCAAAGTAAAAGCAGCGACATGATCAACATTAAGGGCCATACAAGTCTTAGGTGGGCAACAAATTTCGGTTGCACTTGCAGAAAGAATGCCTTATAAGAGCCCATCAGAAGCTCAGACCACTCCGATGTGGTCCTTACACCATTACCAAGGTTGTGCGAAACAATGTTGTGGCGCACAAAATTCAACTATTCCTTGGCTTGCACCGAGTGTTCAATGTTGACCACCCTTGACCATGCTTCACACCATTATTGGACACATCAGAGATTGTAGAACATCTACAAGGGACCAAGTTTATCAGAAGTTTCCCCATTTCATAGAGGCACTCAACGCAATGGAGACCATTGCTTTCTAATGGGGGAGGAATGATCTAGGAAGATGTTTGTGGCCAATCTCCTATCCCACTTGGACCCCCACAACTGTCTCTTTCAGTTTTTCAGTTTCCTTAATTGTAGCACAATTTACTATTTTTGGCAGTTTTTCGGGTCCTGAACTTCTGGAGCCGTTTTGAGGACTTAAATGACTTTTTTTGGGAAAACCAAAAGCAACATGGGTTAAATATTGATGTTGCTCACTCAAAATTTTTAGTCCTTGGATAGATCTTTCTAACAAGGTATTGTGTGTGTCAAACAATGTTTGTATGCCAAAGTTACCTCGAGAAGTTGATGTACCAATTTACCCAAACGAGGCCCATAGTTTGGCGTTTCATCTCCTAGGATAAAGTTTATGGGTGTTTAGGGTTTTCCATTGTTTCTCAACAATAAATAGGCCTTCAAGCCTCATTGTAACACAGTTCAGAGGCATGTATCTGCCACATCTCTTCTTAGAGATAAGCTACCATCGCCGAGCTGGTTTATTTCAATTTCCATTAGTAAGCATATTTCATTTTACATTAATGAAATGAAGTATTATTTCTGCTGCATCTCTATATTTATGGTTATATCTGTAATTTTTTGTATTCCTATTTAAATCCAGATCAGTCATCGTACTTTTGTTTCATGTTTCTTTCATTTCTATATGATTTGTAATCAATATCATTATGAGAAAATAAATTGCATGTAAAACGATAACCTTCAAAGCAACTTGAATACCTAAAAACTAATGGTCTTCTTGAGGAGAGAATATTTGCTTAAGGTTCGAATAACTTGCTTCTAAAATCAGTTGCAATGTGTCCAAAGTTGTGTCTAATAAAACACTCAATATCATCAATCAAGGGAGAGAATGAATTGGCATTCCTTCTTTGGATGTGTGTATTTCTTCCACACTCATTCCTAGGAGCAAATTATTTTCTTTGAAGTGTCACTTTCTTTGGGTGTTGGTTTTATTTCCTAATTGATTCTTTGTCAGGGTTTACAAAATTTTCTTTGTTGTCTCTAAGATTAACTACACATGCCTATGAGTTGGATTCTCTTTTCAATGTTTCATGAAAACCAAGGCCTAGTTTAATGGTGGGAGACCTTTGATTGATATGAAGATTGTCCAACATCTTGGTGTTGTCTTGGAATCTCAATTCTTTGTCCTTTTCTATTGATTTACTTCTTAAAGAGATTACCTCATCCCCTTTTTATTTCAGTTGATTGCTTATAGATTCTTCAACTTTTCTTACATATTCCAACTGGGTTCTTAACTCGATAATATCCTCTTTAAGTCCATTTTCTTGTTCATCAAATACTTGAAGTAGCTCCTTATTTTGTTCATTTGACTTTTCTAGATCAAACTTCAGAGACATAATCCGAGCTTCAAGTTTTTAACAATGTCTTCTCCTTTCGTTAAGCTTTTCATTTACTATTGCAATGTCTTCCGATTTATCCCCATTATGATTATTGTTTTCATATACCTACAACTCTTCTTTACGACTGTCAATCCTTTTCAATGCAGAAACAAGTTTTCCTCTATGTTTGAATTCTTATCTAGCCTTTCTTATTCTGAACCTATAATTCCATATGATATGAGGAAATTTTCTCCATGGCCACACTCATCTCCTAATATGATACAAATTTCTCCTTTAATTACATTGAATGTTGAATAAGAAAGATTATCTATCATTTTACCAGATGAATAAAATTCTTCCTTAACTATACTTCTTTCACCTTCATGGATGGCATGTAGATTATCCCATAACTCCTTTATCGATTCGTAGTGCGTAACTTTCTCAAGTTCTAATCACTTATACCAAAATAAATTGTATTTTTTCTTGATGATTCATTTGCAATTCTTGACTTGATGGAGGATTTTTAGTATAGCCATTACATACTAATTTCCAAATATGAAATCCAAGTGATATTAATCTAGATGTAGTCTTGTCTTTCCATGCTTGATAGTTTACATTATTGACCATTAACATACCTTAAATGTCCATAGTTTTGTACATGACTTGTTCAGCTACCGATTGTCCTTGATCTATAATTGTTGATGTTGCCACTGCATGTGATACCTTGCTTTCATTATCACAGTTCTCCTAAATTGACTTCTTCCTTTTAGTTGTATTATTCTTGTGCTTCCTTTCCATAATCCCGTAGATCTCCATCCATTTTTTAAATAGATCACTGAATGACTTGCTATGATACCAATAGTTAGAAATACTGAGAAGGGGCATGACTGAGTATTTCATGTTAATTCAACTTTTACTTAGTTTTCAAACTTCTTTATAATTGAATGACAACAGATCTATACATAAGCAAGTAACTCATATGAACCATGATCATCATAAATGCTAGTTAACATGAAAGCACAATACATCAATAGATCAACATCATCATCATCACATAGATGCAAGATATTAGGTGGAAAACCCAACTAGGAAAAACCATTGTTGCTATTTTGTTCATCTTCTTTTATATCAGAAAATATTCTTTTACATTTCACATTGGCGCAAATTTTTACCAGTGCACAAGCTCCTACCTATTGGAGGTTACCGCCTCATATTGTTTCTCCAGCTACCACTTGAAGGAAGCCACCACTCCCTCATTGAAGGCTCCAACCTTTAGACACTTTGTGTTGTTTCAAAATATTTCACACTGAATCCACCTGACTAAAACACAAATCATGTAGGCCATGTTTCATCCAATTTTCAAACTTGACCCACATATAAAATTATGCTCATCAATTGTGTTTAATAACTAAAAACTTATCTGACCTCTACACAACTGACAACAAAAAATCTCTTTGCAATAACCAAATCAGCTATTGGCAACTCATAGCCACATACATCTACAATCAATTGATTCAAAGTCCCTACTTATACCATTCCCACTACAATATAAATGCTCATGAATCATCAGATAAACACAAAAATCCCTCTTACTCATACAAGACATCAATTGGTAACCCTAATCCAACACCATCACAATAAGGTAACAAAATTCTCACAATCAACAACATGTAGTCATACATGACTCTTCTCATCTAGCCATTAAGGGTAGTATAACTCAACCTTCTATCACTCTAGCAAACTCTTTGACTTAACTCAAACCAAACCATTACATTAGCTAACCATACATCAAGATTATAGGCATTTTCCTAAACTAAAAATTCATAGTGGAAATGCACCATAGATAACATCATCACTTTAACCAAGGAAATTCAAGACAAATACATCAATCAATATTTTAACATTAATACTTTTTCCAAACCCTAATGAAAAAATATTCTCATGTGCAAGAACTCAATAATATATTAACCAACACAACAAACCTTTCTCAATTCGGCTAACATATGAAAGATATGACTCCGGTGAAGGATTTTCCCATAACCACAACTTGTTGCTTAAACAAAAGCATTTACCGATGGAGGCTTTTCCTGCAACCACAATATCTCTTCCAAGCATATCTCTACAAAATGCATTAATCAAAAGAAATAGCTAACTCAAAACAACATCATCATAGGCATCTACAAGCAAAATGTTTTAACCAAGGACTCTGCCATAATAATCCTATGAAACTAAAATTTGTTCACTACAATAAATAATGACAACCCCTTAAGTATTGCTTCACTAAAAATCTCCTGCAACAAGCACATTAGTCTGCAGGCACTATAATATCTCTAAATCATCGTCAAAACTATCCTTGCACTAAAGCATAAAGCATAAATACACCCAAGCTCTGTCTTCAACCCTGCATACAACCTCTCTACAAGATGGAAATTCATCAGAGGCAAACAACAACATCACACTCATCAAATTCATAGGAAACCTTTGTCCATATTATGGTGCACAAGATGTTGATCTCTACATAGTCTGCAAAACTATGTCATACACAAAAATTTCTCTTTGTTGATCTGTACATTAATAGACTTCAACCCCTACAACAAGTATATCAAAATATAGACGATGTCATACTAATAATACAAGATCAAGAACATGAATATCAATCAACAAATCCCTACAAAAACCTCATGATAATCTCTATTGAACAAGGCACAAGACTCTACCATAAACCCCAATATATTGACCTCAAATTGATTCTTCAACTCCCACAACTATATGGTGTGTATAAAGCATTGAGTCAATACGTTTTATTTTTGAGAGACTTTGAAAAAAAATTAGGTGTGCACAATTTGATCTATGTGTATACAACCAGTTAGGGTATATCTCACTCACTCATATCTTTGATCTAAGGGTTTAAACGTTGCAGTAGATCTAATGTTTCCTCTCCTTCAGACACATTGAATAATAAAATGGTGCACACAAGACTAAAGAACCTCCAACAATTAGAAAAACACAGTAAACAAAAACAAAATGTATAAGAATAACATGATCGATCCAAGAATACAATGGGTTCACATGATATATATTCAATCCAAAGCTATAACATGATCAAGAATGCGCCAAAATCAAATATCTGTAGACCAATATCCTTCAGATTGTTCTATGCATAATTAGATCTACTGGTGCACTTAATCTTGTGATTGGTAGGCATGTAAGGAGACAAGACTTAAGCTTTAAATCAACCCATCAACGAAAAACTAGTTGATCCATATGCACTTCATTACACCTTTAAACTTTATTCGATCATTCAATGAATAATTAGATCTAGCCCTTGATGCAATCACCATCAATATTTAAACCATGTTTGCTTAACCTTAAGCATGGATCAAGGAAATTAGTTATTCAACCTTCCTTATACCTGTTCCAAAATAAAGAAAAATAATTCAAAAAATACTTGTGAAAATTGTCATGCGAGAGCCAAATGGATCACATGAAATGTACACAAATTTGATTGAACTCCTTGCCCTTTTATAGTTTCTCTTCCTTATAATTATCATTATCACAAGGAAATCCATGGATTTTGATGATGGATTTGTTGACCATATCAACTGAACATTGGATTTTCCTTGTGCGCACAAATTCCTTGGGCAATTCGATGGTTTTTCCCATGGTTTTTAAATTTCTTCACCTACAAGCATCGTCGTGGGGATAAGATTAGCTCCTAGAGACAATTGTCGAGGGCGCAATATTGAAAACCTGAAGGTGGTATACTAATGTTGCATTGTTCATAACTATCTCCTAGCGAAGATAATCAAACTTGAAGAAAATATTAGATCCTCTACCAAAAGTTTGCCAAACTGCTACATCACCTTTCTAGGCACCTCAAGATCTTGTCCAACCTCTCGTAACCATCAAGACATCATCATAAGGCATCACCTTGCCAAGCACCATTGCAACCTCCTATAACCATCAAGACATCACCTTCCAAAACACCTTTACAACCTCCTGCAACTCATTTGAAACATCAAATCATCATTACAAGCTCTTGCACAACATCCTCTGCAAGCATTTGACCATCATACACAAACATTGTGACTTGTTGACATCAATACCAACTTGACAAGCATCATGCTACCAACAATGCTCTGAAGTGAGTCTATACTAAGGGTTTCAATAGTACCAACAATTTCTCTCTTACCTTCAAGTAGAGAGGGAGGTTGACTTTCTTCCTCTGGCAATACCTAATTCCCAAAAAGAAAGAGTCCCAAGGGTTAGCTCAAGGGTCTAGAGTTAGATGTGAATTTCTTCGATATTGCTATTTGTTGTTGGTGATCATGGGTTCGAGTCTTCAATTCCCTTGGGGTGAGGCCCTTTAATTAGGTTAATGGTTTACCAGCCACGAAATGTGGGGAAGTATATATATATATATATATATATATATATGAAGTATATATATATATATATATATATATATCCCCCATACTAGTTTGTAGATAGAGGAATATATGTCGAGAGGCACTCTACAATCGAGTATGGGGCAGATGTTGTACCGTAATAATAAAAGAATTAAAAGTAGTAATGAAAAAAATTCTCTCAATGTGGGTCATAAATAAAATACTTCCTTTTTTGCCTTAATTTTACATCGATTTTATATAGAGATCCAAATTGATTGAGTAAAAAAATTATATTTTCGTCTATTTTTTCTTTCTACTTTTGGCACGAGGAATATGAATAATTACTTCGTTATTCAATATGGAGTCCACATGTACATCTAAAAATGTTGATGATAAAAAGTTCAATGTTGTGAAGGAGATGTATGATTCATTTTGTCTTCAGTTAACGTGGTCTTTAAAAATATATATTAATAACAAAAAAAACATTTTAGATATTTTAGTGTTGTCAATAGATAAAATATTTCAATATCCATATTAAATAACATAATTTTATATCAAATTTATATATTATACAAAAAAAATGAAAATTACAAATTTCTTATAGTTAAAACATTTTATTATTGTATTGCTCAAGATAAAAGAGGTATGCAATTTTTTCATGCTTAGCACAAAGTTGACACATGGTGATATATATATATATATATATATATATATATTGGATCTATCAAAGGATGAGAGGGATCAAATCTCTTGGAGTAGACTTTAAGAGCGACCTTTTGGAGTTTCCGGCATATTTCTGGCTAGAATCCAATGAAAAATTGTGGCCAAATCTTGATGGTGTTGTTTAAAATGGTTTTTTTACTGTATATATGGATCCAACACCCTAAAAAACCCCTAGGGAACTACGATTATGAGGATTTCACCTATCAAAATTGTGGTTTCAATGTGTGTGTGTGTGTGTGTGTGTATATATATATATATCAAAGGATGAGAGGGATCAAATCTCTCGGAGTAGACTTTAAGAGCGACTTTTTGGAGTTTCCAGCATATTTCTGGCCGGAATCCAATGAAAAATTGTGGCCAAATCTTGATTTGTGTTGTTTAAAATGGTTTTTTGACTGTATATATGGATCCAACACCCTCAAAACCCCTAGGGAACTACAATTATGAGGATTTCACCTATCAAAATTGTGGTTTCAATGAATCATTATCAGATTCTAGAGAAATGAGATCGAAAAATAAACTAGAAAGCTTTCCAAAAAGTTGCACTTAAAGACTACTTGGAATCTCTCTAGTTAGAAACTTTTTTTCAAGTTTTGCACTCTAAAAGAGGTTTGCACCAACTTAGCTCTGAGGGTTAGCTCAATTGAACGAGTCGCCATCATTAAAACAATTTTTTATATTGGGAGGTCATAGGTTCAAGTCTTTCGACACCTTTAAGGTCAAACTTCATAGTTGCATTGACAGGAAGTGATCCTTTGTATGGATCTTCCTAGTACAAATATTCAGTGGATGTATCAGTCATTGATTTTTGGGGCCTGTGAACCACACAATTAAAAAAAATTATACCTCAAGAAATTTGATCCCTATCAACACTTCACAAATTTGGAGTTAACATGGATTTATGTTGGTGTATATATATATATATATATAACCTAGAAATCAAATTGAAATTTATTTTGATTTTTATATTAAAATATTTTTTGTTATATATATAAGAAAGATTAATTTAATTTAGTTTATAAAGTTTTGAGTTTTTAAAAAATTCAATTAATTATTGTTAAAATCTTTTGGAAATAAACTGTGTAGATGTTTATCGTGTCTAACGTTTTAGGTGGACACTCCACCTATCATCAAAGACTAGAAAGCAAACAAATGACAATATTTATTTCCGAAAGTTTTTCTTAAATATGAATAACTGTGGAAACCTTCATTCTCAAAAAAATCAATTAATCTTTAATATCATATTTAAAATTAGAAAACAATTTTACCAAGTTAAAGGTTAATTGCATTCAATTCACAAAATCTTAAGCTATTGAAAAATCTAACATATCCTAGGTATCATCTTTGGAATGAGATGAAGTATATGGTAGGTTTTTTGGAAAGAGGTATTTATTCTATCAATTTTGTGTTCAACATGAAGTTGACATGTATCTTTCTTTTTCTTTTTCTTGTATTTGCAAAGAAGCTTTATTCCTTAGCATGAAGGAGATGTGTAGCTTCGTGTTTAGCACAAGATTATGCATAACATTTAAAAATATTAATAACAAAAAATATTTCAATGTTAGTTAAATTAAACCCAAAATCACTTTCATCATGACTCAACAAATAATTTTTATTTTTATTTGAAATATATTTTTGTTATAAATATATTAAATTCTTATTTTTAATTGTCAATATTATTTTTATGTTTAACTATCAATGTATCATCTCCATACCAAGAACCAAGTTACACATCTCATTCATACTAAACAATAGAACCTTTTGACAAAAGAAAAAAGAAATATACTTGTCCATCTCCATGTTGAGCATGGAATTTCACATCTTCTTCATACTAAGTTATAGAAAATGCATCTTCATATATATATATATATATATATATATATATATATATATATATATATATATATATATATATATATATATATATATATATATATATATATATTACAAGAAATGAATCTCATATTTTGTTATTATAGAAATTATGGTTTCATATCCTATAAGCTTGATTTCAATAATAAAAATATGGGTTTGAAGATATATTCAAGGAAACAAATAACATTAACTTGGGAACTTTGACTCTTTCTTAATTTAAGTACAATTTGATTATCTCGATTAGACTAAAATCATGCAAGATATAAATGTAAATGTGACCAAGAAAAAAGAACTAAAACTAAAAAAATAGTGATGATTAAATCTAAGAAAAATAGAATTGAATCTGAGTTAGGGTTGTGACAAAGGAAAAAATCGCTAGAACTAACAAGATAGTGATTAAATCTACTAAGAAAGATTCAATTGAATTTGGTTAAATTTTGCAAGGAATAAAATGTTGATCCCCCACATGAGCAACAATCCCTTATTTAATTACACAAACAAATTCTTGGGTTTTTCATAGCTTTGGTTGGCCACTTTTTGTTTATCACCCACTTGTTGTTTGTCACGCCCTACTACAAAAAATCAAAACAGCTTGACTTCTCCAATGTCATGTCCTTTGATCGACATTATGTCCCTAGTCAATTTTAGGGACTTCCTTGCATTTTTTCTTTGCTTGAAATCATCTCTTCTATTTGCTTGGGGGTCATAGAACCTTTTGTGGTTCACCTGTTGTGGTGGTGGCCATCAACTAGGGCCAAGTAGATCCTCTCGAGCAAAGTTCTAGATTATCCACCGAACACTAGCGCCAAATATATATTGTCAAGAAAAAGGGACTTTTGCTCAACAAACTCTCCCTTTTGTGTATTTCATGTTTTTACGGATCAAGTTATATGTTGCTTAGAGAAACAACATACTCTTAAAATTTCATTGCAAAACACAAAGTTCTAAGTTTACCAAGTCTTTGATCAATGGACAATGCTTAGTTAGACTCTCATAAAATCATACACAAACATAAAAGAAAGTGACCACCGCCACACAACTTGAACCAAGAAAAAGGATTACATGAGACAAACTTACTAGTAATGAGGCACTAAATTCGAAGGAGAAAGGAGTGTTAAATGTTAGGAAAATGGGAATATTTTTCGAAATTCAACAAGTACCCTATTTTTGGGCTTACAACATACAATGATGACTAATGGACAAAAAATGTTCAACTAGTATTAATTTCAATCATTATAGTTTCTCAAATATCTCACAAAACCTCTTTGAATTTGAATGGGTAGAGCAATTTAAATGAATAAAATAAACACACATTAAACACAAAGAGTCCCACTTCAAAATTGTGTCCTCCCCTTCATACGAGACTTTTCAAAACTCACGAAACAAACATAAATTTCACTAAAGAATATGCATGAACGATTATAATGGGGAGACAAATCTCATAATGTTGTGAAGGAAAACTCTAAAAAAACATATAAAAGATGACAAATATCATGTTCATGTTGAAAGTGATTTAAGGAAGTTGCATGTGAGTATCAAAATCAACACGAATAATCATACAAATTTAAGTTTGATGATGTTGAGAGTGATCCAACAAAAATGTGATTAAAGCAACAACAAAATATCAACAAAAATGCTTCAAACAAGAAAACAAAGAGACTACGCACTTTTTAAGAGAGTCAACAAAACTCTAAACACCACATGCAACAACATGGTCTTACCATCAGAAAACCCTCTAGAATCCAACCTCTGCAGTGATGGAGGCTCTTCGCATGGTGTGATGGCTTGGTGTTAACGCTAGTTCCAGGTCCTCGTTACGGGTCCTCGAGCCCTTCTTGCTATTGTGGGTTGACCCCGGTAAATCAGGGTTGCTGGAGTTTGGATTCACCCTCCTTTGGCCTTCAGTGTTCTTCTGGTGCTTTTCTCTATTTGGCGCATTGGTTGTGTGGGTCGGCCTCGCGCTGACCTCTTCTTTTGGTCTTTGTTGTTGGGTGTTCCTTGTCTGTAATTGCCAATGTATGGGGCTCTTTAGTCGTTCCCCTTGCTGGTATTGGGGTTGGAAGTGTAGTGTCTGTCTCAGCCCAGAATGTGCCGCTCTTGGCAGATATTGTTGCCTTCAACTCCTTGGTGGCCTCTGCTCTGAAGTTCTGCAAGCAGGGGGTCTCCAAGTTTGTGAAGAAAGTTGCAAAGATTCCCAAGATTGAAATAAGTGTCCCGCAAGCCCGCTTTCAAGCCTTGTAGCTTGCATATAGAGGTCTTATTGGCCAATTCATGGGCCTCTGGCCTTCCCCTCGGATGGTCAAGGCTTGGGTTGCGAAGAACTGGACCCCTCTCATTAAAGGTGCAGTCATCTCCTCGTTCTGTGGCAAAGGTTTCTATACCTTTTATTTTGAGAATTATTTGGATTGTGACTTAATTTTTAGGAGTGGTCCTTATTTTATAGGGACCCAAGGGCTCTACTTGGACTGTTGGAGCCCCATTTTCAACCCGGATTGTGATGTCCCTTCATCAGTCCTGGTATGGGTGAAGCTGCCTTACCTTCCCCTTCATTGTTGGAATGATGCAACCTTCAGGCTCATAGGGAACTCCCTGGGGTAGTATATTGACTACTCTGAACCAAACGATGGTCTCTTCTCCTATGAAAGGACTTATGTGGAGGTTGATCTAGAGAAGGGTCTCCCAGCGACTGTCAATATTTACATGGATAGTTGGACGCATGTTCAGGAAGTAGACTATGACGACCTGCCCTTCAAATGTAAGTTGTGCCATGAATATGGGCACTTTTCAAAAGGTTGTCCGAAAGGTGGGGTCCCTGGTGGAGAATCAACCTAGGGACCCTAAAGAGCAGTGGAAACATGTTAAGAAGCGTAAGTCTTTGAAATATTCTGGTGTGGTTCTGGTCTCAAAGGAAGTGGAGTCTGCCCCCCCCAGCAAGCCAACTAGGGGCAGACTTGGGTCGGTGTCGTAGAATCGTTTTGGGATCCTAGATTCAAAAGGTGTTGTTGAAGGTTCAATACTACCCTTCCCCCCTCACCTCAGGGGGACCCGGCCCCTTGTCCTGATCCCCGTGTGCCTCCCCTAAACAGTCATAGCCCAGACACTAACAACAATTATGATGAATCATCAGAGCAGGATGAAGATGCGGAAGGTTTCCTGACATCTACAAAAGGCTTGGGACCTTTAACACAACTGAGCTCTACTGATGAAAAACTTGGGGGGCAAGCCTGAAGCAACCCGTCAGAAAATGGAAGAAAACAAGAAGAAAAAAAAACAAGGAAGTCAGAAGGGATAAAACAGAAAATACAAAGAGTTGGGAGTCCAGAACACTATTCCTCATCAGTTAGCAAGTGCAGGGAACAAAGGAGGAGGAGGAAAAAAAGGAAACAATACGGGCCCTAGAAAGGGAGTGGGGAACTTTAAAAAGTGATTAATGAATATCATATCTTGGAATTGTAGGGGCCTAGGGTCTAAAAAAAGAATTACATAAGTGAAATCCCTAATCAGTAAAGAAAGACTAGATGTCATCCTCCTACAGGAAACCAAGCTGGATGAGGAGTCTATTAACGCTATTAAAAACAAATTTTGGAATATTGGCAAGCTGGAATCAGTCAGTTCAAGAGGAGCATCAGGAGGCCTCTGTACATTATGGAATTTGTCAAAGCTACAACTGGTAAGTACCTTAAAAACAACTCATTGGATAGCAACTATTTTTAAAATTAAAGAGAAACAACATCCCTTCACAGTGGTCAATGTATACATGCCCACACATTTTCGGGAAAAACAAGAATGTTGGAGTTCCCTAATGGAGCTAAAAGACATAGAGTTCAGGCATAACTGCATTTTTGGTGGAGATTTCAACACAACAATGGGCAACCATGAAAAAAGAGGGGGCTCTATCATCCGAGATGCCCAACAAGAATACATGGAGGACCTCATTCTAAACCTGAACCTTTTTGATGTCAAACCTAAAAAAATTATGTATACTTGGACTAACAAAAGAGGGGGGGTAAATCATATAGCGACCCGAATGGACTGTTTCCTTACTGCTGACAACCTCCTAACCCTAAATTACAGCCTCAAATCCTCCATCTTTCCATGGGCAGGTTCGGGCCACTGCCCAATCAGTGTGTTGATCTCTCAGTGCTTGGATCTAGGCCATATCCCCTTTCGATTCTCCACTTCCACTGGAATCCCACAAATTCTTGGAAATGGTCTCCCTCTCCTTGTTTGGTTGGATTAATGGAAGCCCAATCACCATAAGGGAGTCCAAGATTCGTAGACTAAAAGGTGACGTCAAAATCTGGCTAAAGGATCATCAATCTGAAAGATAAAACAACATTAAAGACATGGAATGGAAACTTGCTTCAATCCGAGGGAGAATGAAAACAATGTCAATACAGGAATCAAACCTCTGTAAGGAAGCATAAACTTTTAAGGCTCTCCACAAAAACCTAAAAAAAGGAAGAGTAATATTGGAGACTAAAATCTAGAAATAACTGGCTCAAGGCAGGGGATAGGAACACTAAATTCTTCCACAAACAAGCCAAGTTTAGGGAATCAAAAAATAATATAACTCAGATAACTCATGGGGGGGGACCATCAATAAGTTTGAGGAAATTAAAAGAGCAACAATGGAACATTTTGAAAATCTATATACAAAGGATAATACTTGGGATCTTGCCAACAAAGACTACTTTCTTGAGAGCATCCCTCAAATGGTGATGGAGGAGTGGAATCACTCTCTGACTCACCCCCCCCCCCCCTTGACATTGGAGGAAATTTGAAAAGTAATTTACTCCTTTCCCCTAGATAAAGTGTCGGGTCTGGATGGATTCACAACAAGCTTCTATCATTCCTTCTGGGATGTTATAAAGAGAGACCTTTGCAGATTTGTGGGATACTCATTCAAAAGATTTGTGATGGGGGAAGCATAAACTCTTCTTTCCTGGCCTTAATCCTAAAGAATCTAACCCCCTCTCATCTCCAGATTCTGCCCTATTTTCCTTTGCAATGTCTCCTACAAAATCTTCTCGAAGCTTTTGGCCTGTCACCTTAAGCCTTTATTTCCCTCTCTGATCTCTGAAAACCAGGGGGGATTTGTTCTAGGTAGGCAAATATTTGATAATATAATCCTGATCCAGGAAGCTCTGGATTCAAGCTGGCGTAGGGGGGATCAAGGTATGATTATAAAGCTAGACATGGCAAATGCATTTGACCAGGTTAGGCATGGATTCCTGTTAAAAGTTCTCAGGAAAATGGGGTTGGATGAGACCTTCATCAGATGGATAAATCTTTTTATTTCTTCCCCTTGCATTTCTCTATTAGTAAATGGAAGAGCGATTGGATTGTTGAAAGCCTCACGGGGCCTCCGGCAAGGGTGACCCCTCTCTCCCTTTTTATACATTATCATGGTGGATGCCCTGAGTAAAAAATTGGAGTTTGAAAGAGTCTCCCTCAACCTCCCTGACATCTGTTACAAGGAAGGCATCAGAAGTATAAATCATGGGCAGTTCGCAGATGATACTATTATGATGGGAGGAGCCTCGACCACAATCGCTCGTCATTTTAAGAGAGTCTTAGATAGTTTTCTTAGTGCTTCCGGGGGAGCCACTAATGATAACAAAAGCCACATCTATAGCTGGAACATCTCAAGACATAAGGAAAAAAAGATAGAAGAAATCTTGGGGTTCAAAGCAATCCGAGAGTGGACAGATTTCAATTATTTAGGGATCCCAATCTTCCGAAGACGAGCTACACCACATGCCTGGAAAAAAGTGCAAGATAAAATAAAAACAAAAATTGTAAACTAGGGTGGTATTTGGCTTAATTATGCTGGAAGAGAAATCCTCATTAAGTCATTCTATCGACGATCCCTCTGTATCAGTTCACTGCCCTTCAAGCCCCCAAGAGTGTGCTTTAGCAAATGGGCAAATATATAAGAAAATTCATGTGGGAAGGAGGGAAAGAGGAAACAAAGAAATATCATTTAGTAAATTGGAAAATAGTCAGAGCTCTAAAACAGCATGGAGGTCTCGAAATCAGGGATTCGAATATATCTAACATGGCAATGGGAGAAAAAATGTATTGGAGTTTTATCATGAAGATGAGTCAATGGTGGTCCCAAGTGATCAATGCTAAATATACATCCCAACAAACTCGTAGTGGGGGGGCGGAAGGTCTCTAGTATGGGCTCTCCCATCTAGCGACTAATCTTCTCCTCCAGGGATATTATCACCAAAAATATAAGCAAAATTCCAAGAAATGGAGCCTCCACCAAAATTTTCTTTGATTCAATTATGGGGCTCCAACCCTTCGATTCTGACCTATCCCTAATGAATCTCAAAAAATTCTTGTGCAGTAGGGGGGAGGAAAATTTAAGCCAGATTGTGGAGTGGAACCAGCAAGGAGGTTGGAAGGGCTGGAAGCTTGAAAATATCCCAGAGGCACTTCTCATACAAAGAGACAATCTTTTAAAGAAGTTAAGGGGATGTGACCCCATAGCTCTGACAGAGGAAGACAAGTGGGGTTGGAAGAATGTCAGTTACATAGTCAAAGGCGGGTATTCACACATGCTCTTAAACTCCCAAATACCTCCAAAAAACTCTATTTGAGGGAAAATATGGAAAAGGAATGCCATACCAAAAGTCATTTTTTTCTACTGACTACTTTCACATAAGGAATTCTTATAGCGAAAAATCTTCGAAAGAGGGGATTGATCGACCCCTCAAGATGCATGTTATGTGAATCCGAGGAGGAAACAATCCCCCACCTCTTTCTCCACTGTCATGTGACTAAAGAAGTTTGGGTTGTGGTCCTTGGGCCTCTTTTTTGCAGAACAATTTGGCCTTTGGACCCCCTAATCTTCTTTAGCTCTTGGCCCAAATCCTATTTGGGCTCCCTTCAAGCCAAAAGCAATTTCAAAGAAATCTGGTTGGCTCTTCCGAAATATGTCTGTTGGCAAATATGGTTATCAAGAAATAAGGCAATATTTAAAAAGTCTCGGCCTCCGGCTGGGGTAATAACCATGACTGCCCTTTCAGCTTGTATGGAACTGCACAAACCATATTCTGATCCATCCTTGGATAAGATTGAATCCATCTGCCTTGCTTTGTGGATATCTCTCTTGGCCTTTCAGGGTCCAGGGAACAATTCTCCTTCTTGGGCGAAGTGGATTTTGAGGTTGTCCTTAGAAGCTTTGGTGCACTGGCTTAGATCCACAAATAAATGGACCCTTCAATTCGATGAAGCATCAAAAAGAAACCCTAGGGTGGCAAGAGGGGGAGTGATTCTCATTAATCTTGAAGGAACCATTGAAGATAGATATGCTTGGGGGCTTGGATGGAAGAAAAAAAATCAAGCTGAAGTGTATGGATTGTTTCTGGGCCTCACCTGGGCTCAAAAGAAAGGAATAAAAACCCTACAGGTGCTGGGAGACTCCATGATTATAATACAACATATGAACTATGCCTCATCTGCAAAAAACACAATATTAAACCAAATTATCAAGAGATCCCAAGGGATGATCCCATCCTTCGATTCAGTGACCTTCTTCCATATTCTAAGAGGAAATAATCAAGAAGTCGACAAACAAGCTAACCTTGCTTGCCAGTTGATAGAAGAAAGGAGTGTGGTGAATGATGTCATGGGCACGACTAGTATCCCATAATTTAGTTAATGACTTACAATTCCTGGATAGTGGAGGCTACTCTAAGCCTTGCTTGGGCAATAACAAACCTTAGAATTAGGGAATTCAATTATAAATTCAATGGGTTGACTCCAAAGTCTGCCCTCCTGCCCCTTATCCCTCTTCCTCCCCTACCTCTTCCCTCCCCTTCCCTTTGCTTCCCCTCTCCCCTGTATACCCTTCTCATCCCTTCCCTCTGACATTCCCCTTTCTTTTATGTAGTCGCGCCCCTCCTTTGTTATGTCCCATCTCCTCTCTCTTCCATCTTGTTCCCCTTCCTTGCCCACCTCTCACCCCTGCCACTTGGGCCCCGTAGAGCATCTCCTTGCATTCCCTGACTTATTTAAGAGCCTCGAGGCAAGCGTGTCCTATGCTTTCAATCACGTGTATGTTATCATCACTCAAGTACCATCTCTATTAATAACATGGATCTCTCGGTACGTTTTCAGTTCCTTTGCCCTAGTTATCTGTGCAGGATAAGGGGAAGAGAGGAGCAACATTTATTTCCTGAACACAGATCGATCCTAAACACTCATGGGAGGAAACTTAGAAGGAGAATGAAGGACAAGGATCAATGCTGGGAAATTAAGGCGGAAGGCTAGGAATTAATGAAATATCATCGGAATCATAGCCCCATCAGTTTCCTCAACAAGAACTACAACATCTCACAACATTGTTACTGCTATATAAGAAACAATGGTCGAAGAAGTTTGCATGGGTTTAAGCTCCTTCCGGTGGCCTCCGCGCAGGCCTTGAGGCAGAAGCTGAGGCTGTTGAGTGTTTGTAGTGGGGACTAGATAACTAGGAAGAATCTTAGGGAGCCCGATGAGTTGAAACTCTTGAGTGGGAAGTTGCAGGGGTTTGCGGGTCTAAGGGTTGTGGTTGGTATGAGGGGTAGCGCAGTGTTGGGAATTGTTATTTTGTTGATTTGGGAGGGGACTTTGGATCAGACCCTTAGGAAAAGTTTGGATGTCGATCTGCAGAGGGAGGACTGTCAAAATTCGACAGTCTTTGACACTTCAATTGTTGTGAAACTTCTCAAGCTTCATGTCTGGAAAAGGCTCCAGGACTAGGACCCTGGAGCAGTGATTCCAAAGGAGAAGCATCGTGGTGCAGTGGGCCTGAGTGTAATTGACAAGCAGGATGCAATTGTTGGGGTTGGTAATGATATTCCACTGAATTGGGAAGTTCGATTGGTCTCGGTCAGCTCTGAGTCTGCTATTGGTGAGAAGGCTTATGCTCTTTTGGTTTGTGAAGGGGTCTTGGGACATATCTTTAGGGCGGTGTGGTTGGCCAGTAAGGTGGACTGGTGGGTCAAGGACATCCCGGACTTGAGCGGGGGTTAACAAAAATAATTACCACATTTTGGGATGTCAGAAGATGGATCCGAGGGGGCAGAGTGCAGAAGGCAATCCTTGGTGAAGCTCTTTGGGGAGCCAGAGGCCGAGGTCAGATCGACAAGGTGCTGGAAGTCATCAGGCTGAAAGGAGAATTCAACCAACTTGCACCACTTTCGAGCAAGAGCACTTGGACTTTAGAGAAGGCTTGGCGACTTTGCAACGCAACATGTACATTTAGCAGCAAGAGAATCTCACAATGCAGGAGATACAATAGGAGAAGAGGGCTTCAATCTGTCAGTTGGAGGATGAAGTGGAAGCATTGCGTCAACAAATTGAGGAGTTGAAACTCACGGTGGAAGAAATCAGCGAGAACAATGAGGAGGACTCCATTGAACAGGATCTATACAAGAACGCCAAAGTAGTCTCCGCCAAGCTGGACATGAACAGTCCAACACCTCAAGACTTTTTGACTTTTAGTCTTTTCTGTTCTTACTTGGTTTTCAAATGACAAAATGTAAATGTAACTTTTTGTTGCTTCAATTTTGTAGAATTTACAGTGATAAGAGATTTGTGAATGAGAATTTTTGTATGCACCATAGAGAACACTTGTATAGTGGATATGCAAACCAAATGATGTATCACCAGTCCTTAAAGGCTAGAAATCACTATGTAAAATCCCGGTTTTGTTTGCAAATAGAAACGCCATATTTAAATAAAAAATCTACTCATTCTAGTAAAAAAACCTAATCTTCCCATCACAAAATGTGGTTACTTATAAAACACAAGAAATTTAGTTAAACATTTAGCACTAAGTGCTCTTTCAACTCCCTCTTGTAGCACAACAATTGGATGTCTAAGAGGGAAGAAAACTTACAATGCAATTCATTGTTTTTCACCAATGAAATAGATGATTTTAATAAGTCACCTTCCAAAGATTGCATCTCCCTCAATACTATAACATTTATAATAAATTCTAATACTATTAATTTGAATTACATTTTCCCCAATGAAATAAATGATTTTAATAAGTCACCTTTCAAAAATTACATCTCTTAACACTGTAACATTTATAATAAATTCTAATACTATTAATTTTTTAATAAAATTACAATTTTTTTTATCAATTAAATAACAAGATATTCATATTGTTTTATACGAAACCACCATGTTAACTCAATAAATTTCTATATCTCAATAGAACATAGAACTTTTTATTAAAATCCGTCTATAAAGAGCTTTAAAAATTTGTTTCAAATTACACTTCAATCAAAGACCCAAATAATGCAACACTCTTATCCTAAGATAAAGCATTATTTTATGAGAACAAAAAGGATAATTTAGGGCTATCAAACTTTAAATACCATGCATCATTTAATATTGCTTAAAATTTTTAATATAAATCACTTTTCAAAAATTCACAAAATTTGTTTTCAACTTAAAAAAATTATAACAATTTAAGATGCTTTTTATTAAAATTCGTTTATAAAGAACTTTCAAAATTTGTTTCAAATTACACTTCAATCAAAGACCCAAATAAAACATTATTTTATGAGAACAAAAAAGGTAACTTAGGGGTATCAAACTTTAAATACCATGTATTTAATATTGCTTTAGAATTTTAAAATAAATCACTTTTCCAAAATTCACAAAATTTGTTTTCAACTTACAAAAATTAACAATTTAAGATGGTTAGGTTCATTGTGATCATTGGAATAGAGCATTATTATATAAAAATACTTTAAATACCATGTAACATTTAATATTGCTTAAAATTTTTAATATAAATCACTTTTCAAAAATTCACAAAATTTGTTTTCAATAAAAAAATTAACAATTTAAGATGGGTAGGTTCATTGTGATCGTTGGAATAGAGCATTATTATATAAAAATACTTAAATTTAAATTCCAATCACTATTAAAGTCTTTAATACTAATAAAATAAATAAATAAATTAAATATGTTATTAAAAATAAAATATTAATTAATATTGCTAACGAATATTGTGTTAAATAGTTAAATTTAATATTTTTATAATCAAATATGCAATAAAACTTAATGGTTAAAGATGTTAATGAACGTTTTTTTTCCTTCCACCCAAGTTCAATTTATACAAAATACCACATTAAACTCGTAATAAATATGTTCAAAAGACATGCATCCATGCTTTCTCTGTTGCAGCTAAGGATTGTATTTTTAAAAAGAGAGTTGATTCATAATTTCCCTTAAAATTTAAAAGTGCCTCAAAATAGTCTAGGCTACTGCCATTCAACTTGGCATAGACTACTGCAATGAATGTCACAGATTAACTTGGCATAAAAACTCAGACCAACAAGATTGAAGAAGCTGCACCTCCTTCGGATGCAAAGGAGATTGCAGGTGAAGAAGAACTCAAAGTACAGATTGAATCTCCCTTTACAATTTAATTGCATATGATCGCAAATCACTCTCCTTGTACTCATTGGTTTGAATGCTCTGAATTGGAAGCACAGAATGAAATAATGGTACACATCAAAGAGGAGGATAGCTACAAAATTTGTATGCTAATTTCATGGGCAAAGAGAGGTAGCATGGATCAATGGATCAATACCTATTAGTGAGCAATACGAAGTGGAAGAGGGTATTTGCAGAAATCGAATCCGGTGGCATTTCCCCTGGCAATACACAGGAAAAGCCTTTCATACGCGGAGGCCATTTTGACCGCAGTGAACAGCTCCTGCGCCCTGCTCCTGCACGCTGCTCCCTTCTTCTCCAGAATCCACTTGCCATCCTCGATAACTCTCACCAACGCGACGCGGAGGGATTCGAGCCTGGGACTGAATGTGTACCCGAAATCCCCGCTCACCACCACGCTCTTCGTAATGCTGCTAAAATGCGACGCCAGCAGCGGCTTCCCGCACAGCATGGCCTCCATGAGCGTGTGATCGAGACCCTGGGCTCTCAGCGTCGGGTTTACAAAGATATCCAGGGCATTATAAAAATCCCCCAGGTGAGCTGAGCTCAGTGACCCTACTACCTTCACATTCGGCGCCAGTTCTCGGTAACGGGAACCCCAGGGTCCATCGCCAGCAATCAAGACGAAAACATCAGAATAATTTCCGGTCTGCAGGAGGGTTTTAAGGACCTCAAAGACGAGCGGGTGGCCCTTATCCTTCACAAGCCGGCCGGCCATACCCAAAACCAGCCGGGCGTCCGGTGGCACGCCGTACTTTAACCGGAAAGCAGCACCGCGGGCTTTAGCTGGCCTGAAGAAACCCTCGTCGACGCCATTAACGATAATGTGGACATTTCGCAGCGGCAGCATGTAGACTGTCCTCAAGATTTCCCCAACCGCGTCGCTGGTGGCGACATGGTGAGTGTATTTGGTAAAGAATTTTACTTCCTCTATGACTCTCTGTACACGCTCTGTTATGGCATTGTGCAGGTCGAGGGGTCGAGCTTCAGTGGAGCTCCGCATGAGATCTTGGACGATGTCTGACTGTATTGTCTCGTAGGCGATACCGTGCCAAGAAACGACAACATTGCTGAAGTTTCGCGCACGGCCGTGCGGCAGCGCCACGCTTTCCGTGTGGATGATGTCGAAACCCCCATTGAAACCCTCGCTGGTTAGGGTTTCGTTGGCCCGCAGAAACTGCTCCCACGCCTCCCGGGCCTTGAGGTTCCCGGCCGGGGTAGGGTTTGAGAAATGGAAGTGAAGACCCCTAGATTCATCCTCCGTGGAGACGCGATCCAGAGCCGTTGACGATGATGTAAAGACGTGGATTTCGTGCCCGCGGCGCGCGAGCTCGCGGTGTAGGGTTCTTGCGTGGCGCTCGAGTCCGCCGGCCGAATCCTTCGTTGGCCATTTCTTGACGAACAGCGCGATCCTGAGCCGCTGCAGGGCCGCTCGTTGCGGGTTCGAATCTTGGAAACTGAGGTCGTTCCAGCGAGTTTCAAGATCCCGCAGATCTCCGCTCCAGGGGATTCGATCGCGCGACGACTCTGTTGCTGCTGTCGTTATGGATGTGGGCGGGCAGTACAGCGGAGTCTTGGAAGACCAGAAAAGCCATGGAGTGTAGCAGAGGATCGAGATGAGCAGCAGCATCGTCCAAACCAAATGCCGATTGCAGAATGTGATTCTGGGCTTCCCATTGATTTGATCATGGCCGTTGGCCGCCATCATCCCTGTTAAAAATCTCTGTTGTTATTGCTTAGATGTGAAACTGTCCATTCATTCAGCTCTACAGTCTACCGAACGAGATCGGAAGACAGGGTTGCTTCAACAAAATTTTTTTTCAAAAACAGTTTTTTTTTCCCAAATTTTTTCGATTTAAGTAAATGAGATTCCGTGGATTCGACGCTGTTGCCTTGAAAAGGCTGATATGGTACAATGAGATACGAGCTGTGGGGATCTATAAATAGATTCGCGACTCCACAATCAATGGGCCGAGGGAAAACCCGTGGCAATAAAATCTTTGACTAATGGCGTCAGGTGCTACAGCAGAGAGAAATCAGTTGCGTTCGACAGCTCGTGGAAAAAATATGAAAAGGAGGAGGCGCCCTCTCGACATGAGAGAGATGCGTTGGCCAGAGGATACCGTGGTTATTGACGGGGTGATCGATCTCTTCTTTTTGGGGTGCGGAATAATAGCAGGTTAGACTTAATAATGCATAGCCATGTGAAAATAGATTATATATATATATTTTTTGAAAATATATTAAAATTTTAGAAAAATCGTTATTCAAATATTTAAATAATATATTGGAACTTAAATAAGGAGTTGTCTATAATGCGACTTTTTGAGATTCCGGTGACGGAATCCGGCTGAAGAAATTGAGATGAAATCATGATTTGTTGCAGTTAAAATGGTTTTTTAACTGCATATTCGGTTTCAGCACCCTGAAAAACCCCTGGGACGCTTTCATTGTGCAGAAACTAGTTATCAAACTTCGATTTCAATAAATTACTGCCGGATTTTCACCGGAAAAAATCGCCGGAAAGGCTTTCAAAAAGTCGCTTTAAAGACTACGTCCTTAAATAAAGCCAATAAAATTTAGTTGAAGAAATTAGACACCAACTTTTTTTCAATAAGGTAAAATATGTATTTATTATTAAATAATTTTGGTTACATAGTTAAGTTTATTCCTACAAAATATGTGCAATTAATAAGTGAAAATAGATGATAATTTATTTTTAATAATGCAAAAGTATAGAGTTAAGGTTAGTCTAATTAATAGAAAAATGATTCGATTTTTTGGTAAGAATTTAACAATATAATTTTGAGTTGACACTCGTTTCTTATTATTTAAAATTTACTTTTGAATTCATAAATAGATTTAGAACCCTAAAATACCCTTGAAGTAATTGAAATTCACATATTAAAACTTACCATTCTTAAAAATCTCTACTGTATTTTGGCTAAAATTGACCAAAAAAAGTGTCAAGAAAATTTCATTTTGAATGTTAGTTATACTATATGTCTAGTTAACTAGTTATGTCAATCTCTATAAAATATACTTAATTAATACAGCGTAAATATTAGTCAATTTATTTTACATTTTTCTTTGTTTGGGATTAGGTGATATAATTCTTGGTTTTTACAATTAAATATTAAATTATATTTTTGAATGTATAAATGAATTCAACGCTTTGAAAAACTTTCTAAATGATAAAGATGCCTCTCTCTTTACTAATATCCCTATTAATGAAGCGATGGAGGTTATTAATCACATAACATATCCCGGGAAGCCTATAGGTCTATGCCTCACTAACATATCCTGGGAAGCCGATAGGTCTATGCCTCACCTCCACTTTTTTTCAATTTCCAAGATGAATTTTATGAACAAACTTGTGGAGTAGCCATGGATTCTCCACTCTCCCCAATTGTCGCAAACCTGTTCACGAAATATTTTCAATCTAGAGCATTGGCTTGTAGCCCTCTTCGCCCAAAGCTTTTAGAAAAGGTTTGTTGATGATACTTTCGTCAATTGTCTTCATGGTCGTGATGAGTTGGATTCTTTCCTGTTACATCTTAATAGTTAATCGAATTCCATTAAGTTCACCATGGAGATGGAAGTCAATGATAGCCTTCCTTTCCTTGATGTTCTTATTTCAAAAAAAGGGGATGGTTCATTTGCTTTCCAAGTTTTTCATAAGGAAATGCATACTGAGGAATACCTTCACACAAGTTCTCATCATTATCCACCTCAAAAGTTTGGTTTTCTTAACACTCTAGCTACCTGAGCAAAGAAAAATCTCATCTCGTGAAAGTTTTTTCGAATAATTGCTATAACACACACCTAAGCCTCACAACTTTCCATAAAGCGAGTATAGGACCCAAGCAAAAGAAGGATCATGTTGATTTAGTTTGCTACGTGCATCTTCTCGTTCATTCTAGGTACAATGGACAAGATTGTTTGTATTCATAGAAAGAATAATATTCATACTACCTTTAAGCCCCTTGTCACCCTTTGTAGCTCCCTTAGATCAATCAAGGACCAAGTGGACCCTAAGGACATGAAGTGTGTTTATTTAATCCCCTGCTCATGCAGAACGCCTACATTGGAGAGATTGGATGCTCCATCCAGGAAAGAATCCAAGAACACACAACATGCATCAAGCATAACAGAACTCACTCTTCTACCTTAGTTGAGCATGTTGAAAAAGTCTAAGCATCACATCTGTATTGAGAAGTCTGACGAGGATTGATCACTTTGATCATAGGAAGTTCATGAAAGCTATAGAAATTGAGAAACATGTTAGCAATTTGAGTAAAGACGAGGGGTGGAAGATTAGTAGTTGCCATTTCTTCGGAATTTCTTCCTTCTTCTTTTTTCTTTCAATGTGTCATATTATTCAATTTTCCTATTGGTTAACTCAAAAATTTGAGATGGATCAAAGAATCCTAAATTCAATAATTAAATTTTACTTATTATTTTTAACTCATCTTAATCCTTGATAATTATTTATAAACTAACCCCTTATTATTATTTTCCACGTATTTGCATTCTTCCTCCTTTATCTTTTTATTCCTTTTTGTTACTTTGTATAATAATTTATTATTATATGATTTAATGTTAGTATGATTTTATTCTTTTATTTTTTATTCACATTATTATTATACCTAGGGCCGGCATGATATTAAGCATTCAGTTTCGTTGTGTATTAGTTTGTTTTTGACCAAAAATTTAATCCCTAGTTTAACATTAGAAATTCAATTTTTTATTATTATTTAAATTTATTTATTTGTAAGGTGATTGGTTGAGTTCTTATTATAGGTTGTTTAGTAACTTCCATTTCTATTAGTTACTAATTTTTTCTTTTTATTTTATTTCTTTTTTATTTAACTTTTTTATTTTTATTATTATTTTTTTTCTATTATTTCCATTTTCATGACTTGTAATTTTTTCTCCATATTTTCAATTTAAGGTGAATTATTATTATATTAAAAACACTTTTTAATAAATTTGACTGTAAAAAAATTATATATATTAATAAAAAATAAAACATACACATAATAAACATATACATTAAAGTGTATATATATTAATATAAACAATATTAGTTAATCACATTTCTTAATTTTTCTTGATAGCATTCAACAACACAATATTTTATTAGTTGTTTTGTTTTTTTTGTTTATTGTTGTTTAGTTTAATTAGACTATACTTAAACTAAGTGGCAGGTATTAGCTATTATGTAGCACTTGTTATTATTGTTGTTTGAGGTTATTTTCCGTATTTTAACTCATTTAACTTTTATCTTTATATTTTTCCTTTAGTATTTTTAATATTATTCTTATTTTAAATTTAGTTAATTAAATTGGTTTAAAATTTATTTTCATTATTTTAATTAAATAATTATTTGTTTGACTATTTACTCTTTCTCATTTGTGGTGCTTTTACTCTATTTTAATTAACTAGTTAATCAATTTATTCATTTATTTATATATATTTTTCTTTTGGGTAATTTCCTCCTATAACTATGCTTTATTTTGTTGATTTCTCTTATATCTTTTCTATTTCAATAATTACTTCTATTATATTTTTTAATTTAATTTCATATTTAAAATTCTTTAGTTTTATATTTATTTATTTTTGAGTTGTTTTTTTAAGATTTTTTAGAAGTTTTTTCCGTGGGTTTTTTCCTCTAAAATTCGGTAGGAATTTATTGAAATCACAAGTATCCTTGCACAATCGAAGTGCCCTAGAGGTTTTTCAGGGTGCTTAATCCATATATATAGTCAAAAACTCAGTTTAAATAACACAAATCAAGATTTCACCTCAAATTTTTCCGCCGCATTCCAGGAAGTCCAAAAAGTCGCACTAAAGATAACTTCTTTTTTTTTAATGTTTTCTTGACTAAATTATTATTTTATTATTTTTAACTGAAGGTTATTGAATTTCTAATGTTCCTCTTCAATATTATCTGGCATCTCCACATTATTTATTCCTTGTTAAATCTGGCCTCCATCCATGTCATGACGATGAACCATAGTTGACGATGTGATGGACGCGTTCTAAATGTTGACCCCTAAAACAAAGTTGTGCTTAATCTAAAAGAGTTATCATTCATACATTATACAATTCAAACCTAAAATTTAACAATTTTTATTAAATTTTTAGGTAAAATTGATAGGAAAATATGCAATTCAAACATAAAACAATTAAACAACATTATATTTTATTAATTTCCATAACAATTTATCAAATTAATATCATTAAAATATTTTTAATTAATATCAAATAAAAAAGGTAAAAAAAATAATAAATATAAATAAAATTACTAATAAAAAATTTGTTAAAATTGCTATTTATGCTTATTTTGAAATAAGACTTCTAGAATTTTAATTTAATTATTAATAATTATTAGGTAGATGGTAGAGATTTAAGTTCAATGAAATATTCTATAAAATGCATAATAATGTACACAAACCAAAAGTTGAGATTTATTTGTCATTTTAATTAAATTTATTAATTAAAAAAATATCATATGGACAAGTGTCATATGAAGTGACTTATCGTTTTTTGGGCATGTGGTATTGATAAACCATGGTATTGGCCCATGTTATTGTAACAAAACATATTTAGAGATGACTCTCCATAGAAAAGTTGAAGTAAGTGTTTTGTTGTTTATTATGGATTGATTTCTATGGACACTTAGCATCCATTTAATTTATATAGATGTGCTAGATTATACATATTAACAACTCATAAACAACTTAATTTTGCTCATAACAACTCAACAACAATATGAAGGAGAAAACAAGTAATTTTTAGTAACAAAACATATTTAGAGATGACTCTCCATAGAAAAGTTGAAGAGAGTGTTTTGTTGCTTATTATGGATTGATGCCTATGGACACTTACCAGCCATTTAGTTTATATAGATGTGCTAGATTATATATATTAACAATGACAAACAACTTAATTTTGCTCATAACAACTCAACAACAATATGAAGGAGAAAACAAATAATTTTTAGTAATAAAATATATTTAGAAATGACTCTCCATAGAAAGAAGTGTTTTGTTGTTTATTATGGATTGATGCCTATGGACACTTACCAGCCATTTAATTTATATAGATGTGCTAGATTATATATATTAACAACTCACAAACAACTTAATTTTGCTCATAACAACTCAACCACAATATGAAGGAGAAAACAAATAATTTTTAATAGCAAAACATATTTAGAGATGACTCTTCATAGAAAAGTTGAAGTAAGTGTTTTGTTGTTTATTATGGATTGATGCCTATGGACACTTACTAGTCATTTAATTTATATAGATGTGGATTATATATATTAACAATGACAAACAACTTATTTTTGCTCATAACAACTCAACAACAATATGAAGGAGAAAACACATAATTTTTTAGTAATAAAACATATTTAGAGATGACTCTCCATAGAAAAGTTGAAGTATGTGTTTTGTTGTTTATTATAGATTGATGCCTATGGACACTTACCATCCATTTAATTTATATAAATGTGCTAGATTATATATATTAACAACTCACAAACAACTTAATTTTTCTCATAACTACTCAACAACAATATGAAGGAGAAAACAAATATTTTTTTAGTAACAAAACATATTTAGAGATGACTCTCCATAGAAAAGTTGAAGTAAGTGTTTTGTTGTTTATTATGGATTGATTCCTATGGACACTTACGAGCCATTTACTTTATATAGATGTGCTAGATTATATATATTAACAACTCACAAATGACTTAATTTTGCTCATAACAACTCAACAACAATATGAAGGAGAAAACAAATAATTTTTTAGTAACAAAACATATTTAGAGATGACTATCCATTAAAAAGTTGAAGTGTTTTGTTGTTTATTATGGATTGATTCCTATGGACACTTACGAACCATTTAATTTATATAGATGTGCGAGATTATATATATTAACAACTCACAAACAACTTAATTTTTCTCATAACAACTCAACAACAATACGAAGGAGAAAACAAATAATTTTTTAGTAACAAAACATATTTAGAGATGACTCTCCATAGAAAAGTTGAAATAAGTGTTTTGTTGTTTATTATGGATTGATGCCTATGGACACTTACCATCCATTTAATTTCTATTTTTTTTGGTAGGTACTTTATATAGATGTGCTAGATTATATATATTAACAACTCACAAATGACTTAATTTTGCTCATAACAACTCAACAACAATATGAAGGAGAAAACAAATAATTTTTTTAGTAACAAAATATATTTAGAGATGACTATCCATTAAAAAGTTGAAGTGTTTTGTTGTTTATTATGGATTGATTCCTATGGACACTTACGAACCATTTAATTTATATAGATGTGCGAGATTATATATATTAGCAACTCACAAACAACTTAATTTTTCTCATAACAACTCAACAACAATATGAAGGAGAAAACAAATAATTTTTTAGTAACAAAACATTTTTAGAGATGACTCTCCATAGAAAAGTTGAAATAAGTGTTTTGTTGTTTATTATGGATTGATGCCTATGGACACTTACCATCCATTTAATTTTTATTTATTTTGGTAGGTAAGCACCCATGAGGGATTTGAACCAGTGACCTATCACAAGGAGTGCCTTAACAGTGCACCCCATTCACCGTCAATCCAAAGCTGCATGGGCAACTTACCATCCATTTAATTTATATAGATGTGCTAGATTATATATATTAGCAACTCACAAACAACTTAATTTTTCTCATAGCTACTCAACAACAATATCAAGGAGAAAACAAATATTTTTTTAGTAACAAAACATATTTAGAGATGACTCTGCATAGAAAAGTTGAAGTAAGTGTTTTGTTGTTTATTATGGATTGATTCCTATAGAAACTTACGAGCCATTTAATTTATATAGATGTGCTAGATTATATATATTAACAACTCACAAACAACTTAATTTTGCTCATAACAACTCAACAACAATATGAAGGAGAAAGCAAATAATTTTTTAGTAACAAAACATATTTAGAGATGACTATCCAAAAAAAAGTTGAAGTGTTTTGTTGTTTATTATGGATTGATTCCTATGGACACTTACCAACCATTTAATTTATATAGATGTGCTAGATTATATATATTAACAACTCACAAACAACTTAATTTTGCTCATAACAACTCAACAACAATATGAAGGAGAAAACAAATAATTTTTTAGTAACAAAACATATTTAGAGATGACTCTCCATAGAAAAGTTGAAGTAAGTGTTTTGTTGTTTATTATGGATTGATGCCTATGGACACTTGCCATCCATTTAATTTATATAGATGTCTTAGATTATATATATTAACAACTCACAAACAACTTAATTTTGCTCATAACAACTCAACAACAATATAAAGGACAAAACAAATATTTTTTTATTATGAGTTTCATCTAGAATATAAATGTATTATGTTTTTGGGAAAAAAATTGATAATTTGATTAAATATTTTACAATAAAATAAATATAAAGTTTTAATATTAAGTATATAAAAGAGAGTGAAAAATAAATGTATTTTATTATTTTATGATGAAAAAATATTTTTAATATTTAATATAGCTTTTTAATTAAAAGGAAATGATCGATTTTTAGTATATATATATATATATGTATTTGGGAAATTTGACACTTCTCTTCACTTCAAGGATGTATAAGTGAGGCTCATAACCCCCCTTATTTGTAGTTAACGACAGGCATCCACTCCACCATACATGTACTTATTTTCATTTTCATGACACATCTTTTTAGTATTTTAAAAATAAATGAACATTTTTGTTCTTTTTTAAAATCTATATGTGTCTTCTATTCATATTGTACAAAAAATTGGGACAAACCTGTCTAACTTTGTCTCACTAATGGAGCCATGACCACAACCAAGAAAAAAAGAGATGCATAACAAAAGATCCAAATAATTCT
The DNA here is from genome assembly GCA_031772625.1 of Pinus tabuliformis. Lineage (NCBI taxonomy): Eukaryota > Viridiplantae > Streptophyta > Pinopsida > Pinales > Pinaceae > Pinus > Pinus tabuliformis. The sequence goes on along the minus strand of CM062819.1, from coordinate 229,874,704 downwards.
TACAACTTTTAGATGTTAAACATATATATATATATATATATATATATATATAAGAAAGAGTAATAGTCTCATGTTAAACATAAAACAAGACATAGCCTTAAATTGTTTAGCTTGCAATAGCATGTATGAGTAATCCCTTATGAGATTTAATAGGAAGTAGGGGTTTGTTGACACCTAATCCTTGTGATTGGGTGAATTTATGTAAATAGATAAATAGGAAATATGAACAGTCATCGGGAGGCGAACTGAACAGTCTCTCCCTCATGTATATAATGAAGACCTACCTAATGGAATGAACAGTCGAATCATTTTTGCCTTATGGAGTCACTTCCTAGCCTTACATGGTATCAGAGCCAGCTCCTTTTTTTTAGCTTTTATTCCCTTTGTAACTCCCTATTCTGCTCCTCTGCTCCTCTGCTCTCCATTCAAAAATGTTGCATGTTCATAAATGTGGTAGCCTGCTGCACACTGTCACTTGAATGCTACTGCCTAGCCTGACATGGTATCAGAGCCTTATAATCCCCAACAGAATGGTGTAGCTGAAAGAATGAATATGACAATCTTAAATATGGTACGATCCATGCTCTTCTTCAAAAATGTAAAGATAATGTTTTGGGTTGATGTTGTTCTATGTGCTGCATATATAAAGAATAGATGTCCATCTAATGCTATAAGAAACAAGACTCCATATGAAATGTGGTATGGACATGTTCCTTCGGTAAAGCATCTTAGGGTCTTTGGTTCCACTTGTTATGCCTTGATACCAAAGGTACATAGAAACAAATTTGGTGCTAGAAGTCGTAAGTGTATTTTCCTAGGGTACTCAAACACCTCCAAAGCATACCACCCCTATGATGAAGTAAATAAGAAATTTGTTGTATCTAGAGATGTAATTTTCCTTGAATCATCCAAAACTGACAATGTTGTTGAGCGGCAACTTGATCGCTTGGATAAATTCACAAAAGAAAAATCATTTCATGAATTTGATAATCAAATTCCACATCTTGAAGGGGGGATTCCTATACTAGATCAACATGTGGAATCTTCTTCTGAAGAACACTCTCCCCCGCATGAAACTCCAACAACGGATGATGCTTTAAGTGATGTAATTGATAGAATTGGGAGACTCAATCTTGATTCAGTCCCAACTCAATCAACGGAGCAGCCTGGACCATTTGAGAAAGGTCCCCAAAGTGGCTAACAAAGACACTTGAAAGTGTTCATCCTGATGAGGTTGGAAAGACAGGAACTCGAAATTCAAACCGACAAAATGGAGGTGTTGTAGATGACTCTAATTCACCTATTGATATGGATGTTTCTTATGATTGTGAATTGAACTTGTCTACAGATTTTGAACCAACTTCCTTCAAAGACGTTGCTTCTCATGATGAATGGAAAGAAGTGATGCAAAAGGAGTATGATGCCCTCATAAAGAACGACACTTGGAAGCTGGTTGATCCTCCATTAGGAACTAAACCAATTGGTTGCAAGTGGGTCTACAAGAACAAGCATAAAGCTGATGGCTCACTTGACAAGCACAAAGCTAGGATTGTGGCAAAAGGTTTTGCACAGAAGGAAGGGGTCGATTATGAGGAGACTTTTGCCCCCACATCAAAATGGGCTACCATCCAGACTCTCTTTGCACTAGCAGCTCAAAACGGTTGGAAAGTCCATCAAATGGATGTAAAAACTGCTTTCTTGAATGGAGATCTAAAAGAGAATGTTTTTATGTCCCAGCCTGAAGGATTTGCTGTGAAAGGACATGAACATAAAGTATGTAAACTTGTGAAGTCCTTGTATGGCCTCAAACAAGCACCAAGAGCCTGGTATGAAAAACTAACTGAGCATCTTCTGAAACTCAATTTCAAACATTTTGATCTTGATGATGCAACTTTATTGGTCAAGAAAGTTGGCAAAACAGTTGTATATCTTGTGGTATATGTAGATGATCTTTTGATGACAGGGAACAATGAAAGCTACATTGCATCCATAAAGAAGGAATTGGGGAAAAGTTTTGAAATGATTGATTTGGGCTATGTTCATTACTATCTTGGCATTGAGGTAACCCAACATCCAAAGTCCATATTTCTTTCTCAAAAGAAATACATTGGAGATCTGTTGAACAGGTTTGGCATGACAGGGTGCAATCCTCTTACTACTCCAATGGAACAAAACTTAAAGCTCACATCTATTGAAGGAAAAGAATTTGAGGATGCAACAAAGTATAGACAGCTTGTAGGAAGTCTCAACTACCAAACCAGACATTTCGTTTGCTATTGGAATCCTCTCCAAGTTTATGAAAAATCCTTGTGAGGGACATTGGTCTGCTGCTAATTTTTTTTTAAGGTACTTGAAGGGAACTCAAGACTTTGGAATCAAGTACACACAGGTGGACGACCTTAGCTTGATTGGATACTCTGATTCAGACTTCGATTGAGACAAAGAAACTGGGGTATTAACTTCAGGATATGCTATGAGTCTTGGATCAGGAGTTGTCTCCTGGAGATCACGCAAACAATCAGCTCCAATAGATTCCACAATAGAGTAGAATACGTGGCAGCAGCTGAAGCAACAAAAGAAATTGTGTGGCTCAGGAAAATTCTTGAAGATTTGCAGGTAAAACAAGTACAATCAACTCCACTCATGATTGACAATACCTCTGCAATAAAGTTGGCCAAGAACCCAAAGTTCCATGATCGAACAAAGCACATCAATACTAAATATCATTTGATTCGACATCATGTTGAGGCCAAAACAATCCATCTCTGTCATTGTTCCACAAACGAGCAAATTGCAGACATCTTCACCAAAGCACTTGGAAGAGAAAAGCTTGAACGATTCAAAATGATGCTTGGACTCACCAACATCCCTTCAGATTAAGGGGGGAATGTTGACACCTAATCCTTGTGATTGGGTGAATTTATGTAAATAGATAAATAGGAAATATGAACAGTCATTGAGAGACGAACTGAACAGTCTCTCCCTCATGTATATAATGAAGACCTACCTGATGGAATGAACATTCAAATCATTTTTGCCTTATGGACTTACTGCCTGGCCTGACAGGGTTATTCATCTATGAGGATGGGATTGGAATGAGCACCCTTTAATTTTGGAAATTCTTATTGAGTTGTCATTTCATCATTATTAGCACTTTTGGTTTGTGAGACCAAATTATCTTTTTTTTTACCATGGTGAATCAGTAACTCGTTGGAGTAATCTGGGTGAGGCTTAAGATCAAACCTAGTCACTACCACTATAGCGCCAAGAGTATATCTAACAACCCATAAGCTAGATATACTAGGAATTTATGACTTAGCAAGAGCTAAGACTCCACAAGGGTGGGGGATCCTACTCATTGAGCCTTATCATAGTAGGCCAAAGATATCCCCTCTTGGGATTTGAAACCAAGTGGCCAACAACTTAGTAGTCCCACAAGGAGACTTGTGAGACCACAATATCAATACCAAAGACAACTTTGTACATCGCATCAAACTTACTATCCAATAAGCCCAATTTATGGACAATTGATTTTTGCGAGAGGCCTTTTTCCTCCACCAAATAGGGAATGAAGGCCTTGTTGAATCAATATAATTTCATCAACCTAAATATCTTGGTATCCCTACTTGAGGAGAAACAAGGGTCCAAATTCCATCCCTCAAATTCCTCATAAATTTGGAAAGCCTTTATCTCTAATACCTAATTGAAGTCTCCATTTAGGTTATTTCTTCAATCTAGACTGGAAGTTGCTAGCTACTACATTGCCATCCTTCTCAAACCTAGTAATATAATGAGTAGCTTTCTAAAGGTTGAAGTCTTAGATAACTATTTTAGATTTTTTGCCATACTTCTTTTTACCAAATTCTTGGTCGTGATGACTACTAAACCTTGTCACTGGGGGATGCCAAACTAAAAGAGTAAAAATCTATGGGAGTGAGACTAAGGTTGCAGCTAATCATTGCTTTCAAAAACCAATAAGAAAAAGGGTGACAATGAGAAAAAAACTAACTCAAGAAGAAGAAATACCCAATTCACATTCCATGTGCTCTAAGTTGTGGAGGAACCAAAATACCGAAGTTAACCGGAAATTGAAGCGAGGAAAAAGTAAAGAAGGATAATAAGATTAACTGAGAATTCTTGATAAAGTTGCTATAACGAGGACCACCCAAAAAGCCCTCACCTAATTAAAATCTTCAACCTTCACCGTCAATCATAACCTCAGGTAAATCAAAGCAAGTTCTTTCCGTGATTTCCCACGATCACCATCCTATCAAAAATTTATTACATAATATTACAATAGGATAAACTAGAAATATGTGAAGGATGGAAAATAAAATAAAAACATCGTAAAGAAAATGAATCACTAATTTATATGCATATACACATAATATATCATACATTAAATGTTGTACATACACATAATATATCCTACATTAAATGTTGTAGTTTATATGTAATAATAATAATAAATTTATTTAAATGGTGTTGTTTATATGTAATAACAAAATAAATAGTTTTTATGTAATAAGAATAATAAATTTATTATAAAAGCGATTAAGGGAATTATTTTTGTTTTAGAGTTAGAATTAATATTTTATAATAATTTTTGAAAATGTTTAAATTTTATATTTTAAATGTTTAGACAATTTTATATATGGAAAAAAATAAATGGTTTATAATAATAAATTTATTGTAAAGATAGTTAAATTGATAGTTTTTGTTTTGTTGTTAGGTGTTTTGTTAGTAAGTTGAGGTAATATGTAATTGTATATAAACAATTTGATTTTATATCATATATAGAGTAAGGTTAATTTTATTTTTTTTAATTAAGTTGTGTGTGATTTTTTAGGTTTGATCCATGGATTTGATCTCAGGTCACCTTGTTAAGGAGGTCCATCCTCAACCAATTGTGTTAGTGGGACTTGATATAGTGGGACTTGATATAGTAAAGTTAATCCTTATTAATATTAAATTTTTTATATTTATTTATTTGTATTTTTGATAAAATAAAGAGTTTAAATAAATAAGAATAATAAATTTATTTAAAGATGATTAAATGGATAGTTTTTATATTGTTATTAGGTGTCTTAGGTAGATTATTAGACAATGGTATATTAACAACTTGATTTTATATCAAATATATAATAAATTTAATATTAGATTGTATATTTATTTATTTATGTTTTTAATAAAAGTAAATATATTTGTATTATAAAGTTGTTGTAGATTTATTCTTCTATACATAAATATATCATATAATCGTTTATTAAAATTGTTTTATGGAAAGCTAAAGGATAATAGTTGAGTGGTAGCTAGTTGTTTAATCCCCCCTTTACCCAGATTCTATTGCTTGAAGACATATTGGCCTATGGAAAAAAATTGAACGAGTTGAAATCATGATGAGTGATTCTTATAAGCCCAAAGGGGCAAACAAAAAATTGAATATCTTGATAATGAGGTGAATAGTGGTAGTAGTTGTGACCATAATGGAACAATCCTGAAAAGTTACCAATTCACTAGTTACTTTTAAAAAGAAATATTTTATACAAGTTTAAGGCTTGAGTTTGGTAGCATATGTTTACATAATTAAGAAAAAAAAAGTTTTATATCATTATTCATATTTATTTTAACAAAAATATTTAGTAGTAAATAAACTTTAAAAAAAACTCTAATACATTACTAAAGAAAATGTTTGATTATCCACTTACTTCATTTTGCTTCACTTCAACTTTAATTTAGTGTTGATTATGTTTCGCTCTATAAGTTCCATTTCCACATTAGTTGGTTGTTGCTAGATTGTCTCATCTTCTTTGATACTCGAAGAGCTTACAGATAATTGGGCCATAAAAAATGCCATGGAATGGGCATTGGCTATATTAATAACCATTTGCTTAGCTCAATAATTTTATGCCTTTTCTATTGTATGGTCTCCATCAGTAAGGCATTATCGCTATTTCTACTTGTTTCTGAGGTCTATAAATTTTTAAACCTTAGATTGTTGGTGTCTTATGTTTCTCTTAATTAAATAAATTGGGTCTGAACTTATTTAATCACATAAATGAATATTTCTTAACATGCAACAATGATGCATATTGGAGAAAAATTAGCAATAGAAGTAGTAAATGAATAACTCACATGCACAATGACTTTCCCCTTCAATTCAATTTACCATTCAAATGATAAAAAATTACAAGGTACATCCATAGTATGTTATAACTTAGCAATCGTATCGTAAACAAATTACTAAATAACAAATAAGTTTAATTCGTTGAAATATAAGTATGGCTATGTTGAAGAAAGAATGAAGCAAATAATACTATATAATTGTACGATGTTACTGATGTACAAATTCTATCTTGATGTATGTTATATTGGATCTACAATTTCTCCTCTCAGATGCACTTTCCTTTTTATCTTGGTCTTTGCTTCTCTCAAATGTCCTCACGTGTGTTTCAACTTCACCTATCTTGTCATATTTATACTTTGAGAGATATAACTAATCTCCTCAGTCCTAGCAACTAATTTTCCATATCATAAAAACTAATCTCCCTAATCCTAGTAACCACTTTATCTCAACAAAGAAGTATATGGCTAAGATTAGAACAAATCTAATCCACTAATATTCTATAATCTAGAATCTAAGACTTAGACTTTCACTTGTATTTATTTAAGTGGAATTACAAGATGGTATTATTTCCAAATTTTACTAAGTGGTCACTAGAAGTTATCTCGAACTACTTCTTGCATGTTCACACCTACCTATGTAATAACCTCCTACTCAAGTTATATTTCACAATAAGCCTTTGCACATGTTCAACAACAAAAGTAATTGCCACTTTGTTCTCTGTTAAATACACTACCTAACATCTAAGAACATGACAAACTTCTACCATCTTACAAATTAGACATTGGTCTACATGTCTATGTGCCATTTGCATTTTTGGGCTTATACTCAAAATCCACTCAAACTTATTCCTTCCAGTCTTAAAATACATGAACCACCAATATAAATCCTAATATAACCAAAGTAAATGTGAATAACACTCACTTGATGTTGTCAAGTACACACTAGGAATGGCTTAATCCCACCCACTATAAGAAATAGAGCATTCAAACGACCACCCCACCCACCAATATAGTTCAATAAGACTAAACTCAAGAACAAATATCCTTCAAGTAAATGATTAACCCCACCATATGTATACGCCCTTGAACCATTGAATTATTCAGTACCAGAGGTATTCTCCCTAGAATCATTCACATATTGGTTTGAATAAAAAATGTGGACTAACCAACGACCCAAGTTGTTAGTCTTAAATAAATTTGAACCAGGGAAATTCCCAAAATGCATTTAATGGATGAGCCTCTTACAAAAACATAAAGCCACCTTACATTTTAGCCATGATCCTACCTAAATTGGGAATCATGAGATGAGGTGGTTGATTAATCCACTCCAATGGTGTAAATGGGCTACAACACATACATAGAGCACTTGAACTCAATGTGTCTTGACATGGGAATTGATGTGCCATGTGTTTGACATGGATGAAATAAGCCTTAAATAATCTTCCTTCTGATTATAGGGGGCGGTAAACATAATATCCTGTTTTTTACCTTTTAATCTTTGCATTATCAAATGGTTTTGAAATTAGAAACTTTGACAATCAAGTTTTGTCTTTAGAAAAACCACACTCCAACCTACTTACACTATTAGCCGATATGTTAATTTGCTAATTATATACTCTAAACACATAAAAACCACACTCCAACCTACTTACATTATTAATCGATATGTTAATTTGTTAATTATATACTCTAAACACATAAAAAAAAAACTTAAATTTGTGAAACCTAACCACTTCTTTATTATTCAATTTTCTTGATAAAACAATATGATATACCTAAACCAACATATGCACTCAACAAAACCTTCATCTCTTTTTATGGATCGAAAATTTAGACCATATAACTTTGAAATATTCATTACAAAATTTATTATAATATTCTATGTGATAGTTTCATAGGCTATGCCGAATAACATCAATGGAGAGTTGTTGGATTTTTCCATGTCAACACCAAGTGTAATGCCATAGAATTTCACATCTAGATGATGTTATGCAACCAACTCAAAAAATAGAAGAAAAGATAGATGAACGACTTAAAACTTAGCCTCTTCGAGGGGGAAACCTTCTTTACATTACATAAATGAACAATTCTTGGAGGATACAAATTAATAGACCTCCTTTCTATATATAGGAGTCTAGGGGGTCACAATATAATTAGAGCCTGCATATTAATAATAATGTAAGGACACGACAATAACAATAGTGGGCTTTTATGGGGCATAACAATAACAATATGGGGGCTACATAGGAACAAAAATAACAATAGGGGGCGACAATAACAATAACAATAAAGAGGCTACACTAGTATTATACGGACCTAACATGCCCCTCTCCTTCAAAAAAAGTGTTGGCCTCAACGCTTGAGTAGTTTTGGATGCTTCTGTATAAAATTTGCATCCTCCCACGTGGAATCTTCAATAGGTAAGTTCTTCCACTTAATGAGATACTCTAAAATTGATTGATTTCATACTTGTCGGGTTCTTGTTTCCATGACTACTTCAAACTCAAATATGATTTTTCCTTCTTCATTAAGTTCTGGAAATATTGCTTGAACTGAGAGCTTGTCACTGATAACATTATTTAAGCATGAAGCATGGAAAACTAGGTATGCTGGGGAAGATGTAGGCAGCTCCAATTTGTATGCCATAGTACCAATCTTTTGCAACACCTTGTAAGGACCATAGTACTTGGGTGATAATTTATTATCCTTCTTAAATTGCTTGAGGGACATTTGTTTGTATGGTTGTAGCCATAAAAGTACCCAGTTTCTTACATCAAAACTTATTTCACTGCGATGTTGATTGACATGTTGTTTCATTTGATTTTGCGCCAGAGTGAGGTTATCCTTTGAGAGTTGGAGAAATTTTTGTTGATGCTCGATGTGATCTTCCATTGCTTGAACCTTAGAATTTTCCCTTAAATATGATGTGATGGATAGTGGATGATATCCATAAAGTGCCATAAATGGGGTCATTTTTGCTACAATATGGAAGGAAGTGTTATATCACCATTCAGCCAGAGGTAACCACTTGACCCATTGTGTTTGTTTATCAGATACAAAGCAACAAAGATATCCTTCTAAACATGTGTTCATTATCTCAGTTTTGCCATCAAATTGAGGATGATAAGATGAGCTAATTGAGTACCAAGACAAAAAAAAAAATTTGTCCAAAAATTTCCAGTGAAAATGGGATCTTTGTTGCTTACAATAATCTTTGGGTTTCCATGTAGATTTTGAATTGTTTCCATAAATGCAATAGCAATTGTACTAGGCTTAAATGGATGAGATCATGCACAAAAGTGTGCATACTTGGTAAGTTTATCAATTGCCACCATGATGACACTCTTTCCTTTATACTTGGGTAAACCTATGATAAAATCCATTGATACCTCCTCCCAACATTGACTTGGAATGGCTAAAGGTTGTAACAAATCAGGGGTCTTAATCGTCTTAACTTTATTTTGTTGGAAAACAAAAAATTATGCCAAAAACTTCTGAATATCAAATTTAAGGCCATCCCAAAAAAATTCCCTATTGACCTTGTGGTAAGTTTTTAAAAATCATGAGTGCCCTCCTAAGGGGAAGGTGTGCAATTCCAAAAGAATATTTTGTTTGAGATGGGAATTATTACAGAGATATAAGTGATATTTGTACCATAATGAATCATTTTTCCATATAAATCTATCAGATGTATTGGGATCTTACTACAAATCTTGAATGAGTGTCCACATCTCTTCATTATTCTTACATTCATCCCTTGCTTCAGTTATCCAATCAAGTTGGATAATAGAAACGACACAGAGAAACGCTTCTGCATCCTCATCCTCTCTTTAGAGTGCACATGCAACAAAATTTTGCTTCCCTTTTTTGTAGATTATTTCAAATTCATAACCCAACATCTTGGTGACCCATTTTTGTTACTCTTCTGAAGATAAACTTTGTTCCAAAAAGTATTTAAGGCTATCGTGATCTATTTTTACCTTGAAGTGTCTTCCCATTAAGTAAGGTCGCCATTTCTTTAGTGCATGTAGTATTGCCATCATTTCCTTCTCATAAATAGGTTTTTGTAAATAATTTCCCTTGATTGGAAGACTTTCAAAAGAGATGGGTCTTCCTTCCCGCATTAAACAACACCAATTCCATTTCCTGAGGAATCACATTCTACAATAAAGGTTTTTGTGAAATATGGTGTAGCTAAGACCGGTACTTGGCACATTGCCTCTTTAAGATGTTCAAAGGCCTCAGTTGCTTCTAGAGTCCAAGAAAATGCATCTTTCTTCAGTAATATTGTTATAGGCATTGTTATTCTCCCATAACTCTTAACAAACTTGCAGTGATACCCTGTCAACCCAAGAAATCCTAGAAGATGATTTAGGGTTGTGGGGATTTTCCATTCCTTAATGGATTTAATTTTGTTAGGGTCTACCTCTACCTTAACATCCTCATGAGATACAATATGACCCAAATATTCCACCTCATGTACTCCAAAGATGCATTTTGAGGTTTTTGCATATAATTATTTCTTCTCCAATAGTTTGAGCGCCCTATCAATATGTTGAACATGATCCTTCCAAGACTTGTTGTAGATTAGTATATCATCAAAAAATACTAATACAAAATTTCTAAGGAAGGGTTTGAAAATGGAATTCATCAAACCTTGAAATGTGGAAGGTGCATTAGTAAGGCCAAAATGCATGACCAAAAATTCATAATGACCTTCATGAGTTTTGAATATTATTTTCAGAATGTCTTCAGTCTTCATTCTAATTTGATGATATCCTAAACAAAGATCCATCTTGGTGAAGTAAATTGCTCCATGTAATTCATCCAACAATTCATCAATGACACAAATGGGAAATTTATCTTTAATAGTGAGATTTTTGAGCTCTGATATAATCGAGAAACATACGTTGTGATCCATCCTTCTTGTGCACCAATACTATAGGAGCAGAGAAATAAATTTGACTATGTTAAATTATACCAACCTCTAACATTTCTGCAAGCATATGTTCAATTTCACTCTTTTGTGAATAGGGATATTTGTAAGGCCTAATGTATGGAGGGACACTTCCAAGAATCAAGTGAATAACATGATAATAATCATGAATAGGTGGGAGGCCTTTGGGAGTCTCAAATACCTTGGAATGATTTTCCAAGACTTTTTGAAGATTTGGAGAAATAGATGATTTCGATGTTTGAACCTCTACTGAACATAATTGTGCAATTAGCCCCCTTTTCTCTTTCTTCAAAATATTTTCCATGCCATTAGAGCTAATTATCTTCCTTGGTTTCCCTACATTACCCCTTAATTTAATTTCCTTTCCTTCCCAAAAAAAAATCATGAAAAGTTCTTGAAAATTAAAAATCTATCAACCCCAAAGATTGTAACCATTAGACTTCCAGTACAACATCAACACCACCCATTGGAATGGAAAGAATTGAACTATTCAATACATATTTCCCCATGGTTAGCTTGATATTATGGCACTTTCCAGAGCAATTTATAGTTCCTCCATTTGGAACCATAACTTGGAAATCTAGTGTTGGATATAGAAAGCAATTTAATTCCTTGGCTATCTTACAATGAATAGAATTATGGGTACTACTTGAATCAATCAACACTATTACCTTTTTCTTCTTGATATACCTATATATCTAGAGAGTTTGAGGAGTGGTAATTCCCACCAATTCATTACAAGATATGGTCTGATTCATTTCTTCCTTCTATGAGGTTGGTTCCTGGTGTATATCCTTTTTTTTGTGTTGCTTGTTCCTTTTCTTCCTCCTCTTCACAATCTTTGTGAAAATAATTTCTTCTCTGCACACTTATGACCTTTAGTGTATTTTCTATCGTAACTATTACAAAGCCCTTTTGCTCCTTTTTCCTCCAATTGTTGTAGTTTCAACCTTGTAGGTTGTGGAAGGCTAGAAGAAACAACACTTCCCTCTTTATACTTGTGAGTGGTAGACTTCATTGTTGCCATAATTTTTCATTCAAATTTTCTTTCCACCTTGAATGCATTCTTCAATGAATCAGGTTCCTAAAGGAAAACCTCAAGTTGGATGCTATCCTTTAAAGTTATTATGAAGACATAAATCCTATGTTCCTCTGGAATATCATTTACCTTGATATTCAATCTTTGGAAATCCTCAATGTGCTCTGCCATTGAACCCTTTTGTTTGAGATTTATCAATTAGCTAAAGAAGGTATTTCTCTTTGTATCCTCATAATGTGCTACCAATTCTTCCACAAAAATTATCCAAGTGACAATTGATTTATGAGAACAAAGCCATCGATACCACACAAATTGATTTTTTTCTAAATATAAAGATGAAATGCGTACCTTTTGTGTGTTTGACACATTATGTAGATCAAAGAATTTCTTCATCTATAGTATCCATGTTACCAAATCCTTTCCATCAAACTTCCTCATATCAATCTTTGGAATGTGATTAGTCTTCAACCCACTATTGGAGTCTTTAAAATCAAAGTTCGTATTCCTTTTATCCTCATCATGATTTTCATGGAGTACCTTGTCACTACTAGAAAGCATTTCATGCAGCAAATTTGTAAAACCTCCCTTCAAATCTTCTAGGTCCCTTTTCATTTATGTTTTTAGCCCATCCTTCAAACCTTTCATTTATGCTTTCAAAGCATCCTTCAAACCTTTCATTTATGCTTTCAAACCATCTTTCAAACCTTCCATTTTTATTTCCATACCATTCTTCAAACCTCCCATATTAGCTTCCATTTAATTTTTGGTTACTAATTGTGAGGGATAAATTAGTTGTACTTGGTCTCATAATTTTGATATATCATGTTGCATTTCTTCCTCTTCTTCATGTGTCATAGTAGATCTTTATGGTTGATGTAACACCCTCCTCCCACATCTACCCAAGTAACCATGAAAACCGGGGTAAACATGTGACGAGAGGCTACTATGATTGGATTTGACCTCCTATGTGACATTAAGGAAGTGGAATTGACAGAAACAAAACACAGAGATATTCAAATTAGCTTTAGGATCCTCAAGAACCAATCCCACACTTTAGACAGATTTCCCTTGGATCCCACTGAAGTTTTGACCAACTTAAGACTCAGTTGCTCTCATGCTCTAGGCATGACACCGTACAAAAACCTAGATTCGCTCTCAAAAAGCTTGTCTACCAACGTCTGGAGACTCATGTTGCCAGTTCTGTGCCAACATCCCTAGGATTTGAGCCACTTTTTTCAGGCCTAGAGCCTAGGTCACTGCCCATAATGGAATGATAAATCAGGAGCAGTAAAATAACAGGGAAACAATGACACAAAACAAATAAGTTAAACAAGACCATAACAAGACCCCTACTAGTCATGATAGGCATTTCATCAAACATGTTGCAAGCATGTAATCTACAGGTGTAATCATCATAATTAAACATAGGGATCTTGTACTTACCTGAGAATCGCTAAGAACCATTGTTCCCTCATGTCATTTGTTTCATTACCATCTATTAGACCATAGATACATTATCCATTCTTTTACAAGTAAAAGCATGTTGAGATCCATACATAGTTTTTGTCATAAAACACGCATATAACCAGCATAATAACAACATAAATACTCATGAAAGTACAACCATATAGACCACATATAATCCATCAAAATTCTCATGGAAATACAAGGAGAAATAACCTTTCATTAATGATGCAAAAACCAAACCTAGGATGAGACTTCCACGTTCCACCCGACCATAGAATGTCTGGGACAAATCTCTCTTTAGCCGTTCAACCTTGTGCCATATTCCAAGCATGAATGTGGGACTCAAACCAAAAGAACCAACCAACGCATACAGAGGCTAAACCACCTCACCCTCATAAAAAAAAAACAGGCTTTACCATAATCCATCCCGGATCACTAGGCCAACACAATAAACACATTATAACATGATTTACCGTGATCTCCACCCGATCACTAGGCCAAACAAGAATGAATGCCACTAGATTTCTCTACCTACACCATGAGGAATTTTCTTTCCTCCTAGTCTCTCAAGCTTTACTGCAATCCAAACCCAAATCACTAGGCCCTAATATGAGACCCAATCTCTAGGCTTTAATTCATATCCCAAACCCTGGATTACTAGGCCCAACAGAGAGAAAACCAACTCTTAGATTTACTGTATATCCTATCATTCACCGGCAAGGATTCCTAGGCCCGGCGAGGCAACACAATCTAGGCTTTACTGCAACCCACAGTCTGGCTCAGTGGTCACTAGGCCAATGGATTTACTGTGATCCACAGTCTGGTTTAGGGACCACTAGACTATGTGCTCTATCATTTGGAGATCCACCCCACTCAGCTTCAAATCTATCCGGCAATCCAGCTCAACCAAAACATGAGAACCCCATCACACCATGGGTATCTGTAAATGAAAAGGCTAGGCTGAAAACACTGTTACACCTAGAAAAACACATGCCACAACAACAAAAGAACCACATGAAATACTATGCATGTCAAATCTAGCAAGGAAAATACACATGAAAATCGATACCTACAATGATCCTGCCTTTCCCTACTTGATCCTTGCTTCCTCTCGCCCTCTTTGCCTTTCTTGATCCAATGCAAAAATTCTCCAAGAAAACTCTAAGTGTCCAAGAGTGAGAGAGAGAGATAATAATGAGAGAGCTCCAAAAATCAATTGACAAAAGGTTACCAACTGATCCTCATAACCATTTTTATGAATGAGGCCTCTATTTTCTTTATTTTCCATTATTTTCCTTCATTTTCCTCCTCACATACAACCTGTGACCTTTCACCTCCTTTTTCTCCTAACTTCCATTATTTTCATAAATAAATGTGCCAAAAATGTTATTTTTCATTTCCAAAGCCTTAGCCATTGCCTTTTCCAATTTCCTTAGCCATAATAAACTAAATGAACACACCCTAGGATGTCTTGCCCAACACTCAGCTTGGAATAAGTGTCCCATCAACCGTGGTTGTTATTTTTAACTTTTATTACATGGAATTTTCACTAAGGTTGTTATAGAACCCTCTCCATTGGGGAACACCATCCTCGATGTTAAACCACCCCAATACCTCAAAAAAACCACTGGAAACAAAACATACTGCCCATGGAGCTTTATAACATAGCTAGATACAGTATTTACAATGATGACCCGCTAAAAAGAAAACCAACATCATAACAATAGGACAAAATAATGACATGACACCCATATCGCTTAATGGAGCTTTATAACTTAGCTCATGGAATTATATACATATACATATGTAGACATAAGAATATCACCAAAACATATACCAAAAAACCATATGAAAACTGCTTTGCCTCAACTTGAAAAAAAGGAAGGATACATAGCCCGCATCTAATCCGACATCTCTCATGTAGCTTCATCAGTCCCAAAGTGCTTCCATTGCACTTTAACTTACTCGATTGCTTGGTTCCAGAGCATGAACACCTTTTTTCTATAATATATGGCTAGGATTCTCCATCTGGTTCTACCTATAATACAGACTAGTCAATCACATGATCAACATCTTTAACATACTTCTTAAGCAATGATACATGGAAAACATCATGGACTTTCACTGTCGAAGATAGTGCAAGTCGATAGGCTACTGACCCAATCCTCTCAACAATGTTGAAGGGTCCACAAAACCGTGGTGCCAGCTTGGCACATGATCCAATCCGTAATGAGCTCTTCTTCAGTTTGATGAACAAGTACACTTGTTCCCCAACCTAGAACTCCTTGAACAACCTGTTCTTATATGCATAACTCTTCTGCCTATATGCTATTTCCTTCAAATTTTTCTTGATCACCTGCATTTCCTGTTCCATGTCGCCAACATGTCTAGTCCAATTAATACCCTGTTAACCAGATCACTCCAACTAATGGGAGTGTTGCAACTCTTTCCATACAATTCCTCTAAAGGACTTATCCTCAACGATTCATGATACCCATTGTTGTACACGAACTCTACTAGTGGAAGATACTCTTACCACTTTTTTTTTTTTATGCATCACATACATCCTCAACATGTCCTCCAATATCCTGTTGACCCTCTTTGTATGTCCATCTATCTTTGGATGATAAGTCATACTGAAGGCCAACTTTGTGCCCAAACCTACAAACAACTCCTTCAAAAACTTGGAAGTGAAATTTGCATCCCTGTTTGACACAATCTTCTTTGGGACACCATGCAACCTAACCACACCTCTGATGAATACGTGTGCCACATCACTAGTTGAGAATATATACTTCACTAGAATGAAGTGTGCAGCCTTTTTCAACCTGTCCACAACAACCATGATGGAATCATGTTGTCTCTTTGTCTTCAGAAACCCTATGATGAAGTCCATGGAAATGACCTCACATTTCCATTCTGGAATCACGATTGGCTATAGAAGTCCACCTGGATGTTTACACTCTACCTTCACTCGCTGACAATCAAAACATCTAGCCACATACCCTACTACATCCCTCTTCAGATTTTGCCAATAATAAAATTTCTTCACTGTAGTCAATGTCTTTTGATAGTCTGGGTGGTCTGAATACGGTTTTGCATGAAACTCTCTCAAGATCACCTTCTTGAGCTTGTTGTTATCTAGCATGAATATCCTATCTCTAAATCTGACAAATCCATCAGTTGTAAGACAATAATTCATACCCTGTGCACCTGCACTTGTACCTGTTCCTGTACCTGTACTGCCACCTGTACCTGTACCACTACATGTACATGTACATGCACTTGTACCTGTACCTGTACCGGTAACATCGCATGTACTTGTACCAACACCCTGTTGCAACCTGTGCACAATCTCCATATACCTGACATCCAGATGACCTGCTTGTAAGATCTTATCTTGTAAGCCTGTCCCATAGGAGCTCATAGATTCCAAGTGAATTACATGTACCCGCCTGCTGAGAGCATATTGTTGAGGGACAAAGTCCCCTAGGGTTTTGGGTCAATACCCTAGCAGAGTGGGGGTTATCTACAATGAAAAGCAAGCATTCCACACAGCCATGATACTAATATAAGCAAACTACGTGAAGAGAGGTGCACCTGGGGGTCCTTTGTTCGAGTAGATCCAGCTAGGGTCCAAACCCTCTTGGAGTTCCTTTCGATCCTTCAGCCTGCAAAATAACCAATTCAAAGAAGCATAGTAGTATATGGACCAAGCATCATAAATAAATGAACTTCATAGCATATTGAAAGGTAGTTAGTTATATAATTGAAACAACTATTCATATGCAAACCATAATAACAACATCATAAGCATGAAGAAGATTGATTTTGAGAACAAGAAAAATGTTTCTTTATTGCAGATAACTAAAGTAAAACAAGGAATGATATCACCTGAATCTTCCTCTCGCAGGCTCCAAGCAGAACCGTCCTCCGGATTCGTCCAATCCCAAGTCTTCAAAAAGCTCCTTCCATGACTCACACAAGGATATCTCAACTAATGAAAAGACATCATAACTCAAGGAAACAAGGGTTTCCTGTAATGGGGGAAGTGTTGGAAGCACAAGGATCTTCAGACCTGATCAGGGATAATCTTAGTAGAGTGATTTTTCTCTCTATTCTCTCCTCCTTTAGGCCTTCCCATTGAAGCCTTTTTATACTTCTCCCAAAGTAGTTTTTTAGTTGGGAATTCATTGGTCCATAGGCACTAATAGGTAATAAACAGGTAAAACCCGTGATCTTCACCTGAAATTAAGGAGATTTAATTTTTTTTTTAAGTTTTTAAGACATATACGCAGGTTGGGTATACACATATCCACATACACACACGTTTAGCTCAGGGAAATGTCACGTATAGGGAGTAAAACACTGTTTTTTAAGTTTTTGGACCAGGTCTGGAAGGAGGGGTTTCCCTAGGCCATGAGTGTAGCATCACAAACATCAAGAGTGAGATTTGGAGCTATAACAGATGCCCCCTAATATATGAGTTTATAAGGGGTACATGATGGCCGAAATGTATTAAGTACATGGAAAGGAACTTGTCAAAAACTAAGAAGGACTTCACCAGAGTTCAACCTGCCAAGCCACAAAAGAAGATCAGAAAGAAACATTGTCTGAGGCGAGCATACCCATGCTCAGAGAAATTAAAGCATGTCCGAATATCAAGTACAAGGAGATCCACTAAGTATACAAATATAGAAGACTAGAAAATACATAATGGATCATTTGATCATGATCAAACAAGTACATGTCTGAATATCACATACAAGAATGTCATGATGCTGAAGGATGAAGATGATCACTAATATCAAAGACTGATCTCAAAAGTACCAAATGAACATGATGGAGTAAGATGGTACTACACTGCAAACTCAAGTGCCAGCATATAGAATGTCACCATGAATGACTGCAACATATAAGGTGGAGTGGTATCAACTAGAAGCAATAGGAGCAATTGTCAAGTGAACCAATGAATGTTGATGCAACCCGAGGTCTTCACCGACCATCGTGGTACATTTCTACACCATGGGAATAAATGATCTGAAGTCAACTATGTGAGAAATTGTTTGATTACCAGTCATTGATGTATACCGTTAACAAACGCGAGACCACTCACCGATAATGAAAATGAGCATCAAGGTACCCAGTACAATCTAACAAGTGTGAATAAATGAGTTGGAGTCGAACACCTGTAAGAATCTATCAATCAGGAGACAATGATGGTTTCCCATTGTCGATAGCGAAGGATCTGCCACTAATGACTGCAAACCCCAAGGTTCTGCCAAATGGAATCTAGACCTTTGCCCCAGAGAAATGAGTCGTAGTCGATGGGGAAAGATCCGCTAGAAGGAAGGCATTAAGGCATCCTTCATCAATCTAGCACGAGTGTAACCTGTAGGTCAATAATGTGGAAGGAATCAGACGAAAAAGATATAGTAACCAAACCGAAGCATGTTTTCAGCGTACACAAGATGTGGCTAGCACAAGACAGAAACCCTTTGAACCAACCAATAATGAAAGCTGACACAGAGGCGAGGTATCCACCAATAGGGTCAAATGGAAACCACGGTACTACACGAATCCCAATGTGTGATAGTGTAAGTTGATGTCAAACACAAGGGAAACCACTCAGTCAAAGACCCGTGATACTGATCGATGCTGAGCACAAGGTGACCTATCAATAATGAAAATAGGGCCAGGGTGCGGCTCTAGGCCTATCCTCAAAGCAAGATGTCGTTGTCGATAAGGACAAGACCCGCCAACAAGAAGTCAATGGAGACCTTCTCAAATCGGCACGAGTAAAGGACCAATATAACTGATGTGATGATAGACAAGACACTGACAACCAGGCATGGCCGACTGAAAAATGAGTCAAGAGACAACTCAAAGAGGCTGACTCGGGCTAACTTCCCTTGAACAAAAGCACAACTCAATGTGACTATGTGGTAGCATATGATGACTCTATATAAGTTCGTCATGCAGGAGGCATGAACGAACCCTCCATATGATTGGAACAGATAACCAATTAGGGGAGAAATGACTCAATAACAAGGTTAAGGCGTACCTAAGTCAAACTAAATCCCGCCCAAATGGCGGAGACTTTGTTTTGAGTGCTTTGTTCAAGGGCAACACGACTGACTCTAGCTGCCAAAAATAAGTGGAAATATTGTCCCGTTCCCGCTCTTTTTTGGAATATATAATTTTTTTGTCTTTTTATTTAAGTTGGAAAAAGAATAAAAGAATGTTGTAGTACATTGGAAAGAATGAGTGTTGGTGAAACAAATGATCTAGTTCCTGGGATTGGAACAATCCTATGCTTAATGCAGGGAGGCGAAAACTGGTCAAAGACAATCAAAGGTGTGTTCCTTCCACGGGTCAGGGTGTGTCAAGTTGCAAAAGGGGATGCAAGTTTGATTTTGTAGATGTCATGGTCAAAAGTTGGCTTAAACATGAGTCCAAGTGAAGCCGGTTCAAGGCCAAAAGGTGCAAATGGTCAAAATGTAATGCAGTAGTACAACTCAACACGAAGGAGCCTCTAGGGTATAAGGCAAAAACGAAGCGAAGAAGCAAAGATGAATGAGTATTAATCACACAAGTTATGGCATGACTACATAGGACTCCTGAGCCTACTCAAATCGAAGTAGCATGGGCAAAAAATGTCAGTGAGGTGCTAATTATGATGCCCATGAAAAGGATGGCTCTACCATCACGTCATGATTTAAAAATCGGCAAGTGAAGATTGTTTACGAACCATAACATGATGGGATCGACCATATGGTGAGTGTATCAACAAATGGAGGCTAGTATGCATAATGCAACGGGAAAATGGCTTCCCTAACCTATATGCCAGTAAGAAAATGATACCTGCCATGACGGGTCAGCAGTCATGGAACAACCTCGAAACTATCGAAAAAACGTCCAAAATGTCATGAAAATCAAACCATTCTCGACATTCCAAGCTCCCAAGTTAAAAGTTACATGAGACAAAACAAAATCAATTTTTGAAAAAATTTGACATTTTCAAAGCTTATAAAATAGTTTTTTGACTCACTGTTATTACCGTTTGAGTTGAGAGCACAAGGAGTGAAGAAAAAGAAGCAAGCTTTTCCATTCACCAAATTCAACCGTTCAAATCTTCCCAAAATCACTAGGTAACCCTTAAACCCATCTTGCATTCATTTGTGATTGGTTTAAAACCTTTTAACTCAAGTTTCACTGTTGAATTTATGTCAAAAAAAAATTCACGGCGTATATGCGGGTTAGATATAGGAAACCTGTGCATACGCAAGCCCTAGACGTGACTGTGTATGAAACAGACCCGCTTATACACCGTGAAAACTTCAAAACAAAAAACTAATGGTCCAAACTTGTTTTTTCCTCGGGATGCTGCTCACATGGAGGGAAAGAGAGCATGCCACCGTGGATGATGAGGTTATGAACGATCCTTAGGCCTTGGATGCCTTAAGAGGATGCGGTTTGCTAAAGTTCTTCAAAATGCCAAACATGAAAGCAAACACTCGCTTGCTCGAAATGCTCATTTAGTACTGGAGCGTCGATGATGACTCATTCATGATTGATAAAATTCCACTCAAGATAGAGATTGAGGATATTTATTTCATCACAGGCCTTTCCCGGAGGGGAGAGATAGTACATTCCACAGGCAGATCACGAGGTAGACTCTCTATTAAGGACTACGTGCATATATATTGCCCGGGTCATCCAGAAAAGGTCGGAAGTCAAATTCCAATCAAGCATGTGGAGAGTTTATCATTAAGGATCATCCTGTTCACTATAGCCAAAGTGAATGGATTAGCTTCCTTACACCAAGCTTCACAACTTGCCATGAACTTGGCGGTAGACTGTCTCACCACAGTCTTTGATTGGTGTACTCCTCTTCTTGCCAACTTGAAGAGCCAACTTACATCTATTAAAAAGGGCCAAACCAAAAACTTCGGGTATGGTAATATTTTGTGCTCTTTCTTCTTTGAGAGGGTCCCAACACTCTGCCCTAGAGTATTAGTTTCGATCAACACCCCATGAGATCCACGGATGGGCAGGTGGGCTGACTTGATTAAACGACTAGGAGCTGGGGACGTTCCACGAACTACTTTCGACGATGACTTCTTCTCCTAGTGGGAGCAGCATATCATCGTAGTGGATGATTACCCCTATGCCGGCTTGGACTTCTGAGGAGATCCTGATCTAGCTTTACCACCAGCCGCGGCATGGGGAAACATAGGTAACAAATGTTTTTGATTTTATGATTTTACGATTTTTATGATTTTTATGATTTTTTTCAAATATAACATTGAACTTTGAAAAATATTTTAAATGACTAATATGATGATCATGTTCCAGATATTAGGCTAGTACGACCAGATGGATTCCCACGGCATGGACGTCGTGGTCGAGGTGCCAAAGAGGCGGATGCCGATATAGAGTGACTCCTACACACAGTTCAGCGACACTTGGTGAGATTAACTCACCGAGTACCGATGGAGGCTGTAGAGGATCTCCCTATAGATATGCAACGTCACATGGTTGGCATGCCACGGGACTAGGTTTGGGCTCTTAGGTGTGTGGCCAAAGCAGCAGTTACATACTTAGCTGCTCATCCTAAGCCGGGGCATTAGATGTACTGGACATGATTTCGGGCATTTGAGTCCCAATTTTTGTATATTATTTTGGACACACTTATGTACACTCAAGATATTTTATGATATATATACAGTTTTGACTTTTTGATGCTTGATTTTAATGTGATGAATGAATGATGTGCCAGTCTAATGCTTGATTAGCGATAGAATCAGCTAACCAATTATGAGATCTTGGAATGTGCAAATAATTAATGTAAGTAAATGATCTTTGCAACAACCTCACCCTTAAATACTTGCGATATAAACATGGATCCCTTACCAGATAAATGTTATTCAATTGTGATACTATCAGTTGTGAATCAAGATAGACTACCAACAAATCGATTCCATAAGAAATTGCTTCGGATAGTAAATTAATAACAGCATTATACTCAGCCATATTATTTGTAGCGGGACCAATGCATACTCCCCTTGACACCATCAACTGACCAGTTGGATAGTAGATTACCCAAGCTGCGGAAGCGAGGTTCTGAGTGTACCGACTAGCACCATCAGCGAATCCAAAATATACCAAGTCATCTGTCAACACCTGCCATAGCAGACCAAAAAGTGTTGATATCAAAAAACCCCAATGAGATATGTACAAAAATACAAAATGTACAAAGAAGCCATTGCCTAGCTGCTACTTAAGCAAAGTACTTCTTAAGGTAGAGCTCGTTTCAGGGCTCTGCCAACTTGTTTCCTTCAAAATCGACTAACTCATACGCCCCTTTTTCTAAAACTCATTTAATTATAAAGGGACTGTACCACATAGGCTTAAAATTATTTGCCCCCAAGGCATCCTTATCTTGGTCATAGACCAAGACAAGGTCGCCTTTAGAAAAGACTCGAGGATAGACAACTTTATCATACTGAGTTTTAACCCTTTTCTTATGAGCCTCATTTACTGTGGCGGCATCTCGACGCTGCTCATCGAGATGTTCCAAATGAATGTGGCGCTCTTCGAGACTAGAGGTCTCTGGAAGGAGCTCAACAACTAACTTAAGAGATGGAATTTCACATTCAATAGGGAAGATATATTCCAGCCCATAAACTAGCTAAAAAGGTGTAAAACCTGTAGCAGTCTTTACGGAGGTTTGGTATGCCCAAAGAGCCAGATACAACATAAGATGCCAATTGGACTGATTTTTGTCGATCATCCTTCGCAGGATCGTCTTAAGGGTTTTTTTCACAACCTTGACCTGTCCATTGGCCTGAGGATAATATGGAGACAAGTGCTCCTGTCGGAAACCCAATTTAAGAGCCAATTCAGACAT
Organism: Pinus tabuliformis; assembly: GCA_031772625.1. Lineage (NCBI taxonomy): Eukaryota > Viridiplantae > Streptophyta > Pinopsida > Pinales > Pinaceae > Pinus > Pinus tabuliformis. The sequence goes on along the minus strand of CM062819.1, from coordinate 229,851,202 downwards.
TAGTTGGTTCTGGAAATGACTGCCATGGTCAGTGAAAATCTCTCTCGGGATACCAAACCTTGAGATAATTTGATTAAAAAGGAACAATGCTACTGTTTCACTATCGTTTTTATAAGTGGGCATGGCCTCAGCCCACTTTGTGAAGTAGTCTACATCCAGGATAATGTTCTTATGATTTACCGCTGAAGGTGGAATACAAGTTGTAAAATAAATACCCCACTTAGTAAAAGGACCAACAGTGACAATGGGAAAAAGAGGAGTTGGATGTGCACACATCTTCCTGAGTATAAACTTGACAGGGATGACAACGTTTGATCGCTTCAACACAATATTTGAAGAGCGAAGGCCAAAAGTAGCCGACATGCAAGATACGCTGGGTTGTAGCAAGCCCTGAAAGATGACCACCAAAAGCTCCACTGTGGTAATCATTGAGCACTGACTCTGCTTCCTCTAAATTTAGACAACGCCGAAGGATTGAATCAACCCCTCGACGATATAATGTATCACCAATGATGACATAGTTCTTAGCTAGGTGACGTAATTTTCGGCATTCATCCTTAGAGAAAGTAGAGGAAAACTTCGAAGTTTGGATATAGACAATGATATCTCCATACCAAGGGTCGAGTGAGGAGATGAGGAATAGATGTTCGTTGAGAAAACTTTCCTCATAAACAGTATCCTCTCCACAAGGCAGCTCGGAAATTAACTCCACAAAAACCATAGATTTCTTAGACTTGGCAGACAAGAACTCGAGATCGAATTCTTGTAAAATGACGATCCATCGATTATATTTTCCCCCAATCACTCGCCTACTGAGGAAAAATTTGAATCGGTTGACTGCTACTAAGACAAAAGTTTTTTGTAGCAAGATATAATGGCGGAGCCACTGGATAGCATGGGCAGCTGCCAAAGCCAACTTCTCAACAAGAGAATAACGAATTTCAGGACCTACCAAGCCTAAACTCAAGTAATAAATCACATGCTCCATAAGAGAATCATCTTCCTGAATGAGAACCATACCAATGGTTGATTCTGCAACAACGAGATATAAAAGGAAATCCCTACCATAATCTAGTGGACTCAAAAGTAGGGCAGAGACTAATGCTTTTTTCAAGGCATCAAATGACCGTTGCGTAAAGTCATCCCATACGAATGGAACTCCTTTCCATAGCAAATGCATAAACCCTTTAGTGATCTCGACAAGTGCCTTGCTGCCCTAACAAGTGCTGAGCATCTTGAATCTTTGGGGAGAGATGAGTTAAATGGTCTCCATTGCATAGCTTACATGGAAACTTGACTTTCTTTCTAAACTCATTTCCACCACTACCAGCATTATTTCCATGTTTATTTGTGTCAGCCTTCCCATCTTGACTCTTTTTCTTACCTCGTCCTTTCTTTTTCCCATTGTAATTTTGATTTCCTTTGGGGTTGGAAGATTGGACAACATTTACATAAGAGGGTTGAGAAGACGAAGTGTTAGACGATGTGACCTGATTGGTAGGAGCAGTTTGTAAAGACAACTGCTACAATTGGCTCATCAGGTTCACCACATTTGTGTCTATGGATCCAACGATACCATCCGCATGGCGACTTGGCTTCGACTTGGCTATATCAACCTTAGTCCCTAGAGCATCAGGCAAGATTTTTTGTAGAGTCCCAAACTGAGAGTAAATCTATTCTAACTGCTGGGCCCTAAAAATAGCTTGCTCTTCATAATAGACTCTAGATAGAGAGACATCCTTAGAGATCTCAGGTTGTAAGGATTTCAAAAACCATTCGAGACGGTATTCCAGAGGAATTTCGGCTTTAATGAGCCTCTTTCTTCGTCTCCATTCCTAAATATGATCAGAAATGTGAGTTGCCGTATCCTGACGAAAATTGGCCAGAAGTTCAGTTCCGGCATCATAACGGATGGGCAACTGGAAATGATTTAGGAAAATGTTAGTCAACTTGGTGAAAGAAGTAAAGTTTCCCCTTGGCAACTATATATATCACTTGGCGACATTGCCAGTTAAGGTGCGTTGAAAGAGTCTCAACCTAACCGAATCATCGATGAGGGAGTTTGATGAGCACCACAAATGGAATGTGGTTACATGGTTGACTAGGTCTTCACCACCCTTCCCATTGAACTTTGGAATGTCCGATGGGAGTTTGGTTGGGACCGGAGGCCAGGTCGGATTGTATTTGATTGGATTGTTTGTCAATTTCGTGAGATCTAGCAAATTCAACGTTGCCAGAAAAGGAAGCCTAGGAGGACCTTGGGGATTCCATCCAGATTGGGTAGAGTTCCCAAAATTTTGAAAATATTGGCTAGGATTTTGTAAGGCACCAGGTTGCCCAAAATAACCAGCAGAACCAACTGAACCAAAAGGAGAACCTTGTGATCCAGCAAAACTCAGAGTTTGACCAACTCTAGCCGAAAAAAATCCATAACCGGCGAGGCTCCCTCCTAAAGGATTATAAGGAGTCAATAACCCCTGATAAGGATTCCAAGTAGAAGCTAAGGGAGGAATACTTCAAAACGAATTAACTGTGGAGTATGGCCTATTCCCTTGTTGGCCGAAAAATGGATTCCAGTTCCTATGCCACTAACCGCAAGGTTAGTCCAACCTTGAAAGGGATTACTGCCCTGTCCTGTAGAAGAAAAAGGCATAGATCCTATCGTTGGGTTGGAATGTGGTATATGACCACTTCCAAAAGGAAAACCCTCAAATGAAGCTGACCGAACCATCATGAATGTGGAGGCACTAAATGGAACCGATGGAATACCCTGCGAATGGGTGCCAAACGGGAAAAATCCAGAACTAGATGCATTGGCTTGGAAATTTCCACTCGTAGAAGGAATGGAGGTAGACCCAACTAAGGATGTGCTAGAAAAATACCCAAATAAACATGTAGAGGGGATGGAAATAGTTCCTCCCCCTTGTACCGATGTTGGAGTCTGCATCGTTGTAGCACTTGTGGTAGAATCCATGCTTCCAGTGGTGGTCATCGAAGGTAAGTGCGTAATATGACCTGGACTTGACGGTCTATGCATCAGAGTCCCAAGGTATTGTAATACATCTGGATGACTAGAAGGTAGAGGAGAATTAGGAGCTGTTAACGACTCTGGGAGTTCTTCTACCTCAATGTTATCTTCCAATTGAAAGAGAACTTGAGAAAGAACTGGGGTGTTCCTCTCTAGTTCTGTAGAAGTACCAGGTCTATCCTGAACACTAATGCCCCCAGTGGAGGATCAATCCCTGATGTGTCGGCTGCCACGGGATGAAACCCACTGGCAGTATTACCTTTACACCTTCTAGGAGAAGGCTCTAAACTTGGTGGTGAAAGACCACTATGTCTTCGAGACCCTCTAGGCGATCGGTCAACCACTTTGAATTTTTATTAAGATCTAATTAAATACTCAAGAAAAAATGAAAGCTAGGCCAACTAAGAGCACAAAGCACACACTAAAAAGTCCCTAAAATATGTTAGCCAGTCAAACAACTTTCAAGTATTTCAACTCTGGGTGATGAGGACTGGACACAAAAATACAGGAAAGTGAAGTAAGGGGCCTTTCGAAGATAGTCTGGGATAATGACGACCCAGTCCTACCAGTGAAGTTAACAGAGGAAGTTACACTGACCTCCTAACAATAGCCTGTGCCGGTGCAAGCCCCCAAGCTTCGCAAGGGTGCTCTCTAGAAGTACCATTGAGAGTGATACAACGTCAACCTCAGGTGCCACGAGTTTCTCCTCCGCAACCACCTATGTAGATCCCTAGGAGAAGCAACTAAGGTTACCATATCGTGTCATAATCCAGGTGGAACAATCTTGAGATAAGATCCGACAAGTAGGAGAGGGGTTATCTCTCTTCCTTATCTTCAAAAACCCTTGTGCTTAATTCCCAGATCTGGAGCTTTCCTGGTCTCCCTAACGCTATTGGATTTGCACTCACTATTCAGACTTCTATGTTTGACAGTTTGAAATGGATTTGGAGAGTTTTCTCTCCACACACCTTATCCAAGGCCCTAAAATACCCTAAAACTTCTTGGTGTGTCTAAATTGACAATATATATATAAAATTTCTAGTATATTTTAATTAGTGCTTGTTTTTAAATGGGTTGTTCTTAAGTCAAGGGATAAGTAGAAATGAAACTTGTGGTGTTTTTTGATGCAAAAGAAATCAATAAAAACCAAACTATATGCAAATGCACTCGTTTCGTTCTTCGATGAAAGAAATTTCTACTAGGTTCTAAGGAACTTCTAAGAAAGCAATAAATTTTTCTTCTTTTCTTTTAACAAGCTTCACACTCACAAAAATTAACAAAACTATGGATGCGCTAAAAATATGCACAAAATATCCTAATGCAATGAGTATATGCTGATGAAAAAACTTAAGACTACTTTAAATCAAAGAATGAAAGTAACTTGCTTATCACTTCTAATTAGCCACTTAAGATGTTTAGATAGAATATAAGTTGATAATGCTCATTTTCGTCCAAACACTAAAAGAAAATCGCAAGACAAACAAAAATGCACTTTCACTCGCAAAAAGAAACTAAATCAAAACAAGGCCAAAGAAGGAAAAAACCAAGTTTTCAAGAAGTTTTCTTCAAAATCAAAAACAAAAAAGACTTTTCAAAAGTGCTTCAAATACTATAGAAAACTTTGAGACCGAAGAATAGGCAACAAAAACACTTTGCAAGTTATCAACTCAAAATGGGAAAAAACTCAACAAAATAGGTGTTTCAAGATGCTCTCAATGACCAAAAAGCAGCAAAAAGAGCTTGGTGACAATGATCAAAAGATCAAGAAAGACAACTCTCAAAATTGTCACACAACAACTTTCAAAAGCAAGAAAATAAAATGGTCACAAGATGTAGTTTTGACACAAAGCAAGAAGGTCACAAATATAAAGTTTGCCACAAATATTGAAACCAATATTTCTGCCTTGGAAGAGCAGAAAAACCAAGATTCTCAGAGAGAAATCTCATGTGCTCGAACACAAATGATGACACTTGCAACAAAACAAAACAAGACCAAAACTTTCCACAAACGAAGAGAATTCGAAACTGGAAACTTGCTGTAAAAACAGAGACTGACAACCAAACTTGACTACTCAGGAAACACTCAGACCAACAAACAAATTTACTGAACAAGAAAGGTTTGCAAAAATCTTGGAAAATTAGGGTATACGTGACTGTGTCAATGCACAACTGCGTGTATATGCGATTTAGCCCAAAGAAACCTACGTATACGCGGGTTCATATGGGGAAACTTGCGTACATACGCCTCTGTAACCTGGCAAAACTGCGTATATAACGGTTCACAAGAAATAGCAAAAAAAGGGTCTGATTAGACTTAAAGTCTGAATTCCTATAGGGGCAGACAACTCAGTTATAGCAAGAAAATCAAAGGCTAAGCCCTGATTGGCTTAAATTAGCCCAATCTAGGAACAACAATACTGTTGTCCCTAGTGGAGTCACCAATTCTATTGAGGGACAAAGTCCCCTAGGGTTTTGGGTCAATACCCTAGCAAAGTGGGGGTTATATACAATGAAAAAAAAGCATTCCACACAACCATGTTACTAATATAAGCAAACTACGCGAAGAGAGGTGCACCTGGGGGTTCTTCGTTCGGGTAGATCTAGTCAGGGTCCAAACCCTCTTGGAGTTCCTTTCGATCCTTCAACCTACAAAATAACCAATTCAAAGAAGCATAGTAGTATATGGACCAAGCATCATAAAGAAATCAACTTCATAGCATATTGAAAGGTAGTTAGCTATATAACTGAAACAACTATTCATATGCAAACCATAATAACAACATCATAAGCATGAAGAAGATTGATTTCGAGAACAAGACAAATGTTTCTTTATTGCATATAACTAAAGTAAAAAAAGGAATGATATCACTTGAATCTTCCTCTCACAGGCTCTAAGTGGAACCGTCCTCCGGATTCGTCCAATCCAAAGTCTTCAAAAATCTCCTTCCATGACTCACACAAGGATATCTCAACTAATGAAAAGACATCATAACTCAAGGAAACAAGGGTTTCCTGTAATGGGGGAAGTGCTGGAAGCACAAGGATCTTCAGAGCTGATCATGGATAATCTCAACAGAGTGATTTTTCTCTCTATTCTCTACTCCTCTAGGCCTTCCCATTGAATCCTTTTTATACTTATCCCAAAGTAGTTTTTTAGTTGGGAATTTGTTGGGAACAGTTGGGCCACGGGCACTAATAGGTAATCAACAGGTAAAACCTGTGATCTCTGCCCAAAATTAAGGAGATTTTATTTTTTTCAAGTGTTCTAAGACATATACTCGGGTTGGGTATACACAGACCCGCGTACACATGCGTTTAGCTCAAGGCAATGTCGCGTATAGGGAGTAAAACACTATTTTTTAAGTATTTGGACCATCTCTAGAAGGAGGGGTTTCCCTAGGCCATGAGTGTAGCATCACGAACATAAAGAATAAGATTTGGAGCTATAACACATATGCCACCCTCTTCTCTTTACCTTTGATGTATATGATCTCGAAATCAAACTCACTGATCGTGGCTAACCATCTGGCTTGCCTAGCGTTTAGATTTAGTTGGTCAAACAAATACCTCAACCCAATATGATCACTCATCAGTACAAACCTCCTACGAAGAATATAGTGTCTCCACATCTTCAATGCATGTATGATTACTGCTAAGTCAATATCATGTGTCGAGTAGTTCTAATCCTGCTCATTCAACTTTAGTTCTACTCATGTTCATTCAACTTTCTTGACTCATAGCATACCACCTATTCATCCAGCATAAGGACTCCACCAAGTCTTCTCTTGCAAGAATCTGTACATACTACAAACTCTTTGTCTGGATCCACAATCTTTAACATTAGTGCATGTTTCAACAACTGCTTAAGCTGCACAAAATTAGCCTCACACTCCTCTGTCCATTCGAACTTCTTACCTTTCCTCTACAATGATGTGATATGATAAGTAATCCTTGAGAATTTCCTTATGAGCCTCCTATAGTAGTCTGTCAACCCCATGAAGGATCTCACCTCATCCACATTCTTAGGAGCTACCCATTCCATGATGGCTCTTATCTTTTCTGGATCTACTGCAATGCCCTCCTTAGAGACAACATGCCCCAAGTAGTGTACCTGAGTTTGAATGAAAATGCACTTGTTGAGCTTAGAATACAACTGATGCTCTCTCAACAACCTCAACATTGTTGCTAAATGCTCGACATGCTCTTCCTCATTTTTAGAATATATCAATATATCATCAATGAACACAATAACAAACTTATCCAAATACGGATGCAACACACTATTCATCAAGCACATAAATGTAGTTGGAGCATTAGGTAGGCCAAATGAAACTACAAGAAACTCATAATTCCCATACCTGGTCTGGAAAGTTGTCTTGTAAATGTCCTCCTCTTTGATGCATACCTAATGGTATCTGGATCTCAGATCAATATTCAAGAACACTGCCACTCCCTTCAGCTAATCGAACAAGTCATCAATCCTCGGTAATGGATATTTGTTCTTTATGGTCACCTTGTTAAACTATCTGTAGTCAATGCATAATCTGAGAGTTCAATCTTTATTTTTCACAAACAATATCGGTGCGCCCTAAGGTGATACACTTGGCCTAATGTATCCCTTGTCCAACATTTCCTTTAACTGTAATTTTAACTCAACCAACTTAGGTGTGCTCATCCTGTAAGGTGCTTTTGATGATTGATCTACCCCTGGCACTAACTCAATAGAAATTTCTACCTCCCTGTGAGATGGAAACTTTGTGATGTCCTCAGAAAATACATCATGAACCTGCTGAAAAACTAGGTACTTGATCAACACATATGAATCCTCACCTCCTTACCCTTGTCACTAGAAATGTGCACTGTGAATAGCATGCACCCTTTCCTATGGCTATGCTATGCTTGCATAGTTTTCACCATCCTAACTGATGTGGTTTTCTTCTTACCCCACAAGACTCTTGGTTCCCCATTATCATCAACACACTCAATAGCTTTGTCATAAAAGTCTACCTTGGTTCTATGAAGATACAACTAATCCATGCCCAACAACATACTGTATGATCTCAATGGTAATACATTCAAATGTGTTGTTGTAGGCATAGCATTCAAATCAAATGCACAAGCTCTTACCCAATGATGAAATTGCTTCTTCGTACCTATAGCCATCTGTACTAACCAATATTATGCATGCAGTTCCTTACTCAAACCACACTTATCCACCAAGTCAGGACTAACATAGTTATAATTAGATCCAAGGTCAATCAAAATAGAAATAACTTGATCACAAAGCTTACTTTCCATCTCAATGATAGATGCCTGATGCTCTGCCTGCTTGTTGTCCACTCCTACATAGATACAATGAATGATCTGACCAGCATCCCCAACAATTTTTTCCTCTTGCACACTACATATCTGAGCCCTACCACCTTGATTCTACTGACAATCTCCCTTAAGGTGCTCCTTTCCGCATGTCTAACACTCTAACCGACTATTACCAACACCTCTATGTTGTTGCTGCGACTCATCTCCCTGTCTAGTTGCATTAAACCTCTTTTACGGTGGCACATTTTCTTTCTCATCTGCATTATGAGGCCTTGTCCTCTTAGGCTGCCATTTACCTTTACCTTTGTCTTTTCCCTTCCATCCTTGTTGAGATTCATTCTTATTCTTTAACTATTCATAACAATGTTTCAATTTCCCAATGACTTCTTCAAGTGACTGAGGCTCATCATACTCAATCTGATCTCTAAATGCTAATTGAAAACCACTTAAAAATCATTGAAATTTAGCATTCTCATCAGTAAGATACAATACATACCTTAATATCTCCATAAACTTGGTTGTGTACTCTTCATCTTTCATTGATCCTATCTTTAGCTCATAGAATTATATTTCCTTACTATCGTAGTAACTTTCTAACAAGTATTTCTTCCTAAAATTCCTCTTGAATTCATGCCAATTCAAATCATCTGTCATGATGTCTCTGACCCACTTCACATATTCCCACCAAATGTCTGCTTTACCTTTCAAACTGAAGATCGCTACTTTGGCCTTCATGGTATCTATGTACTCATGCAACTCAAAGAATTTGTTCATACCAAGTATCCAAGCCTCTGCATCTTCTGGCTTCTTCACATATCCATCAACAGTAGGTGGCTTCACTTTCTTAAACTCATATGGAAAGTATCCCCTATCACTCCTCATGTAAGGATGATAGCGATGATGATCATGATGTCTATCAGAACCATAACTAGAATAATACCCGTATCCATTTCCTCTCCTATCTGGAGTATCAAAAAACCTGCCACCTCTCACCGTATCAAATCTATCTAACCTGTTTCTACCAGGAGACCTACTACCATATGCTCCATTAGTTCTATCCTCCTTCCCATGGCTGAGCCACAGTGGCCCTTGTCGCTGTAATTCTGATAAAATCTGAAGAAGTATAGCAATAACCTTCGCTTGTTTCTCTTATGCATGTATGATCTTATCATTATTAGCCTTACAACTCCCTATTTCTTCCTTTAGTCTTCTCAATGTGTTTGCCAAATCAGAAGAGTGCCCCACACCATGTTGCTCATCTGATTCATAGGGAGAGTCTTTGTAGTCTACCACCTTGCTAGTCATTTGATCTCTTTCCTGCAAGGCATACTATGTTAGCTAAACCAAATCACAATAAATCAATGTACCTTAACATAGATCAGTGAGGATACCTTGTCTACAAGATCAACAAATCAACATGATACATGTATAAATAAAATTAACAGCATATATACATACGCAAATAAATACATCAACACTAACATCATTCTAGTTAGGGTCCAGTCATTAATGCAAGGCCATATCGCCAATGCATGATATGACCTCATGCATGACAACAACCATTACTCCATTGTACACATTGCCACATGAAACCATCAACATGCATAAGCAATGCCAAATCAACTAGACATACACATACATGCATGTAGTCGAGCATAAGCGATCAATTCTTGTAACTAAACCTACAAGACTGATACATGTAATCAAACATACAAGAAGGTAATTAGTCAACATATAATAACATGTAAGTGACATATAAAAATATGTAAGAGACATATAACAATATATAACCAGTTGTACACTCATGACGATGCATTCCACAAAATCAACATCAAAATCCACATGACAATGTCACTAAAACCATGATCAACATTATGCAAATGCAATAGGCACATGGAATGCAAGTGTTAGAGACACACATGCAACTGACATGCATGCATGAATAACACACACCACCCATCCAGTATGAGGGGTAAACCATGCTCTGATACCACTCTGTAACACCCTCCTCCCAGATCTACCCAATTAACCATGCCAACCGGGGTAAACATGCGACGAGAGGCTACTATGATTGGGTTCAACCTCCTATGTGACCTTAATGAAGTGGAATCGATGGAAACATAACACAAAGACATTCAACATCAGCTTCAGGACCCTCAAGAACTAATCCCACACTTCAAACAACTTTCCCTTGGTCCCACTGAAGTGTTGACCAACTTAAGATTCAGTTGCTCTCATGCTATAGGCATGGCAATGTCCAGAAATCCAGTGTCGCTCTCATAGGCTTGTCTGCTAACGTCCAGAGACTCATCTTACCAGTTCTGTGCTAGCGTCCCTAAGATTTGAGCCACTTTTTTAGGCCCATATCACAAGTCACTACCCATAATGGGATGATAACTTAGGAGTAGTAAAAGAAAAGGGAAACAATTATGCAAAAGCAATAAGTTAAACAAGACCATAATCAAACCCCTACTAGCCATGATAAGCATTTTGTCAAACATGTTGCAATCATGTAATCTACAGGCGTATCCAACAGATTTAAGCATAGGGATATTGTACTTATCTGAGAATTGATAAGAACCATTGTTCCCTCATTTCATTTATTGCATTAAATCTATTAGACCATGGATACGTTATCCATTCATGTACAAGTAAAAACATGTTGAGAGCCATTCTCATGAAAATACAACCATATAGACCACATATAATCCATCAAAACTCTCATGGAAATACAAGGAGAAATAACCTTTCATGAATGATGCAAAAACAAAACCCAGGATGGGACTTCCACGTTCCACCTGACCATAGAATGATTGAGCCAAATCTCTTTTTAGCCATTCACCCCCATGCCATATTCCAAGCATGAATGTGGGACTCAAACCAAAAGAACCAACCAGGGCATATGGAGGCTAAACCACCTCACTCTCATCAATAAAAACCAAGATTTAACGTAACCCATCCCAGATCACTAGGCCAACACATTGAACACATCATAACAGGTTTGACATTGATCTCCACCCGATCACTAGGCCAAACAAGCATGGATTCCACCAGATTTCTCTACCTACATCATGAGGAATTTTCTTGTCTCTTAGTATCTTATGCTTTACCACAATCCAAATCTAGATCACTAGGCCCTAAAACCAGACCCACTCTCCAGGCTTTACCACATATCCCAAACCTGAGATTATTAGTCCAAACAGAGAACAAACCACCTCTTGGCTTTACCCTATATCTTGCCATTCACCGGCAAGGATTCCTAGGCCCACCGAGGCAACACAATCATGACTTCACCACAACCCACAGTCTGGCTTAGGGGTCACTGGGCCAATGGATTTACCGCAACCCACAATATGGCTCAAGGGTCACTAGGTCAATGGCTTTACCGCAACCCATAGGATGGCTCAGGGGTCACTAAGCCAATGACTTTACTATGATCCACAATCTAGTTCAGGGACCACTAAGTCATGTGCTATATCATTTAGAGATCCACCCCACTTAGCTTCCAATCTATGCAACAATCCAACTCAACCAAAACATGAGAACCCCATCACACCATGGTTATTCAGAAATGGAAAGGCTAGGCTGAAAAAATTGTTACACCTGAAAAAAACCATGCCACAACAACAAAAGAACCACATGCAATACCATGCATTCCAAATATAGCAAGGAAAATACCCATGCAAATTGATACCTGCAATGAATCTTGTTGTAGCTGCTTGATCCTGCCTTTCCTTGCTTGATCCTTACTTCCTCTTGCCTTATTTGCCTTTCTTGATCCAATGCAAATATGCTCCAAGAAAACTCTAAGTGTCCGAGAGTGAGAGAGCAAGAGAGAGAATAATGAGAGAGCTCTAAAACTTGACTGACAAAAGGTTACCATCTGATCCTCAGAAGCCTTTTTTATGAATGAGCCCTTTATATTCTTAATTTTCCATTATTTTCCTTCATTTTCCTCCTCACATGCAACTTGTGACCTTTCACCTCCCTTTTCTCCTAATTTCCATTATTTTCATAAATAAATGTGCCAAAAAAGTCAATTTTCCTTTCCAAAGCTTTAGCCATTTCTTTTTTCAATTTCCTTAGCCATAATAAACCAAATGAACACCCCCAGGATGTCTTGCCCAACATTCAACTTGGAATAAGTGTCCCATCAATTATGATTATTATTTTTAACTTTTATCACATGGAATTTTCACGAGGGTTTTTACAGTTGCTTACTAGGTGTGTCCATGTTTTTTATTCAATTCATTTTGAAATGATATCTATGCTTCACTATGCCCTTAAAATCACTTCAAACTAATTTTTCAAACAAAAGTTATGCAAAATTTAAAAACAATACACACATTTTTCTTGCTTTTTAGGAGCTCAATATTGAAACTATTATATCTTTGTAATTTAGGCTCTTTGAGGTCTAAAATTTCGTATTGTGGTGGCCCTCTAAGTCTTATTTTCAATGCCATAAGTCATATCGAGATCAGATTCTTGAAGAAAGGGTTATGCCTAATCTCCCACGATGACCTAATTATCAATAGGATCAATTGAGTGAACTTGTATGGAGTGCCATGTGTCCTTGTTTCCACCTTTAGCCCTTAAAATTATACAAGAAATATTACAGTCCATTCACTTCCAGTCACCTTTTACGAAATTCAAATTCGATGCTCAAAGAGAAATTTATAACGATTTTCCCTAGGTCGTCTATTTGAGATTGAATTTTGGAGCCTGCAAAAACCCTAACTTCCTCATATCATATCTTCGAAAATCGAACCAAGATCTGAAATTTGTACACGAATTTCATTAATATTTTGACTCAATGTGGTTGCAATTTCAGCTTTTGAAGCCTCGTATAAAAAAACTATAGTGAAAATTCTAAGATGGCCTAATTGAAGAAGCAAAACCCTAAAATCCAAAGCTCTAATACCAAATGTTATGCAACCAACTCACAAATAGATGAAAAGATAGATCAACGACTTAAAATTTAATCTCTTCGAGGGGGAAACCTCCTTTACATTACATAAATGAACAATTCTTGGGGTATACAAATGAATAGACCTCCTTTCTATATATAGGAGTCTAAGGGGTCACAACATAATTAGAGCCTCCATAACAATAATAATGTAAGAAGACAACAATAACAATAGTGGAATTCTATGGGGCATAACAATAACAATATGGGGGCTATATGGGAACAACAATAACAATAGGGGGCTACACTAACAATAACAATAAAGGGGTTACACTAGTATTTTAGGGACCTAACAGATGATAACGATAAACAAGAGAATTAAAGGATCGTATATTGAGGTAGACATGAAATAGAAACGATACATTATGAGAAGGTTTTTGACAAGCATGGAGCACAATTAAAAATTTAATTATTTGATAACCTCTTGAATTATAAAGTGTTATACATATAATGTAATGATACAATCTCTCAAAGAGAAGCATTAATAATGACATTCCAAGAATATGCATTTAAAATATTTGTAAAACCTAGAAAATTGCACGTAACTACACATCATTGTCATCCATCTCACATCATAAAAAAAATGGATGAATTAATGTGTGCATAGTTAGCTCACCTTATCATAAAAGAAATAACTTCTCACAATCACAGTTATTTTTTTTCCATAAAAGAGATCTTTAAAAGAATTAAAAATTATAACTAATCATAGTAATATGCAGAGTTAAAATACACATGAATTATCTTGGAAAATCATTATATAAAAAACTAATCAATATATTTACGATTTCCTTAATCAATATTGTCCAAGCTAATCAAGTGAGACTTATGACAAATTAATTCTACTATTTTAAGTTACTGACAAATTACTTTTAGAAACAATTGTGTGTCTACATTCTACATGGTTGTTTCTAGAAGTAATTTGTCAGCAACATGATCTTCAAAAGTGAAAACCTCCATAATCAAATTTTTTTTTATTTGTATTGTTGTTATCTCGACACTTATAACACCATTCTCTCACATTCCCATTACTTTGATCTTTACATCAAACTGTATGTTTTCTTGTCATGATCAATGCCATTATTTTTGCTTGCATCATCTTTCTAAATCAATACCATGTGGGTCATCACCCCTTTCCAAATCAATAACTAATCCATGTTGCACCTCATTCATTGCTCCAAACCCATAATATGACTTAATATACAAGGTTAGATTGATCTTATCACCACATTTAGTGCTTCAACACTTGTGATATTTAGGGTGTTACACAACTAAGATCTCACTAGCTACTCCTTAGTTGCATTTGCTAATAACAAAAGCTCACTTGGAGTATAGGCCTAACCTTGCTTGGATACCAAATGAAAGAGAAAAATATGCGAGAGAAATAACAAATCATAGAAACGTGTGCACATAAATCACACGTGATTTGTCCTGGAAAACTAGCTATTAGATTTATTATTCCATTGACCAAACCCAACCAAGTTGGCCATCCTTCACAGCTAACCTCTTGGCACATTAAAATTGAGTATCCTTAGTCCTTTTAAATGCTTCACTACATGTAATATATGGATCACCAATAACATGTTCTCAAAACCACGATTGTTGGCATAACAACCTTGACTCTTTCACAAAGTCAAGTTTAACCTAATAATATCTTATTAAAGTATGACTTGGCAGGTGCTTCCATGATGGAAATTTGGGGGCTACAATGGAAAATGCAAGTCAAGGAGGGTCATAACTCTTTGATCATGTGACATGTCTAGACATTACAAAGGCGGGCATCCTATATATGTGGTTGAAAGACACAAGAAGTCGACAACATCTATAAATCTTGTGAGTTTGTTTTAACATTTTGAATATATACTATGTAAAATATTTTGAAATGTCAAATTTTTAAGTAGATGCTCCACTCATCACTAAGGACAAACCAAGTTGAAATGAGAGAAAAGGATATGGGGTAAAGGATATAAAGAGTAAAAATTCAAAAATGAATGTCGAGGAATGAGAAGAAAAGTAAAAAAAGACATTATGAAATAATAAATGATTAACTAAAATTAAATTAAGCATATTAAAATCAATAACAATTACAAATAAAAAATTAGAGGATAGATGCCAACCTTTTATATATACATACATATAAGTATAAAAGAGAAGGGAGAAAACTAGTAAAACAAAATAAGTTAAGAATAATCAAGACAAAAAGAAGATAAACATATAAAAATGAAAATGATAGCAAACTAAAACATTGAAAAAAACAAAACAAAAAAGGAATAACAAAAAAAACCAAAAAAATAAACAAATAAACAAGAAAACAAAAACAAAAATAAACAAAAATTAATAATAATAATAATAATAATAATAATAATAATAATAATAATAATAATTTTGAATATCGCTCTACAACCCTAGTAGACCTGAGACTTTGTTGTGCCCTAAATTAAGCTGGGAACCTGATTTCCTGATTGTTCTAGCAGCTCAGCCAGCCTGTAGGTCACAAGACAGATCGAGATGACAAAGGAAGTCGGGGTGGGAGAGATCCCCTCCTACGAGATGCTGCGGCGGGCGATTCCCGCCATAATCCAAACACCCAGCCACAAGCCCAAGAAATGAATCACACAAATAGCCCTGTCCTCAGGGCACGTTGGCAGGCTCGTAGTAGGGGAAAATGCCTTCCATGTGCAACAAAGAAACTGAGATTCGTCATCCTGATGAACAAATTGGAAAGATATAGAAGCTTCATGAAGGACCACACGATGATCTGCAAGTTCATAGGAGTGTGGCCGACGAAGAAAGACCTCATCAAGTGGATACAATAGAAATGGAAACCCAAGAGCCATATTGAATTCAATTTTGGAGCCAGAGGCTTCTTTACGGTAATATTCTCAAACATGAAAGACAAAGAAATAGTATTTGAAAATGACACCTATTTCCATTATAATGTTGGTTTGTTCATGCGATATTGGGAGGAATGCTATGACCCTTACAAAGAGAAATTCCTAGCAGCCCTAATATGGGTAAGACTGTTTGTCCTCCCAATGGACTTCTAGGATCTAGAAATATTAGAGGGTATTGGGAATATGATAGGAAAATTTGTCAAAATAGTAGAAACCACAAAAAGAGTTCAATATACATCCTTTGCAGGAATCTGTGTATACATTAACATAGCAGAACCAATACCCAGATAAGTGGAGCTAGAATACCATGAGGATGTTTGGCAGCAGACCCTAGACTATGAGAATATTCTGTTCAGATGTTGAAGGTGCCATGAATATGACCATTTATTCAAGGAATGCCCACTGAACTAGGAAGATATGGAGAACAAGAGAAAGCAGCAAAAGATCCCATAGGATGGAAATGAAGGGTTCCAAGAAGTTAAAACCAAGAGGAGGCAACCAAAGGGACTCCATAACCCAGAAAAAGAAACCCAAGCCCAGTCGAGTAGTAAAAATAGATATGAAGTATTACAGGTGGAAGAAGAAGCGGAAAACGAGACCCAACCCATGGATTGTCAGGAAAAAGGAAAAGAGAGCAGCTCCAGTCAAGCAAAAACAACACCCAAGCAGAAATCCCAAAGAGACCTCACATACAAATATGAATAGGCAGGGATGGAAACCACTATAATGGAAATCGACCCAAGCAAGGGCGAGGAGCTTAGTATGGAAGAAGAAGTCCTTAAGAAATTTTTGAATGAATGGAGACACTTAGATGAAAGATTCATCCTGAAAGACCAAAAAAATTGTACAAAGAGACCTTTCAACAATATCAAGCTAAGCAGGGACAGGGATAGGTTGAGATTGCAGAACAACTGGGAATGAACCAAGAAAATACCCAGGAGTATCAAAACAAAGCAAAAGGGGGGAAGAAAAGAGGCTAGAGAAACCTATAGGAATCAATACAGATAATGGGAGAAATGTTGGTTAACACAGGCATGGTGGTACCGTTATCAGTGTATACCAACAACTAAATAAAGCTTCCGAATGATAGTAATATCCTGGAACATAAGAGGCCTAAACAATCAAGGAAAATACATATACTTAGTGGAGTGACTGAGAAAAGAAAAACCACAATTCATGCTTCTCCAAGAAACTAAGATCATAGGAGAAAAACTAGAAGAGGTCCTAGTCCTGGTCTGGGTGTGACGAAGGACTCTTCCAAGACCTTTTACTTTGGTGATGTGTTAAATTGCATTTTTAAAAGAACATAAATGAATATGTGTATGTTGTAAAGAAGAGGAACATGTCAACCATCAGTAACATAAAAACATAAGTCATTGATAACAGAGTTCGTCCAGGAGGGACTACATCTCCAGGCCCTGGTGTCAAGATGGTGTAGGCCACTACATTAAGTGTTATCAATAGTTATGATGTACATGGAGGTGATGTCGTTATCATACAAGGAAAATGCCCTCACGCAGGATCTAAATGCAAACATACATGATGACAACATGAGTATCCCATCAACATACAACAAAGGGATCTCAAAACACAACATGACGAATCATGACAATAAGTACATCACATAGATTATTCCATGTCACATCAAGTAGGAATCATGAGAACGAATAAGAAACAAAATCCCACATCAAGCATAAAACAGGGATCTGTGCAGCACAATGCATAGCAAA
Source organism: Pinus tabuliformis (assembly GCA_031772625.1). Taxonomy (NCBI): domain Eukaryota; kingdom Viridiplantae; phylum Streptophyta; class Pinopsida; order Pinales; family Pinaceae; genus Pinus; species Pinus tabuliformis. The sequence continues at coordinate 229,833,268 of CM062819.1, read as the reverse complement.
AGAAGTACATGAACACACTGCATATACCTCACATCTAAGGGCCATCCGAAGAAGCAGATGTCAAACTGCTAAATCTATTCGTGCCATCGATCTCATGGCATCGAATCAAATGAAAATGGTTGATCGCACATGAATGTTGACACCTGCACTCCACTTAAAAAAGTGTCTGAAAAATAGAATGAGAAAATGATGAATCTGAATGCACCATCAGATTTGTGGCGTCGAATAGTGCAAAATCGGCTATCAAATTTTTGAATTCTGAGAAAGTGGAAATCTGGGGCTCAAGGAATCTTTTAGATTCCCCCTAGATTCCTCAAAGATTCCCTCCTTCGGGTCTTCTGCAAATTGGTTGTTAAAATTACGAAACTGACTGTGCCATCAGGTTTGTGTCGCTAAGAGGTGTAAGATCAACATGAAGTTTGTCTAATTTGGACACTGCAAAAATTTCACCCTCCTGTAAAACTTGCTCAGTCATGGTTCCACCTGCACTAAAAATTAATAAAAAAAGATTCTGCCTCTTTTTCCATGCTTGCCCCTAGTTCCTCCATCTGCCCCGTGCACTGAAAAATGGGTTTATATATAATATTTCGGGTGGATAATCCAAAGGAGGACCATTGGGCTCTTTGGAAACTTTAGCAAATAGTTGTGGAGGGGTCGAGGGATCAAATCCTAACCCTCCCGCATTAACCCATATGATATATATTTTGTTTGCATTTAAGGTTTGGGGGCCCGCAATTTTGGGTGGTCGCACCTTAATTACTGTCGTGGTTACGTATACAAGGAAGGTGGAAAGGGTGGTGAGGTTGACAGCTTGCACCCCCACCTATTAACATAAAGCTTTGTTGGAGCAGCTTTGGGGGTGGCGGGGTTATGGCTGCCCACCCCTCATTAATGTTTTGGTTACAGAATGTTGAGGGAGGGTCGACGAGGGTCATGGCCCATTGGCCCATAATTAAATATATTTTTTGGTTTTTATGTATTGGGTATGGGGGGTGGAGGGGTTGGTGGCCTGCCACCCCAAAAATATATATTTTTTGTTTTATTAAAACAATATGACAATTTTGAAAAATCTAGGTTTTGACCAAAGGAGTCATTTTAATCAGGCCACAAAGTTTCTCAGAATTTGGCCTATGTTGGCCGGAATTTGGTGGCTGGATTTTTATCCAAATTGTGGCCTCCTTAAGCCTGCCCAGTCACCAAAGTCACCATGAACTTTGATTGCTCCTAAATTTCGCATATGGACTCAGTTTGACGAACTGTTCACACCACCACGATCAGGATGATGAGATCTACACTCTGATCGTAGTTTGAAATCATTCTAATCACTTTGATTTTCGAGCTTTCATAATCCCTCTTTGTGCTGTGTGCGTCTCTGGAGCCACCTGGATCAGGTCCTGACTAAGATGAAACCACATATGAGGGAATGGCAATAGATGCAAAAGGAAGTGTGAGAGGGATATCAATTTTGTGGAATCCAACAGAAGTAATTATAGATTATTGAATAGGCATGCAATGCATCCTCACAGGTTGGTTCTGCCTAATAGAAACTAAAGATTGGTTCTTGCTCTCAGCAATTTATGGCCTGCACATCCCAATTGAAAAGGAAAAATTCCTCTAAAAGGATAAAGACCCTAAACCAAATGCACGATGAAAAGCTATGGCTGATAGCAGGTGACTTCAACCTAATAACATCGCTAGAGGAGAAAAAAGGAGGAATTAGAAGGGAGGAGCCAAAAATGGAGAAATTCGGGGATATCCAAGAAGAGCTTCACCTGGTGGATATCCGAACAATTAATGGAAGATATACATGAAACAATAAATAGGGAGGAAATAATGAAATAGTGTCTTGCCTCAATAGATTTTTGGCAACAAAAAATCTCATCAGCAAAGATGTCTACTATGAGGCATCCATCCTACCTTGCTTGGGCTCAGATCACTGGCCAATTAGATTAGAAGTGGACATGAAACAAGAGAAAACAAAGAGACCCTTCAGGTTTGAAGCCTTTTGGTTAAGAGACCCGACCTTCACTGGAAAACTGAAGGAATGGGGGAAAGAGAGTGAGAAAGAAGGCAAAAGCCTAATGCATACTTTCCCTCCGACTCAAAGATCTTAAAGGTAAAATAAAAAATTGGAACAGGGAAGAGTTCGGTAACATACATCAGGATCAAAAATTGATTCAGGCTAAGATGAGGAAAGTGAAACACTAGATAATTAATGAGGGTAGGTTTGAATCCCTAGTAGAGGTAGAAGGACAACTGATAAATAAATTAGAGGAAAGGAGGCAACAAGAAGAGATAATGTGGAAACAAAAATCAAGAATCCAGTGATTAAAGGAGGGGGAAAGGGACTCTAGGTTTTTTTACAAAGCAATGATTCAATACAGGAAACATAAAAGGATCTTCTCCCTAGTGGATCAGGAAGGAAATTGCCTTAATCAAAAGGAAGATATGGAGAACTTGCTAGTTCACCATTTCCAAAGCTTGCTGACTAAACCCAACATAGATAGGATGGAGAATATATACAGACTAACTTGGAATATCCCCCACTTAGTGAGCAGGGATCAAAACCTAGCCCTTCTAATGGAAATCTCCAAGTCCAAGGTGGAAGAAGTAATCAAAGGCTTGGCAAAAAACAAAGCACCAGGCCCAGATGGGTTCACAACCGAGTTCTTTCAGGCTATGTGTCCGTTCATGGGAGATGATATTGTGGAAACCATGGAGGAGTTCCAACACAATAAAAGAATGCATCCGGCCCTGAATTCCACCTTTCTTGCCCTCATTCCCAAAACCGACCACTCGGAATAACTACTAGGTTTCAGAACAATAGTGCTCTGCAACGTAATTTACAAAATCTTGGCCATAATCATGGTGAATCGCCTCAAAGTTATCCTACTTGGCTTAGTCTCTCAAGAACAGACAGGCTTTATCAAAGGGAGACAAATAGTAGATGGAATTTTTATGGCTCAAGAGGAAATAAAGTCCCTTAAGAGCCATAAAACTAAAGGGATGTTGGTAAAATTAGACTTATCTAAGGCCTATGAACGTATGAGCTGGAAGTACTTACAGGGAATACTAAAGGCATTTGGCTTCAATTCAAGATGGATAAGTTAGATAACGTCAATGATATCGACCTTGGTATTTTCAGTCCTACTCAACGAGATGCCCAATGAGGTGTTCAATGCAACCAGAGGGCTTAGACAAGGCAATCCAATGTCCCTGTTCCTGTTTATATTGGCTGCTAAAGGACTAGGAAGGTATGTAAAAGAGAAATTGAAAAGGGATCAATTTACAAGTCTTAGAATGTGGGGAAATGATTTTTTGTTAACACATCAACAATTTGTTGATGACATAAGGTTGTTTGGGCAAGCAACCCAAGGAAGCCAGAGGTCTGATGGAAATCCTTAACAACTTCACGAGCGCCTCTACAATGGAGATCAATAAGGATAGTTAGATATATTTTTCTTTAATACTACAACCCCATCTCAAGCCTTCCTAGAAAGAATAATGGGATTTCACATTGACAATATCCCTTCGAAATATTTAGGAATTCCGCTAAGTGACCACCAAACCAGAGTGGCGAATTGGAAGAATTTGTTGGCGAAAATCCAAGGGAGAATGCAGAAATGGACCTTCAAATCACCGAATATGCCAAGCCGCGTTATACTATTGAAAGCTGTGCTTCAACCAATTCTGATCTACCAATTATCTAGTCAAGTGGCCCCCAAAATAATGTGTCGAGGGATGATTAAAATAATAAAAAAAAAATTGTGGCAAGGGCCCAAAACATAAAAATAAAAAATAAAAAAAATGGGCCCTGTTATCATGGAACTGGCTTAGCAAGCCATTAAAAGAAGGAGGGTTAGGACCTAGAGACTCGTACATTCTCAACTAGGTCATGGGGGCAAAGCTATGGTGGCGATGGATTCAGGTAGGAGTAGACCTATGGAAGGAAATACGAGGGAGGTAATATGGAATGCCAAGTTCGATCGAAGGAAGGCTAAGAGTCCAAGAAACCATCAAGGGATCAGCCATATGGAATTTAGCATCAAAAAATAGAGAACTGATAAGAACCCACAACTTCTAGGAAATAAGGGAAGGAGATAAAGCAAAATTTTGGAATGAGGCGTGGAAAAAGAGAGAAAAACTTTACAATATACCTAATCTAGGGGTAATATGTAAATTCACCAATAACCCTGCAAATCAGACAATGAAAACGTTTTGGAGCCTGGACACAGGAGAACATTGGAGAAAATGGAAACGGGAACAATATTGGTCGGGTGCACTTGAATCCACCCAATGGGAAACATATGAGAAAGAGATGGAAACCTGAAAAATTTCAATCTCGGAAGGGCCGGATATAATAAGGTGGGGGTATAAAATCAAAGGGATGTTCACTATTAAAGAAGGCTACTATCTACAAGTAGTGCACTGCATGCAACAGGGGCCACCTATATGGGACAAAATATGGCAAGATAAATCATGGCCGAAAATAGCTTTCTTCCTATGGATAATTTGGCATGGGAGAGCACTCACTTGGGATCAACTCCAGATAAAAGGTGTACAGGGACCATCAGCTTGTAGCACCTGTAAATGACACTCATAATCAATGGAACATCTAACAAATTCTTGCAGCTACAGCGAAACCCTTTTGCAAAACCATGAAAAACTCTTTAGCGTTAGTGACAAGGATCAAATAAGCATGAAAGAAACAATGGACAAATGGAGAAGAAAGCCTTACCAGAACCCCATCCTGAATCACGCTTGGTAGATATCATTAGGATTCTTACTCTGGGCAGTCTGGAAAGAAAGAAACAAAAGAATCTTCAAAGGGGAAAAGATAACAACAATAGAATTATGGAGAATGATAGTCCAAAACATAGGAAAAATGATATTAGCCGAGAATTGGTACAAAGAAGACTGGGAAACCAATCCCCCGGAAGGAAGAATAATGGAAGGACTAAGCCTAAAACCCAGCATGTTGAATCCTTACTCATGGAAACAAAATTCCCCTCACTGCGAGTCTACGATCATTTTCATGTGGCCTCAGAAAGACTTCATTAAACTTAACTTTAACAAAGCCATGAAAGGGAAACCGGGGACGACGAGATTTGGAGGAGTGTTCAGAGATGACAAAGGCAATACTCTCCATCTATTCGCTATGGATTGTGGCACTGCAAGCAACAATGAAGCGGAGCTGCGTGCACTGAAGTGGGGGTTGGAAATCACAAAGAGGGAAAGTTTCCAAAGACTCGAGGTGGAGCTAGACTCAAAGCTGGCAATAGAAATGGTGAAAAAACTTCAGCAAGGAACCACATGGGAGAAGGTCAGCCAAAGTTGGAAGACAACACAACTATTCCAAGAAATAGGAAATCTAATTTGAAGGATAGACTACATTGTTCTGACGCATGTCCACAGATCAGGTAACGTGGCAGCAGATAACCTTGCCAACTGGGGGTGCGAGCAGGCAGGTGAAACCTTGATATAAGGGGAGAGGAGTTAAGCCAAATGGAAGGGATGAGAAGTTTAGAGGAAATCCTAAAAACTGACAAGGAGAAGGGAGAAGACCCCCGATTGAGGTGCCGTAGGTACGAAGTGGTGATGAAAGGCGAGGTGGACCGTAGGGCATGGGGGGTCGAGGTGAGAGCAAACACCCAACTAGCTTGAAGGGTAGAGATGGAAGTGGACATTGTGAGGCTATGAGCACAGGTGGTTCAGAAGGCAGTATAGGGCAGTGGGGCAGCAGGTAGTACAGGGCTAAGGTAGAGGTGGATGAGGGTGGAGGTGAGAGACAGCGACCCGGTGTCAAGTGTGGGAACCGGTAGGCAAGAGTAGCTAGCAAGTGGCAAGGTGGATGGAGTAAGCTCACGACAGGAGCAGCTGGCAGTAAGAGTGAAGTTATGAAGGGAAATTATGGCAGTGTCAAGGAAACCCCATCCCAAGTAAATCGAACGAGGTAATGGGTGATGGAAGGAGGACGAAGGCACTTGGAGAGTCCTTTAGATGGTAGGTGGGGTAGTTGTACAGAGAAACAAATAGGCAAGACAGTTAGGAGAGGAGGCATTTGCATGCAGAGTGTGAAGGAAGGACTTGCTGCAGAAGGTGGTGGAAGTGGGCTGGAGGACATCAAGCTGCAACTGGGTTTCATCGGCAAGATTTGGTATGTTATCTCGGCTCCCATTCTAGACTGCCTGGAAAATATGATTTTTACAAAGGATTACTAGTTAACGGCTATGGTAACTCAGGATGCAGCAAGAGTAGAGACCTGTTTCTTCTGGGGCTCTAGCCCGTTAACCTGGAGTGATTTTGCCTGGAATGCCATTGGGGAGAGGGGGTTCAGGAACTCTGTCATGGGTCTTTGGGTAGATAGGTCTCGAGGGACGGTGGCCCACTGGGACGTCCTTTGGGGTTTTCACAATGGAGGTAGAATGAAACCTGTCACACCGGTATGGTGGAGTCTATGGCCTAGGAAGGAAGGAGTTATAGTCATGGGTGGGGGGTCAGCCACCTTCTTTGACCCTGCATATTGTAAAATTCAAGCCGAGCCCAGACTTGGTTGAAGGATGCGGGTTCGAAGGTAGTATAAAGGGTAGCAACTAGGATAGGGAAACAACAATGAGAAAATCTCGGTCTTGCCCCTCTAATGGGACCCAGAATAGGGATGCCTACACAATTGTTCATACTGAGAAGCAATATCCCGTCCATTGGGGTGGGGATAAGCAGGGGGAAGAAACTTTAGTAGGGAGGAAAAACAGAGAGACCCCGTGGGCATTGGGAAACCACTGTAACAAAGTGGAGGAAAGAAGCCACAATCTCCCTGAGGAGGAAGGGGGGAATTTGGGTGTTAAAGAGGGCTACTACAATTCTCCAAGCCGAGAGCGATGGGAAAATCTTGGGTCGGAGAAGCCTATGTTTACCTTGTTCAAAATAATTCTAACTTATAAGGAATTTTCATTGGTTTATGTTTTAGGTAATATAACTACCAGAGTGTAGCAAATCCCAGAGTTTAGAAACTCATATAATGCTCCAGCCCAGGAACAGGTGAGCCACCCGAGAAAAGAAGTATTAAGATGGAAGGAGAATGGGATGACAAAGGAATGAAAATAAGCGGTAAAGAGAGGAAATAGAGGAATGGGCAAGGCAGGAAAAAAGACAAAAGGGTTGGAAGCAACCTCCAGTAGAGGACCAAGTAAAAGAGGAAGGAATATTGGGAAAGAGAATATTCAGAACCTTATAAATGCATACGTGCTTGGCACAACGTCGGAGGTGTTGGGCACGAGATCCCCCAAGGGTAGTTTTGGGGATTAAATCCCATATTTTGGTTCGAATTGTGTAATCCTAATGTAAAGACTCCACATTTTGTGGTCACAGGGCCCATAGTGTTAAAGAGTCAAAGGGTTGTCTGCCCTTATTTTGATGATGTAATGTGGGTTGTAAAAGATCTACCCATGGTCCATTATAGAGCGAAGCTCTAAGTAAGTTAAGAAAATAAATCAAGAGATAAGGAAGAATGATATGATGTATGAGAGATAGCTCTGAGTAGAAGTTTAAGTCTGGGTCGTAGCGTAGGTAGATGCTCTATAGCTGAGTGTGCAGACTCCTAGAATTCCGCAGCTGAGTACGTGGACCCCTGCAGCTGAGTGCGCCGGGTGAGTCAAGTCTGTAATCACCTGGAAGTATCAATAAAGAGAAGTATTCTATAATTTCTGTGTCTTTATTTCCTATTTATGCATTTGTTATATTGGGTATGAATTTCACTTCTAATGCTTATATGATGCGCGAACGTGTATAACTGTATTGGTTAAGTGAACGCAAGTAAGAACATCTGTTTATGTGAAGCTAACTAAGATCTGTTAATAAGATAGGTAATATACTTAGCGTAGTTTGGGAAATATCATAGTTCGCTTCCCTAGTAGCGTGAAAGCATATCAACCATTGGTTAGGGCTGTGCGGAAGACGATTGCGACATTTCGTGAAGGTACTAAAGGGTAGAACAGAGGGATAATCCACCTGCACAAAGGCAGGTATAGTTGGAATAAACCGACATCACATCCATCTCAAGGGTGCAGAGACTTGGTTCTAGCATCCCCTATACTGCTTCGGGTGAGACTTCAGTCCACGCTCTACAGGATGAAGCCGAAAGGGCTAGTAGTGTAGGGATTTGTTTGGCTAACTAACGCTGAACCCGGGTCAGACCCCCATAAGCCAACAAATGGTTCTGTTGTAGGGACCAAAATCTGCATGAGAGATGTGTGATGTTGTATCACTGGAATCCAACTAAGAAATAAATTGAAGGCTAGTTGGAGAGAACAATTCACGAGTTCATGGCACAGGAGAACATAAACCCGCGACTGTCAAAAGAACAGTGGCTAGACAACTACCTGTATACGTAGATCCATGAAATCTTTTTCGCCTCTTTCCCTACTGAGCTATACGAGTGGATCGTGAAGCTAGTAGATAGCCAAGGAAGGTGGAAACTTGACGGTCCTATTGTGTGGACCCCAGAGCTAGTGCGAAGGTTGGAAGCATCGAAGGATAAGATTGCACGCGTCATCAATCATTGATTCGATCGCATTATAGGAGGATTTGTTACTGAGTTTATGGTCGACACCTCAGTTAGCTATAGTGAGGTAGAGTGACGTTTTTTCGAAGGACCGAGAGGTAAGTATGAAAAATCTCTGAATACTTGGATTAAAATGCTATTGTGTGAAAAATGGGTTATGCAGCTACCTTGATGTTTGGGACCATGCGAAGCGAAAAAAGTTACATGAACGAAGGAAATAAGGGTCTAGAGTATAGCCCCCTGATTTCACCACCACGAAGGGACGAAGAAGGGTTAGCGAAGGTATCTCCGCGAAGCGCTATTCAATTGATAAGACAGGGATTTCCATGAATACCACCTCCACCCACACCACCTCCATCTTCACCACCATCACCTCCAACATCACCCACACCACCACCGCGATTCAATATGGAAAACACAGTGAAGTTTCCTATGTTCAATGGTTTGGGAAATGAGGACCCAGACCAATTTTGGTTCATTGTGAGGGTTGTATGGGAAGTGCAAGGTGTCATAGATGATAACATAAAGAAGAAAACACTGGTTAGTGCTCTAAATATGAAGCACAGTCGATTGTGGGATTCAAAGAGATCACAATGATACTAGGCGAGACGCCTTGGGAACTAGATCAGAGGCTGAAATGTATGATCCATGAAGCCAACATGAATTTGACAAATGGACAGCATCGCGAGTGGTTTGTAGCTTTGCTATTACCACATTTATGGAGTGCACTATCACAGCAGAAGACAACAAATCAGGTAGAGGCCCTGGATATTGCCATGAGACTACATGAGACTCTAATGCAAGATCCTAATCTAGGAGTTTAGCAGATCCACGTGTAGCTAAAGAATCTATGCCTTGAGATGCAAAGTTTGAAGCAGGATAGGATAGTTTTGCCAAAGGTACGTGAAGAATTATGGTGCATGAAATGCAAGAGTTAAGTTCATGATAAAAACCACTGCCTGGTCTTTACAAATTACCTTCTAGGAGGAGGAACAATGCCTTTAAGCCCGAAAGCTCAAGTAGGACCTAGCGCGGTGCCTACTTTGTGGTGCGCTATCTGTCAAATAGCCGGAAAACATGCCATGGATAACTGCCATATGTTATAGAAGTATACGCAAACTCCGCAACAGTTGTTCTGCAACTTTTGCAGATTGGTGGGACATGAAAGGCGTACTTACAGGAGCTATGAATTGATGATGGATAGAACTCCCACCAGAAGGGTTTAAGCTGAAACACGACCCCTTGACCAGAATGCAGGGACGACACAAATAGAATTTTAGGGGCGCAGATGAGGCCGAGGTGGAGGAGGACCTGGTAGAGGTCACATACAGCTGATTTGCTACAATTGTAGAGGGCCAGGACACTATGATCATGATTGCACTAATCCAACGCACCCATCATGCGAGTATTGCACGATGTTTGATAATGAAACAGAAGATTGTCCTACGCTGATATCCAGGATATGTGACAAAGGAGCGCTACTGCCTCCCTCGACTCAAAACCTCCAGATGATAAGGTCTGAGCCACGCGAGGAAGATCCGAACATAAATATAGTGCTCCGAAGTGGAATCGTGATGGGAGATGACAAGGGAAAACAACAGGAAGATAGTACATGGGTTCGCAAAGCTCCAGTGAAAGAGGTTGAGTTTGATTTGGAGCACGCTAGGGAAACCTTCATGGAAGATAAGAAGAGCTTTGCTGAGGCCTCCGCTTCAGGAAACAAAAATAAACTGGATCCAGAGATGGACCCCTCTATACTGACAACTTTCCTCGAAACATGTATGAAGTTACTGCGCAACAGTAAGGCTGTAAAATGGTTACAGGAGCTTATCAATAGATGTGCTGGGACCACGCCAGGTGAACCGCACGTAGTCCGCAAGATCAGAAAGCATAAGAAAAGGATGGGACGTGAAATGAGACTCACTGTGCAGATCGAAGAATATGAGATGGATCAAGTCACTCTAGATTTGGGATCATCTGTGAATGTTTTACCGAAACAAACATGGGAGAGAATGGGGAGAATTGCGCTGCAATGGTATCCAATTACTCTAAGGATGGAAAATCAACAGAAAACACTAACCATGGGGTAGCTACAGGGAATAACCATGGATATTGAGGGAGCGAGTGCACTGGCAGATTTGGAATTTAATGGGCTACTAACATGAATGGGGTAATCAATCTGGTGAAGTGAAAGATTATTTTTGAAAAGAATTCACTATGCGTAATAATACCTGTGGACCCTGTTGAAGGATCACGCTATATGGAGCCGGTCTGTGACTATGAGAGTGATGATGATTTGGACTGCATCTATAAGATAACAACGCGAGACCAAGACTGGGTGAATCCCACCGCGGATGGGCGGATTACATGGGAGCACGATATTTCCTGCACTTAGGACTCCGACGAAGAAATAGAACGCTGGCAGAATCGGTTACATGAAGTAACTACATTGAATTGCAACATGATGACTAGGTAGCTGCATTGTGTGTTGTCAGAGGAAAGAAATCTGCCTACTTATGATGGACTGAATGAGGTGGATACCTTTTTGGATGCATTTGAGAGGGAGATGCCAGAGATGTAATGATTCCAGGCCTTGGACTGGGCACTGCACACTATGCCCGCAATATGTTCGAGTATGCATAAGGGAAGTTTTGATGATTGGCGCGAATGTAGAAAAATGATGTGAACAAAATTTGGGAAGCCTTAGATGCGATTGCGAGACAAGTATGATGGGAAGAATGAGCTGCGCATGCATCTAGCCAAGTGGACACAGGCTTATGGAGAAAAGCCACAACCTGAGTGGGTTCACCTATTCTGTCATACCCTGGATGTTATCCCAATGAATTGGTATGTAGAAACAGAGCTTCGCCATGGGATGGGTGAATGGGATATCCTGCGAGAAGTATTCATGATGACATTTAGTTTTGAGGACGGGTTTGACGATATTGAGGAAGCACTACAAGAGGTGAAAGCAACCATCTTTAGGAGACCATAGGATCCTTTAGACCTGACATAGCCTGAATGGGCTACTCAGCTGAGTTGCGCACTGGAATGTTATAATGTAACTTTCGAAGAAGAGGACGAGGATCCATGAAAGATTAACATTCCAGAGATAGAAGGCCACCGCGAGGTTCAGGGATCACAGATTGAGAACCCTGACATAACTGTGCTAGTGAAAACTACACAGGTGAACATTGGTACAGAGGCAGAACCCAAGTTCGCGAAGATCGGAGACTACTAGGACGATGTGATGGTAGATAAGGTCACAGAATTACTACGTGAATATCAAGACTTATTCCCTACCAATTTTACGGATTTGAAAGGAATAATTGGAGATTTAGGAGTGATGAAGATCACGTTAAAACCCAACGTGAAGCTAGTTAAGTAGAGGCTTTACCGCCTAAATCCCAAATACAAGGAGAAGGTCTGCGTAGAGCTAGACAAAATGCTAGCAGCAGACATCATTGGGCCTGTGGAAGAGTTTGATTGGGTAAGCCCAGTGGTGGTGCAAGAGAAGAAGAAAAAGGATGAGATAAGGATATGCGTGGATATTAGAAAGTTTAATGACACCTGTGTGCATGATCCTTTCCCAACTCCATTCACAGATGAAGTGTTGGACATTGTAGGTGGCCAGGAAGCATACTCCTTCACCGATGGGTTCTCCTTGTACCACCAAAACAAAATCACGTCGGAGGATAGGAGAAATACAACCTTTGCGACTGAGTGGGGTTGCTTTCAATATATTGTAATGCTGTTTGGGTTGAAGAATGCTCCTGCTACCTTTTCGCGCGTGATTGTTGCGACATTCAAGGAATTTATTCATAAGTTCGTGGACGTCTATTTTGATGACGAGACTGTATTTGGACTTGTTAAGTGCCATGTAGCGAGCTTGCGCCTGACATTGGATACCTATCGAAGATACCAAATCGCACTCAACCTTAAGAAATATATATTTTGCATTCCTTGTGGGAACCTATTGGGACATGTGGTTTGCAGACAAGCACTAATGGTAGACCCTATGAAGATCACGGTGATTCTGAACTTGGAAGCACTGCAGAGTGTGAAACAACTGCGTTCTACTTTGGGCATACGGGATATTACAGGAAGTTTATCAAAGGCTATGCCCAGATCATTGCACCAATGGAAAAATTGTTGAATAAGGATGTCTCATTCTGCAGGAATGATTACTGTAAGAAAAGCCTAGATATATTGAAAGAAAAGATGGTTACTGCACCGATCCTAGTCTTCCCGGATTGGAAGAAAGAATTTCATGTACATGTTGACGCGTCATGTATAGCGCTGGGAGCAGTACTCACACAGGATGGTGGAGAAGGCTTGGACCACCCTATCATGTTCGCAAGCCGCAGATTATCCAAAGCAGAAAAGAACTATTCCACCATTGAACGCGAGTGCCTAGCTATGGTGTATGCGCTCCAAAAGTATTGGAACTACTTGCTAGGAGGCCACTTTAAGATGTATACTGATCACTCCATGCTAAAGTACCTGGTCCATAAGCCTATGTTGGGGGGCGCATCTGTAGATGGCTATTATTATTCCAGGAATACAATTTTGAAGTTTTTGTGAAGCCTGGACGATTGAACGCGGGGCTAGACCACCTGTCACTCATCGAGATAGGAGAGGAACCCACTAATTTGGAGGAAGGATTACCTCACGCACAACTTTTTGCTATGCGCATCATGGATGGAAATTTTGAAGATATATTACACTTCCTAACAACTGGAACTGCGCCAGAAGGATACTTTGTCTAGCAAAAGAAGGAATTAGTGGTACGCGTGGCATATTTCTTTGTCATTGTTGGGCATCTATACAAGATGGGGAATGATGACGTTAGAAAAATATTATATATGACAGAGAAATGCAAGACATATAATATGCGGAAAAACATAAACACATAAAACCAGAGAGACACAGTTATACGTGGTTCACCTAGTTTGGGCTACGTCCACCCTGAACAGCCAGTCCTTCCTTCTATTATCCAACAAAATGAAGAGACACAAACTACAATAGATCTGCTGTAATATCCTTTGTTTTCTCTCACAATCTCACCTCTCTGTTTCTCGTTCAGAGAATACACATCTATTACACAGCCTCAATACAATACCGTCATACAAAGAGAGGGGTTTCATTTTAGGGAAAAAAACCCTAAACTAAACATAAGTTCTACTATCAGATCATCCGCCTAATGAACAACCCAGATTGAATAGAAATTACTATACTTTTACAAGGCATTTTTACATCTGTTTTTAGCTTCGGGGGTGTTGCCCTCGAAACCTCCACCGGGGGACCACTGGCCCCCGGACACCCCAGCCGGGGGGGATCGACCCCCCCGAACCCCTGCGGGGGGGAAAATCCCCTCCGTACCCGCCCACGTGGAGGGGTGTATAATCTTCCTGGGGTATACATCCGGCTGAAACAAAGACCTCTAAATAATCATGCTCCACACCCAACAATCTCCCACTTGGAGAATGATTGTAGCAACTCCACCGCTGCTTCATTTGCTGGAAAATGACTCCTCTTTGGACTTGGCTACTTCTCATCTTCATCGTCATCCTTGAAGACCAATTGAAACTGAGCATATTCTCAGTTTCTCCCTGATTACAACTTTTGTTAGCATATCTGCAGGATTCTGGCTAGTGTGTATCTTTTCCAGCTTCAACTCTCCATCTTCCAACACTGATCGTATGAAATGGTACTTGAGCTGTATGTGTTTAGTCCTGGAATGAAATGCTGAGTTCTTTGCAAGATGAATGGCACTTTGGCTATCATTGTATAACGTGCCCATATCATGCTTCTTACCCAATTCACTCATAAACATTTGTAACCAAATCATTTCTTTACTAGCCTCTGTAGCAGCAACATACTCTGCTTCTGTTGTTGAAAGTGAGACAACACTTTGGATTTTTGAAACCCAACTAACAGTTGTTCCACCTACAGTAAATACATATCTTGTAGTGCTCCTCCTGTTATCTCTGTCACCTGCCATATCTGCATCAACATATCCCTGTAGAGAAATGTTTGAACCATCAAAGCATAATGCTTGATTTGTGGTACCTTTCAAATATATGAGAATCCATTTCACTACCATCCAATGTTCCTTTCCTGGATTGTTCATGTACCTGCTTACAAATCCCACTGCATGTGCAATATCAGGCCTTGTGCAGACCATTGCATACATTAAGCTTCCAACTGCTGATGCATATGGAACTTTAGACATATAATCCATGTCTTCTTGGGTCTTTGGGCACATTTCCTTACTAAGTTTGAAATGACTAGCAAAAGGTGTTCTAACTGATTTTGCATTGTGCATATTAAATCTTTTCAACACCTTTTGTATGTACTCATTCTGAGACAATGTTAATTTGTGATTTTTCCTGTCTCTAGTTAATCTCATACCAAGGATTTGTTTTGTAGCTCCCAAATCCTTCATTGCAAATGAATTTGTCAATTTTCTTTTGAGCACATTTATTTCTTGCATGTTAGACCCTGCAACAAGCATGTCATCTACATACAATAACAACATAATATAGCTGCCATCATTTTGATTTTTCAGATAAACACAATGATCAGAGTGACATCTAGTATAACCTTGTTCAGACATAAACTTGTCAAATTTTAGATACCACTGCCTTGGAGCCTGTTTTAAGCCATACAAGCTCTTCTTCAACCTACACACTAGTTTCTCCTTCCCTTTTACCTCATATCCTTGTGGCTGCTGCATATATATCTCTTCCTTCAAATCCCCATGGAGAAAGGTTGTCTTTACATCTAACTGCTCAAGATGCAAATCTTCAACTGCTACTAGACTTAAAATAGTTCCGATTGAAGTCATTTTAACAATAGGAGAAAATATTTCATCAAAATCAATCCCTTTCTTCTGTGCAAACCCCTTCACCACAAGTCTAGCATTGTACCTCTGTTTTCCTCCATCTTCTTCCATCAGCCTGTAAACCCATTTATTTTGCAATGTAGTTTTACCTACAGGAAACCTGAGTAAGTCCCAAGTCTGGTTATGCATTAAGGAGTCCATCTCTTCTTCCATGGCTAGCTCCCACTTCTTCCTTCTTTCAACCTACAATGCTTCTTCATAACATTCGGGTTCACCAAAATCAGTCAACAATAAATATTATAATGAAGGGGAGTATCGTTCAAGGGGTATACTTATCTTGGTAGAAGTTCTAACAACACTTTCAGGTGTTTGGGGTGCCTGTTGCTATTGTGTTGGTTACTGTTGTTGTGGTTTCTATTGTTGTGATTGTTGATTATTTTTATTTTCAGGCACCTTTACTTTTTCAGTGATCCCATCAATAACTGTGTATTCCTTGTTTTCTTTTTCCTGTTTCTTTTCCTGCAATTGATTCTTATACAAGACCTTTTCATTGAATATTACATCTTTGCTCCTAGTTATTTTGTGATTTTCATAATCATATAAGCGATAACCAAAATCATTAATACCATATCCAATAAAGGTACATTTCTTTGATTTTGCCTCAAGCTTTGTTCTATTTTATTTATTAATATGGACAAAGGCCTCGCAACCAAAAGGCTTTAAAAAAGAGTAGTTTACCTTTTTACCTATCCATGCTTCCTCTGGAACACGACCATCCAAGGAACTTAAAGACCCTCTATTTATTAGATAAAGAACAATATCTACAGCATCTAGCCAAAATTGTAAAGGCAATCTTGCATGCAATCTCATGCACCTTGCATGCTCCATGATTGTTCTATTCATACTTTCTGACACCATTTTTTTGTGGTGTTCTTGGAACTGTCTTCTCTTTGCGAATTCCATGCTCTGAACAGTACCTATCAAACTCTTTGCTACAATATTCACCTCCATTGTTTGATTTGAGACACTTCAATTTCTTTGTTGTCTCAATCTCAACCAAAGCTTTCCATTTCTTGAAAGTATCAAATACATCAGATTTATTCTTAATACAATAAATCCAAGATTTTATAGTTGCATCATCAATAAAAGTAACATAATAATGAGAGCCACCGAGAGATGATACCTGAGCAGGTCCCCATACATCTGTATGCACAAGCTCTAATTTTTCACTCTTCTTTTCTTTCCCAACTCTAAGAAATCTGACTCTTTTATGTTTTCCATAAATGCAATTCTCACAGAAATCCAAATCAACATTCTTCAAACCCGACAACAAATTCCTTGAGTGAAGAATCTTCATCCCCTTCTCACTCATGTGTCCGAGCCTATGATGCCATAATGCTGCATCTGCTCCTTTGGAAGTTAAAGCATTAACAGAGTTTGAAATACCATTGCATAAATACAATGTACCAACCTTTTCACCTTTTGCTATTACTAGGGCTCCTTTGGTGACCTTCCAAGCTTTATCTGTGAAAGTTGTCACACAACCTTCACCGCCTAACTGCCATGTTGAAATCAGATTTTTCTTCATATATAGAACATGCCTTACCTCCTTTAGTAGCCATTGGTTTCCATTCTGCTGTTTTACAATAACCTTACCCATTCCAACAATTTTACAGGGTTTATCATCACCCAAACGGACTTGTCCAAAATCTCCTTGAACATAGTCATGAAAATATTTCTTATCAGGTGTGGCGTGGAATGAGGCCCCTGAATCTACCACCCAGGAATCAGTAATATTTTCGAAAGAAAGAATCAAAGCATCTTGTAACACCTCACCTGTCACATTTGCTTCATGATCGTTTTCTTGCTATGCATCTCCTTCTTTTCCCTTTCGAGATCTACATTCTTTCTTTAGGTGTCCTTTCTTTCCACATTTCCAGTACGCTATCCCCGATCTGGACTTGGATCTTCCTTTCCTTGATTTACTGTGATATCTTGAGCTCTTTCCTCTTTCCATTTTTCTTCCCCTAGACTCTATACTCAAAGCATTACCCGATGTCTCACTGGAGCTGTTCTGTCGCATTTCCTCGCTAAGGATAGCACTGACAACAACATCAAACTTTAAAGTACTAGATCTAGAAACAGAGTTACTAATGGCCATTACTAAACCATTCCAACTTTCTGGCAATGAGCACAAAAATAATAGAGCTCTAACTTCATCATCAAAGTTTACCCCTACAGAACTTAACTGACTTGTAACAGTATTAAAATCATTTAAATGGTCTGCAACAGATCCACCTTTCAACATCTTCATATTAAATAACCGTTTCATAAGAAATACCTTGTTTGAGGCCGAGGGTTTTTCATATAGTTTCAACAATGCCTTAATCAAACCCTCTATTGTTGTTTCCTTCGAAATGTTGAAGGTGATCGATGCTGCAAAGCACAACCGTACTGTTCCGAGTGCCTTTCTATCGAGAAGGTTCCATTCTTCATCTATCATACCCGTCGGCATCTTTGTTTTTCCACCCAATGGTAGGTACAGATCTTCCTGATACAGATAATCTTCCATCTACATCTTCCACAACGAGAAGTTTTGGCCATTAAATTTCTCAACCCTAAACTTACCATCTTCTGCCATTTCTCCCACTCGAATGAGGAACCCTTCTTTCCTACGAGTTTACCAGCAAAATAGACCTTCAACATTGACACTAGTTGTTAGAAATTTTTTATATATGACAGAGAAATGCAAGACATATAATATGCGGAAAAACACAAACACATAAAACCAGAGAGACATAGATATACGTGGTTCACCTAGTTTGGGTTACATCCACCCCAAACAGCCAATCCTTCCTTCTATTATCCAGGAAAATGAAGAGACACAACCTACAACAGATCCGCTGTAATATCCTTTGTTTTCTCTCACAATCTCACCTCTCTATTTCTCGCTCGGAGAATACACATCTATTACATAGCCTCAATATAATACCCTCATACACAGAGAGGGGTTGCCTTCTAGGGAAAAAAACCCTAAATTAAACATAATTTCTACCGTCAGATCATCCACATAATGGATGGCCCAGATTGACTAGAAATTACTATACTTTTACAAGGCAATTTTACATCTGTTTTTAACTTCGGGGGTTTACAATATTCTTGGGGTATACATCCAACTGAAACAAATACCTCTAAATAATCATGCTCCACACCCAACAGATGAAATAATATGAAGGTATGTCCTTGATTTTGAATGAAGCAGCATCCTCGTGGACGCTCATGGGGGCACTGCGGGAGGACATTATGTAGGCAGAGCAACCGTGCAAAATATTCTACATGCAGGGTTGTGGTGGCCAACCCTTCATCAAGATTCAAAAGCATATTGCAAGGCGTGCGACACATGCCAAAGAACAGGTAGGCCATCATGGAGCGATGAAATGCCTTTGAATCCAAAAATGAGGTTGCAACCTTTTGAAAAGTGGGCAATATATTTTGTAGGACCTATCTAGCCTCAAGGAAAGATAGGCACGAGGTACATTATCACTGCGACAAAGTACTTGACTTGTTGGGAAGAATCACAGCCAACAAAGGATTGGACAGGCACAACTGCCATGAAGTTTCTATTTGAACATGTACTGACGCAATTTGGATGCCCAAAGATTTTGATGAGTGATCGGGGTATGTAATTTCTAAACAAAATGATCAGCACACAGTCGGAAGAATTTTAGGTGTATCATCAAAAGAGCATATCATAAAAAGAGCACACCTTATCACCCACAAGCTAATGGGATGGTGGAGGCATTAAAAAAAGTTCTTGAAAACGCGCTGACCAAGGTATGCAATTCTCAGCGAAGTGATTGGGACCTACGCATACTTGCAATATTATGGGCTTATCGGACAACATGCAAGAAGCTAACAAGATAGACACCCTTTAGGCTGGTATACAGGGTTGAAGTTGTGATGCCTATGGAATACATCGTGCCTAGTCTACGCATAGCAACACTCATAGGCATGATGGATTGCGAAGCCCTGGAAGAGAGGCTCACGTAACTGGATGAGCTCGAAGAAGAATGATTTTTGGCTGGATTTCACCAGCAAGTCCAAAAGCAATGTGAAAAGGTGTGGCGTAATCAACATATTAAGTTGTGCACCTTTAAGGTGAATGACTTGGTGCCGTTGTATGACAACAAGTTTGATAAATTTCCAGGGAAGCTCAGAATGCATTGGCTAGGGCCATATGTTATTATGGAGATTACCAACAGTGGCGCAGTCTAGCTGGTTAAGTTGAATGGAGATCCCTTCCTAGAAAGTGAATGGCAGTTATTTGAAGCCATACACAGGTGGCCCGACCATCTGACTAATCGATAGAAGCACAGTCTTAGCACTCCAGGGAGCTGAAAGGAGGTGCAGGACTATAAATTACATTTCTCGGGAGCTGCGTGATTTCAGGATTGTGCGAACTGTCATAGGGTCCATGACAGCGTGAAGACAACTGCGCTGGCGTGCAGGTTGGCCAGAAAGTGACCGTTAAACTCACTATTCATGATTTGATGGTTGGTTTGAGGCCAAATGGAGCAGGCAACAGGCATTTAAGGCGAACTTTATGGGCTAGATTCTTGAAAATTTACCACCAATCTAGCATTGATGGACTGAATATGGGGGGAACGGTCGAATTCAAATTCAAAAGGCCCTATAAATTACAAGTGGCTATCCAGCGAAAAACACTTGGAAATTTGAGAACTGAGTTGTTGTGCGCTCAAGTATTCATGAACCGAGACTTATTCGAGACTCTGAAAGAGAATTCATTGTTTGAGAAACTACTAGAGACAGTGAAAGAACTATGGAATAGTGCTATGTCAGCACTCAAAGAAGCCATGGACACAGGAGTAGGGACATCCAAGGAAGCCACGTAGGAAATTGCAGAAGTAGAAGCCCCAGAGAGCGTCGAAGAAATCATAGAGGTCCCTAAATCACTGCGAACACCGAGACCTAAGAAGGATAAGTAGGCCATGATCTCGATGCGTGTCTCACCTAGAAATCCACTAAGGACCAAGATCACATTGCAGAAAAAGGGGAAGGCCATTAATCTGGAGGCCGATGAGGAGGAGGCTGAAGAAATATTGGTGGAGGAGGAGGATGTAGAGATGGAAGTTGAAACCTAGGGTGCAGACCCTATTACCCGATTAATTGCATATGTTCCTCTGCGCAAGGGTAAAGCCAAGGTTTTGAAGGATATAGATGAGAGGAAGAGCTCTCTACAAACTCCACTGCTACCAGACAATCTTGTTTATGAGGGACCACACTTGGGGTCGGTTCCGATGTTGAAGTTCAAATATTGGGACCTCGTCGACCATGAGAAGTTCACTCATTTAGTGACTGTGAAGCTAATGCACTAAAGGATTGATGAGACTGCTGGAACGATTGAATTGGAGCTGTGCACATGGCTAAGAGGTGTAGAGAAATCCAGGTTTCTAAACCTACTCTGGGTGTCGCATTACCACCATGCCCGAGTGATCGTCTTCATCATTAGGCAGCTGCTTTGCTTGGTGCATGATGGGTGTTTGTGGGTGGAGGAACCCATTACCATTAAAAACCATTTGATTCACCAAATTACATGTTTTCCTTACTCTGGGGAGTGTTGGGTTGTGTTATAATCTTTCCACGACTAGCCCACGTAGTGAACCAGGGGGTTAGAGGGGGGGTAGAGCCCCCCCTTCATTGTGCTATTTGCACAATAGGGGGATGACAACCCCCCCTATCCAGGGGGTTTTGTGGGGCAGGTAGACCCCCTCTACGGGGTCTAGGGCAGCACCCCAGGATTTTTTTTTTTTGGACCCTATATTAGGTTGGGCGGACCTACATATGGTTTTGTGCATGATTTTTGCACATGGTTTTTGGACGCGATGGTTTTCGGTCCATGGTATTTGATGCTTTGACATGTATAAATATGTATTGTAACATTGAAAGGAACATAATGAAAAATCAAGCTGGTAGTCCTGGTTTTGGGATCTAGGGGAAAATCTTTGTGTATATGTGTTTTATGTGTTATGCTCTTGCATTGTTTATTTTCTGTTTTTTAGAATTCATATGTAGGTAATTTTTGTATGGGGTTAAAACCTACATTTGGTATTAGAGTTGTTTTGGCTTCAAGGAGATGCCTTTGTTGCTAAGGGATTTCGCTTGGGTCTGTAGTAGACCCTGTTCAGTGGGAGATCTACGGGATTGTTTAATGGTCAAAGTTTTGAGTTGTGGAAACTCAGGATGGAGGATCTATTGGTGGATAAAGATCAGTGGATCACGATAGATTTGGGTACTAAACCAACAAGATTGTCTGATGAAGAATGGAAGAAGTTGGATCGAAAGGAAAAGAGCACAATACGATTGTGTGTCTCAGATTCAATATTGTTGAATGTATCAAGGGAAGCTACGACTAAGGCTTTGTGGGACAAGTTAGGGACTTTGTACCAATCTAAGTCTCTAGTTAATAAACTGCTCCTATGGAAGAAGTTGTATAACCTGAGGATGAAAGACGAAGACTCGGTGACAATGCATATGAATGCATTTAATACTATGGTAAGTCAGTTATTATCTATTGATATTAAAATTTCAGATGAAGATAAGTGCATCAGTTTGTTGTGTTCTCTACCATATTTGCGGGGTAGTCTGGTTATTGCAATAGGTAGCAATGCAACTGCCTTGCTGTTTGATGAAATAGTCTCATCCTTGCCGACGGAGGAGATGAGATGAAAAAATATGGAGAGCCAAAATGTTGATGTCTTGTATGTATGAGGATGGTCCCAGAACATAAACAAAAATAAGTCATCGAGTGGGAGATCTAAATCTAGAGGGAGATCTAAAACTCCAGGAAACCTGTAAAGCTAGTTTGCTGGAAATGTGGAAAGGAAGGGCAATACAAAAGGGACTGTAAATCTAAAGATCCTGACAAAGGAAAGGGATCTGATGATGCTCCTTCTGCAGAGGCAAAAACCACCTTAGATGAAGGTGGGGATGTGTACTTGGCTTCTTCAAGTACACATGTAGATCATGAGGCATGGTTGATTGACTCAGGTGCATCCTTTCACTTCACACCCCATAGAGATTGGTTCTGCGAGTATGAGAAATATGATGGTGGTGATGTCTTCTTAGGGGATGATAGGAAGGTTAGAATCGTTGGTTGCAGAAAAGTAAAGTTGAAGTTGCAAGGTGGAAGGGTTAGAACACTCACGGGTGTTTTGCATATTCCTGCATTGGCCAGAAATCTGATTTCTGTAAGCAAGTTGGATGATGCAGGTGTAAAAATAGTGTTCGAGAAGGATACTTGCAAGATGGTTCAGGGAGCGCTGGTATTGATGTGGGGAGTTCGGATTGGAAATCTGTACAAGCTTAAAGGTAGCACTGTTGTTGATGGGTGCAACAGTTCTGTGGTTCTTGAAAGTGGAGCAGAAAATTTAGTGGTATCTGCAAAAAAGACCATGCTATGGCATAAAAGCCTTGGACATATTGGAGAGATGGCCCTTCGAATACTTAATGGTAAAGGTATGGTAGAAGGTATGACTATAGCTCTTTGGATTTTGATTTATGTCGAAATTTTGTATATGGGAAGCAGAATCGGGTGAGTTTCCCCTCTGGTGGTAAGAGGGTGAATCAGATATTAGAGCTTGTGCACAGTGATGTGTTTGGACCTGTGAAGGTTCCATCACTGGGTAGGTCTGTGTACTATGTATTATTAATATATGAATTCTCAAGGAATACATGGATATATTTCCTTAAGAATATATCTGAAGTCTTTGACAGGTTTAAAGAATTTAAGGCTCTGGTGGAAAACCAAACAGACAAGAAGATAAAGGTGTTGAGGTTAGATAATGGTGGAGAGTTTTGCAGCAAGGAATTTGAAGAATTCTGTAAGAAGTGTGGTATAGAACGGCAGAAGAGTACTCCATATACACCTGAGAAAAATGGAGTTGTAGAAATAATGAACAAGACATTGATGGAAAGGGAAAGAAGCATGCTCAGTGGTGTTGGGCTAGGACAAGAATTCTAGGTAGAGGCGGTAGAGACTGCATGTTACCTGGTCAATAGGTCACCTTCATCAGCGTTGGAGGATAAGACTCCACAAGAGGTATGGACTGGTAAGAAACCCTCTCTTTCACATCTGAGGGTATTTGGATGTGATGCATATGTACATGTTCCAAAGGAGAAAAGAACAAAATTGGATAGTAAATCTGAAAAGTGCTTCTTTATTGGGTATAAGGATGGTTTAAAGGGTAATAAGCTTTGGAACCCCATAATAAGGAAAGTCGTGTACAACCGAGATGTGGTGTTCAGAGAGGTTAAAGATTTTATTAAACATGAAGTCCAACCAAAGGAACCCGAGAAGATAGAGTTTGAGCTAAAGGAGGAAGAATCAAACTCTACAGCAAAAGAGGAATAAGAAGATGAAGAGCCACAAAGTGCAGGTGTGAGAAGATCAGTACGAGAAAGAAGACAACCAGAAAGGTATAATCCATCTGCTTTTTGTTCAAATTTTTCTTTATCTATTATTGATGATGATCCCAGAACTATGAAGGAAGTAGTAGATTCAGAGGATGGAAAACTCTGCAAAGAGGCCATGGTTGATGAAATGGCATCTTTGCACAAAAATGAGGCATAAGATCTAGTGGAGTTGACAGCTGGAAGGAAACTAATTGGCAGAAAATGGGTGTTCAAGAAGAATACAAGTGCAGAAGGAAAGGTGGAGGAATACAAAGCTCAGTTGGTAGCAAAAAGTTATTCCCAGCTGCCAAGAATTGATTTTTGTGATATTTTTTCTCCTGTTGCCAAGGTAGCTTCTATTAGATTACTTTTATCTGTTGTTGTTGCTTTTGATTTTGAGGTAGAACAGATGGATGTGAAGACAACATTTCTTCGGGGATCTAGAAGAGGAGAGCTACACGAAGCAACCTGAAGGCTTTGTGATGAAGGGTAAGAAAGAACTGGTATGCAAGTTAAAGAAGTCTCTGTATAGGTTAAAACAGTCACCAAGGATGTGGTATCATAAATTTGATACATTTATACGGGGACTTGGCTTCACCAGAAGCAAAGTAGATCATTGTGTGTATTTTAAATTAATTGGTGACCGTGTTATTTATCTGGTCTTGTATGTGGATGATATGTTTCTAGTTGGAAATGACAAAGAAATTATCCAGGATTTGAAGACCCAATTGTCCTCCAAATTCGACATGAAAGATATTTGTGCTGCGAACTATATTTTGGGCATGGAAATTAAAAGAGATCGGGAAAAGAGGAAGCTATGGTTAAACCAGAGGAAGTATGTGGAGATAATACTGCAAAGGTTTAATATGCAGGATAGTAAATCGGTGAAGGTTCTTATTCTTGTAGGTGTGAATTTATCTGCTGAACAGTGTCCTAAGACACAAGAAGAGGAAGAGGACATGTCCCATGTTCCATATGCAAGTGTAGTGGGTAGCGTATTGTATGTAATGGTATGTACTAGACTAGACATTGCACATGCAGTGGGATTATTGAGCAGGTTTATGTCAAAACCAGGAAAGGATGATTGGAGAGAAGTGAAGCTAGTTTTCAGATATTTGCGTGGCACTAGTGATTATGGTTTGTACTACCAAGGAAGACAAGGATTGGACAGAGTGTTTGATATTCATGGCTTTATTGATGCAGACTGGGTTGGAGATTTGGATTAGAAAATATCTACAAGTGGGTATGTGTTTAACCTATTTGGAGGTGTAGTAAGTTGGATGAGTAAGAAACAATCTGTAGCGGCACTAACAACTACAGAGGAAGAATACATGGCAGCCACTTATGCAAGCAAGGAAGCAGTTTGGTTGCAGAGATTGTGTTCAAGTATGGGGTTAGTACAGGGAGCTATAAGGATATACTGTGACAACCAAAGTGCAATTTTCTTGACAAAGAACCCTGCTTACCATTCAAAGACAAAGCACATTGATGTTCAGTATCACTTTGTGAGGGATATAATAGAATACAAAAAGGTGTTGTTGGTAAAGGTGGAAACTTTGAAGAATACCACAAATGCATTGACAAAATCTATGAGCTTTGAGAAGTTCTCTTGGTGTAGAGAAACAATGGGTGTTGCAGGGCTGGATAATGACAAACTCTCTTGTGGCCCCTTGTGGAAAGAAAAAAAAATGGGAGAATATTGAGTTGTGTTATATTCTTTCCATGATTGGCCCACGTAGTGAACTGGGGGGTTAGACGGGGGGTGGAGCCCCCCTTTTGCTGTGATGATTGCATAGTGTGGGGGTCATAGGGGGGATGGCAGCCCCCCTTGTCAGGGGGGTTTGAGGGAGGCAGGTAGCTCCCCTCTACGGGGTTTAGGGTAGTTCCCTGAGAATTTTTTTTTTGGACCCTATATTAGGTTGGGCAGACCTACCTATGGTTTTGTGCATGATTTTCACACATGGTTTTTGGACGTGATGGTTTTCAGTGCATGGTTTTGGATGCGATGGTTTTCGGTCCATGGTATTGGATGCTTCGACATGTATAAATATGTATTGTGACATTGAAAGGAACATAATGAAAAATCAAGCTAGTAGTCCCGGTTTTGGGATCCAGGGGAAAATCTCTATGTATATGTCTTTTATGTGTTATGCTCTCACATTGTTTATTTTTCTGTGTTTTAGAATTCGTATGCAGGTAATTTTAGTATGGGGTTAAAGCCTATAGGGAGGATCCAACCAATATTTTTGAAGGAAAAGGTGGCGAGTTGGCCCTCATGGAAGCAATGAAGAAGAAGTTCAAGTTGGAGAAGAAAAAGCGAGGCTACGACATCTCCATCATTAATAACCTTGCAGTCAAGGTCGCGACACAAATCCTAATAGGGAAGGTGATGTGGAAGTTCCGCACGAATGCGGTGGCCGCCCACGTAGTTGTACTCGTGGCCCAATGTGTAGAAGGATTCCAGTTCAATTGGGCGAACTATATATGCGATGAGTTCCTTACGAACTATTGCGAGGCACAGGAGCAGGGAAAAACATTTCATTAAGCATGGCTCATGTTGTTGATAGTACTAGTGGCATGGGAGCTGCCCAAAGACAACAAGTTCCCTTTGGTCACGTAGGACCTTCAAGAGGCAGTGAAGTACACTTCGTTGTCGGTGACCAGGGATGCGAAACATATCAAAAAAAGCAAGATATTTTGGATACTAATGGAGATGAATATCCGAAAGGGTATCAACCGCAAGCCGCAGTTTTCGCCCACAGTCTATGCCAGTTTACAGAGCTTTGCAGAGTTCAAAGTAGATTTTCCCCATGTTTTTATCAGGGCATAGAAGGACCCTATGATGACATGGCATGATCTTCGTAGTCCTTGAGTCTTGGCCATCGAAGTGGTGCGCTCCAGCTGACTCTGCGGTGGAAACAGACAAGTCTGCCCAGCTGCGCAAGAAGGAAGAGACAAAGCTTTGAATGGCATAGCTGGCGGAAAAGTGTAGAAAAGAGGAAGCGGTGGCTAAGGCCCAGGCAGCGCATGATGTTGTGACGCTAGCAGAACAACAAAAAACAAGAGAAGAAGAGCATAAAGGATAGAAGTCACCTTCGCTCAAACCCGAGACGGACATAAAACAAGGTGGCACAGACTTGGAGACGACATCCACTTGGCTCAAGCGTCCGTCACCACAAGAGCAGACAGTGCCATAAAAGAAAATAAAGGCATCAAAGACTTCTTTCGACCCAATCACCCTCACTGAGGGGGATTTGCATGACATCAGAGAAATGGTGAGGGTTGTCACTACGGAGGCCCTCCAACAATTTGGAGAACAACAATAGCTGGTATTGGGGGCTCTTCGAACAGAGTTGCAGGAGTTGCAGGTTTGCACTCCATAGGCTGGC
Organism: Pinus tabuliformis; assembly: GCA_031772625.1. Classification (NCBI taxonomy): domain Eukaryota; kingdom Viridiplantae; phylum Streptophyta; class Pinopsida; order Pinales; family Pinaceae; genus Pinus; species Pinus tabuliformis. Next base: position 229,806,000 of record CM062819.1, on the reverse strand, counting down.
ACAATATCCACCAGCCTCGCAATCAACACTTCAGCTTCCGAGGAGATGTTGCGCACAAGGGTGACCAACGTGGTACTACTACTTGATGGGGCACTCACTACAGAAAGCGAGGCCGACAGGCCTAGGGTTGGCAGTCTGAAAGGGGTAGGATTGAACATGGTCACGCTCCCTTGGGAGACACTATACCTCTTACAAGATGGAGTCACCGTAGAACTTTGGGTCAGGGAGAGTCACGCTCTACAGGTAATGAGCAAGCAACACATCAACATTGAGCAGTTAGGCTTGCAACGTAATGAGATAGTGGAGCAGAACAAACAGATAATGCATGTCATAGAGGAAGCTTACCGGATGGTCCTGGAGTTGGACATTTAGGCAGAAGAACCGGTGGAGGCACGCATCTGTGAGTTAGCTACAGGGGTGTGCGACGCAAGAGCAGAGATGGCCAGGGTTCAGCTGGAGTTGAACCTACAGATCGTAGAACTGCAGTTGAAGGCTCATCCTTCAACACCACTAGAGATTAGGGAACAACACACCACCACTGTTACAACAACAATGGCGGTGGTTGACAGTGCAATGGCTGACTGCATGTAGCTCTTCAAAGAGTCATTCAAGGTCCTAACCACCTTGCAAGAGGACTCGAATGTAGAGCACCTACAGATAGAGGCGGACGAGCTATAATAGAAGTATGACGAGGTAAAAAGGACCGCGCAGACAGTTTCCCTTACACAGAGGATTTCACAGATGCAGGAGTCAAAGGTGCTCAAGGAACAAGTAGATGTTGCTCGACACAAAGAAGCGGTATTAAAAGCATGCATATAGCCATGGATTGATGAGGCTTATGCAATCACAACCTCCATTGAAGGGAAGCTCGTGAAACTGCAGGCAGCTCAACAAAATATTCAGAGCATCAGTTCAACAGCAGTCACTGAATAGCGTGTGGAAGAAGTCCATCAGGCAGCCACTCAATGCACTACTGACATTGTGGTGATCCAGATAGCACTGGGAGGTCTTCGCGCTAACATCTCCGCACCTGCAGAGTGACTCAAGAGTGAGTCACAATGTTTGTGTTGGGGGTCTAGTGGGCGTGGGATCCCCCAAGGGCAGTTTTGGGGCTTAAAGCCCATATTTTGGTCTGAATTTTGTAATCCTAATGTAAATACTCCACATTTGTGGCCATGAAGTGCGTAGTGTTAAAGAGTCAAAGGGTTGTCTGCCCTTATTTTAATAATGTAATGTCGGTTGTTAAAGATCTATCCATTGTCCGCGAACCGTGGGATTATATAAATAGAGTGAAGCTCTAAGTAAGTTAAGACAATCAATCAAGAGGTAAGGAAGAATGATATGATGTATGAGAGATAGCTCTGAGTAGAAGTCTAAGTTTGGGTCATAGCGTAGGTAGAGGCTCTACAGCTTAGTGCACAGAGGCCTAGAAGTCCTGGAGCTGTGTGTGCAAGGTGAGTCAAGTCTGTAATCATCTGGAATTATCAATAAAGAGAAGTATTCTATAATTTCTGCATCTTTATTTCCTGTTTATGCATATGTTATATTGGATATGAATTTCACTTCTAATGCTTATATGATGCACGAACGTGTATAACTGTATTGGTTAAGTGAACGCAAATAAGAACAAATGTTTACGTGAAGCTAACTAAGATATGTTAATAAGATAAGTAAGATACTTAGTGTAGTTTGGGAAATATCACAGTTCATTGCCCTAGCAGTGTGAAAGCATATCAGCCCTTGGTTAGGTTTGTGCGGAAGCTGATTGTGACATTTCGTGAAGGTAATGAAGGGTAGAATAGAAGGATAAACCACCTGTGTGAAGGTAGGTATAATTGGAATAAACTGACATCACATCCATCTCAAGGGTGCGGAAACTTGGCTTCAACATCCCTCCATACTGCTTCAGGTGAGACTTCAATCCGCGCTCCACGGGCTGATGCCGAAAGGGCCAGTAGTTTAGGGATTTTTTTGGCTAACTAACACTGAACCTGGGTCAGGCCCCCACAAGCCAACATGAGGTGAAAGCACAAATATTCGAGTGGGAGAGGGAACTCAATGATAGTATAGAAAATCAGGAGATCGAGGCAGAAGAATGGGAAACCATGGTTAAAGACCCCGGGAACACCAGAGAACATCAAACGTTGTTCTGACAAACAATTCAATAGTACTAGGTCATGAAGAATATCTTGGCCTGAGAAATGACAACATATACCGAGCGAGAGGAAACGGAGGAGGCCAGACCAACCGAGCCTAGTATGAAGGATCTGCATAGGGAGATTGTATCTGTCCAGATGCAATTGTACCTAAACAACCTCACAGTGAACAATATTGAATAGAGCATACAGGACATGAAGAGAAGCAAAATATCAAGATCCAAAGCGAAAGCCCTAACCCTGGTGGATTCACTAGATGAATGAAGCAGGTCTTCAAGTAGAATTTTGTTTATATGTCGTCTAACATTTACTGTTTTAATTTGAATTTTATAGTAGATAAAACTGCCACTGTAGTCTGGATGGTCATGAAAACTGTCTTTAAATTTTGGACAACAATCGATGCAGATAGGTGGCCAATAGAACTAGTTTCCTGCGGGCAAGTTGAGGCCACCTGCAATGTTTGTTAAAGATATACTTATTTTGAAAAAATATTAATAGAAAAAGGATCTACCAAGATTACACAATAATAATAAGAATAAGAATAATAATAATAATAATAATAATAATAATAATAATAATAATAATAATAATAATAATGAAATGGAACAAGGAAAATGGAGAAGGCAAAACATTGGAAAAAAAATATTAAGAAAAAATAGAAAATACAATTAAGATTCAATGTGAAACAAGGAAAAAAATGAGAAAGGAAAATGTTTGAGAAAAATATTACCACTTAACTTTCAAAGACTGAAACGAAGGAAAAGGTCAAGTTAGGGAGAAAGGAAAATTCATAGAGTCCAAGGAAAGTTGAAGATTTATTTTTGAGACAATGGAACTATAGAGGAGGGTTAAGGAACAAGTTGGGTTGCCATGATTGGCTAAGTTTGTAGTCATATTCACTATTAAAATTAATAGGATATTGTTTGATTTCTAACACTTATCTAATGATATAAGAGGAGTAGTAAAGCACTCGTTAGAATATAAGTCCATATACAATCACCAAGTCTGATACCACCTACTTACGAGTTGTAATTCTTATTTATTAATAAGGTGTTGTCATGATCCACCAAATAGTTGTTAATGACATCTAGATCTCGAAATGGTCAAATCCATGTATTATAAATTGATATCATGGGATCAACAAAATGAAGATGACTTAAAACCGTTTCCATTATATATTGTTATGATTTCTTGTGCTAATCGTTCTCGCTTTGCTTAAAAAAAATTTCAACTTTCCTTGGCCTCTATAAAATTTACTTTCTCTCTACTTTAGGATCTTTATTTTTCTCAATAACTTCTTCTCTTTTTTTCTCAATCATTTTACTTTTTCTATTTTCTTTCCATTTTCAAACTTGAATTCATTTGATAACTTTTCTTTTTCCACTTCATCATTATTTTCCTTTTATCTTTTTACCTTGTTTTTAGCTAGATTATTTTGAACTTATTTACTTTACTAATTTCTCCCCTTCTCTTTACTATAAAAAAGTTTTTCATCAACATCAATCCTTTATTAGTGTGGAAAAGAGTGTTTTACGACCTAGTATGGAGGAGATGTCATGTAACATTACATTTAAAAATAATAAAATAATACTTACATTAACAAATTAAAAAAAAATAGTAATAACAAAAAAGAACTTGTAATGTATGCCAAAAATTAAATACTTCGATATTCACCCTTTTTTAGAAGATAGGCACTTTCATTACATCAAATGAGGATTACATGGACCAAAAAAATTATGTTGTTGGTCTACTTGAATGGAAACTAGGCTAGTAACATAAGTTCAAAGTCTTGAGGCTGTTAATAAATCATTTAATTGGAGCATCTTGTAAATAGAAACTCGTAAAAAAGAGTTGATTGTGCCATAACTTGGCATACATCAACATGAGAAGACAAAAAATACTACTAGTACTGTAAGAAAAAAACCAGTGAGTCATAACAAATATTGGGAAAAAGCCCTAGGCATCTACACTGGCTAGTCACTACCTTCATCCGAGGAGAAGGAGATGTTGGTTGATCTCATGGCTATAATGGTTAGCTGTGGTCTATACTATCAATTTCTTCCTCCATCTCTACTAACCTGATAAAATTCTCCTACTAAGTCCTCATGTACCTCCTTGTGCAGCCTACAATATTCAAATGGAATTTAACCTTGTGTTATCCTCATGCCATTATTGATGAAGTGACAGGAGTGCATGTAATGCACCAAGTACATTGTGAGACACAACCCCCTTTCGTGTAAGTTGGGATCATAATAAGGTGGTGGGTAGGGAATGCTCATTCCTAGTAACCCTGATTGGGGGAATTTTCACCCTAATTTTACATCAACTCTATATAGAGAGATAAAGTAATTGAAAAAGAATAGTTTAAAATTGTTTTCTACCTTTTAAAAATTGTTAATAAAAAAAATAATTATAATTATAATTATAATTATATATATATATATATATATATATATATATATATATATATATATATACAGAGAGAGAGAGAGAGAGAGAGAGAGAGAGAGAGAGAGAGAGAGAGATCAGTGTTCCACGGGGACATGTTCCCTTGGGTATGGGGTGTTCTCCCTACGTTTCCCATGCATATGAAATGAGGGTATGCTTAGGAAAATGTTTCCTCACATATCCCTTTTGGGGAAAATTCAAGGATACGTGGGGGGAAATGCATTTCCCCAACGTAGGGGATACATTTCCCCTTGAGGAATCCGCCCATCTCATATGTGTGGGAGGGGATGTGTTTCCCTAGAAGGGGTGCTTGTGAGAGTCCCCCCCAGAAAGGCTTAAGTGTCCCCCATGAATTTTGCTTGAAAATGGTAATTTATGAGTGAGGAATCCTAATATTCAACCCTAGGGCCCTACTAATGCTATTTAATTAATGGTAATGTTAAATCCTTAAACTAAAAGTGGCATACTCCTTTATCTTTCATTTTTCATCCTTTACATAAATGTTTAACATTGTCATTAAATTACTTGGGATGTTTGAGAGTGGTTCTAACCTAATTGGATTTCATATGGAGAAAATAAAATTTTAGATCCCACTCAAAATCAAACAGACTTAATAGTTTTTATGATTTCAAGATTAGGGGGATTGTAACATTTCCATTGGATTTTATCACTATGAGGCTATGAAACTAGCATTTAATGAAGAGAATCAAGCCCTCTATATACTTCGATGTTAGTGACATTGATTATTGAACTTCTATGTCATGGCTCTAGTAGAATTTTACCTATCACTCAAATAAAATTTGGATTTGACATGTTAATCTTTTTCTATATTATTTTAATGCTTAGAGGGTAAAATTCATGAGGAGGATCACATATACACAATGATTTTGATGATACATAGGTATTTGTTGTGGCATTAATTTTTTTGGACAATAGAAGCCATCTAGAGCCTCTTTCTTGATGTATTTTTGGTTCAAATATGGATTGCACTCGGTGATATTTTTGTTATATGCACCCTTGATATATATGAAAACTTTGCATATTTGTGTATAATTCTTGGATTCATATGGTTGCACATGAATATTTACACTTTTTTTTTTTCAAATTTCGAATATTTATGTACATTTTGGTTGAGCAATTTTTTTTCCAATCCCTAGTTTTGGGGTTCACCTGTTTGACCATTGGTCTAGTTCTAATAACATTTGTTCATTGTCCATTGTTCATTTATAGTTTTAACTTTTCAGTCTCGAATTTGAATATTGATGACCTTAGACCAAGTATTTCACTTTTTAAGTTTTAGTAATTTCAATTTACTTTTCCAATATTCAAACTTTAATATATATTAATTTGCTTAGTACTAATAAGAATCTAGAATGATGAATGATGAATGATGAATTTAAATCAGTGTATACAATATTTTACTATTTCTGTTTCATTGAATAATTTATGATGTATGAATCAACATATTTCATTATTGAATTTGAATTATATATATATATATATATATATATATATATATATATATAGAGAGAGAGAGAGAGAGAGAGAGAGAGAGAGAGAGAGAGAGACCCCAACATCCCCCCATCCCACCTGAACTTCCCTAAATTTTTAGGATGCTCTCACACAACCCCCTTGCATCTCCATGTTCTCACGTCCTCCCATCCCAAAAACTTGATGGAACACTAGATTATATCCCATGGATATATGCTTTCTACTTCCCAATATGAGGGGACATGTATTTAAAAATATACTAATAACAAAAAATATTTTAATGTGGATAATATTAGTCATAAATAAAATATTCAATGGCCATATTGAGTAAAATATTTCAATTCCCACTATATATGTATTATATAAAGTAAATGAAATAAAAAAAATTATTATCATTAAAACATTTTCTTAATGTCTTAGGTCAAAATGAAGCAAATATGCAATTCCCTCCATGCTCAGCGTAGAGTTAACACATGGTGTGTGTGTGCGCGTGCATGCATGCATGTGTGATAATCATGCCCTTCCCTATCACAACATCTACTAGCCAAGATGTACAATGACCTGGTGGATTACTCATCGAACCCTTGGGAGGGAGCCAACACATGATAAAATCTATTTTCTTCCTTCATACAACTTGATCCTTCCAATGTAGAGCTAGATCAGGTTCCTTTGATGATGGTACAATACCTTTCATTACCAAACTTTTCATTATATACCTCCCCAAAAACATTTTCCTAGTAAGGGGCACTCTACCCAATATGAAACCGGTGGTAAAACCTAATAATTCCATTTCATTTACCCCTTGGTGTTCTTCGGCCTCTCCTACCTACCCATTGTTACCTTTCCTTGACCCCTCTTTTTCTTTGTGATTTCTATTGGATTTTACAAGCTTGGGACCATCGCGAGAGTTGGTGGGCAATCTACCTTTGGATTATTTTGTATTTTTTGCCTCCTCCTCGCCTTTCAATTTTCTCAACAATATACTAACCTTGAAAATGATTAGTGGTGGTAGTTTCCCTGATAGAAAACTAACCCCTCAGGTCCCCCTTGTCAACCACCCTTAGAAACACAATCATAAATGTATAAAAATGATGATAGGAGTCATGCCTAGTAATTGGGAAGGACTTCCATCTCAAAGAAATTCACAAGATGGGGAAAATGACAATGGTTGGCCATTTTTTCGGTTAATGCATGTTCGTGGTTGTCCTTTAAAGAAGGACACAACAAAATTTTAAATAGCTCCTTCGTTATGTTCCTTGGTGCATGATTCTCGTAAAAGGCCAGATGGCAAGGATTACTTTTCCAAAATAGATGCAGCAAAACTGATATCTATGAAATGGTCCTTGGGTTCTCAACCTGTTTTCATGAAAAAATAGTCTTTAAAGTTCGATGCCCGAACAAAGAAGCTCAATGTAATTCTTATATGCATATGTCTCCCTAGCCTGCGACCTATTTTTTGGTCTATAAAGTGTATTTAAAGAGGTTAGGTTTCTAATTATGACATTGATTTCTCGTACTAGTACACTGGGTACATGGAGATTTCTCACCTCTCAATTGTTTTAAACCTCTATTAGAGGCTTATAGAGTCTATTTCGATAATCATAGGGAAGACCACTCATCATCAAAATATTGATTATGATGGAATCCCTTTCAAATGCGCATATTGTCATTCCCATGGACATCTCTGCAAGGACTGTGAAATTGGGAAGAGCCAAGGGAAAAAATGGGTGAGGAAAAACATACCATATTCAATCTCACCTTCTAAGTATACTTCAAACCCCTCCTAGGAAGCTATTAAAAACAAGTCTCCTATCCTCCCCTCAAGGTGGGTAGCCAGTGGAAGCAAACAAGGAAAAGGAACCTAACAAGTCTCATCTTTGATGCATCTACTGCTTGCATCAAACACCCCTTTTGCCTAATTATCATTTGTTTATCCTTCAATGTCATAACTTTTATTGTAATTTATGTTAATTTGATGGAATTAGTAGTTGAAAGTGCATTAAAGTGATTATCTATCATTATACGTGTTTTCTCATGAATTAAGTCGGTATTTCCAGTGTGTTTGCTTTACTTGGTTAACCTTGTAATGTTGCAGTTTTTACAAAGGATTACAATATTGGCAATTTCTATGAGCTACCATAAGTACACAAGGCATGAACACACAAGAAAATAACTGGAAGAAAGGATCAATAGGAACACACTACCAACAAACAGACATGTCCAATTTTGGTATTGTCTCCCAACGACTAATTCAACCCTAAGGAAACACACTGTTCATGATGTTATTTCAATTGTAATATAAAAAAATTTATTATGATTAAAACATTTCCTTAATGTCTTAGGTCAAAATGAAGCAAATATGAAATTCCCTCCATGCTCAGCATAGAGTTAACACATGGTGTGTGTGTGCATGCATGTGTGGTAATCATGCCCTTCCCTATCACAACATCTGCTAGCCAAGATGTACAATGATCTGGTGGATTACTCATCGAACCCTTGGGAGGGAGCCAAAATATGATCAAATCTATTTTCTTCCTTCAGACAACTTGATCCTTCCAATGTAGAGTTAGATCAAGGCCCTTTGATGATGGTATGATACCTTTCATTGCCAAAATTTTCATTATATAACTCCCCACAAACATTTTCCTAGTAAGGGGCCTTCTACCCAATATGAAACCGGGAGTAAACCCTAATAATTCCATTCATTTATCCCTCGGTGTTCTTTGGCCTCTCCTACCTGCACATTGTTACCTTTTCCTGACCCCTTTTTTTCTTTGCGATTTCTATTGGATTTTACAAGCTTGGGACCATCGCAAGAGTTGGTGGGCAATCTACCTTTGGATTATTTGGTATTTTGTGCCTCCTCCCCGCCTTTCAATTTTCTCAACAATATACTAACCCTGAAAATGATTAGTGGTGGTAGTTTCCCTCAGAGAAAACTAACCCCTCAGGTCCCCCCTGTCAGCCACCCTTAGAATCATATCATAAATGCATAAAAATGATGATAGGAGTCATGCCTAGTATTTGGGAAGGACTTCCATCTCAAAAAAATTCACGAGATGGGGAAAATGACAATGGTTGGCCATTTTTCCAGTAAATGCATGTTCATGGTTGTCCTTTGAAGATGGAATTTTTTTTTTTAAATAGCCCCTTCGTTATGTTCCTCGGTGCATGATTTTCGTAAAAGGCCAAATGTCGAGGATTGCTTCTCTAAAATAGATGTATCAAAATTGATATCTATGAAATGGTCCTTGGGCTCTCAACTCGTTTTCACGAAAAAATAGTCTTTAAACTTTAATGCCCGAACAAAGAAGCTCAATATAATTCTTATATGGATATGTCTCCCTAGCCTACGACCTATTTTTTGGTCTATAAAGTGTATTTAAAGGGGTTAGGTTTCTATTATGACATTGATTTCTCCTACTAGTACACTGGGTACATGGAGATTTCTCACATCTTGATTGTTTTAAACCTCTATTAGAGGCTTATAGAGTCTATTTCAATAACCATAGGGGACATCACTCATCATCAAAATATTGATTATGGTGGAATCCCTTTCAAATGCCCATATTGTCATTCCCATGGACATCTCTACAAGGACTGTGAAATTGGGAAGAGCCAAGGGAAAAATGGGTGAGGAAAAACATACCATATTCAGTCTCACCTTCTAAGTCTCCTTCAAACCCCACCTAGGAAGCTATTGTTGGGTCTTGAAAATGTCATTCATTTCCATTACACTTTTACTATTATGTCCATTATATCACCTCCATTTCACCTCCATTTCACTACTATGTCACTACATTCATCCCACTTTCATTATCATTGGGCCACATTTATGTTTTTCCAAACTTTATTAATTCTTAGCCTTTTTAAGTGAATTTGTGGTTAAAAATTGGAAAATAATGTGCATATGCTTATACCTAACAAGTGGGTTGAGATTGTTGACATGTGTAGGTTAAAAGGATGCTTCTAGAATACCTTTATGTGGCACTCTAAGGCCAAATTCGAATTTGAGTGGAAAGAATCATGGGATCATGAGGATATGTGTCACATCTCCTAATTTTATTGAAACTCTAAGAAGACATGTGTCTTATCAGTTCCTATTTTGATTAGGAATCTAGAGGTAGAGGGAGAGATTCATGGACTCTCATTAATGGGATGGCTTCTCATCTTTTTGTATAAATAGGAGATCTTTCTCCTTCATTTGTTAGTCTTAGCTTAGCTTGGATTTTTAGTTCTTTAGCTTGGAGTTTGTAGTTCTTCTTTGATGGCTTTGGGAAGCTTTGGAGAGCTTTGTTGTACTTTGTAATTTTGAAGAAGTCGAATAAAGCTTTGATGTTCTCAACATGGAAGGAGATGTGAAGTAGATGTCATGGAGCACATTAGAATGTAAGGTAGAGTAGATTTTATTTGTAGTTTTGCTTTGATTTCATTCATGTATGTCATTTTATTTCTTTCAAGTTTGATAGTTTAGATTTTCCATTCATGCAATTTTAATTAATGAAAGTGTGTTCAACCGGTTGATTGTAGATTAGTTTTTCTTTACATGTTTTTGCATCAAATAGTGACATGAGATTTGCCTCTCTGCTGAACTTTTTCTTAAGCTTTTCAATTTCAATTATGCTTTGATTTTAGTCTTATTTATTTGTTGTTGTTAGCTAATTTAGATATCAAATTCTTCATGTTATATGACAGTATCTTCGAAGCCATAGCTTAACCCCGAAAAGCTACTTGGCGAGCTATAGGATTATAAGTGAAGTGATCTGATTTTACTTTCATTCTGCAAGTAGGTAGTTTAGATATCAAGTTCTTCATGTTATTTGACGTTATCTTCGGAGCCATGGCTTAACCCCAAAAAGATACTTGGCGAGCTATCAGATTATAAGTGAAGCGAAGTGATTTGATTTTACTTTCATTATGCAAATAGGTAGTTTAGATATGATTCAAGTTCTTCATGTTATTTGACGTTATCTCCGGAGCCATGGCTTAACCCCGAAAAGCTACTTGGCAAGCTATCGGATTATAAGTGAAGTAATTTGATTTTGCTTTCATTAATCTGCAAGTAGGTAATTTAGATATCAATTCTTCATGTTATTTGACGTTATCTTCGGAGCCATGGCTTAACCCCGAAAAGCTACTTGACGAGCTATCGGATTATAAGTGAAGTTATTTGATTTTACTTTCATTATGTAAGGAGGTAGTTTAGATATCAAGTTCTTCATGATATTTGACGTTATCTCCAGAGCCATGGCTTAACCCCGAAAAGATACTTGGCGAGCTATCGGATTATAAGTGAAGTAATTTGATTTTGCTTTCATTAATCTGCAAGTAGGTAATTTAGATATCCATTCTTCATGTTATTTGACGTTATCTTCGGAGCCATGGCTTAACCCCGAAAAGCTACTTGGTGAGCTATCGGATTATAAGTGAAGTAAATTGATCTTGCTTTCGTTAGTCTGCAATTTTTGGTTTGTTTGAGTGCAATAGTTTAGATTGTATTTCTGTAATTAAATGGGTAGAAGAGACAGTGATTTCATGATCAGTATTTCATATTTTGTTTGATTTAAGTAGCTGCATATTTACATTCATGTTCAAGTATTAATTTTATCAATAGCATGTTTTGAGATCTTTTGAAGTGCTAAGTTTTGGAAGTTACCATAAGGGACATAAATCTTGTCTTGAAATCTACATCCATACTTGACCTTTAAAAGTATTTTTAAGACCTTAGAATAGGATTTCCATTTGCATTAGACACTTTAGGAGATCAACAAGAATAAAACCCCAAAACAAGATAAAAACTATAAAACAACGAAGTAAGAAAGAAGGTTAACCAAGCACATATGGTGCACCACACTTCATCAGTTTACGATACCCGGATTGATAATTTATGTAGAGCAATTTAAGACGTTAAATTGACTAGATAGCTATTAAATTCAAGTTTCCTTTCCTCCCCTCAAGGTGCATAGCCAGTGGAAGCAAACAAGGAAAAGGAACCTGACAAGTCTCATCTTTCACGCATCTACTGCCTGCATCGAACACCCCTTTTGCCTAATTATCATTTGTTTATCCTTCATTGCCATACCTTTTGTTGTAATTTATGTTAATTTGATGGCCTTAGTAGTTGAAAGTGCATTAAAGTGATTATCTATCATTATATGTGTTTTCTCATGAATTAAGTCGGTATTTCCAGTGTGTTTGCTTTACTTGGTTAACCTTGTAATGTTGCAGTTTTTAAAAAGGATTACAATATTGGCAATTGCTATGAGCTACCATAAGTACACAAGGTGTGAAAACACAAGAAAATAGCTGTAAGAAAGGAGAAACAAGAACACACTACCAGCGAACAGACATGTCCAATTCTGGTATTGTCTCCCAACGACTAATTCAACCCTAAGGAAACACACTGTTCATGACGTTATTTCAATTGTAACATAAAATCTCTTTATTTAGGATGTAATCCCAAATGTAATATGTTGGTTGGATGGTTGTGATTCTCTTATTAATTTTGTAAAAATTATTCATGGCTATAACACTAAAAATGAGTTCGTAGACTTTTATTTTGGACATTTTGGTCCACATTGTTATTCTATTTTGAACTGTATATATTATGGTAAATATTTGTATTGAGGCTAGCCATCGTGTGGAAATGTATTACTTTTTCGACCACCTTTTTGTACACCAATTTTATCCTCTATAACATTTTGAATGAAGTAATATAAGGGATGTCTTATTGTTGGTTCAACCATGATTTAACTCTTTACTCTTGCAATGCTCCCAGTCATGCAGATCCCCTTGATCTGGGACACACTCGTAGCATTGTATAATGTATGGTAATTATCTAGTTCCATTTTGATTTAATTGTTTGAACATATTTATTTTTTAGTTCTCCCCCTTTACTTTATTTTGGGTGTTGACTATTTCATTAATATGGTGTGAGGACCCTCCATGGAGAGTTAACAACCCATGGATTTACTGAAAGTTCAAAGACCCCAGGACTTAAAGTGATTAAATCTCAATCAAGTTAATTATGCTTTTTTCTAATGGCTTCTTTAGCATAGCGTGATCTTTGCAATTCCTTATTTGGTTTTAGGAATTATTGAACCTACTAGACACCCCTATGATGTTGATGAATGGAATAATTTTTTAAGAATGAAATTTAATCTTATGTTTATGTGGCATGAAAGCAGGGGACCTATTTTTAGTAATACATTTTAAGGGTGTGTTTGTAACAGAGTGTTGTATTAGTTACTAATTTAAAACTGGTAAAGTCTTTTTTTGCATATACTTTGCTAGTACCTCATCAGCTTATGAGCCACAATTGATAATTTGATGTGCAACAATTTAAGCAATTAAATTTCCCAATAGAGCCCCGAAAAATCCATCTCCTATCAGACAACCAAGTCATTGTTACTTAGGTTTCTCCTCTGGGAATAGATATTCAGTTGGAAGGTAGTTCTCTTCCTGTTTTGGATGGCTCACCCTCCACAAGTATGAACACTATTTCATTTTTCGCCCCTCAATTTTCAGCATGTTTATTAAATATTTCATCTCCATCAAGTTGTGTTCCTTACTCCTCAATAGATGACCTCCATATTGGAGACCTCAAGACCCTTGATGGTATCTCCTCCCTTTTCCTCCATTCCACCCTCTTTTCTATTGGAAAACAAGATAATGTTGTGGGGGATGAATTGGTGTTATACAGTTTTTAACAATATTTAAAATTTTCATGTTATTAATAATAAACCACACAACACAATCTTAGAGTAAGAAGGATGTGGAGCGACAGTTAGGGTTTCTGCAACTCTCTGATCAATGGTGAATTCTATTGATTTAGAGAAGAACTTACTTGAACGAATGACAGCTCAAGCTTTAGTTTCGTACAGTGCCATGTTAAAATCCCAATTTGTTTCGTGTAGAAATTCCTTGTATATTCAAAGTACTAATTGTAATTTACTAAAACAATAGACTTGAATCTACTCTACTCATCAGCAAAAACAATTAAAAGATCTCGAAATCACAAAGCATACAAGAGAAAGAATTCAATAAACACATTACACAATCATTTCCTAGGGAAATCCATAGCTAAAAACCCTTGCTATCTATATATTACATTAGTAAGAAAATATGAGAAGATCACAAAGATTTTCTCAAGATCGAGCAACCTCTACACTATCTCTATTGTCTCATAACTTCCTAAACAAGCCCAGGCCAACACTTAACCAAATTTTGTGTTTCCCAAGTCCCTATTTCCTTGCAATGTTTCCTTAGGAATTAGCCCCTATTAATTAGGGAAATTCCTCAATATGGAATACACAATCCTCATACACCCTCCTCTAACTGCATACACCACATGTACAATTCAAATGATTAAACAACTGATAGTACGCTGTCCCTGAACTCCAATCTCAACTAGTTAACTGTTGGGATAGGGTCCCCTAAGGTCAATTTTGGGGCAAAAGCCCAATTTTTTGTATATAAAGAGTAAAGTCTCTGCAAGATGTGGTCACGGAGTGCATATATGTAAAGTGTCATAGAGGGTTTTTACCCTTCTTTTATGTAATATGCGTTGGCTTTAGAAGATCTACCCATGGTCCGTGGACCATGGGATTGTATAAAGAGGAAAGTCATAGAGAGTCTAAGGCAAGTTTTTGGTAGAGAAAGAGAATGAATATAATGGGTCAGTAGAAGTGACAAGAGAAGAGTCTTAGAGTAGAAGAGAGGCTCTGCAACTGTGTGTGCAGAGGCCTAGAGTAGAGTCCACATCTGAGTGCACAGGGTAGTTTGATTCTGTAAGAAGATCTGAAGCATTAATAATGAGATTGTTCCCAAAATATCTGTGTTTTGTCCTTTTACTTCTGTTATGAATGAATGTGATTATGTTATGATGAATAATGAGTTTATGATTTAATGTTGTATTGATAAAAAAATATGTATGTTTTACATCGTTATACGAACACAAGTAATAATATCTATTTACGCGAAAGAATATATTAATGCATGCTAAAGGTATCAGATACTTAAGCTGATATGGGTAAATACAGAAGTAGAAGTAATATCGGAAGCGCGTAAGTAGTTGATTCACCTGTTTAAGTTCCATGAAAGACAATCATAGACCTTCATGAAGGTCTAAGGGTGATTAAGAGAAGTATATCGAAAAGCCCTAAAAGACTTATCGATTTGTGTGAAGCCAGAGTTAGGGCATAAAATGAAATTACACTAATCTCTAGGTGCAGAAACTTGGTTCCAACATCCCCCCATATTGCTTCGGGTGAGACTTCAGTTTGCACTCCACGGATTGATGCCGAAAGGGCCAGTTGTGTAGCGATTTGTTTGGCTAACTTAATGTTGAACTTGGGTCAGGACCCCCTAAGCCAACAAATTGTTCTATTGCTGGGAATGGGATTTGCATAAAGAGATGTGTGATGTTGCATCACTGGAATCCAACTAAGAAGGAAATTAAAGATTGGTTGGATAGAAAGATCCACGAATTCGCAGTGCAAGAGAATAAGAACCCATGATTGAAGAAAAAACAGTCGTTGGAAAAGTATCTGTACACAGAGATACACGAAATTTTCTTATGTTCATTCTCGGTCGAATTATACGAGTAGATCGCAAAATTGGCAGATGGCTAGGGAAGGTGGAGGCTTGATGGTTGTTGGGACAGGGTCCCCTAAGGTCAATTTTGGGGCAAAAGCCCAAGTTTTGAGGCTAAAAGCCCAAGTTTTTATGATGTACATTGTAACATCTCTGCAAGTTATGGTCGTGGAGCGTGTAGATGTAAAGCACCATAAAGGGTTTTTAGCCTTCTTTTATGTAAGTTGTGACGACTGTATAGACTTACCCATGGTCCATGAACCATTGGATTGTATAAAAATGAGAGTCTTAGAGAGTCTAAGGCAGTTCAGTGAAGTTTGAAAGAATGAATGTAATGGGTTAGTAGAAGTGACAAGCGAAGAGTCTTAGAGTAGAAGAGGCTCTGGGGCTATGTGCACAGAGGCCTAGAGTAGAGTCCACAGCTGACTGCACAGACCCCTACAACTGAGTGCGCAGGGTGGGTTTGAGTTTGTAAGCAAATATGAAGTATCATTAAAGAGATTATTCCATAAATATTTGTGTTTTGTCCATTTATTTCTGTTATGAATGAATGTGTTTATGTTATGATTAATATTGTGATTTAATATTGTATTGATACGTGATTCTGCATGGTTTACATTGTTATATGAACGTAAGTAATAATATATGTTTACGCAAAGAATATCTTAATACATGATAAAAATATCATAAACTTAAGCTGATCTCGGTAATAACAGACTTAGGAGTGATCACAGAAGCGCATAAGGAGTTGATTTTCCTATTTAAAGTCTGTGAAAGACAGTTGTAGACCTTCGTGAAGGTCTAGAGGTTGGTAAGAGAAATTCATATCGATAAGCCTTAGTGGCTTATCGATTTGCACGAAGGTAGGGTTAGGGCATAAAACGACATCATAACCATCTCTGGGTGTAGAAACTTGGTTCCAACATCCCCCCATACTACTTTGGGTGAGAATTTAGTCTACGCTCTGTGGATTGATGTCGAAAGGGCCAGTAGTGCAGGGATTTGTTTGGAAAATTTCACTCAGAACATGGGTCAGGACCCACTAAGACAACAAATAGTTCTTGTATCTCCATCAGAGCGTGAAAGGAACTAGAATAGAAGTGATATGATTTACCATACTACGTGATGGATGATGCCATTGCAGAGGTCCTCGATTGGCTACCAGCGGACTGGCACACAACATCAGATTGTCTGTTGATACAAGTAAGTCCACAGAAAAGTAGAAAAAAGAAGCGGCCTGATCGAAAGTTTAGCATTTGGATGAAAAGAAAAAGAAGGAGACTGAGGAGAAGGCATGCACAGAAGCAGAGTGCGCTGCCAAGGAACAAGTAGAGCAGGAAGAGCGTGACTCTAACAGGAGCCAGAAATCCCCTTCACCACAGATGAAGGATGATGAGTAATCAAAACAGGGCAGTGGAGATATGGAAAACACTCCCTTCCGGATGAAGTGGAATAGGGAGCAAGATAAAGAAGGATCGCAAAACAAGACCAAGGCCACTAAGTCATGCTAGACCCGATCACCTTGACAGAGGGCGACTTGGATGAAATTGGGGATAAGGTAAGGGATATGACCACAGAACTACTGTATAAATTTGAGCAACAACAAAAGTAGGCACTTGGTGCCATATAGACGGGTCTACATGAGTTGCAGATCCAAACAACCCGACTACAAGTAGGAGCAGGACAGAGCAGCGCGTCCTCAACCAGTTTAGCAACAGGGACAATGGCAACGACAGAGTTGATCCGATCCTTAGGTCTCCGGGCAGTTGCACTACCAGATGGAGCTCTAAGAGCGGAGGTGGAATTTGACAAGGCTACTGTCAGCGCGTTGAGGAATGTTGGCCTCAACTTGGTTGTGCTCCCCAGTGAATTCTTTCAGACCCTACAAGAAGGTGTGATTGAAGAGCTTAAGGCCAAGAGCAGTGTGCACTTCGCATGATTAGCGAGCAAAAAATCAAGAATGAACAAATATTTGTTGAGAAGACAATCATGCTAGAATCTTGGAAGAAGGTTCAAGAGAAGAATGAGCATACTACTGTAGAAGTAGCCGAAGCATGCAGAACCATTCCAGAACTACATATCCCAGAAGAAGCACTGGTGGAAGCCAAGATTCAGAAGTTGGCTGCAGGTGTGCACCACGCGAAGGCCAAGATGGAAAAGGTTCAGTTTGAGCTAAACCTTAAAATTATAAAGCTTGAGTTGAAGACGTAGCTTTCAACTCCACTAGAGTTCAAAGAACAACATGAAGCTGCTGCAAGGGATGGAGTCGTTGCAGTAGATGTCGTGGTGGAATAATGCATTGCGGTCTTTGAGTAGTCTATGGAGCTAATCAAAAGTATGCAGGAAGATCCTAACCTACAAAGGTTGAACACAGAGGCTGGAGAATTACAACAACAGTATGAAAAAACAAAGGTGACAACGCGGACCATCACTATCACGCAGAGATTGGCAAAGTTGCAAGAGGCAAAGCAACTGTAAGAAGTTGTGGAAGAAGTGCAGCGTAAAGAAGTAGTCCTTAAGGCTAGACTGGGGCCTTGGATGGAGGAGGCCTATGTGATCTCCGCACCATTGGGGAGAAGTTGGCTAGCCTGCAGAGAACACAACAGAAGATCCAGGAAGATAGCGCAAGACCAGCAACCAAGCAGTTAGTGGAGTAGGTCAAGCAGGCAGCTACGCAGTGCACAACTAAAGTTGCAATAGCACAATTGGAGTTGGGAGGTCTTTGCAGTAAGATCTCCATGCCAGTAGAGTAACTTGGGGGTGAGTTACGATATTTGTGTTGGGGGCCTGTTGGGACAAGGTCCCCTAAGGTCAATTTTGGGGAAAAAGCCCAAGTTTTGGGGCTGAAAGCCCAAGTTTTTGTGATGTAAAGTGTAAAGTATCTGCAAGTTATGGTCACAGAGCGTGTACATGTAAAGTGGAATAAAGGGTTTTTACCCTCTTTTTATGTAAGTTGTGTCAGTTTTATAGACCTACCCATTTTCCACAGACCATGGGATTGTATAAAAAGGAGAGTCTTAGAGAGTCTAAGGCAGTTCAATGAAGTTTGGAATAATTAGTGTAATGGGTCAGTGGAAGTGACAAGTGAAGAGTCTTAGAGTAGAAGAGAGGCTCTACATTTATGTGCACAAAGGCCTAGAGTAGAGTCCATAGCTGAGTGCACGGACCCCTGTAGTTGAGTACGTAGGGTGGGTTTGAGTATGTAAGCAAATCTAAAGTATCAATAAAGAGATTATTCCAGAAATTTTTGTGTTTTGTCCATTTATTTTTGTTATGAATGAATGTGTTTATGTTTTGATGAATATTGGGTTTATGATTTAATATTGTATTAATACGCGATTTTGAATGGTTTACATTGTTATATGAACGCAAGTAATAATATCTCTTTATGCGAATAATATCTTAATACATGTTAAAGTTATCAGAGACTTAAGCCGATCTGGGTAATAACAGACTTAGGAGTGATCACAGAGGCATGAAAGGAGTTGATTCGCCTGTTTAAAGTCGACGGAAGATAGTCGTAGACCTTCGCGAAGGTCTAGAGGCTGGTAAGAGAAAGTCATATCGATAAGCCTTAAGGGCTTATCGATCCACGCAAATGTAGGGTTAGGGCATAAAATGACATCATAACCATCTATGGGTGTGGAAACTTGGTTCCAGCATCCCCCCATACTGCTTCGGGTGAGACTTCAGTCTGCACTCCACAGATTGATGTCAAAAGGGCTAGTAGTGTAGGGATTTTTTTAGCAAACTTAACTCCGAACCTAGGTCAGGACCCACTAAGCCAACAACGGTCCCATAGTTTGGACCCCTTTACTTTATTTTGGGTGTTGACTATTTCATTAATGTGGTGTGAGGGTCCTCCATGGAGAGTTAATGACCCACGGATTTACCGAAAGTTTAAAGATCCCGAGACTTAAAGTGATTAAATCTCGTTCAATTTAATTTTTCTTTTTTCTAATGGCTTCTTTAGCATAGCGTGATATTTGCAATTCCTTATTTGGTTGTAGGAATTATAGAACCTACTAGCCACCCCTATGATGTTGATGAATGGAATAATTTTTTAAGAATGATATTTAATATTATGTTTATGTGGCATGCAAGCAAGGGATCTATGTTTAGTAATACCTTTGAAGGGTGTGTTTGTAACAGAGTGTTGTAGCGGTTAGTAATTTAAAACTAGTCAAGTCCTTTTTTGCATACACTTTTCTAGTACCTCATTAGCTTATGAGCCACAATTGATAATTTGATGTGCAACAATTAAAGCAATTAAATTTCACGAAAAAACCTAGAAATATCCATCTCCTATCAGACAACCAAGTCATTGTTACTTTGGTTTCTCCTCTGGGAAGAGATATTCAAATGGAAGGTAGTTCTCTTCCTGTTTTGGATGGCTCACCCTCCACAGGTATGAATACTATTTCATTTTTCACCTCTCAATTTTAAGCATGTTTATTAAATGTTTCATCTCCATCAAGTTGTGTTCCTTACTCCTCAATGGATGACCTCCATATTGGAGACCTCAAGCCCCTTGATGGTATCTCCTCCCTTTTCTTCCCTTCCACCCTCTTTTCTATTGGAAAACAAGATAATGTTTGGGGGGGGGGGGGGGGTGGGGTGAATTAGTATTATATAGTTTTTAGCAATATTTAAAATTTTTAATTTATTAATAATAAACCACACAACACAATCTTAGAGTAAGAAGGATCTGGAGCAACAATTAGGGTTTATGTAACTCTCTGATCAATGGTGAATTCTAATGATTTAGAGAAGAAATTAGTTGAAGGAATGACAGCTCAAGCTTTAGTTTCGTATAGTGCCATGTTGAAATCCCAATGTGTTTCGTGTAGAAATTCCTTGTATATTCAAACTGCTAATTGTAATTTACTAAAACAATAGACTTGAATCTACTATACTCATCACCATAAACAATTAAAAGATCACAAAATCACAAAGCATAAAAGAGAAAGAATTCAATCAAAACATTACACAATCATTGCCTAGGGAAAGCCACAGCTAAAAACCCTTGCTATCTCTATATTGCATTAGTTAGAAAATATGAGAAGATCACAATGATTTGCTCAAGATCGAGCAACCTTTGCACTATCTTTATCTGTCTCACAACTTTCTAAACAAGCTCAGGCCAATACTTAACCAAATTTTGTCTTTCACAAGTCCCTATTTCCTTGCATTGTTTCCTTGGGAATTAGCCCCTATTAATTAGGGAAATTCCTCAATATGAATTACACAATCCTCATACACCCTCCTCTAATTGAATACACCACTTGTACAATTCGGATGATTAAACAACTGATAGTACATTGTCCCTAAACTCCAATCCCAACTGGGTAACTATTTGGATAGGATCCCCTAACATCAATTTTGGGGCAAAAGCCCAAGTTTTTGTATATCAAGAGTAAAGTATCCGCACGATGTGGTCGCGGAGTGCATATATGTAAAATTTCATAAAGGCTTTTTACCCTTCTTTTATGTAAGACGTGTCGGATTTAGAAGATCTACCCATGGTCCACAGACCATGGGATTGTATAAAAGGGAAAGTCATAGAGAGTCTAAGGCAATTTTTTGGTAGAGAAAGAGAATGAATGTAGTGGTTAGTAGAAGTGATGAGAGAAGAGTCTTAGAGTAGAAGAGAGGCTTTGCAGCTGTGTGCGCAAAGGCCTAGAGTAGAGTCCACAGCTAAGTGCGTAGGGTAGTTTGATTCTTTAAGAAGATCTGAAGCACTAATAAAGAGATTGTTTCAAAAATATCTATGTTTTTTCCTTTACTTCTGTTATGAATGAATGCGATTATGTTATGATGAATAATGGGTTTATGATTTAATTCTGTATTGATGAACGAATCTGTATGTTTTATATTGTTATACGAACACAAGTAATAATATCTGTTTACGTGAAAGTATATCTTAATGCGTGCTAAAGATATCAGATGCTTAAGATGATCTGGGTAAATACAAAAGTAGAAGCAATCTCAAAAGTGTGTAAGTAGTTGATCACCTGTTTAAGTTCCTTGAAAGACAGTTATAGACCTTCACGAAGGTCTAAGGGTGATTAAGAGAACTATATCAACAAGCCCTAAAAGGCTTATCGATCTATGCAAAGGCAAAGTTAGGGCATAAAATGAAATTACACTAATCTCTGGGTGCAGAAACTTGGTTCTAGCATCCCCCCATACTGCTTCAGGTGAGACTTTAGCCTGCACTCCATGGATTGATGCAGAAAGGACCAGTAGTGTAGGGATTTGTTTGGCTAACTTAACGTTGAACCTGGGTCAGGACCCCCTAAGCCAAAAAAATTTTCCATTGCTGGGACTGAGATCTGCATAAAGAGATATGTGATTTCACATGACTGGAATCCAACTAAGAAGGAAATTGAAGATTGGTTGGACCATCGCTATCACATAGAGATTGGCAACTGCAAGAACAAGTGGAAGCAATGTAGTAGAAAGAAGCAGTCCTCAAGGCTAGATTGGGGCCTTGGATGGAGGAGGCATATGTGATCTTCACCATCATTGGGAGAAGTTGTCCAGCCTACAAAGAACACAGCAGAAGATCTAGGAAGATAGCATAGGACCAGCAACCGAGCAGCTGGTGGAGTAGGTCAAGCAGGTAGTGCACAGCTGAAGTTGCAGTAGCGCAAGTGGAGTTGGGAGGTATTTGCAGTAAGATCTCCATGCCAACAGAGTAACTTGGGGGTGAGTCACGATATTTGTGTTGGGGGTTTGTTAGGATGAGGTCCCCTAAGGTCAATTTTTGGGAAAAAGGCCAAGTTTTGGGGCTGAAAGCCCAAGTTTTTGTGATGTAAAGTGTAAAGTATCCAAAAGTTATGGTCGCAGAGTGTGTACATGTAAAGTGGAATAAAGGGTTTTTACCCTTCTTTTATGTAAGTTGTGTCGGTTGTATAGACCTACCCATGGTCCACGGACCATGCGATTGTATAAAAAGGAGAGTCTTAGAGAGTCTAAGGCAGTTCAGTGAGGTTTGAAAGAAAATAGTCTTAGAGTAGAAGAGAGGCTCTACATCTATGTGCGCAAAGGCCCAGAGTAGAGTTTGCAATTGAGTGCACGAACCCCTGCAGTTGAGTGCATAGGGTGGGTTTGAGTCTGTAAGAAAATCTGAAGTATCAATAAAGAGATTATTCTAGAAATATCTGTGTTTTTTCCATTTACTTTTGTTATGAATGAATGGGTTTATGTTATGATGAATATTGGGTTTATGATTTAACACTGTATTGATACATGTTTCTGCATGGTTTACATTATTATATGAACACAAGTAATAACATATGTTTATGTGAAGAATATCTTAATACATGTTAAACATATTACAAACTTAAGCCGATCTGAGTAATAATAGACTTAGGAGCGATCACAGAGGTGCGTAAGGAGTTGATTCACCTATTTAAAGTCTGCGAAAGATAGTCGTAGACCTTCGTGAAGGTCTAGAGGCTAGTAAGAGAAAGTCATATCGATAAGCCCTTAAGGCTTATAAATCTGAACGAAGGCAGGGTTAGGGCATAAAATGACATCATAACCATCTCTGGGTGCAGAAAATTGGTTCCAGCATCTCTCCATACTACTTCGGGTGAGACTTCAGTCTGCGCTCTGCAGATTGATGCCAAAAGGGCCAGTAGTGTAGGGATTTGTTTGGCAAAATTAACTTCGAACCTGAGTCAAGACCCACTAAGCCAATGATGGTCCCATAGTTTGGACCCTGGAGTTAGTGCAGATATTGGACCCTAAATTAGGTTGGGCGGACCTACTATGGTTTTGTGCATGATTTTTACACATGGTTTTTGGACGCGATGGTTTTTGGTTCATGGTTTTGGACGTGATGGTTTCCAGTCCATGGTGTTGGATGATTTAGCATGTATAAATATGTATTGTAACATTGAATGGAAAATAATGAAAAATCAAGTTGGTAGTCCCGGTGTTGGGATCTAGGGGAAAATCTCTGTGTATATGTGTTTTATGTCTTATGCTCTCACATTGTTTATTTTTTGTGTTTTAGAATTTGTATGCAGGTAACTTCTGTACGGGGTTAAAACCTACATTTGGTATCAGAGTTGTTTTGGTTTCAAGGGGATGCCTTTGTTGCTAAGGGGTTTTGCTCGGGCCTATGGTAGACCCTGTTCAGTGGGAGATCTGCAAGATCGATACTCGTGGTGAAAGAAGATGGCGAGCAGTGGAAAGATAGAGATCAATAAATTTAATGGTCAAAGTTTTGAGTTGTGGAAACTCAAGATGGAGGATATATTGGTGGATAAAGATCAGTCAACTGTGGTAGATCCGGGTAATAAACCAACGAGAGTGTCTGATGTAGAACAGAAGAAGTTGGATCAAAAGGCAAAGAGCACAATACGATTGTGTGTCTTAGATTCAGTATTGCTGAATGTATCAGGGGAAGCTACGACTAAGGCTTTGTGGGACAAGTTAGGGAATTTCTACCAATCTAAGTCTCTGGTGAATAAACTGCTCCTACAGAAAAAGCTATATAACATGATGATGAAAGATGGAGACTCGGTGACAGAGCACCTGAACGCATTTAATACTGTGGTAAGTAAGTTATTATCTGTTGATATTTAAATTTCAGATGAAGATAAGTGCATCAGTTTGTTGTGTTCTCTACCAGATTCGTGGGATATTCTGGTTATTGCAATAGGTAGCAATGCGACTGCCTTGCAGTTTGATGAAATAGTCTCATCCTTGCTGACAAAGGAGATGAAACGGAAAAATATGGAGAGCCAAAATGGTGATGCCTTGTCTGTATGAGGATGGTCCCAAAACAGAAACAAAAATAAGTCAACGAGTGGGAGATCTAAATCTAGAGGGAGATCTAAATCTCCAAGAAAACCTATAAAGGTAGTTTGTTGGAAATGCAGAAAGGAAGCGCACTACAAAAAGGACTGTAAATCTAAAGATCCTGACAAAGGAAAGGGATCTGATGATGCTCCTTCTATAGAGGTGAAAACCACCTTAGATGAAGGTGGGGATGTGTACTTGGCTTCTTCAAGTACACATGTAGATCATGAGGCATGGTTGATTGACTTAGGTGCATCCTTTCACTTCACTCCCCATAGAGAGTGGTTCTGCGAGTATGAGAAATACGATGGTGGTGATGTCTTCTTAGGGGATGATAGGAAGGCTAGAATCGTTGGTTGCGGAAAAGTAATGTTGAAGTTGCAACGCGGGAGGGTCAGAACAATTCTGGGTTTTTTGCATATTCCTGCATTGGCCAGAAATATGATTTCTGTAAGCAAGCTGGATGATGCAGGTGTAAAAATAGTGTTTAAGAAGGATATCTACAAGATGGTTCAAGGAACACTAGTATTGATGTGGGGAGTTTGGATTGGAACTCTGTACAAGCTGCAAGGTAGCACTGTTGTCGATGGGTGCAATAGTTTTGTGGTTCCTGAAAGTGGTGTAGAAAATCTAATGGTCTCTGGAGAAAAGAACATGCTATGGCATCAAAGGCTTTGACATATTGGAGAGAAGGGCATTCAAATACTTCAAGGTAAAGGTATGGAAGAAGGTATGACTAATATCTCTATGGATTTTGATTTCTGTGAAAATTGTGTATATGGGAAGCAGAATCGGGTGAGTTTCCCCTCTGGTGGTAAGAGGGCGAAACAGATATTAGAGCTTGTGCACAGTGATGTGTTTGGACCTATGAAGGTTCCATTAGTGGGTAAGTCATGGTACAATGTATCATTTATATATGGCTTCTCAAGGAATACATGGATATATTTCCTTAAGAAGAAATCTGAAGTCTTTGACAAGTTTAAATAATTTAAGGCTGTGATGGAAAACCAGACAAAGAAGAAGATAAATGTGTTGAGGTCAGATAACGGTGGAGAGTTTTGCAGCAAGGAATGTGAATAATTATGTAAGAAGTGTGGTATAGCATGACAAAATACTAATCCATATACACCTGAGCAAAATGGAGTTGTAGAAAGAATGAACAAGACATTGATGGAAAGGGCAAGAATCATGCTTAGTGGTGCCGAGCTAGGAGAAGAATTCTGGGTGGAAGTGATGGAGACTGCATGTTACATGGTCAACAGTTCACCTTCATCAGCATTGGAGGATAAGACTCAACAAGAGGTATGGACTGGTAAGAAACCCTCTCTTTCATATCTGAGGGTATTTGGATGTGATGCATATGTACATGTTCCAAAGGAGAAAAGAACAAAATTGGATAGTAAATCTAAAAATTGCATCTTTTTTGGGTATAAGGATGGCTTAAAGGGTTATAAGCTTTGGAACCCAGTAACAAGGAAGGTTGTGTACAACTGAGATGTGGTGTTCAGAGAGGTTGAAGATGTTATTAAACATGAAGTCCAACCAAAGGAACCTGAGAAGATAGAGTTTGAGCTAAAGGAGGAAGAATTAGACTCTACAGTAGAAGAGGAATCAGAAAAAGGAAGAGCCACAAAATCCAGGTGTGAGAAGATCAATTTGAGAAAGAAGGCAACCATAAAGGTATAGTCCATCTACTTTATGTTCAAATTTTTCTTTATCTATTATTAATGATGATCCCAAAACTGTGAAGGAAGTAGTAGATGCAGAGGATGTCAAACTCTGGAAAGAGGCCATGGTTGATGAAATGGCATATTTCCACAAAAATGAGGCATGGGATCTGGTGGAGTTGACGGCTGGAAGGAAACCCATTGGAAGCAAATGGGTGTTCAAGAAGAAGAAAAATGCAGAAGGAAAGGTGGAGAAATACAAAGCTTAGCTGGTAGCAAAATGCTATTCCCAGGTGCCGCGAATTGATTTTGGTGATATTTTTTCTACTGTTGCCAAGGTAGCTTATATTAGATTACTTTTATCTGTTGCTACTGCTTTTGATTTTGAGGTAGAACAAATGGATGTGAAGACAAAGTTTCTTCACAGGGATCTGGAAGAGGAGAGATACATGAAGAAACCTGAAGGCTTAACGGTGAAGGGTAAGAAAGCACTGGTATGCAAGTTAAAGAAGTCTCTGTATGGGTTAAACAATCACCAAGGATGTGGTATAAAAAAATTGATACATTTATACAGGGACTTGGCTTCACTAGAAGCAAAGCAGATCATTGTGTGTATTTTAAATTAATTGGTGACCGTGTTATTTATCTGGTCTTGTATGTGGATGATATGTTGCTGGTTGGAAATGGCAAAGAAATTATCCAGGATTTGAAGACCCAATTGTCCTCCAAATTCAACATGAAAGATCTTGGTGCTGCAAACTATATTTTGGGCATGGAAATTAAAAGAGATCGGGCAAAGAGGAAGCTCTGGTTGAACCAGAGGAAGTATGTCAAGACAATATTGCAAAGGTTTAATATGCAGGATAGTAAACGGTGAAGGTTCCTATTCCTGTTGGTGTGAAGTTATCTGCTGAACAATGTCCCAAGACACAAGAAGAGGAAGAGAACATGTCCCGTGTTCCATATGCAAGTGCAGTGGGTAGCCTAATGTATGCAATGGTCTGTACTAGACCAAACATTGCACATGCAATGGGATTATTAAGCAGGTTTATGTCAAAACTAGGAAAGGAGCATTGGACAACAGTGAAGCGGGTTTTCAGGTATTTGCGTGGCACTAGTGATTATGTTTTGTGCTACCAAGGAAGACTGGGATTGGATAGAGTGTTGGATATTCATGGATTTCTTGATGTATATTGGGCTGGAGATATGGATCAAAGAAGATCTACAAGTGGGTATGAGTTTAACCTATTTGGAGGTGCAATCAATTGGATGAGTAAGAAACAATTTGTAGTGGCACTATCAACTACAGAGGCAGAATACATGGAAACCACTCATGCAAGAAAGGAAGTAGTTTGGTTGCAGAGATTGTGTTCAAGTATGGGGTTAGTACAGGGAGCTATAAGGATAGACCATGACAGCCAAAGCCCAATTTTCTTGGCAAAGAACCCTGCTTACCATTCAAAGACAAAGCAAATTGATGTTCAAAATCACTTTGTGAGGGATATGATAGAAGACAAAAAGGTGTTGCTGGTAAAGGTGGACACTTTGAAGAATACTGCAGATGCATTGACAAAATCCATGAGCTCTGAGAAGTTCTTTTGGTCTAGAGAAACAATGGGCATTGTAGGGCTGGATAAATCACTAAGCTCTCTTGTGGCCCCCTATGGAAAGAAAACAACAAGTGGGAGAATGTTGGGTTGTGTTATATTCTTTCTACGACTAACCCACATAGTGAACCGAGGGGTTAGAGGGGGGGCAGAGCCCACCCTTCGTTGTGCCGATTGCACAGTGGTGGGGTCACAGGGGGGTGGCAGCCCCCCCTATCCGAGGGGTTTGAGGGGGGCGGGTAGGCCCCCTCTACGGGGTCCGGGATTGTTATAGACATTTTTGGGCCCTGCAACCAAAAGCATGAAATGTCCATAAATCAAGGGCTCCTAAGTCCTTGAAAGTGTTTTTATAACCCCTAAAAGAACAAGGTCAACAGATTACAGCTTCTCCCAGAAGTTCTCCATGAAAAACTGCTCAGAATTGGTCAAAACAGGATCATTTTAGGTGCTCCACTGGCCAAGTGCATTGCATCTCACCTAAATACACTGTGTGGGTGCATTGCATTTCAAAAATCCCTTCTGTGGGGTGCGATGGGCGAGAAATGACAAATGGCAGTGTCATTTCGCGAGATGGAGAGGCAATGGAAGCTTCCAGAATCTTCTCCTATGACACTTGCCTCACTGAATTCGACCAAGGATGAGTAAGAGATCATCAATCTCCAAGTGGAAGCAAGAACTATCAGAGGGAGGACACTAAACAAATCATGAGCTGACTCATCTCCATTACAAATATCTATATATGGATTCCTCATCCCAGAGATCCAGAGGCTGGAATTTTGCATATTGTAAGGAATTGCTGTTGGTTTCTTGAGACAAACATCAGATTGTTGGGTGATCTAAGCTTTGTTTGAGGTGAAGAGGGCTTTTTAGCTGGGAGGTCGATGCTGGTTCAGAAAAACTGGTTGTAACTCCTCTTGGCTCTTTCTTGTTTATTAATAAAAACTATTCAAGTTTTCCTCCATGCTTTTGTGTCATTGATGCTTACTACATTTGTATGGTAAATTTACATCTGATCCTAGATTGTTTATGTTTATAGATCCATGTCTATGTATAGTGCTATGCTATGGTGATCTTACAGGTACTTTGTGAAGCTGGGCGTGCAAGGGAACAGGTAGCTAAAGACTATCAAAGAAGAGAGGAATCAAATCAGGAGATTAGCGCAAGACAGAGGTTGGTCTTTCTGTTCCTCTCTATCTATAATTCATAAAGGAAAAACGAAAGTAGTTTTTCTCTGTTTGTTTCTAAGGCAGCTGTCACACCTTAGTGGGATAGAGCAGTTCTATATAGACACTTTTCCCTGTAACAAAATGGCGACTCCACTGGGGAGAAATTAGTTAGTTTGTTTATCATTCCTTGTTGTCTATTTCATAAACTTATAGGTAGTATTCAAACTGCATTTGCCATAGCAAATGCAAAGTAGATAACTGCTACTTCAATCCATCTACTGGATCTGTTTATGATTTAAAAAACTGATTCACAAACTATCTGATTGCCCTTGTGATAGCTCTTAGATCCTCCTTAGATCTACCCCTGATTGTTGCATTACTGATTGCTTTTTGCTCTGCCAAAACCAAAGAACTGAACTGCAAACTGTGACCCGGAACCAAACAGAGTCTCGTTTCAGGCCCAACGCAGGTACTGTTCAGAGAATCTGAACTTTAGCGCACTTCCTGAGTGGACAAGCTATGCTGCATTTCAAATTCTCTGTGTTACAGGTGCGCTGATCAGACTAGGCTCTGTGCAGTTTTGGTTTCTGTGATTCATTCTTTCCAGTTCTATTCCTGAATTTTGCTGCCTGTGATCAGTAAATGTCTGTTTGAAACCCCTTTTCCTTGTTGTTATTTTGCCTCCTTTGTACAAAATAACTGTAGATGTTTTTGTGTGTTTGTTGAGTCATTTTCATTTCTCCTTTTCAAAAGTAGCATAATCGCACTGTCGTCCTTTGATTTGAAACTGTCGCAAGTGTCAATTTCAATCGTAGGAAAGAGTTTGATTGCTGTTGATGGTCGATTATCCTGTTACTATTGCTTTTGGTTTGAATTTGTAATTTTCTAGTGTCAAGAACAAGTATTCATTTCAAAATCGTAAGGTGTTGTGATCGTCTCCATTTTTGATTTCGAAAGGAAACTTGTTGATATTTGTCGCTTGAAAAGAAATTTAGATTTGTGCATCAACTTTCTTTTTAGCATTCATGTACTAAGAAAGTCGAAAAAAAATACATGCATGTGCATTTGCATATAGACAGTCTGATTGGCTTGATTTAGGAAAGTGCATTTAGAGTGTGCTCTTTGCTCTTTGTGAAAAGATTCTGTCTTTCTTTCCTTAGTAGCTAGGATTTTCATTGCACAAAGAAGATAAAAAGTTTGTTTGTCATCTTAGATTGCATTTTAGGAATTACATCTACATCTTGTGGTGAACCTGAAAGGCAAACTTCATAAACAAGATCAACTTAAAATAAATTCAATGAAACTAACAACGCTTTGGAACTTAACGCACAACATTTAGAAGTCTAGGCTAGAGACGTATTCCGACGTCTTAAAGCTTGGTAACTGTTGTTCTCACTGATGGTTGGGTGATTCCTCCACTTTGAGACGATAAGTGCCAGTACGGACTTGTGCTCCCACGTACCGTTGAGTATATTTTGGGAGACCCCAATAGGCTTAATCCTTTATCCATAGGAAGCCGTGTCTGCCGCCCTATCGATCGCAATGCACTGAACACATCATTCGGGAAGATTGACTGCTGCACCGTAAAAAGTATTCTACAGTTTTGCGATTGGTTTGGTAATCCTCTACCTAGATTTCCAGAGCAGTCCTTTTCGTTCCTTTTCAGACTCCTTAACAGAAAAGGTCCATCTAAGCACTTGTCACTTCAGGCTCATTAAAAATCGAAGGAGACTAGAGTCATCTTATGTTTTTTCTCGACTCTTAAAAATTGAAAAAACAAGTTGTGTCAAAGCGTCTAAAATTTATTTTAAACGGAATACTCATTACCCTTTCCTACGTTGATCTTGGGTTGAGAAAATGGAATCCACCAACCAAGGAATTCCCCATGGAGGAAATCCTAGTCCCTTCTCCTCTTGGGGAGATGTTAGTGCACCCCATATGGCCACATTGTCGCTTCTAGGACTGACAATTGGTTTGCCTGTATGTCTCTTCTCAACCTCTTTCGTTCAGAACACCGCAATTCTTGAACAATCAAATCAGCAACTAGACGAGTCCAGAGTTACCCACCAACCTTCTACTTCCTCTAATTCTTCCTCTCCTCCCTCCTCTTTGCTTGATGGGGCTGGTAAAGCCAAAAGTCAAGTACCTGAGAAGAAGAAGGAAAAGAAGAAGAAAGAGAAGAAGAAGAAGGAGCCAAAAGCGAATGGGGGCAAACGAGTGTCATCTAGCGAAAATCAACACACTGCACCGACCCGGCCTAAATCGCCATGTGTCATTTGCAAAGGAGACCACTATCACAGAGATTGTCCTTGCATCCCTCGGATCTTAAGGGACTGGTCTCCTCGGTTGCACAACCCGGTGTCGTCAACCTCTGATGATCATGTTGAAAACACACCGTCAACTAGTGAAATTGAAGCCCAAGGACAAAAAGGAAAATATAGATTTCTTTGTAAAATGTGCGAAGGCGATCATGTCGTCCACCATTTTCCCTTCTTAGACGAAGCTAAAAGAGTTTTGGACGATCGTCCGGTTTCACTGTTACGACTTCCTCCTGGATATTAAAAACTCTTGCCGAGTCCGTCATTAGTTGAAAATCCGGCTGGCCCACTTAAGTGGTCGGCTGAAGCATCTATCATTGAAGACAAACCATCTAAACCCATACCAGATGAAAGACAAAAGGTTAAGGCGGCAGTTGACCCGGTCTTGCCTTCAGAGGTTCCATCTTCAGATGATACCGTCACCGAAGAGAATAAGGATGACACCGTCCAAATTTTTTTCATAAGCACAAACTCCAACGAACATGGGGGAAATTTTCTCGTTCCTTTACCGCAGGAGGGAAGTTCATCAGAGTTGTACCCGACCGTCTATTCAGTCCCACCTCCGAGCAACTTAGTTGTCTCCTTCGACTGGAATCAACTAGGCAGACCCCGTTTACCAACTAGTATACCATTCCGAATCATTGTTCAAATATACAGAATGGTTATGGCCGGTACCATCATAGATGAAGGGGCCTCTGTGAGTATCCTTTCCTTAACAGCTTGGAAAGTGCTTGGTTCGCCATCGATTTTTCCTGAGATGAGAAATCTAACAGGCTTTGATAAAGGAACTAGTCGACCGTTAGGGATCCTTCCCAATGTGCCCATAACATTGAGAGGGAAAACCGTTCACATGAACATAATGGTAGTTCAAGGACCCCTGGATTACAATCTACTTCTTGGACGAGACTATATTTATTGCATGAGAGCCATTGTCTCATCACTATTTAGAGTGATGTGTTTTCCGCACGAAGGAAGAGTGGTCAAGCTCGTAGACCAGCTTTCATTTCCCGGATCACGCATAGCAAATAGTCATACACCATCCCTAAATGGTCTTTTCACGCAAGAAATGTCTCAATCCCCAGTCCGTCCACCCGATGAGCGCGAGTGATCCAGGGGACATGACTGAAACCCAGGGGGCATGCACCCTGGTCTGCTTCGGCAGGAAAACTTCGGGTATAAGGTAGGTTTCCGCGAGAGAATATGACTAGTCTGTACTCCCGTCCGTGATTGGAAGAGGGGGTTATTCTAGAACAAGATTCTCTTGTCAAAGTTACGTGAGTGGAGTAGCCTCCTTCACTCACCTTTGTCTATTTCGGTAAACATCGTCGAAGAAGTGTTTTTTTTGCACTGTGAATAAAACAATCTTTCCGTAACCTATAAGAGGTAGGCCTCTCCCGGTAAAACAATTGTTTTAACGGAATAAAGAAGGGGTAACCTTGAAATTATGTTTTATACCTGGGGGTATGCAAGCCTTTTGGCGTGCAAGTGAAGAGCGACTATTTATTTTTTAAATTTGTAGGTCCTCTAACCCTTTAAACTCGTAGGATTGGTCGTTTCCTAACTTGTATAAAAAAAGGATGTGGGGCAAAACTCTAAAAGTTGCCATTTTTATGAGACATTCTTATCACACGACTGGATTAATCGAGAAGTGTTACCGCAAGGTTCAAGCTCATTAAAAAATAAACCCGCATCGAGCAGTTTTAGCACATAGTTCAAGCTCGTTAAAAAATAAACATAAACCATGAGCAAATGTTTCCCCCCGCATTTAAGCTCGTTAAAAAATGAACTATTCCCCGGTAAATAACCATCGTGGATGTAGTAATTTAGCCATTAAAGCCTTGGTCATGTTTGCACCGTCACCTCCACTTTTGCATTGGCCGATCATTCACCTCCATTTGATTGTTTACCCATTTTGAGGAACAGCTGCGAAGAGTGATTTCACTAGCCATCCTTGTAACACTGCTGTGATTGGAAAATTCCAAACCTTACCTAGAATCAGTTGCTATCCATTTTATCACTCGTTCCTCAAAAGACGAGTCTCCTTTAAGCTCTTTTCAACTGACTCGTAAAATATGAAAAGATTGCCGAGCCATTGGCCTCTCCAGCTCGTTAAAGGGACAGGAAGTGCTATCCCTCCTCTAAATTTTAATCTTTTTGGACCTGAGGGATTATTACACAAAAAGATCGAGCGCTTGTTTTGTTCGGCTCATTAAAAGTATCGAAAATTCATCCCTTTTGTATTGTTTTATACTTTTTCGGACTTAAGGGATTAGATGACGGAAAAGGAATTTTGGAGTTACCTTTACGTTCCTTTTCAGACTCTCTAAAATTGAAAAGGACCGAGTTATCTTTGTCGTTAAACTCGTTAAAATTTTAATAGCGACAAACTTGTCTATATACGAGAACGAGTTTCACTATCGCTAGGCTCGTTAAAACATAGCGATGGGTTTGCTCAAAGGGAAAATTATAGAACATGCATATGTTATCCTCCTCAAGCTTGACGAAAATAAAGAGGTACTGGTCAGCAATGACTGGGGAAAATTGGGAAGAAAACTTGAAGAAACTTTGTTGGTAGCAAGTCGCTCTTGAACATGACACTTCCACTCCGTGTCCAAGTCGGGTTGGGTTGTTTCATTCACCGGTCACATCACCATGATCCCATCATACCATCCACATTTGGGGTTAATGCTACCGATCCATCACATCAGTGTCGCCGATATGTTCAAGAGAAGTCATTCAGGGAATTCGCCTGTGTCTCACCCACTACCATACATTTATACTCCATTCTTTCATGACCGCCACCCTGAACCTTATATCACCAGATCATTTTCACCTCCATTAAAATCATTTGCTCCGTTCCGTGTCATTGATGTGGGATTCATTAAGGCCCTCCTATGACAGATCACTTCTTGTCGACATCAGCTCATTATCCAAGAAGTTGATCTAGGAACACCCCATTTAGTACTTTGAAGCTTGCATGCCTCAATGGCAAGTTTCTCACTTTCGGCGACAGGTTCACATCAATGGCCTTCGACCGAAAGATTTTGCGTGGTGTTTGACGCCAAGTCCTTTATTCACACCACGTGAATTGTACTGCAGTACCTTGAGGGTCATTATCATTATCGGTGATTCCTCTCGCGCTTGTTAACAGTTTACATCATTGACTGGTAATCAAGCGATGTCTTTCCATGTTCGACTTCAGAACATTTCTCTCATGGATCGACTTGTACTTTAAGTGAAGATCGAATGAGATTGAAGACCCCGGATCTAGTTTCATCCATCCGGGCTGCGATATATATTCAGGGAAATAAAGACATCAAATGTACATCATTGCAGCACAGATAATCATCCAATCAAAAGGATGATGGCTCTATCAGAATCATCAGTCTACACTCAGACGATTGTCTGTCCTATGTACATGAAAATGAATTTATAAAGCTGAGCATGGGAATGCCTGCCTCGGCTAGGTCATGAAAATATTATGAAGATAATGTATTGTATTGTATCTTATTACAGGTCTCCTCCCAGCTTGAAAGAACTTCAGATCCTCATAATAAATCATTTCACCCGACATCAAAAGATTAACGACCTCATGCTTTAGGGGGCAAATGTTATAGACATTTTTGGGCCCTACAACCCCAAGCATGAAATGTCCATAAATCAAGGGCTCCTAAGTCCTTAAAAGTGTTGTTCTAACCTCTAAAAGAACAAGGTCAACAGATTATAGCTTCTCCTAGAAGTTCTCCATGAAAAACTGCTCAGAATTGGTCAAAACAGGATCATTTCAGCTGCTCCACTGGCCAAGTGCGTTGCATCTCACCTAAATACACTATGTGGGTGCATTTCATTTTAAAAATCCCTTCTGTGGGGTGCGATGGGCGAGAAATGACAAATGGCAGTGTCATTTCACAAGGTGGAGAGGCAATGGAAGCTTCCAGAATCTTCTCCTGTGACACTTGCCTCACTGAATTCGACCAAGGATGAGTAAGAGATCATCAATCTCCAAGTGGAAGCAGGAACTATCAGTGGGAAGACACTAATCAAATCATGAGCTGACTCATCTCCATTACAGATATCTATATATGGATCCCTCATCCCAAAGATCCAGAGGCTGGAATTTTGCATATTGTAAGGAATTGTTGTTGGTTTCTTGAGACAAACATTAGATTGTTGGGTGATCTAAGCTTTGTTTGAGGTGAAGAGGAGCTTTTTAGCTGGGAGGTTGATGCTGGGTCAGAAAAACTGGTTGTAACTCCTCTTGGCTCTTTCTTGTTTATCAATAAAAACTATTCAAGTTTTCCTCCATGCCTTTGTGTCATTGTTGCTTGCTACATTTGTATGGTAAATTTACATCTAATCCTAGATTATTTATGTTTATAGATCCATGTCTTTGTATAGTGCTATGATACTGTGATCTTACAGGTACTTTGTGAAGCTGGGCGTGCAAGGGAGCAGGTAGCTAACGACTATCAAAGAAGAGAGGAATCAAATCAGGAGATTTGCGCAAGACAGAGGTTGGTCTTTCTGTTCCTCTCTATCTATAATTCATAAAGGAAAAACGAAAGTAGTTTTTCTTTGTTTGTTTCTAAGGCAGCTGTCACACCTTAGTGGGATAGAGCAGTTCTATAAAGACACTTTTCCCTGTAACAGGGACAGTGCCCTGAGATTTTTTTTTTTGGACCCTATATTAGGTTGGGCGAACCTACCTATGGTTTTGTGCATGATTTTCGCACATGGTTTTTGGACGCGATGGTTTTCGGTCCATGGTTTTGGACACCATGGTTTTCAATCCATGGTATTGGATGCTTCAGCATGTATAAATATGTATTGTAACATTGAAAGGGACATAATGAAAAATCAAGCTGGTAGTCCTGGTTTTGGGATCCAGGGGAAAATCTCTGTGTATATGTGTTTTATGTGTTATGCTCTCGCATTGTTTATTTTTTGTGTTTTAGAATTCATATGCAGGTAATTTTTGTACAGGGTTAAAACCTATAGGGAGGATCCAGCCAATATTTCTGAAGGAAAAGGTAGCGAGTTGGCCCTCAAGGAAGCAATGAAGAAGAGGTTCAAGTTGGAGAAGAAAAAGCGAGGTTGCGCCATCTCCAGCATTAATAACCTTGCAGTCAAGGTCACAACACAAATACTAGCAGGGAAGGTGATGCGGAAGTGTCACGCGGATGAGGTGCTCACGCCCATAGTTGCACTCGTGGCCCAATGTGCAGAAGGAGTCCAGTTCAATTGGGCGAACTATCTATGTGGTGAGTTCCTTGATCTGAAAATGAGATCTTAGATTAATATTAAGGTTTTACAGACTCATGTGAAAGAATTCCTATATTACTTAGTGCAACATATTGAAAATATTGCAAATAATATAGAAAATGAGCAGTTAGAGAAACATAATAGACAAACACACATCAACACAGAAAATAATCAAGGATTTCACCCAAAAAACTTGGGCTATGTCTCCTGGTACAACTTTCAGTGGTGACCTCTCTATTATGTCTTCAAGAGAAGAGTTTTTACAAGTGTGAGCTCAAATCGAGTCTCAACACAACAGAAATAAACAATAGGGTTTTACTTGAATCCCTCAAGTCTTTTTGAGTACACAGACTCTCCCTCTCGATCTCTGTCTTCTGTTTTCTTTGTCTCAGCACTGCCTACCCTGTCTCTAACACTGAGTGGCTTTTAAGCCTATTAGCGCTTGTCTATTTGTTTCCCCTTTCGGCTCTCTGGCTCCTGGCCTCTATCCGTTCAAATCCACTCTGAGCGTTAAATAATCATTGTGAAACACCGTCAGGTACGGTGGCCACCTCTTTTGTAACAGAAAGGACCACTGGTGCTTTCAAATCCCAAAAATATCATTTCTCTATTTACATAGAGAAATACACAGAAAACGATGAAAAATCCACCTAAATGCCTCTTATCGGACTTCAAATAATATCGAATCTTCCCTAAAACTCCATCGGGTCCGCCTTTATATTGCTATCGCAAGTCGCAACTCGCAGGCTGCGGTTTTCCTTTGTATTTGGGTTTATAATGGAAAACCTCAAATACACATGAAAAACTAACAAATGGTTTCATATCAGACTTCAAAATATATGTATTTTTATCCATAAACCCCATCAGGTCCAGCTATATCGCATATCCTCCCTGTTCTACGATCATCGATTGCACTGATCGGACTTATTGGCTATCGGTGCATCGCTATCGCATGGTCGCTGGTGTCTTGGCATCACCCCTTACACAGTTGCGATGTGATATATCGAAATCGCATATCGCCACACCTTCGGGCCACGGGTTAAGTCCTTCCCTGTGTGTACATTAGCGATGCGATAGCACGAGCAGATCTGGACTGTTGATCTGCACACTTGATCAACGACCCTCATTTAATCATGTTGATCAATATCACGATTTCCATAAGGCTGCCTCCAATAGACTCCACATGCTACCTCTAATTGCGATATGTCGATTAGATCTGTACCGTTGATTGGCCAAATTCGATGGCTCCTGTGAAATGTTGCTTAAACCTCCGATTAACTCTGTTTTCGCCATTTCTCCATGTTTTTCCTGTGCAATAGTGTTTTCCGCCATTTGTGAAGGTGTTTCCTTTGTGATAGTGTTTAAGTATATAAAGATTTAGAGGGTTTTAGGATCCATTTTGGATCACGCCTTCCCATTGAAAAGCTTTTGGACCAGCAAAAGTTGGTTTTTAGGCATCGATCAAGTGAGGATACAACTTCCTCACTTGCCCAATTTCTATCCATCATGCACTGCTTGGTTTTGAACCTTTGAGTCCGATTCTCAGGTACTAAACATCTCCTCTGCGTGTAGTTCTCACCTTCCTATCCAGAATTATGTCTTCCTGCAAGTCATTGAGATAATCAGGCAACAGATCATCAATAGAAGGCAACTGACTTTGCTCTTCGGGATCTTCAATCAATGAAGGTTCATGCAGTCTCAAGTTTTCTGCATTAAAGACTAAATAGATATGCATATAAGCTGGAAAATCAAGGCGAAAAGCATTTTCACCAATTTTCTGAAGTATCTTGAAAGGCCCATACCTTATTGGTTTCAACTTCTTACCTTCACCTTGCATTCCGTCTTTGCTGATGTACAACCAGACTTGATCACGAACTTGGAAACTATGCTCAATTCAATGCTTGTCATGCCTTGCCTTGTACTTGGCCTGGATTCTTTCCAGCTGTACCTACATTGACTGGTGAATTTCTTGGATCTATTCAATGAACTTGATTGCTTTTTCCACATCACTATGTCGATCAACTGCTATGTCTTTACCAAAGACAAAATCCAAGGGAGACTTTGGTATAAAACCAAAAGAAGTCTCAAAATGAGATCTCTGAGTAGAAGAGTACTTGGCACGGTTGTAAGCATGTTGCACATAACACAAATGATCATCCCAAAGCTTGGGTTGCTTGCTGCAATAGCCTCTGAGCAAATGGATCACTGTCTTATTGACCATCTATTTGTGGATGAAATGTTTTGCTCTTCTTCAATATGGTTTCCATCAACTCCCATAGACTTGACCAAAACTTCCCAACAAATCAGGAATCTTGATCAGATATAATAGAAGTGGGTAACCCAAAATGAACCCATACATGCTAAAAGAACAACTTTACTGTTTGTTCAGCTGTGACATGCTTGTTACAAGGTATCAAAATACACATTTTTCTGAACCTATCCACAACAACATAAAATAATCATGAACTTTTCTAGATTTTGGCAATCCCCCAACAAAGTCCATGGAAATGCTTTCCCAAGGACGAGAAGGAATTGGAAGTGGAGTGTACAAGACTAATTTTCTATTACTGGACTTTCTTGTAGCACACATAGTACACCCTTTAATATATCTAGAAACTATTTCTTGCATTCTTAGCCAATAACAGAACCTTTGCAACTGTGCAACTATTTTACTTACACCAGAATGACCTGATATGAGAGAAGTATGTGGTTCTCGGATTATGTTAACTCTTTCAGTTTGTGGAATGCATAACTTTCCCAAATGATATATGAGTTGGTCCTTAACATAATAATCCAATTCTTCTACTTGCTTTCCATGACTTAAAGTTGCATATACATCTTTGAAATCTACATCTTGAACATATTGTTCAATGTAACTTTCATGCATTACTAAGTTATGCTTAAGTATAGTAGATGCATTTATGATTGGTCTTGATAGCATATTTGCAACCTTATTGTGTATGCCCTTCTTATATCTGATGACAAGATGAAATTGTTGTAGGAAACCCATCCACCTATAATGTCTTGATTGCTGCAATTTAGTTTGTGAGTGCAAATATTGAAGTGGTTGATGATGGGTATGTATGATTGTTTCTTTGCCCATTAGGTAATGTTTCCACTTTTTCACACTCTGTACTAATGCATACAATTCTTTATCATATGTGGGATAATTAACTACTGCAGAATTAAATGTCTCAGAATGATAGCATATGGGTTTACCATGTTGCATCAACATTGCTCCCATGACATAGTCAAAGGCATATGTTTCAATCTCAAATGGACATTGAAGATCTGGCAGTGCTAATACTGGTGTTGTACTAATTTTTTCTTTTAAGGTGTTGAAGGCTTTCTACTGTTTGCCTCCCCATTGAAACACATTGTTCAATCCTGTTAAAGCATATAAGGGAGTTGCAATCAAAGAAAAGTTAGCAATAAACTTTCTCCAATATTGCGCTGCTCCTAAGAAACTCCTAACTTTTGCAGCAGATTTGGGTTTAGGCTAGTTCACAATGACTTCGACCTTAGGGGGATCTATCTTCAATTTACCACCCCCTACAATATGACCCAAATAATTTAAAGATTTTTTGCCAAATTCACATTTTAACAACTTCACATAGATATTTTCTCTTTTTAAAACATCTAAAGTCTGCTTTACATGCTTCAAATGGTCTTCCCATGTTTTATTGAAAACAAGAATGTCATCTAAATATACAATTACAAAATCATCAATAAAAGGTCTGAGTACATCATTCATAACTCTCATGAAAGTGGCAGGAGCATTAGTTAAGCCAAAAGGCATAACCATCCATTCATTCAGCGCTTGCTTTGTCTTGAAAGCAGTCTTCCATGCATCTTGTTCTGCAACTTTGACTTGATGATAGCCACTACGCAAGTCTAACTTGGAAAAGTAAACTGCTTCTTTCAACTGATCTAATAGATCATCAATACGAGGAAGAGGATAATGATTCTTGATCGTTATTTTATTCAGTGCTCTATAATCAATGCACATCCTCCACGAACCATCTTTCTTTCTCACCAGTACGATTGGATATCCACATGGTGATGTGCTTAGTCTTATGAACCCTTTATCGAGAAGCTCCTATACCTACTTCTTTATCTCTGCATTCTCTAAAGCAGATAACTTGTACATTCTGATGTTAGGTAATGGAGCATGTTTTTGCAAATGAATATCATGTACTATTTCCCTTTTGGGTGGCAGACCTTTAGGTTCTTGAAATAGGATATCATATTCTGAAACAAATTTAACTAAATCAGCTTTCTGTTTAGCATCACAGCCTTCAAATACATTGGTTTTATCATGGTTCTTTTCCTTTACAACCATTAGTAAAAATTGCTTGCATGAATTCACAATTCTTTTCATCTGCCCTGAGTTTATGAGAGAATAGTTATTTTTGAGTTTATGAGCTCTTACAATATATTCTATTCCATCTTTAGTGATTTGATACTTATTTTCAGCTCTATAGAAAATAGCTTTAATATCATACAAGTAAGGACTTCCCAAAACAATACCACAATATCCTAGGGAAGTATATCTAACTCAACCTCATCTACAAATGTTGACCCAATAACAAACCTAAGTTTACATTGTCTTGTTGCTTGTAGCTTTGCTTTATTACATACCCAACCTAATGGATATGGCTTCTTGTGAGGTGTTGTTAGTAATCCCAACTTCTTTACAATTGTTTTAGAAATCAAGTTTACTTGTGATCCACTATCAAATAAAGTATCAACATTTTGGTGCTTGGAAATGAATCTAATATGAAAAATCTCATGTCTTTTCCGCTCATTATCTTCATTATGAATAGATTGTGTAGAATTACTGGTGGATGCTTCAAAATTTTTACCTTTTATACTTGTGGCTGTGACTGTTGT
Organism: Pinus tabuliformis; assembly: GCA_031772625.1. Classification (NCBI taxonomy): domain Eukaryota; kingdom Viridiplantae; phylum Streptophyta; class Pinopsida; order Pinales; family Pinaceae; genus Pinus; species Pinus tabuliformis. Next base: position 229,764,581 of record CM062819.1, on the reverse strand, counting down.
TTCATCACCTGAGTCTAACCCCAAGTCTTTCTGAATAGCAACAACAGTATTCTTATTCTTACCACCGAACTTCTTAGGTTTCAGCTCCGGATGCAAATACCAACAGTGTGCATCATCGTGTCCATCCTTCTTGCAATGAGTGCATTAAGGTTTGTCCTTCTGTACAACGTTTGTCTTCCTCTCGTTCCATTTCACCTTCTTCTTTTCCTTGTTCTTGCTTGCAAAGTGTTTAGATGATCCCTGAACCTCTGGGTTCACATTCTCACCTATAGCTTCTAGTTGTGTAGTTTGAACTGATACATCATCGAGGCTAGTGGGATTAAACATGAGAATGGTGTTCTTCAAATAGCTACGCATACCACCTATATACTTCAACAAAGTTTCAGGTGAGTTTAGAGATATGCCTAGAGTTAATCTCTTTTTCTAAATTCTTGGATATAACTTTGTACAGTTTGACCCTTTAATTGGCGAAGAGTTTTCCAGCTCATCATTGCTTGCTGCATATAAGCTAGAGGATAGAATTGTTTTTTGATGGCAGAAACAAATTCATTCTAGGTAGAAAGAATTTTACCATGTCTCTTTAGATCAACTTGTGTCTTGCCTTCCCACCACACTAGGGCAGTTTCTACAAGTTGAAGGCTAGCCAGCTGAATCTTTCTCCTTTCTGAATCAATGTTCTACACCCTACAATATACATCAATCTGTCTTATCCAGTTATCTAGATTTTATGCATTTAGTTCTCCATCATAAATTGGAAAATCAAACTTTACATCTAATTTAATCAAAGAAGTTTTCTTATCAAGGCTAGGAGATGAGGATGATGATGGTGATGGTGGAGGAGATGATGGAGGAGGCATTTCCCCTTTCCCTTTGCCCTCTAGAGGGGCATATTGAGAAGGTTCCTCTCCTCCTTTGTCTTGTTTGGGTGTTGAAGTGCTTTCACCTCGACCCTTTTTAAATTCTCGATACATCTCTTCCACCATCTCTCGCATGGCCATAAAACTATCCATGAACTGAGATTCTGTTTCCAATGGAGCTTCTTCTTCCATTCTCCTCTGAGGATAGACTCTTCCAATCTCTGGATTAGCCTCAACAAGTTCTCCTTCTCCTAGTTTGAGCTTTGACCTAGTTAGCATTCAAAATCCAGCACAAGCTTGTCTAACCTTAACAAAACCAAAACCAAAAGCTCTGATACCACTTGATCTGAAAATGAGATCTTAGATTAATATTAAGGTATTACAGACTCATGTGCAGGAATTCCTATATTACTTAGTGCAACAGATCAAAAAGATTGTGAATAATATAGACAATGAGCAGTTATAGCAACATAATAGACAAACACACATCAACACAACAAATAATCAAGGATTTCACCCAAAACTCTTGGGCTGTGTCTCCTGGTCCAGCTTTTAATGGTGACCTCTCTATTATGTCTTCAAGAGCAGAGTTTTTACAAGTGTGAGCTCAAATCGAGTCTCAACACAACAGGAATAAACAACAGGGTTTTACTTGAATCCCTCAAGTCTTTCTAAGTACACAGACTCTCCCTCTCGCTCTCTATCTTCTGCTTTCTCTCTGTCTCAACACTTCCTGCCCTATCTCTGACACTGAGTGGCTTTAAGCCTATTGGTTCTTGTTTGTTTTTTTTCCCTTTTGTCTCTTTGGCTCTCAGCCTTTGTCCGTTCAAATCCCCTCTAAGCGTTAAACAATCATTGTGAAACGCCTTTAGGTATGGTGGCTACCCATTTTGCAACGGAAAGGACCACTGGCGCATTGAAATCCCAAAAATATTGTTTCTCTGTTTACATAAAGAAATACACAGAAGTGAAAAATATTCCTAAACGCCTCTTATCAGACTTCAAATAATATCGAAGCCGCCCTAAAAATCCATCTGGTCTGCCTTTATATTGCTATCGCAAGTCACAAGTCACAGGCCGCGGTTTTCCTTTGTATTTGGGTATAACAGAAAACCCCAAATACACAGGAAAACCTGACAAATGGCTTCATATCGAACTTCAATATATATATATATATATATATATATATATATATATATATATCCATAAACCCCATCAGGTCTGACTATATCACATATCACATATCCTCCCTGTTCTCCGAGCGACGATTCCACTGATCGGCCTTATCGGCTATTGACGCATCGCTATCGCATGGTCGCTGGTCTCTTGGCATCACCCCTTACACAGTTGCGATGCGATATTGTGATGTGATATATCGCAATCACATATCACCGAACCTTCGAGCTACGGGTTAAGTCCTTCCCTGTGTGTACATTAGAGATGCGATAGGGCGAGTATATCTGGACCGTTGATATACGCACTTGATCTATAACCCTCATTTAATTGCATCGATTGCTATCATGATTTCCATAAGGCCGCCTCCAATAGAATTCGCCTACTGCCTCCGATTGTGATATGCCGATTAGATCTAGACCATTGATTGATCAGATTCGACGGCTCCTGTGCAATGTTTCTTAAACCTCTGATTAACTCTGTTTTCGCCATTTCTCCATGTTTTTCCCATGCAATAGTGTTTTCTGCCATTTTTGAAGGTTTTTCCTTTGCGATAGTGTTTAAGTATATAAAGAATTCAAGGGTTTTAGGATCCATTTTGGATCATTCCTTGTGAACTGTCGCGAGGCACAAGAACAGGAAAAACATTTCATTATGCATGGCTCATGTTGTCGATAGTATTGGTGCCATGGGAGCTTCCCGAAAACCGCTAGTTCCCTTTGGTCACGCCGGACCTTCCAGAGGTAGCGAAGTACACTTCACTATGGGCGACGAGGGATGTGCAGCATATCAGAGAAAGAAAGATATTTTGGATACTAATGGAGATGAATATCCGGATGGGGATCAATCGCAAGCCGTAGTTGTCGCCCACAGTGTATGCTAGTTTATAGAGCCTTCTAGAGTTCAAAGTAGATTTTCACCATGTTTTTATCAGGGCACGAAAGGAACCTATGAAGACATGGCATAACCTATCGCACCTGGCAACAGATGATGTAATCTTCACAGTCCTTGAGTCTTGGCCGCCGGAGTGGTGTACTCAAATTGACTTTGTGGTGGAAACGAAAAAGTCTGTTGCACAGTCCAAGAAGGAGGAGACAAAGCTTCAAATGGTATAGCTGGCAGAAAAGCACAGAAAAGCGGAAGAAACAGCTAAGGCCCAGGTAGCACGCGACGCTGCGACACTGGTGGAATAGTAGAAAACATGAGAAGAAGAGCGCAAATGACATAAGTCACCTTCGACCAAACCCGAGACAGACATAGAACAAGGTGGCATGGACCTACAGACGACATCCACCCAGCTCAAGCATCCGTGACCACGAGAGTAGACAGTGCCACGAAAGAAAAAAAGGCATCAAAGACTTATTTCGACCCAATCACCCTCACTGAGGGGGATTTGCATGACATCGGAGAAATGGTGAGGAATGTCACCGCGGAGGCCCTCCAACAATTTAAAGAACAATAACAGCTAGTATTGGGGCCTCTTCGAACAGAGTTGAAGGAGTTGCATGTTCACACTCCATAAGCTAGAACAATGTCCACCAGCCTCGCGATTGGCACTTCGGTTGCTGAGGAGATGTTGTGCACAAGGGTGACCAACGCGGTGTTAGGATATTCCGACACATAGGAAATAGTTAAGTACAACTTGGTCTAGTTTAGAGTTAGGTAAAGTGTGTTTCTTTGCCGTTGTACATTTTGTAACTTACAATCCGACGGTCACGATATGTAGTGATCTGACGATTCACTCTCTCCTCGGTATTACCGACACTTGATCCGTGGCTTGACACCCGATTGGTCCATGAGTTCTATTTAAAGTGCATGGAGGGTCATTGTTCGGGTAATCCGTGCATGAGAGAAGCTTATGTAAATTTTCATTCTTTGATTAATAAATTTCCTGTAGTAGCCATGTTGGCGCAGGCCGTGGACTGTTTCCCTCTTTGAGGGTTTTAACCACGTCAAAAATACTGGTGTATTGATCTGTGATCTGGTTGTGAGCGGTGTCCTTTTGGTGTTCTTTCTGAGGAACTTACCCTGTAAATTCCTACATGGTATCACTAAAGTTTTTGGGATTAAAAATGAAATTAGAGCCCATCAACTTGAAAATGAGTTGCTTACATTGGATCCTAATAATTTTTCTTGCATTGAAGATTTCTTGTCCAAATTCAAGACCCTTAGATATCTTTTGGAAGGTGTTGAGGTTAAGAAAGAAGATAGTAACCTTATTTATTCCATCCTTACTAAGTTGGGACCAGCCTACTCTGTATTTGTTTCCACCTTCCATTCTACAAGGGAAGCTTTCATTTGTCAAGGAAAAGACTACAAGGCCCCTTCCTTTGACTCTTTTTGTGATTCTTTAATAAGAGAACAAGAAAAACTCTTACACCTTGGTCTTCTTAATCTTGGAAACTCTTCCAAGAAAGCGTTAGCCGCCCAACAGCAACCAAATTCAAAGAATCCTAAGAAGTCATATCCTAAAAAGAATGGTCCTAAACCAAACAAGGGTCCTAAGCAAACTCAGCCTTAAAATGAAAGATCATTTCAACAAAATGATAAGACCAATAAAAACAAATGGAAGAAGACTGATAGACATTGTAACTTTTGTAATCGAGATGGCCACTTAGAATCTAAATGCTTTAAGAAGATGGAAGCCTTGGAAGCCGCAATGAAGAAACATAACATCCATGTGGAGCATACTTCAACTTCAACTTCCGGAATGGAACTTTCTGCATGTCGTTGTCAATCATCTCAGTTTGGTTATGCATTAAATGTATCTTCTTCTTCTCCTTCTCATGAGTGGCTCATTGATTCTGGAGCCTCTTATCACATGGCCAAAAACCAAGCCATGTTTTCTTCTTTAAATGATTGTAACACCAAAAATATATATGTTGGTGATGATAGATCTCTTAATGTTGTAGGGACTGGAACTGTTCATCTAGACAATGGTCAGTTTAATGATGTATTATGTGTTCCAACCTTATCCTGCAACCTTCTATCTGTATATCAGATAACTCATTCAGGTGAAGGTAAAATTGTTGAATTTTCACCTCATGATGTTGTAATCAAGGATCTAAGAGATCCTAAACAGATTCTAGCTACTGGTATTGCTGATGATTCCACAAGGTTGTATAAGTTTCACAAATTTGGGTCATCAAATCTTCCCTCAGTATTTGTTGCTCATAATGATGAAGTGAGCAAACTTTGGCATGAGCGATTTGGTCACTTAAACTATCGCTCCCTTCAGCATCTATGTAAAGAAAATATGGTGACAGGTCTTCCTATGGTATCTTGCAGAGATGGTGTTTGTTCCGGATGTGTACTCGGAAAACATCATCGGGACAATTTTGACAAACATGCCTCTTGGCACGCCTCAGCCCCTTTACAGCTTGTGCACAGTGATTTATGTGGTCCACTTCCTGTTGCTTCATTCTCTGGCTGCAAGTATTTCTTAACTTTCATTGATGATTTCTCCAGACGCACTTGGGTATACTTCTTAAAACTCAAGAGCGAAGTATTTAACACATTTTTGGCCTTCAAAGCCTTTGTTGAAAAACAATCTGGACATCAAATTCTTAAGCTAAGAACTGATAATGGTGGAGAATATGTTAAAAACACCTTCATCAACTTTTGCACCGAAAATGGAATTCAAATGCAACATACTGTTCCATACACTCCACAACAAAATGGTGTAGCTGAAAGGAAAAATCGCACCTTAAAGGAAATGGCTAATTGTATGCTGCAATCTAAAGGAATCAGTCTTAGTTTTTGGGCTGAAGCAATTAATTGTGCAAATTATATAATAAATCGCGCTCCTACTAAGGTTCTAAAGAATATCACTCCAGAAGAAGCTTGGAGTTCCATTAAACCAGATGTAAGTCACTTTCGTGTTTTTGGAAGTGAAGCATGGGCCCATATTCCAGATGAAAAGCATAAAGCTTTAGAACCTAAGAGTGAGAAATGTACTTTTGTTGGATATTCTGAAGATGTAAAAGGTTATAGAATTATTCCATTTAAGTCCAAAAATGTTATCATTAGAAGAGATGTCAAATTTGATGAAAATAAATCGGTCTGCGAGCCTAGTCCGGCGGATGTGCCACCTCTTCCTATCTCTTCTACTTTTGAAAACATTTCTTCTTCAGATGATGAAAGTGAGGATGATAATCCTCCCCCACCTTCTCAGGATCCTCAATGTCCAAGATGGGTCCGTGCTACTCGGGATGCAGCAAGTGATCTTGCCGGTGATCCTACAGATCAGCGACGTACACGTTCTCAGTTTGAAAGAGCCTCTTCTTTACTGGCTCAAGCTCCAGTAAATCATGATCCTGACACTTTTGCAGAAGCTTCAGGCCATCCACATTGGGAAGCAGCTATGAATGAAGAATATCATTCATTGTTGACAAATGATACATGGGATCTTGTTCCTCTACCAAAGGGACGCAAAATTGTTAGATGTAAATGGGTTTACAGAACCAAGTATGGACCAGATGGGAAAGTAGATAAAAATAAAGCTCGTCTTGTTGCTAAGGGCTTTTCACAGGTTGAAGGCATTGACTACACTGAAACCTTCTCCCTTGTTGCCAAAATGAACTCTATCCACCTTGTTCTTTCCCTTGCTGCCTCTTTAAAATGGGAAGTCCATCAGATGGATGTTAAATCTGCCTTCTTGCATGGGGACTTGCATGAAGAAATCTATATGGAACAACCCATTGGCTTCATCCAAACAGACTCCAGCCTTGTATGTCGACTTAAGAAATCTCTCTATGGTCTCAAGCAAGCTCCTTGGGCTTGGTATGCCAAAATGGATAACTTTCTTTTAGAATCTGGCTTTTCTCGGTGTTATTCTGACAATACTGTATACACCAAGAAAGTGGGCAACTCTCTTATCATCCTTGTTATTTATGTTGATGATCTTATTCTTACTGGTAGTGATCCCAACCTTATCAACCATGTGAAGTCCAGCCTTAAAAAGAAATTTGAAATGACAGACTTAGGACACTTACACTATTTTCTCGGTCTTCAAGTCTTGCAATCCAAGGAGGGTATTTCCCTTTCCCAGTCCAAGTATGCTTGTGATATTCTTCGTCATTTTCACATGGAAGACTGTAATCCAGCCCCTTCTCCCTTTCAGTCTGGAGTCAAACTTTCAGTCTCTTGTACTTCTCCTGAAGTTGATGCTACCTTATACCGTCAACTTGTAGGAAAACTCTTGTATTTAACCCATACTTGTCCTGATCTTTCCTTTGTTGTTGGCCTTGTTGCTCGTTTTATGCAAAACCCCCGTGACCAAGTGACAGCTGCGACAAGATCTAGTACTTGTGCATATAGCACCGCCGCTTCCAAGTTTGTACGAACTACCGGGTTGATAAAATTAAGAGACAGGAAGCTCCAGGAGTTGTAGCATAATTGCTACAATACTGGGGCCCACCATCGTTTTGGCGCCGTTGCCGGGGAAGCGACAGAGTATTGGTGATTGTTGCTATTCTTCTATTTTTTACTACAACCTTCTTCTAAGTAGTTTATTTCATTTCCATTATGCAACTTCATTTATGCAAAAGTAGATTAGCCTTTCTTGCTTTCATAGATTAGCATTTCCTGCTTTCCTAGAATAGCCTTTCAATTCCGCATTTCAATTCTGCAAGCGTAGATTAGTGTTTCAATTTCGCAAGCATAGCCTAGCATTTCATTCTTGCAATTTGATTTGAGCAAAATAGATTAGTCCTTTCCTGCTTTCATTTCAATTTCACAAGATAGTTAGTTGCAGTTCAATCTATTTCATGCCTTGTAGGAGTAGAGATAAGTTAGAAAAATGATTGCACAACACCCCCACTGCTTCACACAGCCAACGTTCTTCTTCGATGGCTGTGATGAAAGAACCCCTGGGTGGACATCAAGACATATCTGAAGAACCTATAGGGGAGAAGAAGAAGAAAACATTCCTTTGAAGCAAATGGCTACAAGTAGAGATGTTGGGAGCAACATCTTGTCCAAAGATGAATTTGAAAATCAGATCAAAGATTTCAAGAGTGATATGAGGCAGTTTATTGCCATGCAACTGGATACCTTGCGGATCCAAAAGAAGCAAGAGGAAGCCAAGAGGGCTTTGGTCATTTTTTGTCCTAGGTGCCTTAAAAAGCATCCTAGGAACGAGTGTCCAATGCACTCCCTAGAGGTATGTTTTATATGTGAAGAATACCATCCTACAGATCAGTGCCCTTCCTTGCCCAGAATCAAAGCTGCATATCAAAGAGCCAAGGGAGCCACTGAATCACTCTATTATATGAACCAAAGGAGGCCACATGGACCTAGATCCTACCAGCAGGAGATGCAAGGGATACCCGAGACCTATTATGACCCTTATCAAGCCACTTTCATGCCTTCTTGGGATCCCCCTGCTCATCCTTTCTGGTCTACACCTCCTCCTTGGTCATATCCTCCTTGTTCCTTCACAGATCCATATTATGCCCAACCAGCTGCTCATTCATTTCACTCTTATGCTCAGCCACAACCTCAGTGGAATGCACCTTATCAGGAGTGGAGGCCCCAGTACAACTCTCATCCCGCTCATTTTCCTCCACCACCTGCTCATCCACAACAATCGCCTCCTCCTCCACCAAGGCAACCCCAAATGCCTACCAAACCACACTGCCATCCATCTCCATCTCCATTTCACACCTCCACTCAACCACCCTTACCACCATTTCCAAAACCCTACCATGGAGCAGCTCAACCCAATTGCAAAGCTGAGGCACAACATGTGCAAATGATTCCTCTTGAGCTCAATGATGTTCACCAAAGCTCAGGAAAAACATTGCAAAAAAGAGATCATCTTGAAAGCATTGAAGGATCACATCCAGCAAAAGAAGATTCAAAAGAGGAGATCAAAGAACCATGGGCTGCACTTGATAAAGAGAAGACATCAGAAGCAGAGATAAAGAAAGATCCCTCATGGTTACCATTAAATCCTCCATGTATTCAAGAGAAAGATCAGCAAAAGGACCGAGGATATCAAAGCTATATTGAGACATGGTTCCGAACAGTCACTAAGTTGCAGCAGTACTCTCTTCCTCAGCTATGTTTTGTACTTTCAAAGTCAGATCATTTTGTCTCTGAAAGTTGGATAGTTGTCAAAGCATGCATTCCGAGCCTTTACATCATCTTGTCTCTAATATCGATGTGCACATGGCTCCATTGGAAGTATTCTTATACTTGAAAATGATTTTGTTTTTCAAGTAGGGTAGGGTAGAAAAAAGAAAAAAGAAAAAAAAGGAAAAAAGAAAAAAGAAAAAAATGAAAAAAAGGAAAATAGAAATCTAAGGTGAAAACCTCCTCGGAGGCGCCTTAGATTGGCTCATTGATTGAAAACCTCCATGAGGCGGTCAATGGGTTGGAAAAAAAGAGAAAAGAGAATAAGATCTTTGGGTGAAAACCTCCCTTGGAGGCGCCCAAGGCAGGCAATTAGGGTGAAAACCTCCATGAGGCACCCTAGTTGTTTTTAAAAAAAAAAAAGAGAAAAAGAAAAAGAAAAATAAAGCTAATCTCCATTTCATGTTGCAGCAATGACATTGCAGGTTAAAGAAGGACGTTTCATGACAGGAGAAGCACTCAAATCAAAGACAAAGGGGGTTTTTGTGCCTTCTACAGGAAGTTTCGTATCTTCTACAGGAAGCTTACAAAAAAGCCAAATTGATCTCCGAGGAGGACTTGAAGGCTTGGAATATGTCCATGAGGCCTACCCACATCCATGTTTCCATTCCTCACCCCTTTTCCATCATTTTTTTCATGTCATTATGCTTCTTTCCTCAAAACTGTGTCTTCTACAGGAAGCTCTGAATTTCTACAGGAAACATCCTGTAGAACCTTTGGACGAGCCAAATCCAATTTCAAAAGTGAATCTGATGGTGGGAGTCTATTGGTCAGGCCTGCAAGCACTTGTGTGTCCATCCCTTGCCTTTATCCATCATTTGTCCACCTCATTTGCTTCTCATTGTGCTTCTACAGGATCTTCCTGTAGAAATTGTGGGAAACTAGGCATGCATTTCAAAAAGTGGTTTGGCGAACATGCTAGCTTCCTCAAGGGTTCAGAGGTCCTCATGCAGTCTTCCAACTCATCCTCCATCATCTCCACACCTGCATCACAACCAAAATTCATTTTGTCATACCATGCAAACACATGCAAAGGCCTTGAAGCAAAAATATCTAGAGCCAAATTTGTTTTTGCCATAACTTGAAAACCATGCATCCATTTAACAAACCGTTTTATGGGGGATTGTACAAGGTCGATGAAAACATGCCTGAGCAGTTTCATGCAATTCTGGTGCACGGTTTCCAAGAAATCAGCCTCCATCACCATCAGCCATTTTTGCATTTTCTCCATAACTGTGCATCCATTTCAAAACGTGTTTCATGGGGAGATGCACGTGGGTGATAGTAGCCTACCCAAGCAGTTTCAGCCAATTCCGATGCACGGTTTCCGAGAAATCGAGCTCTGAAATCTTCAGCCATTTTCCAATTTTCTCGAAATCCGTGCATCCATTGATCACGAATTTGCTATGGGAGATGCATCATGATGGTAGGAACATGCCCACCAAGTTTCAGCTCAATCCGGTTTTCCGTTTGGGAGAAATGGCAAAAAGAAGTTCTGGTCCTGTGAAAATTCAATGGCAGCAGTTTCAGGATGCAGATCTGAACGTGGACATGAACTCTTGTTGCATGCATCTGGCCAGAGGACACCTACACAAGAAAACAGCCATAAATCATCAATCAAGCCACCATACATGCAGCAAAGGAAGATCAACACATGCATGCAACAACACGCTTCACAATCAGCCGTTTAACTTGCAGGTACGTGACTAAACTCGATTCCTCTGTTTGCATGAATCTAATTTGAACATTGCATGAATGAATGAGATGGTTAGGATTAAAAAAATGGTGGCCAGCTAACTAGCCACCCACATCTAGTTCAACAACACTTGGTGGGTGAATGAGACACGAGCGCTCAGCCATGCACGTGAAGGAAAAAACTGACAGTGTTGGTTGTTTAAACTCCAGTGCAACGGGTGGATGAGATCACAGGCAGAGAACACACAGTCGACAACTACAGTTCATGATGGCACAACAATTGCATGGGCTAGCACACGTATGTGCCACCTCACCCCAAAAATCACGCATGTAATCTAAGCGCTCAGCTGAAATTCAAAGGCTGTTGTTCATCTGCACTTGCCACATCGTCAACTGAAGTTTGCACAATCTATTGACTTGTCATCCTCCACCAAGCTTTCTTGGCCACATTTTTTAACCCACCTATGCAATCACGTTCTCCAGGAAATGGGTGGGTCTTCTACAGGAAGTATGACACAACGTTTTGGAACAAAGAAACCTGAGCTTTCCCTCATTAGATTTGGAGTTCCGAGAAGGGTAGGCTCGGAAGCACTCTTCCACGCATGATATATATTTTGAAAGGTGGTGAATTGACTATCTGGAGCAGGAGAATTAGAGACCAGTTTGCCTGTAAGTCAAAAATAGCAGTGTGATTGTGTGTTGCATGGAATTTATCAGTTTTTTGCATCTCTCCACGTTTCTGGTCTAAAATTCTCTTATAAAGAAGGCATATGCAACTGTGAGAGCCAGCCTATGGATGTAACTTTTAAAGTTTTCATATCTGAATTTGCCCTGAGAAGAAAACTTGGTCTCTGTCCTCTCTCTGTAGAAGCAAACTCTTCCTCTCATAACCAGATAGCTGAAGAATTCTTAATGTCCTTCAGATCTCTTTCTGCCAAAGAAAAAAGAAGAGAATAGAAGAAAAAATGTGGTTAGGGTCTTTTGCATGCATGAACATAATTGTTAAAACAGAGTAAGGTATCATATCAGAATTTTATGCAAATGATCCAGGATTGTAAAGGGATTATGTCACAGATCCAAGTTAGTTTGGAGATGTCTAAATCGAGAATAGGAGAAGGACAATATGGTGCATTTCCTATGTCCCAGACTATTACAACAACTCTCATTATTGCAGCTTGGTACTCTTCCAATATTGGTGTGCTATTGCTTAACAAATGCCTACTTAGCTTTTTTGGATGCAGATACCCAATATTCCTCACAATGTTGCACATGTGTGCCTATTCATTCTATGGTTTTCTGGAAATTTCATGGTTAGAGATTGTACCAATGCAGTTCATCATCTTCAGGAGACAATTTCTTGAGATATTGGCACTGAGCTTCATTTCCTCCTTCTCGGTTGTTTGTGGCAATATTTCTCTACGCTATTTGCCAGTCTCCTTCAATCAAGCTATTGGGGCAACAACTCCCTTCTTCACAGCAATATTTTGCATTTATAAAAACATGTAAGAGGGAGTCTTCTGTGGTTTATATGGCCTGGGTGCCTGTGGTATTTGGCATTGTTATTGCAAGCAACAGTGAGCCATTATTCCACCTTTTTGGCTTTCTGGTTTGCCTAGGATCAACGGCTGCCAGAGCATTGAAATCAGTTGTTCAGGGGCTCTTGCTTACCTCTGAGGTAGAGAAGCTTCACTCTATGAATTTGCTCATGTGCATGGCACCAATTGCTACGCTGTTATTGCTTCCTATTACTCTTTTTGTGGAAGGTAATGTAGTAGCGATTGCTATTAAAAAAAAAAAAAAAAGGCCATAGAAAACACCTTTATCATATTCCTGTTGCTTGGAAACATGACCATGGCTTATTTTGTGAATTTAACCAACTTCCTTGGTACAAAACATACGAGTGCCCTCACGTTGCAGGTTTTAGGAAATGCCAAGGCCACCATTTCTTCCATATGATTGCATGTACTTGCACACTCATAACAAGGCTGAGAATTCAACAGGAAAAGCAACAGGCCGTGAGGGAGAAGAGCAGAAAGGAGGAGAAGATGAAGGCTGCCACAACACAGTTCAAGGAGAAGGAACCCCCAACCAAGCAGACCAAAACAGTTGAAACGATTTCTACAGGAATACAGAGTCTGTTTCTACAGGAAGACAGAGTCTGTTTCTACAGGAAGACAGAACAGTTTCTACAGGAAAGTTTGGAAAGCGGGAAGCCAAAGGAGAAATCGGCCGAGATGCTAGCCAAGGAAGCCACCAGGGCCATCAAGGACAAGGGGAGAGATTTGGTTGCTCAGAGGATGAGCAACACTTTCAGTAGGGGGGTGATGATGAGCCCCAACAATGCACAATTATTTGGGCTCATTCAACTTCCTAATTTGACTTAATCCACCATTCTCATTTGTTTATTGCATGTTTTTGATTATTTTTATGTTAATAGAGTGAATTTGGTTAGTCATTATGCCAACAAGTCTAATGGGTGCTTTGTGTAGCCTTGTTGGTCAACTTGGAGACAAAATTGAAGGTCTTAATGAGCACTTCGCAGCCAAATTCGTGGGAGAACAAGCTAGAGGATTTGTAGGAAGGTGTCCCCCTCATTTATGGGCCCTTACCTCGAATTCTCCACCATCAGCTCGGAGTTCAAGGGCCACCGAATCAATCAGCTCAAGGGCAGCCAAGCAAGTCAAGTTGGACTGCTGTTAACTACAAGTCTTGGGCAGCCAAGTCCCTAATTTTTAGGAGGACTGTTGGGTCCTCAAATTGTATAAATAAGAAGGCTTGGGGCCTCATTTTGGTTAGCTAGTTGGTAGTCATTTTTGTAGCTAGGTAGTCATTTTGTTTAGCCATTAGTTAGCTAGCTTGTAGTTCGATTTTTAGGCCATGGATTAGCTTTGCCTTCAGCTCATTCTCAAGCTCTCCTTATGGACAATTTTGATGTACTTTTCATTTCTTGATTAATAAAGATGGATCCAGCTTTGCACCAGCTCTAAATCTCTCTTGGGAGGCTGTAGTTCTTGGGGTTGGGCCCATCTCAAGCGCCCAGTACCTCCCTTGGTTATCTTTACATGTGTTTGCTGCATTCTCATAATAAAATCTGCTATTTAGATTTAAATGTTGTGTTGTTGTTAGGTTGCTTTTGATGATTAGAAAAGGTTTTTCATGTTCAGATTTGCTTGATAGGTTAATCACAGGGAACATATTTAGAAAAAGGCTACCAAGTACTTTGGATCTCACCTCCCCTTCGGTGGAATCATGAGCTGGGACCAACGTAACCTTACTGCCAACAAAAACACTTTCTTTGCTTCACCATGCAATCATTAGTGTTTGAATCTCATTTGCAGAACTCGATATCAGTTTGGATGCATGTTTGGGTTTACAAACACTTAGTTTCATAATTGTTTCACATAGGTTTCATTTCTTGTTTTCCATTTCTGTTCATAGGTTTCATGGCACAATTATCATAGGTTAATGAATTTCTCGTTTTGATGCATAAGTCATTTGTTTCATTTGCGCTGCTCCTTCTCAAACCATTTTCTTCTTCTTCTTCTTGATCTATCCTCAAGTCCTATTTAACCTCTGTCTCACTCATTTACCCTCCAAACCTCTCATTTCCCACATAGCTCCATCTCCTTCAACTTTCGTTGACATAGCCCTTTATCTTCCAACCTACTCCCTACACTCATTTCCCATCCTATTCCTCCACTTCTGAGCCATCACCAGCCTTATTCCTACCTTACACAACTCCCCCTATCATTCCATCACTCCTCCATCACTTCAAACACCCACGGTAGGTCATCCTGTAGCAGTTTGTAGACATCCTGTAGAAACCTCTGAGTATCCTGTAGGATCCCCTGCAGACATCCTGTAGGAGGCCACTCACTCGGTTGCTGAGCTTCTGAACGTGAGGAACCTCTGTGGATGGATGCTAAGGATCCCTAGGGACCTCTCCTAACCTCCCCAACCTTTCCCCTGCTTTCCTTCCTTCTCCATCCCATCTGCACAACCAAACCCTAGTTAGCACAAAATCACAATCATTCCATACACTTAAAGGAAAAATACAAAAACATGTCTTTTATGATGCAAGTAGCTTAGATCCATGCATTTTCACTTATTAGAGGTAATGACAGCATTGGTAGAAGTTTATTCACATTCTTTGCATTGTAGAGGTTAGACTAGTCAAATTAGGGTTTCCTAGGTTTACATGCTTTGATTTGCTTTCAGTTCATTTTTGTCAAGTAAAGTAGCTTTCCTTTGAGAATAGCTTCCGTCCATCAATTAGCAAGCTTCTTCTGAGAGCCTATAGAAGTTGGCTTGAGCCCTAGCAGACTTGTGCCAGCTGATCAAGTGACAACTGCGACAAGAGCTAGTACTTGTGCATATAGCACCGCCGCTTTCAAGTTTGTACGAACTACCGGGTTGATAAAATTAAGAGACAGGAAGCTCCAGGAGTTGTAGCATAATTGCTACAATTCTGGGGCCCACCACTAACCACCCTGCAAGAGGACCTGAATGTAGAGTGCCTAGAGATAGAGGTGCGTGAGCTATAGCAAAAGTATGACGAGGTAAAGGGGACTGCATAGACGGTTTCCCTTACATAGAGGCTTTCACGGATGCAGGAGGAAAAGGTGCTCAAGGAACAGGTAGATGCCACTCGGTAAAAAGAAGTAGTCTTAAAAGCACACTTATAGCCATGGATTGATGAGGCTTACATGATCACAACCTCCATTGAAGGGAAGCTCGCGAAACTACACGCAACTCAACAAAATATTCAGAGCAGCAGTTTAATAGCAGTCACTGAACAACGCGTGGAAGAAGTCTAGCAAGCAGCCACTCAGTGCGTTGCCGATGTTGTGGTGATCCAGACAGAGCTGGGAGGCCTTCGGGCTAATATCTCCGCACCTGCAGAGTGACTCGAGGGTGAGTCACGATGTTTATGTTGGGGGCCTATTGGGCGTGGGATCCCCCAAGGGCAGTTTTGGGGCTTAAAGCCCACATTTTGGTATGAATTTTGTAATCCTAATGTAAAGACTCTGCATTTTGTGGTCGCAGAGCGTGTAGTTTTAAAGAGTCAAAGGGTTGTCTGCCCTTATTTTGATAATGTAATTTCAGTTGTAAAAGATCTACCCATGGTTCGTGGACCATGGGATTGTATAAATAGAGTGAAGCTCTAAGTAGGTTAAGACAATCAATCAAGAGATAAGGCAGAATGATATGATGTATGAGAGATAGCTCTGAGTAGAAGTCTAAGTTTGGGTCGTAGCGTAGGTAGAGGCTCTACAGCTGAGTACGCAGAGGCCTATAAGTCCGCAGCTGAGTGTGCGAACCCCTGCAGTTGAGTGCGCAGGGCGAGTCGAGTCTGTAATCATCTAGAAGTATCAATAAATAGAAGTATTATATAATTTCTGTGTCTTTATTTCCTATTTATGCATTTGTATTGGGTATGAATTTCACTTCTAATGCTTCTATGATGCACAAACGTGTATAATTGTATTGGTTAAGTGAACGCAAGTAAGAACAACTATTTACGTGACACTAACTAAGATCTGTTAATAAGATAAGTAAGATATTTAGCGTAGGTTAGGGCTGCGCGGAAGAAAATTATGACATTTCACAAAGGTACTGAAGGATAGAATAGATGGATAAGCCACCTCCATGAAGGCAGGTATAATTGGAAAAAACCGACATCACATCCATCTTAAGGGTGCGGAAACTTGTTTCCAACATCCCCCCATACTGCTTCAGGTGAGACTTCAGTCCGCGCTACACGGGCTAATGCCGAAAGGGCCAGTAGTGTAGGGATTTGTTTGGCTACTTAACGCTGAACCTGGTTGAGGCCCCCACAAGCCAACATGAGGTGAAAGCACAAATATCCGAGTGGGAGAGGGAACTCAATGATAGTATAACAAATTAAGGGATCGAGGTAGAAGAATGGGAAACCATGGTTAAAGAACCTGGGAACACTAGAGGACATCAAACGTTGTTTCGAAAAACAATTCAACAGTACTGGGTCATGAAGAATATCCTGACTCGAGCAATGACAACATATAAGGAGCGAGAGGAAATGGAGGAGGCCAAACCAACCGAGCAGAGTATGAAGGATCTGCATAGGGAGATTGTATCTTTCCAGATGCAATTGTACCGAAATAAACTCATGGTGAACAAGATTGAACAGAGCATACAAGACATGAAGAGAAGTGAAATCTCGGGAGCCAGCACGAAAGCCCTAGCCTTGGTGGATTCACCAGATGAATGAAGTAGGTCTTCAAGCAGAATTGTGTTTATATGTTAGCTAGCATTTACTGTTTTAATTTGAGTTTATAGTAGATAAAACTACCATTGTAGTCTAGATGGTCATGAAAACTCTCTTTAAATTTTGGACAACATTCGATGCAAACAGGTGGCCAACAGACTTTGTTTCTTGCGGGCAGGTTGAGGCCACCTGCAATGTTTGTTAAAGATATACTTATTTTCAAAAAATATTAATTGAAAAAGGATCTACCAAGCTTACACAAAAATAATAATAATAATAATCTTGAAATGGAACAAGGAAAATGGAGAAGGAAAAAAATTGGGAAAAAAATTATTAAGAAAAAATAGAAAGTAAAATTAAGATTCAATGTGCAACAAGGAAAAAATGGAGAAAGGAAAATGTTTGAGAAAAATGATACCACTTAAATTTCAAAGACTGAAATGAAGGAAAAGGTCAAGTTAGGGAGAAAGGAAAATTCATAGAGGCAAAGGGAAGTTGAAGAATTTCTTTTTTAGAGAATGGAACTATAGAGGAGGGTTAAGGAACAAATTGGGTTGCCATGATTGGCTAAGTTTGTAGTCATCTTCACGATTAAAATTAATAGGATATTGTTTGATTTCTAACACTTATCTAATGGTATAATAGTAAGGCACTTGTTAGACTATAAGTCCCTATACAATCACAAAGTCTGATACCACCTACTTACGACTTGTAATTCTTATTTATTGATGAGGTGTTGTCATGATCCACCAAATAGTTGTTAATGACATCTAGATCTCGAAATGGTCAAATCCATGTATTATAAATTGATATCATGGGATCAACACAATGAAGATGACTTAAAAACATTTCCATTATTTATTGTTATGCTTTTTTGTGCTAATCCTTCTCTCTTTGCTTAAAAAAAAAATTCAACTTTCCTTGGCCTTATTAAAATGTGGCAACAAGAATATTCCAATTTTAATTTGTCCTTGAATTAAAATTGTGAATTAAAATCGAATTTAGTCTTAACAACTACTTGGAAATAATTAATTAAGTTATTTTGACTTAATTAGTTGGAGAAATTCAAGTTAGAAGTCTTTCTGAAGTCATTCAAGAGTTATCCCTTAAATTAAGGATACAAGATTGAGTTATATTTGAGTTGTAATTAAAACTTAGAGTACTGAGTTAAGTCCAGTTACTTAGTTCCAAACTGTTTGAGGAACTAATGGTGAGTTAACAGTCAGTTGATGCATGCATGCACTCAACTAGTGCTACTCCAGTTAATTGAAGATTCTCTCATAAAAAACTCATGCATGCCGATTCTGAGAAAGACCTAGTTGAGGTTAAAGTCAAGGACAATGTACTATCATTTGCATGTGTTTTATTATAAAGAAAACTCATGCATGTAGAAGGAACAATTCGTTGAGTATTGCACAGTTCTGACAAGGTGTGAGATCAATTTTCCACTTGGTTGGAGTAGATCATCCTAGAGAAACTATGCATGGAAATAGGAGCTTGGAGGGTAGAGAGGAAGGCTTGTGAGAAGCCAGGATTGCTTGTGACAATCTGTGAGGATTGTAATGAGAGCTGGATAGTTGTGAAAGCTAAGGCTTTGTATGATTCCTATGTATTTCTACCTTGTATGATAATACAAATAGTGGGGTTTTTAGCTGAGGCTTTCCCAAAAGTATTTTCATGTGTATTGATTCATTCTTCTTCTAGTTATATTTTTCAACTTGATCTTTAAGTTTCTGCAAATTGATAGTAGAAGTAGGTTATAGTATTTTTATTTGATGTCTATCGCATTATCGGGTTAATCTATAGACATATTTTCTACATGGTTTCAGTGCGAGATTGGTAGAGAAGGAATTTGTACATGGTATTAGAGCCAAGTTTATCGGAGTTGTGAACAATATACTGAGAAAAGAATTATAAGTTTGAAGTTCGGGGTTGCAGGTGCAAATCAAATTCTTATCATACTTCAAGGTTGGCCAATGGCGTTCTATGGCTTGAGGCTCGAGTATGCCTTGGAAGGTAGCTCGAATTACATAGCATGGAAAGATAGAATGGAGGTTGTATTAGAAGACAATGTCTTGAAGGAATTCATTGATCGAGAAATCCAAAAGCCAACTTCAACTAATGCACAAGAGTTGGCTGAGTGGAAGAAGTGTGTGGCGAAGGTGAGACAAATCATCCTTGAGGGAGTTCGAGACCATATTGTTTTGAGTCTCCATGGGAAGGATACTCCATTTTCAATGTGGAAGACATTGAAGGACCTCTACCAGAACAATAGCGACCAGAGGAAATTGGCACTCAAGGATAAGCTTCAAAGAATCAAGATGGAGAAGGGCGATACTATTTCCACATATCTTAACAAGCTCACCACCTGCATGGATGAGCTTAACAGTGTGGGAATATCTATTGCCAATGATGATATGGTGAGCCTCGCTCTCCTTGGCCTTCCAAAGAGCTGTAATAGCTACCAGGACTCTATGAATGGAAGGGAGAAACTATTTGATTGGGAACAACTGTGGTTGGATGTCATGCAAGAGGAGATCAGGAGGAGCACATGAGATGGCTCTTCATCCAAGTGTGATGATGAAGAAAATATGACCTTAGCAAGTAAGGCAAGGAAAGGGAAGGGGAGGTCTTCCAATTCCAAATTGAATTCTTCTCATGGAGGGAAGAAGGGTGACAAGTCTAAAGTGAGATGCTTTAATTGTCACAAGATGGGACATTATGTGACTAATTTCCCATCGAAGAAGTCCAAGAAGGGATCCTCGAAAGGATTGGAAGGTGAGGCATTAGCCTCTCAATTTGAAATGGACTTTATCCTCATCGCATGCATGGTGTCATCAATGATGTGTTGTGTTTGGTATCTTGACAGTGGAGCCTTATTCCACATGACCGGTGATAAAAGTTTATTCAGTGCCTTGGAGGAGAAAGACCTCAATATGCACATAGAAAAGGGTGACGATGGAAGGTATAGTTTTTCAGGAGTAGGCGTGGTTGCTTTTCAAAGGGAGCATGGACCTCCTATCACCTTGACAGATGTGATGTATGTGGCTAAATTGAAGAAGAACTTGGTATCGGTGGTGATGTTGGAGGACAAAGGTTACGATGTTGTCTTCAGTAAAGGAAAGGTGTTCCTAAGACACATAGCCACAAGTCAGACCAAGAAGATAGCGATTCGGGTGAAGAATCTCTATAAACTAGAGGTATATGATTGTGTAGCATTGAGTACGAAAGAAGAATTGGTGCAAATACAAGAAATTGGTGAGTTGTGGCACATGTGGTTGGGCCATTTGCATCATGGAGCTTTGAAGATAATGCAACAGATATCTACAGGACTTCCCAAAGGTAAACTTGAGCAAGTTGACACATGCAAAGGTTGTACCTTGGGAAAGTACACCAAGTCTTCCTTTCATGATCGAGATAGTTGAGCGAAGGCTATCTTAGAGCGAGTTCATACGGCATCCACAACGAAGCAAAGGTATTATGTGATTTTCATTGATGATTTTTCTCATAAATGTTGGATTTATTTCATGCAGAAGAAGGACCAAACCTTCACAAAGTTTTGTGAGTTCAAAGCTTTGGTCAAGAAAGAGTCAGGGAAGAAGATCAAGGCCTTGAGAAGCGACAACGATGGAGAATATGTCTCTCAAGAGTTTAAGGACTTATGTGCAACAGAAGGAATTAAATGGGAGTTGACGGCACCTCATAACCCACAGTAGAATAGGGTGGCTGAGAGGAAGAACAAAACTATTGTAGGGGCAACATGGGCAATGCTGCATGACCAAAGCCTACCACTTCACTTGTGGGTTGAGGCATGCAACACAACGGTCTATTTGCAGAGTAGAAGCCCGCATCGCATACTTGGGATGAAGACACTAGAGGAAGCTTTCTTCAGTAAGAGACAAGATGTGGGTCACTTCAGGATCTTTGTCTCATCGGCATATTTCCATGTGACAAAGGATGCACGGAAGAAGCTTGAGCTGACAAAAAATTTAGGGATATTTGTGGGGTACACTGATACACCTCACAACTATTGAGTGTACTTGCCTACCAGTTGGAGGGCAGTGGTTCGCAAAGATATCAAGTTTGATGAGCAGAAGGCCATGCAAGTTTCCCTTGAGAGGGAGCTCCAACTACAGGTTGTGGAGGAACTGTTGGTTCCTAATGGGGAGGAGCCTCAAACTAATGCGGAGCAGCCACATGCAGAGGTTCCAAGAGTGGAGACATCCACTCAAGTGGAGTCTTCTAGAGATGGAAGGAATCACACAAGAGAGAAAGTGGGAGCACCATTTTCTCAACGTAGAAAGAGGAGGTCACCTGAGAGATACACCAGATACATGGCCCTTGCTGGGGAATGTGTTGAGGCCAAGCCATCTTCCTTTGAGGAAGCAGTGCAACAACTGAATTGGGTTGATGCTATAGTGGAGGAGTATGACTCCATAGTTCGTAATAGCGTTTGGGATGTGGTTCTGAGACTAGAGAACAAGTCAGTTTTGAGTTCCCATTGGCTTTACAAGGTAAAGAAAGTTGTTGATGATGGGAGGATCATGTTGCCGCAATATATTTCGACAAAGGAGAAAGATGCTAACATTTTGACAAAGGCATTGTCAAAGTGTAAATTCAAGTTCCATAGAGACATGATCGGGGTGGTAGATAATCTCTTTCTTGTTGAGAGGGAGTGTTGAAATGTGGCAACAAGAATATTCCAATTTTAATTTGTCCTTGAATTAAAATTGTGAATTAAAATCCAATTTAGTCTTAACAGCTACTTGGAAATAATTAATTAAGTTATTTTGACTTAATTAGTTGGAGAAATTCAAGTTAGAAGTCTGTCTTAAGTCATGCAAGAGTTATCCCTTAAATTAAGGAGATAAGCCTTAAATTAAGGAGATAAGATTGAGTTATATTTGAGTTGTAATTAGTTAACTCAGTTTATTGAGTTAAGTCTAGTTAAGTTAGTTCCAAACTGTTTGAGGAATTAATGGCGAGTTAACAGTCAGTTGATGCATGCATGCACTCAACTAGTGCTACTCCAATTAACTGAAGATTCTCTCATCATAAACTCATGCATGTCTATTCTGAGAAAGACCCAGTTGAGATTAAAGTAAAGGACAATGTACTATCAGTTGCATGTGTTTTCTTATAAAGAAAACTCATGCATGCAAAAAGAACAATTCCTTGAGGATTGCGCAGTTCTGACAGGGTGTGAGATCAGTGTGAGAAATCAGTTTTCCACTTCGTTGGAGGAGATCATCCCAAAGAAAATGCGTAAGGAAATAGGAGCTTGGAGGGTAGAGAGGAAGGCTTGTGAGAAGCCAAGATTTCCTATGAGCATCTGTGAGGATTGTACTAAGAGCTGGATAGTTGTGAGAGCTAAGGCTTTGTATGATTCCTATGTATTTCCACCTTGTATGATAGTATAAATAGTGGGGTTTTTAGCTGAGGTTTTCCCCAAAGTATTTTCATGTGTTCATGTGTATTGATTCATTCTTCTTCTGGTTATATTGTTCAGCTCGATCTTTAAGTTTCCAAAAATTGATAGTAGAAGTAGGTTATAGTATTTTTCTTTGATGTCTATTGCATTATCAGGTTAATCGACAGACATATTTTTTACATGGTCTCAGTGCGAGATTGGTAGAGAGGAATTTTTATAGGCCTCTATAAAATTGACTTTCTATCTACTTTAGGATCTTTATTTTTCTCAATAACTTCTTCTCTTTTTTTATCAATCATTTTACTTTTTCTATTTTCTTTCCATTTTCAAACTTGAATTCATTTGATAACTTTTCTTTTTCCACTTCATCATTATTTTCCTTTAATATTTTTAACTTGTTTTTAGCTAGATTATTTTGAACTTATTTACTTTACTAAATTTCTCCCCTTCTCTTTACAATAAAATTTGTTTTCATCAACATCAATCCTTTATTAGTGTGGAAAAGAGTGTTTTACGACCTAGTATGGAGGAGATGTCATGTAACATTACATTTAAAAATAATAAAATAATACTTACATTAAAAAATTAAAAAAAAAATAGTAATAACAAAAAAAACTTGTAATGTATGCCAAAAATTAAATACTTCAATATTCACCCTTTTTTAGAAGATAGGCACTTTGCATTACATCAAATCAGGATTACATGGACCAAAAAAATTATGTTATTGGTCTACTTGAATGGAAACTAGGCTAGTAGCATAAGTTCAAAGTCTTGAGGTTGTTAATAGATCATTTAATTGGAGCATCTTGTAAATAGAAACTCATAAAAAAGAGTTGATTGTTCCATAACTTGGCATACATCAACGTGAGAAGACAAAAAATACTACTGGTACTGTAAGCGAAAAACTAGTGAGTCATAACAACTATTGGGAAAGATCCCTAGGCATCTGCACTGGCTAGTCACTACCTTTATCCGAGGAGAAGGAGATGTTGGTTGATCTCATGGCTATAATGGTCAGCTTGTGGTCTATACTATCAATTTCTTCCTCCAGCTCTACCAACCTAATAAAATTCTCCTACTAAGTCCTCATGTACCTCCTTGTGCAGCCTATAATATTCAAATGGAATTTAACCTTGTGTTATCCTTGTGCCATTATTGATGAAGTGACAGGAGCGCATGTAATGTACCAAGTACATTGTGAGCCACAACCCCCTTTCGTGTAAGTTGGGATCATAATAAGGTGGTGGGGAGGGAACGCTCATTCCTGGTAACCCTCATTGGGGGAATTTCCACCTTAATTTTACATCAACTTTATATAGAGAGATAAAGTAATTGAAAAAAATTAGTTTAAGATAGTTTTCTACCTTTTAAAAATTGTTAATAACAAAAATAATTCTTTATATATACATACATATATATATATATATATATATATATATATATATATATATATATATATATATATATATATATATATATATATATATATATATATATATATATATATATAGATAGATAGATAGAGAGAGATCAGTTTTACACGGGGATATGTCCCCTTGGGTTCGGGCCAGTCTCCCCACGTTTCCCATGCATATGAAATGAGGGTATGCTTAGGAAAAATTTTCCTCACATCTCCCGTTTGGGGAAAATTCAAGGATACGTGGGGGGAAATGCATTTCCACAATGTTGGGGATACATGTCCCCTTGAGGAATCTGCCCATCTCATATGTGTGGGAGGAGTTGTGTTTCCCTAGAAGGGGTGCTTGTGAGAGTCCCCCCTCAGAAAGGGTTAAGTTTCGCCCATGAATTTTTCTTGAAAACGGTAATTTATGAGTGGGGAATCCTAATATTCAACCCTAGGGCCCTACTAATGCTATTTAATTAATGGTAATGTTAAATTCTTAAACTAAAAGTGGCATACTCCTTTATCTTTCATTTTTCATCCTTTTACATAAATGATTAACATTGTCATTAAATGACTTGGGATGTTTTAAAGTGGTTCTAACCTCATTGGATTTCATATGGAGAAAATAAAATTTTAGATCCCACTCAAAATCCATCAGACTTAATAGTTTTTATGATTTCAAGATTAGGGGATTGTAACATTTCCATTGGATTTTATCACATCTTAGGCTATGGAACTAGCATTTAATGAAGAGAATCAAGCCCTCTATATACTTCGATGTTAGTGCCATTGATTATTGAACTTCTATGTCATGACTCTAGTAGAATTTTACCTATCACTCAAATAAAATTTGGACTTGACATGTTAATCTTTTTCTATATTATTTTAATGCTTAGAGGGTACTATTCATGAGGAGGATCGCATATACACAATGATTTTGATGATACATAGGTATTTGTTGTGGCATTAATTTTTTTGGATAATAAAAGCCGTCTAGGGCCTCTTTCTTGATGTATTTTTGGTTCAAATATGGATTTCACTCAATGATATTTTGTTATATGCACCCTTGATATATATGAAAACTTTGCGTATTTGTGTATAATGCTTGGATTCATATGGTTGTACATTAATATTTACATTTTTTTTTCCAAATTTTGAATATTTATGTACATTTTGGTTGACCAATTTTTTTCTAATTCCTAGTTTTGGGGTTCACCTATTTGACCATTGGTCTAGTTCTGATAACATTTGTTCATTTATAGTTTTAACTTTTCAGTCTTGACTTTAAATATTGATGACCTTAGACCAAGTCTTTCACTTTTTAGGTTTTACTATTTTTTAGTTTTAGTAATTTTAATTTACTTTTCCAATATTCAAACTTTAATATATATATATATATATATATATATATATATATATATATATATATATAGCTTAGTACTAATAAAAATCTAGAACGATG
This sequence comes from Pinus tabuliformis, assembly GCA_031772625.1. NCBI lineage: Eukaryota > Viridiplantae > Streptophyta > Pinopsida > Pinales > Pinaceae > Pinus > Pinus tabuliformis. Next base: position 229,739,174 of record CM062819.1, on the reverse strand, counting down.
AATGATGAATTTAAATCAGTGTATACAGTATTCTATTGTTTCTATTTCATTGAATAATTTATGATGTATGAATCAACGTATTTCATTATGGAATTTGAATTTGAATTCTCTCTCTCTCTCTCTCTCTCTCTCTCTCTCTCTCTATATATATATATATATATATATATATATATATATATATATATATATATATATATATATATATATAGAGAGAGAGAGAGAGAGAGAGAGAGAGAGAGAGAGAGAGAGAGAGCCCAACATCCCCCCATCCCACCTGAACTTCCCTAAAATTTGGGGATGCTCCCACACAACCCCCTTGCATCTCCATGTTCCCACATCCTCCCATCCCAAAAACTCGATGGAACACTAGATTATATCCCATGGATATATGCTTTCTACTTCTAAATATGAGGGGACATGTATTTAAAAATATACTAATAGAAAAAAAATATTTTAATGTGGATAATATTAGTCATAAATAAAATATTCAATGGCCATATTGAGTAAAATATTTCAATTCCCACTATATATGTATTGTATAAAGTAAATGAAATAAAAAAATTATTATGATTAAAACATTTCCTTAATGTCTTAGGTCAAAATGAAGCAAATATGCAATTCCCTCCATGCTCAACATAGATTTAACACATAGTGTGTGTGTGTGGCGCGTGTGCACGCATGTGTGGTAATCATGCCCTTCCCTATCACAACATATGCTAGCCCAGATGTACAATGACTTGGTGGATTACTCATCGAATCCTTGGGAGGGAGCCAACATATGATCAAATCTATTTTCTTCCTTCAGAAAACTTGATCCTTCCAATGTAGAGCTAGATTAGGGCCCTTTGATGATGGTATGATACCTTTCATTGCCAAAATTTTCATTATATACCTCCCCACAAACATTTTCCTAGTAAGGGGCTCTCTACCAAATATGAAACCGGTGGTAAACCCTAATAATTGCATTCATTTATCCCTCGGTGTTCTTCAGCCTCTCCTACTTGCCCATTGTTACCTTTCCCTGACCCCTCCTTTTCTTTGTGATTTCTATTGGATTTTAAAAGCTTGGGACCATCGCAAGAGTTGGTGGGCAATCTACCTTTGAATTATTTGGTATTTTGTGCCTCCTCCCCACCTTTCAATTTTCTCAAGAATATACTAACCCTGAATATGATTAGTGGTGGTAGTTTCCCTCAGAGAAAACTAACCCCTCAGGTCCCCCCTATCAGCCACCCTTAGAAGCATAATCATAAATGCATAAAAATGATGATAGGAGTCATGCCTAGTATTTTGGAAGGACTTCCATCTCAACGAAATTCAAAAGATGGGGAAAATGACAATGGTTGGCCATTTTTCTAGTAAATGCATGTTCATGGTTGTCCTTTAAAGATGGAAAGAAAAGAAATTAAATAACCCCTTCGTTATGTTCCTCGGTGCATATTTTTCGTAAAATGCCAGATGGCGAGGATCACTTCACCGAAATAGATGTAGCAAAATTGATATCTATGAAATGGTCCTTGGGTTCTCAACCCATTTTCATGAAAAGATAGTCTTTAAACTTCGATGCCCGAACAAAGAAGCTCAATATAATTCTTATATGGATATGTCTCCCTAGCCTACGACCTATTTTTTGGTCTATAAAGTGTATTTAAAGAGGTTAGGTTTCTATTATGACATTGATTTCTCCTACTAGTACACTAGGTACATGGAGATTTCTCACATCCTGATTGTTTTAAACCTCTATTAGAGGCTTATAGAGTCTATTTAAATAGCCATAGGGGACATCACTCATCATCAAAATATTGATTATGATGGAATCCCTTCAAATGCGCATATTGTCATTCCCATGGACATGTCTGCAAGGACTATGAAATTGGGAAGAGCCAAGGGAAAAAATGGGTGAGGAAGAACATACCATATTCAGTCTCACCCTCTAAGTCTCCTTCAAACCCCACCTAGGAAGCTATTAAACACAAGTTTCCTATCCTCCCCTCAAGGTGCATAGCCAGTGGAAGCAAAAAAGGAAAATGAACCTGACAAGTCTCATATTTGACGCATCTACTGCCTGCATCGAACACCCCTTTTGCCTAATTATCATTTGTTTATCCTTCATTGTCATACCTTTTGTTGTAACTTATGTTAATTTGATGGCCTTAGTAGTTGAAAGTGCATTAAAGAGATTATCTATCATTATACGTGTTTTCTCATGAATTAAGTCAGTATTTCTAGTGTGTTTGCTTTACTTGGTTAACCTTGTAATGTTGCATTTTTTCCAAGGATTACAACATTGGAAACTGCTATGAGCTACCATAAGTACACAAGGCGTGAACACACAAGAAAATTGCTGGTATCAAGGAGCAACATGAACACATTACCAATGAACAGACATGTCCAATTTTGGTATTGTCTCCCAATGACTAATTCAAACCTAAGGAGACACATTGTTCAAGACGTTATTTCAATTGTAACATAAAATATCTTTATTTAGGATGTAATCCAAAATGTAATATGTTGGTTGGATGGTTGCGATTCTCTTATCAATTTTGTAAAAAAATTTCATGGCTATAACACTGAAAATGAGTTCGTAGGCTTTTATTTTGGACATTTTGGTCCACATTGTTATTCTATTTTGAACTCTATATATTATTGTAAATATTTGTATTGAGGCTAGCCATCGTGTGGAAATGTATTAGTTTTTTGACCACCTTTTTGTACACCAATTTTATCCTCTGTAACATTTTGAATGAAGTAATATAAGGGACGTCCTATTGTTGGTTCAACCATGATTTAACTCTTTACTCTTGCAATGCTCCCAGTCACATAGATCCCCCTGATCTGGGACACACTCATAGCATTGTATAATGTATGGTAATTATCTAGTTCCATTTTGATTTAATTGTTTGAACATATTTATTTTTTAGTTCTTCCCATTTACTTTATTTTGGGTGTTGACTATTTCATTAATGTGGTGTGAGGGCCCTCCATGGAGAGTTAACAACCCACGGATTTACCAAAAGTTTAAAGACCCCAGGACTTAAAGTGATTAAATCTCAATCAAGTTAATTATGCTTTTTTCTAATGGCTTCTTTAGCATAGCGTGATCTTTGCAATTCCTTATTTGGTTGCAAGAATTATTGAACCTACTAGACACCCCTATGATGTTGATGAATGGAATAATTTTTTAAGAATGCTATTTAATCTTATCTTTATGTGGAATGCAAGTAGGGGATGTATTTTTAGTAATACCTTTGAAGGGTGTGTTTGTAACAAAGTGTTGTATTAGTTACTAATTTAAAACTAGTCAAGTCTTTTTTTGCATATACTTTGCTAGTACCTTATTAGCTTATGAGCCACAATTGATAGTTTGATGTGCAAAAATTTAAGCAATTAAATTTCTCGATAGAACCCTGACAAATCCCTCTCCTATCATACAACCAAGTCATTGTTTCTTCCGTTTCTCCTTTGGGAAGAGCTATTAAGATGGAAGGTAGTTCTCTTCCTGTTTTGGATGGTTCACCCTCCACAGGTATGAATACTATTTCATTTTTCGCCCCTCAATTTTAAACATTTTTATTAAATGTTTCATCTCCATCAAGTTGTGTTCCTTACTCCTTAATGGATGACCTCCATATTGGAGACCTCAAGCCCCTTGATGGTATCTCCTCCCTTTTCTTCCCTTCCACCCTCTTTCCTATTGGAAAACAAGATAATGTTGGGGGGCGGGGTGGGGCGGCGTTGAATTGGTATTATATAGTTTTAGGCAATATTTAAAATTTTCAAGCTATTAATAATAAACCACAAAACACAATATTAGAGTAAGAAAGATGTGGAGTGATAGTTAGGGTTTTTGCAACTCTCTGATCAATGGTGAATTTAAGTGATTTAGAGAAGAAATTAGTTAAAGGAATGACAACTCAAGCTTTAGTTTCTGTTGAAGCCCCGAAAATCAGGTCGAAAACAAGGGGGATACTCGCCCGGTCCGGGCCTTGGTCGACAGCTCCTTATCTGTTTGGTATAGCGGGTCCGACTGGGGATAATGGGACCAGTTTCCCAATCTATGAGTGTGTGTGTGTAGAATTTGATGTTGTTGATCTAATAGTTCCTATTTAAGATATTCTAACTCTAACTTTAATCTAATTCTATGCTATTGTATTCTAATAAACAACACATCTAAGTCTATACTAACCCGGGGTGTAATTCTTTTATTATGCGATCTAAAGAGATTTCAAATAAAAACTGGTAATAAAGATCATTCAGCGATTATAAGAAAGGAAATCAATAAGGATAAACCACTTCGCATAAAAAGTTAGACAAAACAGTTGCGAAAAACATATCGCATAATGAGCTATTCATACATTAAGCATAAATAAATAGCTATCACCATACAAAAGTGCGAAATGATAACTCAGGCATTCATGCAATAATACATAAACAACTAAAAACTGTATATCACTTTAACACATAAGCAGCAATGGTTAAGAGATAAAAGTACCATTTATGACTAGTTCTACTCATGAGCTTCAAGCGACAATGATTTATCTCTCCTTTCTCTAACATCCACTAAGAGTACAGAAGTGCAACATCAGTAGCAGATATCAAATGCAAACATCAACAAACCTTGTTCCATTCATTCATCAAAACCTCCTCGGAGGGTGCAAAAGTGCATGTTCTGAGGACAAGTTTTTGATAAATTTCTGGATCCTTCTCTAAATGCATGAGAAGGGTTTAAATACTATTAACCAAATAATTTAATTACACAGATTCAGGATACAGTTTAAATGACCGCCCTTTTTCTAAGCAAAACTATTCCTAAAATTAAATCTAATATCTAACTATTTCTGCATTTGCTCCTTAATGTCATAAGCATTCAGTATTTGCCTTGGTAGAGTCGGCTGACTGTCTTCCGCTTTTGGTTGAGTTAAGCAAACAGAAATGGTAAGAGCTGGCACCACCTTCTCAGCAAAATTGATGATATGCTCGAGAGTCATCCTCTGACTATGTGGCTTTACCGCATATGCCCAGTAATAATCCAAGTTCAACTTGGTTAACCCTTGAATCGCTTCCGCCTTTTCTTTGGCTTTCTGTTTCCAGTTTGTTCTTTACCATTGCTTTCTTGCATTTTTCGGGCTTACAGGTGACTGAGCAGTTAGAGGCTTTCCTTTTTGAGCAAGTTTTCTCTGCGATGCGCGATTAGTGCTAGGCGCTAATCGCGCATCGGAAACTGCCTTTGTTCCTTGATCCGGGCCTCTCTGATGCGTTTTTTGCCTTTTGCGCCTTTTTCTTCACTGGGTATAAAGCTTCAAAACTTGTAAAAATAAGGCTTTCGTGAGCTCTTGACCCTGAGCATTAAACTGTCTGTCTCTGATATCAGCATCGCTCAGTACCCATTCAACCATGGATGTATATGAAAAATCTGTAATGTATGGCTCAGCAACATTCTGTGAATCTGCGGCTCTATTGCATGCGGTATCTGTTTATGAGAGCATCTTTTCTCTGTCTTTAGACATTGGAGTGTTACCCTTTTTCCTCATAGCTTTTTGCACATTGCTTTGTGTAACTTTTGTTTTTCGTTCCTGCAGTCCACAAGTGAGGAAAGAGTAATGACAATAAAAATCGACAGGGTAGCTTTAAACTCTACGGATATGCAAAAACATGCCACCTAATGTGAACTGACTCTTCGAACAACACAAAGCCATATTTCATTAAAAACTGGCATATAATTCATTAATTACCATTAAAGCGCGTATCCAGTTCTTAGTTTATGGAAAAAAATTTCTTGAATGTTGAGCCAGGAAAATCTGTGATGGAATGTTTCTGCGATCCGTGTCGCAGTATCGCAGTATCACATTACTGCAATTTCATTGTGCTATGTTATCGCACAGTTGGTTGATCGCGCTATCACAAGATCGCGGATTGTAGTATCGCATGATCGCAATATCACAGATCGCTCTAATCGTTAAATCGTTATGTATCTTTCATACAATTTTGCAAGATGCGATATCGCATATCAACGATTCTTTAAGGTTTTCCAATGTGAGTTTTTATTAATGCATGCGATGCGATAGAGTTCGCGTCGCAATCTCGCAGTTTATCATTTTTACTCATAAGGAAATGTCCTATCCTTCTTTGTGCGATGCAATGTTTCTTAAGAAGTAAGATATATGAGCACTAATTGATTTTTTTGAATTTTGACTAAGGGTCCCCACTTACATAGTGTTATTGCTAATACTAAATAAGTGGGGGGGTTGTTGGTGGCCACAACAATTGGCGATTCACTTGGAAGAACCAGTTATCTCTGTTTTTTCTATTGAATTTTCTAAACTTCCAAAACATAAATTTTTTTCAGCAAAATAAACTTTATTATGGAAAGATAAAGTACATTATGCTCTAACCTGTCAATGATATTTTGTTTCAACTATTTTCCACTTTGATTATTTGCTTCCTCAGGCTAGTCCTTGTATTTACATCAGTCATTACTTGGTCTTGTAAAGATAAAACAAAGTCTTCCCTGCAAACAGTCCTAAAGTATGCTCATTTGTCGTAGGTAGAGCCTCTGCTTCCAGCAGGCGTTTATAGCCTCGATAGGGTTACCTGTTACCCAACAATGATCCTGTATCCTACTTAAAGCAGCCTACAACTTTCAAAGAAAAATCCATATCCACACTTATTGCTTTGATTTTTCTTTTTTATATTCTTAAAGAACAATGTCTTGGTTTGGTAGCCAAATTATGACACAGTCTGTTGGGTCCCTATAATACTAGTGATGACCCCATTACTATTGTAGTTATACCCCTTATTTATATTGTTGTGCCCCCATTACCCCCATATTGTTATTAATGTGCCCATAGAATCCCTCTATTGTTATTTTTGTGGCTTTATATTATTATTGTTAGGTCGGCTGCATTATATTGTGACTCCTTAGACTCCTATATATAGAAAGGAGGTTTTGTCATTTGAATCATCGAAGAATTGTTCATTTATGTAATGTAAAGGAGGTTTCCCCCTCGAAGAGTCTGAATTCTAAGGCGTTGATCTATCTTTTCTATCCTTTCTTGAGCTGGTTTCATAACATTTGGTATCAGAGCTTTGGATTCTAGGGTTTTGCTGCTCCAAACAGGTCATCGTGGAATTTTCGCTATAAATTTTTTCTGTGACATTTCAGAAGTTGCAAAAAAAACCCATTTGAGAATAAATCATGCTAAACCTTGGTTCCGAATTTCAGAGCTTTTCGCACGATATTTTCGGATATATGATTTGAGGAAGTTGGTCTTTTTGCAGACTCTTGAATTACATTCAAAACAGGTGACCTGGGGAAAATCGTCATAACTTTCTCTCTGAGGATCAGATTGAAATTTCGTAAGAAGGTATAGAAAGAGTACGGACTGTAGTTTCTTTTATGCATTTTTCAGATCCATAGGTTGAAACAATGACTCGTGGCATGTCGTACAAGTTTTCTGTACTGAACTAGTCTATAAGAAAGTCACTGTGGGAGATTTCACATAACTCTTCCTTGGAGAATCCAATTTGGGTCAGACTTGTGGCACTGGAAAGAGGACTCAGAAGGATACTACAGGTCAAAATTTCAAAACTGGATGATTCGAAATTACAGAGATACATCAAATTCAATATCAGGCTTCTACAAAGTGAAAAAAGGTGTGTAGTTTTTTTTTTAATTTTTGCATAAGCTTGGTTTGACGGAATTCAAAGGGCATAGTAAAGCATTATTATCGGTAACTGATGCCCCAAGGAAAGAAAATGAAAACACCTAGTAAGGAACCTGAAAGCTCTAGCATGACTCATGAAGAAGAGGAAGAAATGCTACATGATATATCAAAATTACAAGAACAAGTGCAACAAATGTCACGCTCACAAAAGCTAATAGAAGCTAAGATAAATGGCATGGAATCTAAGATAAAGGGCATGGAAGCTAAGATGGATGATTTGAAGACAAATTTGAGGACAGATTTGAAGATAGATATGGCAGATTTGAAGACAGATTTGACAAATTTTCTACAAGAAATACTTACTAATGGTGAAAAGGTTGTAATGGAAACTCATGATGTGAACAAAAGAAATGTTAATCATGATTCCATAGACTCTAATGTTGGATCGAAGACCCACCATATTCCAAAAATCGATATGAGGAAGTTTGATGGCAAGGATCCCGCCACATGGATATTACAGATGGAGCAGTTCTTCGATCTCAATAATGTGCAAAACACACAAAAGGTACGTATGACAACTTTATATTTGGAACCAAATCAGTTTGTACGGTATCAATGGTTTTGCTCTCGTAAAAAATTTATCACTTGGGAAATTTTTACGGAAGAATTGATAGCACATTATGAGGATACAAAAAGAAACACTTTTTTTAGCCAATTGATAAGTCTCAAACAAAAGGGTTCAATAATGGAGCACATTGAGGAGTTCCAAAAATTGAACATAAGGGTAAAAGACATTCCAGAGGAGCATAGGATTGATGTGTTCATAGGGTCTTTAAAGGATAATATCCAACATGATGTTCGCCTTTGGGAACCTGATTCATTAGAGAAGGCATTCAAGTTAGCAAGAAAAATGGAAAACAAAATTATGGCAACTAGGAAGCATACCACTCACAACTATAAAGATGGAAGTGCAGTTGCCCCTAGTCTTCCACAACCTATAAGGTTGACACCACAAAAATTGGAAGAAAAAAGAGTAAAAGGGCTTTGTTATAGTTGTGATAGAAAATACACTAAAGGTCATAAGTGTGCTGAGAAGAAATTATTCTACATAGATTGTGAAGAGGAAGAAGAAAAGGAGCAAGAAAGGTCAAAAGAAGAAGATATGCTCCACGAAAAAAGTCTAGATGAAGAACAAATAAATCCGACCATATATTGTAATGCATTGGCGGGAATTACCACTCCTCAAACCATCAAGATAGAAGGACAAATCAAGAAGAAAAAGGTAATAGTGTTGATTGATACAGGAAGCACCCACAATTTTATTCATTGTAGGGTAGCAAAAGAATTGAATTGCTTCCTATATCCAGCACCAGAGTGTCAAGTGATGATTGCAAATGGAGGAACAATAAATTGCTCTGGAAAGTGCCATAATATCAAGCTATCCATGGGAGAATATTTATTGACTAGCCCAATGCTTTCCATTCCAATGGGAGGTGCTGATGTTGTACTGGGAGTCCAATGGCTACAATCCTTGGGTACAATAGCTTTTAATTTTCAAGAAATTTTCATCAAATTTTCTACGGAAGGAAAGGAAGTTAAATTAAGGGGTATTGTAGGGAAACCAGGAAAGATAATCAGCTCTAATGGTATGACAAAGCTTCTAAAAAAGGAGCAAAGGGGTGTAATTGCACAATTATGTTCGCTAGATGTTTCCACATTAGAATCATCTATTTATCCAGATCTCCAAAAAGTCCTGGACAATCATTCCAAGGTATTTGAGACTCCCAAAGGTCTCCCACCTATGCGTGATCATGATCATGCTATTCATATGATTCTAGGAAGCGTTCCTCCAAACATCAGGCCGTACATATATCCCTATGTCCAAAAAAGTGAAATTGAACGTATGGTTGCAGAAATGCTAGAGGTTGGTATAATTCAACCGAGTCAAAGTTCTTTCTCTGCTCCAATAGTATTGGTGCATAAGAAGGATGGATCATGGCGCATGTATACGGATTATAGGGAGCTCAACAAGCTCACTATTAAAGATAAGTTCCCCATTCCTGTCATTGATGAATACTGGATGAATTGCATGGATCAATTTACTTCACCAAGTTGGATCTTCATTCAGGATATCATCAAATCAGAATGAACATTGAAAACATTCTGAAGACGGCATTTAGAACTCATGAGGGTCATTATGAATTTTTGGTCATGCCTTTTGGCCTTACCAATGCACCTTCAACATTTCAAGGTTTGATGAATTCAATTTTCAAACCATTCCTTAGAAAATTTGTGTTAGTATTTTTTGATGATATACTTATCTACAACAAGTCTTGGAAGGATCATGTTGAACATGTTGATAGGGTGCTACAACTATTGGAGGAGAAACAATTATATGCAAAAATATCCAAATGTTTCTTTGGAGTCCAGGAGGTGGAATATTTGGGTCATATTGTATCTCATGAAGGAGTTAAGGTAGACCCTAGCAAAATTAAAGCCATTAAGGAATGGAAAATCCCCACATCCATAAAGCATCTGCGCAAATTTCTTGGGTTGACAAGGTATTATCGCAAGTTTGTTAAGAATTATGGGAGAATAGCAGCACCTCTAACGACATTATTGAAGAAAGATGCATTTTCATGGACTCCGGAAGCAACAAAGGCCTTTGAACATCTTAAAGAGGCAATGTGCCAAGCACCGGTCTTAGCTACACTGGACTTCACAAAAACCTTTATTGTGGAATGTGATGCTTCAGGAAATGGAATTGGTGTTGTTCTAATGCAAGATGAAAGACCCATTGCTTTTGAAAGTCATCTAATCACGGGAAAGTTTTTAAGCAAAGCTATTTATGAGAAGGAAATGTTGGCAATACTCCATGCACTCAAGAAATGGCGACCCTACCTAATGGGAAGACACTTCAAGGTAAAAACGGATCATGATAGCCTTAAATACTTTTTAGAACAAAGATTATCCTCTGAAGAGCAACAAAAGTGGGTCACAAAGATGTTGGGTTATGACTTTGAAATCATCTACAAAAAAGGGAAGCAAAATTTGGTGGCAGATGCACTCTCAAGAAAGGATGAGGATGTGGAAGCATTGTTGTGCGCTATTTCTATCATCCAACCAGATTGGATAAATGAAGCAAGGGAGGAATGGAAGAATGACGAAGAAGTGTGGGCACTTATTCGAAATCTACAACAAGATCCCAGTACGTCTGATACATTTAGCTGGCAAAATGATTCGTTATGGTACAAAGATCGCTTATACCTCTGTAAGAATTCCCAGCTAAAATAAAAGATTCTTATGGAATTGCACACTTCTCCCTTAGGAGGGCACTCAGGATTTTTAAAAACTTACCACAGGGTTAAGAAGGAATTTTTTTGGGATGACCTTAAATTAGATATTCAAAAGTTTGTGGCAGAATGTTTGGTTTGCCAACAAAATAAAGTTGAAACAATTAAGACACCGGGTCTATACAACCTTTATCCATTCCAAGCCAACGTTGGGAGGAGGTATCAATGTATTTTATCACAGGTTTACCCAAGTCTGAGGGAAAGAGTGTCATCACGGTGGTAGTTGACAGACTTACCAAGTATGCAGACTTTTGTGCATTATCACATCCATTTAAAGCCAGTACAATTTCTACTGCATTTATGGAAACAATTCAAAAGCTACATGGAAACCCAAAGATTATTGTAAGTGACAGAGATCCCATTTTCACTGGAAATTTTTGGACAAAATTATTTTCTTGCCTTGGTACTCAGTTAGCTCATAGCTCATCTTATCATCCTCAATCTGATGGGCAAACTGAGATAGTAAACAAATGTTTGGAAGGATATCTTCATTGCTTTGTATCTGATAAACAGACACAATGGGTCAAATGGTTGCCTCTGGCTGAATGGTGGTATAACACTTCCTTTCATACAACAACAAAAATGACCCCATTTATGGCACTTTATGGGTATCAACCACCATCCATCACATCATATTTAAGAGAAAGTTCTAAGGTTCAGGCAGTGGAACATCACATCGAACATCAGCAACAAGTCCTCCAACTCTTAAAGGATAACCTCGTGTTGGCATAGAATAGAATGAAACAACAGGTAGATCAACATTGCAGTGAAAGAAGTTTTGATGTAGGTGATTGGGTATTTCTACGGCTACAAACATATAAACAAATGTCCCTCAAGCAAGCTAAGAAGGATAATAAATTATCACCAAAGTATTATGGTCCGTACAAGGTGTTGCAAAAGATTGGTACTATGGCATACAAATTGGAGCTTCGTACAGCTTCTTGATTGCACCCAGTTTTCCATGTTTCATGCTTAAAGAAGGTTATAGGTGACAAGCTCCCAGTTCAAGCAATATTGACAGAACTTGACGAGGAAGGAAAAATTATATTGGAACCGGAAGCAGTTATAGAAACAAGAACTCGACAGCTATGAAATCGATCAATTTCAGAGTACCTTATCAAGTGGAAGAACTTATCCGCTGAAGATTCCACATGGGAGGATCAGAATTTTATGCAAAAGTATCCAAAACTACTCAAGCGTTGAGGACAACACTTTTTTGAAGACGAGGGGCATGTTGGGTCCCTATAATACTAGTGATTACCCCATTACTATTGTAGTTATACCCCTTATTTATATTGTTGTGCCCCCATTGCCCCCATATTGTTATTAATGTGCCCATAGAATCCCTCTATTGTTATTTTTGTGGCTTTATATTATTATTGTTAGGTCGGCTGGATTATATTGTGACTCCTTAGACTCCTATATATAGAAAGGAGGTTTTGTCATTTGAATCATCGAAGAATTGTTCATTTATGTAATGTAAAGGAGGTTGCCCCCTCGAAGAGGCTGAATTCTAAGGCGTTGATCTATCTTTTCTATCTTTTCTCTAGCTGGTTTCATAACACAGTCATTCACTTGATTTATAACTTTTCTAAAAAAGTTGGCTCGTGATGAGACCCCTTGTCTTTTGATTGCAACAATCTTGAGTCATTGCCCTGTTGTGGTGTACAGTATTGGGAAAGTTAGCAAGTTATAATATATGTGATTATGATAAGCCGACTCGTGATGAGACCTCTTATTCTTCAAGATAGAGTGTATCCTTGGGTTGTTCCTCTGAAAGTTGTGATCTCTTTTAGTAGGGAGGAAGTCATTGTTTCCTTAAGATAGCTCTGGACGACAATAATAGAGTTTTTGGAAACAACTGTTCTACAGAGAATCTTTATTTTGTTATTGATACCTTTCATTGTACTGAGATAAAACAATTTCTTCACTAAAGGTTGTTTTCATCAAACTTTATAAAATTGAAACTAGTATCATATCTAGGCTAGAGTTTTTAACTGTATCTATTAATAATAAAGATCAGTTTTCCAAAATATTTTCTATTTATACGAAAAGTTCAAAATCTGAAAGAGAATTGGTATCTTTTCCGTAAATGCCTAATGTAACCACTCACAATTGGTTTTATTATGAAAAGAAAAACCACTACTCTAAAAATAGAAGAATAATCTTCTATGGAAAATATTTCTTGAGAATTTGTCCATTAACAGGCAAAGGATCCCTCTTACCTGCTAAATCCTGTAACACAAACGTTGATGGATCTATGACTTCGACAATTTGAAAAGGACCAAGCCACATTCTTTGAAATTTTGTATGTTTGCCTTTCTCTTCATGAGCTTTGTCCCACTTTAAAACTAAATCTCCCATCTAAAAATATTTTCTGGTCATTATGTTTGAATCAAAAGAGGATTTTACTAGTGCTTGATGATGAGCATGCATTTTCCTAGCCTGTTCTCGTTGTTCTTCTAATTTGATTATTTCCATTTGTCTTAGATATAAGGAGGAAGTGGGTACTTCATCAATGTATTGAACTAGAGACAAATAGGGAATTGCTAAGTGAGTCGGAAGAACCACTTCTTTCCCATAAACTAAATTAAAGGGAGAAGTGTCGATAGAAGCTTTTTGCATTATTCGGTCTGCCCATAAGGCATATATCAAAGCTTTGTGCCAATTCTTATGATTTTGGTCAACTGTTCTTTTGATAATCCTGATTAGGTTTTTATTTGTGGACTCAGCTAACCCATTGCCTTGTGGGTAGTAATTGCCCGAATATTTAAGTTTGAATCCTCTTTTAAGTGCAAATTTAGTCATTGCATTTCTAGAAAAGTATGATGCATTATCAAACATTAAAGTGGAAGGCAATCCAAACTTGGTGATTATAAATTGACCTATGAACTCTTATATTTTCAGCATTAGCTGTCTTGAGTGGAACCGCTTCTACCCATTTAGTAAAATAATCTGTTGCCGTGAGGATGTATCTATGCTGCTTAGAAGAGTGAGGAACGATCTCACCTATTATGTCCAATCCCCACTGACTGAAAGGTTGCTCGATGTTTACGGGCTATAGTGGCAAGGATGGCTTCTTTTGTCTTCCAGTGGTAGTTTGGTAGACTTGACATCTCCTCATGTAACTATGAGAGTCTTTAAATAACGTGGGCCAGTAATATCCTGCGCGTAAGATTTTATGTGCAGTAGCATCTCCAGCATAGTGTCCGCCTGCTGGCCCATCGTGGAGTTCCTGAAAAACTTTTTCAGCTTCAGATTTTTCAAGACACCTAAGAAGAACAAAGTCATAATTTATTCTAAAAAGAATATCATTTATGAGCGGATATTGTTTGGCTTTCAACCTTAGAGCTCTTTTCTTAGTATGATCGAGGTGTGAAGGAGCATACCCATTCTTAAGATAATAAATGATATCAGCGTATAATGACTCTGCATCGTTTAGGCTTACCTCGCACATTTATACCTCTACAGATGGAATTTCATAGATTTGCGACGTTCCAGCCAGCATTTTGCAAAAGCCTTGACCTCTTACAATGTTTGATGGTTTATTCTCAATGTCATATTCCTGCAAGGCAGTAACCTAATTGGCCCTTTTCTCACCCACATCCTTCTGTACTAGAAGATTCCTTACCGCTGGAAATGGTACTATAATCTTGGTATGGGCCTTGAGTAAGAAAGGTCTGAAGTATTTGACCGCTTTGAAAATAGCATAAGCCTGTTTCTCCACGTCTGAATAATTTAATTCAACACCTTGTAAATTTGAGCTGTAAAAAGCAATTAGGGATTCCGCTTTTTCTTGATTTGCTTAAGTGAGTATCGCAACATATGACTTATCTGAGGCAAATGTGTATAAAATAAAAGGCTCTGAAAAATTCGGAGTTGCTAAAGATGGAGAATTAATAATAGCTTGTTTGATCAGGTTGAATGCTTCATGTTCATCTTGGCCCCATTTAAAATTTGAGTTCTTTTTAATCATGGTTTGCAAAGGAGACACGATTCATGAAAAATCGGGAACGAATCTCTTTACAAAGTTGATTTGACCAAGGAAAGATTGCATGGCTTTCTTGTTGTGAGGTAGGGATATTTCAGAAATTTCTTTGATTCTGTTAGGATCAATGTGAATACCAGATTTTGACACTATGAATCCTAGAAGTTTCCCTTCACTTAACGCGAAAAAAGATTTCTTCGGGTTAAGTGAAATTCCATACCTTAAACACCGTTGAAAGATTTGTTTCAAGTCTTTAAGATGGTCGCTTCGTTTCTTTGAATACACTGTTATATCATCCAATAAATTATTACAAATTTATTGACTAAACCCTTGAATGCGATGTCCATGGCTCTCTGAAATGTGGCACCAGCATTAATCAAACCAAATGGCAGCTTTCAATATGCGTATGTGCCCCATTTGGTTTTGAATGTGGTTTTCAATTGATCATTAGGATGTACCAACACTTGATTGTATCTTGAAAATCCATCCAAGAAAGACATTAATTCTGAGCCTGCCACTGCCTGCAATATCTATTCCATAGGTGGTAAAGGAAAATTATCTTTTTGACAGGCTTTGTTAAGGTTTCAAAAGTCAATGCAAATCCTAATATCACCATTTTTATTTCTAATAGGTACCATATTGGAAACCCATTTGGAATGTCTGACGAGAAAGATTATTCTGGCTTTCAATAACTTATTGAGCTCAGTTTTTATCTGATTTTCTAAATTGGGATGAATCTTTCTCAACTTTTGTTGGACAGGTTTTTCGTTATCGATCATGGGAATAGTATGTTGGATGATGTAAGTGTCATATGTTTTGAGTTCATCATAATTACAGGCAAAAACATTTTTATATTGTATCAAAAGACGAATATACGCTAACTTTTCTTCAGGGGCTAGGCCGAGACCTAGATTAATGTTTTGTGGTTTGGCATCGGTTCTTAGGTTTACTAATTCATAGTTCAAGGTTGAACTTTGAAGTTTCGAATTGGTAGACCTTTTAAACCGATCCTTCAAATCATACAGGTCTTCTAACTTGACCACAGACTTAGGTATATCATTATTAGTGCTATCTTGTTGCAATTGTCGATCATGTTGGTCTTCGTCAATTATTTGATTGGAGTAGGATCCTTCAGATGTGAGGAAATTTACAATATCATGATCGTCATTGAATACTCTCCAATTTGTGATGTTATCAGGAATGGATGGTCTAAAGATTAATTCTATTGAGAATCTATCTGGACTAAAATCTTTTGAAGGAATAAGCTTAGAAGCTACGTTAGCCAAAAGGTCTGCACTTGCGTTTTGGAGTCTGGGGATTGAAGAGATATAAAATGCTATAAAATGCTCGGTCAGATCTTGAATTAAGGATTGATAATGCTTTAAATGACCTGATAAGAAATGTATAGTGTTACGTACCTATCTAACCACAATCTTAGAGTCTCTGAAAACTTGAAGGTACTTGACATCTAACCTGATTGCTTTACACAACCCTTGGACCAAAGCCTCATATTTTGCTCTATTGTTGGTGCAATCAAATTCGAGTTTGCACGTTAGCATGATTTTATCTCCTTCTGGACTAATCAAAATGCATCCTGCTCCTGCTCCTTCGTTAGATCTAAAACCATCAAAAAATAATTTCCAAAACAAATATTTATTTACAGGTTTATCTAAAAAATTGATACATTTCGAACTATCAGTTCGAGAAAAATTTTCGACTTGGGACAAAACAAAGTGTTATAAATAGGGTGACGCATGAGCATTGAAATTTCTGAGGAAAGAATCTACCGAGTATTTTCTAATAATGCTGCTATTATACACTACTGGTTCATTTTCCCCCTCTAGCTTCGTTACTATGTACTTCTGATGTAGCTCTCGTTCAACTTTTATTTGATTCGGTTTACCGTTGTAGGGAAACCACATGTGCGACCAGTCGGTTGCGAAGTATCCATGAAGTTTTCCTGACCAATCCCTACTAAGAATTAAGCCATACAATTCAGGAATGTCAGCAACTAAAATATCAATAACTTGACATACCTTTGGGTTTGATGACAACCTTATGGTCACTTGATTTAGTTCGCTAATCACTTCGACTTGAGATTGATCTAGCTGAACTATGCACACAACGGATTTCTGTGGTTGAACGTTTAACTTGGCACATATGGACTTTGGTAAAATATTCGATGAGGCACCAGAATATACCAAACAATTGTGCACATTTTTATTGAAAATTTCATAAGTAAGGAGGAACGGGGGAGTGTGAGATCTTGATCTTCCTCCAATTAGAGCGATTTCATTTGGATCAATCTTATTGATCGCGTTAGTTGGAGGTCTTCCCATGTTATGAGAAGCTTGAGAAATTACAGCGGTAGGCAAAGGTGCAACTGGCACATCATGTAATTCTTTCATCATTATCTTCTGTTGATGCTTTAACTTGCTCAATTCGTAAAGAGTGATATTGGCCCTAGTCTTTTTCATATCTTCTATAATATTGTACTCCATTTCATCTGACGCGATCAATGTTTTAGATGGAGTTGTTTCATCTATTTGGACTGGGCTGGTTTGAGTCGCTTTAGATGTCGTTTTCTTTGTTGCGACTTTATCCTTTATTGCAGAGCTTGCGCTCTTTGGCTTAGGGGTAGTCTGGGGAGGATCAAGTTGATTTTTTCTTCATGTGCTAACTGGGAATACTTCTTAATCTTCTTCTTGTGGGAGGATGAAATCCCACATTCCTTGTAATTCTACAACTTCTTCTTCATCAGTTTGCCCTTCAGTGGCAATTTCCTCTTCCTCTTCCTCGGATTCAGCATTTGAAATAGCATTGGGTGGCTTTGAATCTGTTGAAGGGCCTCTTTTAAAAGCTCTGTAGGGATTTTTTGAAGAAGTTTCTGCTACTTGCTTTTTGATGTCGACCATTTCATTGGACATGGTCTTTAGAACTTTCTGCAATCCTTCCAAATCGAATGGATCTTTTGCTTGTTTTTTCTTGGAGTCTTCCTTGAAGGTGACCTTCTTGGATTTCCGTTCCTCTATCGCGGATTTCTTTTCCAGGGCTATTATACGTTTATCTATTGCTACTGCTTCTTTCATGTTATCGGCCAAGGTTTTTTTATTAGCCCTGTCCACGAAGATTGCTATGTTTGATGGTAGAGCGGTGATATACCACTCACATCGTACTTCTTCGCTGGGCTGGGAAGTAGTAGGTATTTTATTTAGAATTTTGTTGAAATGTAAATTGAAATCCTTGATAGGCTCTCTAGATTCAGCTTTAAGGTTGGATAGGTCGTTGATTAACGTTGCCGTAGACCTGTCATCACCAAACTTGGTCAAGAATTTCTCCTGGAAGATATCCCAACTAGTGATGGATCCGAAGGGTAATGAAAAATACCATGATCCGGCTGTTCCTTGCAGAGTATAAGGAAAAATTCGAACAACAACATCTTCATTAGTAACCCCATTGAGGTTAATGGATAGCATGAAGTTGTTTATGTTCTCTTCTGCCAGCATGCCTGCCTTGGGGTTAAACTTAGGCAGCCATTTCTCAGGATGGGCCGGTATTTGACTCAAGGGTGCAGGCATTAAGACTGCCCAAGGGTTATTCCATGGAGACTGGGCCATTGCTGAACTGCTAACAGAGGAAAGTGCAGAAGATGATCCCTGTGGCTGGGAAGATGAGGATACTACGATTGTAGATGATTGAAGAGGAGTTGTGGGGGTTCCTGTGGATGGATGGACGATGATCTGGAGTGGTGGAGTGGATGGTTGAATTCACGGTGAAGAAGTTGAGATGGACGCTGTTGACGAAAGAGTCTCGGTGTCGGACTCTTTAGGTGATTTCCTTGCTCTTTTCCTGGTGGGAAGAGGTAATTCGGTTGGCTGAACGCCAAACTTTTCACTCTTTAGCCTGGTAAGGGGATGAGCAGGGTTATATTGCAAAGTCACGCTGCCTTGAGATTTATCAGACCTTTGAGAAGAAATAAAAAATAGCTGAAGTTTGTGAATCAGAGATTCGACTTTAGGAAGTTCAACGGTAGATTGTTTTGAAACGTCAGGGTTTGTAGCAGCGGTTGATACTCGAGCGACTTCTAACTCTGGATTTGAATGTAATGGAGAAGTCGAGGGAGATGGTGAGGGTGATTTACTCTCAGAATGGTATTCAGATTTAGATTTACTTTCCATTCATAGTTCAGGCCCTCCTTCTAGTGCCAAATATGATGAAGTCCCAAAAATCGGGTCGAAAACAAGGGGGATACCCGCCCGGTCTGGACCTTGGTTGGTAGCTCCTTATCCGTTTGGTATAGTGGGTCTGACTAGGGATAATGGGACCAGTTTCCCAATCTATGAGTGTGTGTGTGTAGAATTTGATGTTGCTGATCTAACAGTTCCTATTTAAGATATTCTAATTCTAACTTTAATCTAATTCTATGCTATTGTATTCTAATAAATAGCACATCTAAGTCTATACTAACCCGGGGTGTAATTCTTTTATTATGCGATCTAAAGAGATTTCAAATAACAACTGGTAATAAACATCATTCAACGATTATAAGAAAGGAAATCAATAACTATAAGCCACTTCGCATAAAAAGTTAGACAAAACAGTTGCGAAAAACATATCGCATAATGAGCTATTCATACATTAAGCATAAATAAATAGCTATCACTATAAAAAAGTGCCAAATGATAACTCAGGAATTCATGCAATAATACATAAACAACTAAAAACTGTATATCACTTTAACACATAAGCAGCAATGGTTAAGAGATAAAAGTACCATTTATGACTAGTTCTACTCATGAGCTTCAAGCGACAATGATTTATCTCTCCTTGCTCTAACATCCACTAAGAGTACAGAAGTGCAACATCAGTAGCAAATATCAAATGCAAACATCAAAAAACCTTGTTCCATTCATTCATCAAAACCTCCTCGGAGGGTGCAAAAGTGCATGTTCTAAGGACAAGTTTTTGATAAATTTCTGGACCCTTCTCTAAATGCATGAGAAGGGTTTAAATACTACTAAATAAATAGATTAATTACACAGATTCAGGATACAGTTTAAATGACCGCCCTTTTTCTAAGAAAAACTATTCCTAAAATTAAATCTAATATCTAACTATTTCTGCATTTGCTCCTTAATGTTGCAAGCATTTAGTATTTGCCTCGGTAGAGTCCGCTGACTATCTTCCACTTTTGGTTGAGTTAAGAAAACAGAAATGGTAAGAGCTGGCACCAACTTCTCAGCAAAATTGATGATATGCTCGAGAGTCATCCTCTGACTATGTGGCTTTACCGGATATGCCCAGTAATGATCCAAGTTCAACTTGGTTAACCCTTGAATCGCTTCTGCCTTTTCTTTGGCTTTCTGTTTCCAGTTCGTTCTTTACCATTTCTTTCTTGCATTTTTCGGGCTTACAGGTGACTAAGTAGTTAGAGGCTTTTCTTTTTGAGAAAGTTTTCTCTGCGATGCGCGATTAGCACTAGGCGCTAATCGTGCATCGGAAACTGCCTCTGTTCCTTTATTCAGGCCTTTCTGATGCGTTTTTTGCCTTTTACGCCTTTTTCTTCACCGGGTATAAAGCTTAAAAACTTGTAAAAATAAGGCTTTCGTGAGCTCTTGAACCTGAGCATTAAACTGTCTGTCTCTGATATCAACATTGCTCAATACCCATTCAACCATGGCTGTATATGAAAAATCTGTAATGGATGGCTCATCAACATTCTCTGAATCTGCGGCATCTGTTGCATGCGGTATCTGTTTATGAGAGCGTCTTTTCTTTGTCTTTAGACATTGGAGTGTTACCCTTTTTCCTCATAGCTTTTTGCACATTGCTTTGTGTAACTTTTGTTTTTCGTTCCTGCAGTCCACAAGTGAGGAAAGAGTAATGACAATAAAAATCAACAGGAAAGCTTTAAACTCTACGAATATGCAAAAACATGCCACCTGACGTGAACTGACTCTTCGAACAACACAAAACCATATTTCATTAACAACTAGCATATAATTCATTAATTACCATTAAAGCGCGTATCCAGTTCTTGGTTTATGGAAAACTTTTTCTTGAATGTTGAGCCAGGAAAATCTGCGATGGAATGTTTCTGCGATCCGCGTCGCAGTATCAAATTACCGCAATTTCATTGTGCTATGTTATCACACGGTTGGTTGATCACACTATTGCAAGATTTCGGATCGCAGTATTGCATGATCGCAATATCGCAGATCGCTCTAATCGTTAAATCGTTATGTATCTTTCATACAATTTTGCGAGATGCGAGATGCGATCTCGCATCTTGGCGATTCTTTAAGGTTTTCCAATGTGAGTGTTGACACCTAATCTGAAACAGATGGGTGAACTAGACAGTCATCTAGAAGATGAACTGATCCATCATTTGTATGTATATAAATAATATGTTAGCTAATGAATAAAACATCAGTTCTTTCTTCCGCTCATTCTGGAGTCACCCTGGCCTGACATGGTATCAGAGCACAGGTCCCAGAAATAGTTGTAACTCCTCTGCTCTCTGGCGCACTAGCACTGCATCTGCCTGAGCTTTTGCCTGACATAACGCTCTCTTCTCTCTGGCGCACCAGCGCTGCCTCTGTCTCTGAGAACATTGTAGATTCTTCCGTTGAGGAGAATTGATGCCGACCTGCAGCACGTTACTCTCAGAAACATTCAGGTACATTCCTGACACTGCGTCCTCTGCCCTGCTGAATGTGCGTTTTTGATATTGAATGCACCTGAGCATTGTTATACCCTTTTTTTTTGCTGCCTGTCAACGCTGCCCCTCTCTCTCTGTCCTCTCTGCCAACGCTCTAGTGCTCTGGCATCGTTTTTGGTTCATGAAACGCCACTGCAATCTCTCCATGACGCTCTCTATTCCATTTCCGATTCAATAGCTGGGACCACCTCTCTCTTGTTTTTCTCTTCTGCGGAAATTTGAACTCAGCATCACGTATCTGAGAGACCGCGGCCTTGATTATTGTGAGTGTTCGATTGTGCCTCTGATGTAAAATCCGTGAATGCTGAGAGTGGATTCAAGACGAGCATTTGTGCTACATCAATCTGATGTGTGGAAGCGTTGACGAAATATAGTGTTGTGCCTGAGGTGACCAGACTGATAGCTGTGTAAAATCCATGAATGCTGAGAGTGGATTCAAGACGAGCATTTGTGATACATCAATCTGATGCGTGGAAGCGTTGACGGAATATAGTGTTGTGCCTGAGGTGCCTCCTGGTTAATGCAGTCAAATATGATTCTTGTAAATGCAATGAAAACAAGGATAGGCTTTTCAAACTTCTAGCAAGTATCACGTACAATAATCTTATGAACTATTACTATTAGGATGCTTTATATGCCTTCTTAATGGTTATAACAGAGTAACTTGCTACTTGTTTATTCCGGAAAGTAACTGCTCTGAATTTCCCTATTTTCACTATTTGTGCCTGATAAAGTGACTTGTAGCTTCATAAATCCACGTGGTATCAGAGCGAATGCTCTTCAAGCGAATCGAAATCGAAATCGAAATTTATTCCATTCTCTGAATCTTGGAAAAGTGGCAGAGGTTATGGTGTTGGAGGAAGAAGGGCACAATGTTTTAGTCGGCGCATGCAACTTTAAAGTGGTTTTTCAGAATATTCTAAAATCCGGTGAGTACAAGGATTGTTTTGATGGTATAGTAATGCTGCTAAAGAATGTGTTATGGTTATGAAAGCTCCTACATATTTTGTTATTCTGTCCAATGTCCTGCAGTACATTTAAAAGATTGAAGCAATATGTAATATTTTATGGCCATTTATTACATTTAAAAAAAAAGATTGAAGTGATATGTAACACTTAATACTTGAAATACTGGATGCTTTTGGAGGGATTTGAAGAAATAAATTTGGAGAAAATATGTTGCAGCTTGAAGTATTGAGGTACTTATTGGAAGAGATTTGAAATTTTTGAGAATACCCTTTTGAGTACAGTTTCACTGTATATCAGCAGAATATTTTTTTCTATCAGCAAAAGTATTTTTTTTTACAAAATGCATTCAATCATTTCTATGGTAGGAATATTTCTCACTGGCAAGGAGAACTATTCTGAATGGTCTCGAATGGTAAAACACACCCTCATCTACAATGAGTTGTGGAAAGGAGTGTGTGTCGGAGAAGAAGACAATGACCCTGTGCAGCCTACATCAGATAAAGAACTTGTCATTTGGGAAAACAAGAACAACAAAGCCTATGCATTGATCGCAACATCTGTAAATGAAGAAGTAAGTCGTCATATTTCATCCTATTCCACTGCCTTTGAAGCTTTACAAAAGCTGAAAGAACTCTATGATACACATTTTGCACTTGAAGTAGTTCAGCTCATGATTAAACTCTTCACTCTTGAACTGAAAAATAATGATCCTCTTGCTCTTGCATTTGAAATAAAGTCTATAATGCATGATATTAAATCCACTAAGGTTGAGCTGGATATCTCTCTTATTGCCTTTCTTAAAGCACTCTATCCTACCTACTCCAATTATCTTAAGTCATTACAAGCAAATGGAAATCTTAAAGATATAACCTTTGACTCTCTTGTGAAAAAGTTTGCTGAAAGAGAGAAAGCCTTTGGAAAGAAAACAATCCCTGAATCTTCTGAAGAGACTGTTTTCCTTGCTCATAAAGAAAAGCATCCTGCTCAATATTCTACAAGAGGAAGAGGTGGACGAAGAGGAAGAGGAAGATACTTCAGAGGCAGGGGGGCAGACATTCTCAAGCAAAAAAGGCAGATCTGCATTGCATTCGCTGCAAACGAAATGGATCACATGATGCTTCTACATGCAAGCTACCATGGGACAAGGTTGAGCAGAGAAGAAATCAGCAGAAAGGTAAAACTGATGACACAGACAAAGGTAAAGCACCTGAATTCGCTCACTATATTGAGGCACAATGTAACATTGGAGTAAATGAAGGCTTGTTTAATGCTTCACTTGCTTCTTCGAAAAATGATTGGTTGCTTGATTCAGGAGCAACCTATCATATGACTCATAGGAAAGATTTTTTTGAAGATTTCACTGACAATGTTGATGGAGCAGTATACTTTGCAGATCAGTCAAAAATCAAGCCATCGGGGCTTGGCACAATCAGGCTTAAACTGCCTGGTCTTCCAGACTTTCTTCTGGATCATGTTCTATATCTCCCACAGCTCAAGAGAAACTTGCTGTCTCTGGTCCACATCCGCCAGCAAGGTCACTCCATTCATATGTTTGATGGAAAGCTTGAGGTAAGAAAGGCATTTGACCACTCACTTGTCATGAGGGGTATAGAAGAAGAAAGACTTCTTAAACTGCAAGGAACCTCTGCTCATACACAACATTTCTCATATATTTCTCATCATGAAGAAGGTACACTTCCATCAAGTTTATTATGGCATGCTAGATTTGGACATTTAAACTATGATAGTCTCCGCTTGTTGAAGAAAAAGGGTGTTGCTGGTTTGCCTACAATTCCTAGAAAACATAAGCAATGTGATGCTTGCATTCTAGGAAAGCATAGCAAACAGTCTTTTCATGATTCACATTCAAGAGCACATAGGAAGCTTGAACTTATTCATTCAGATTTATGTGGTCCAATGCCTGTTCCTTCTGCAAATGGAAATAAATATATCATGACATTTATGGATGATTACACCAGAATGTGTTGGGTTTACTTATTGAAGAACAAATCTGATGCTTTTCAAACATTCAAGAATTTTCATAAGTGGATTGAAAATGATGCACAATCTCATATTGGGTCTATTCGCACTGATAATGGAAAATAATATACATCAAATGAATTTGAACACTATCTTCGCCAACATGGGATTAAACATCAAACAACTGTGCCTTATAATCCTCAACAGAATGGTGTAGCTGAAAGAATGAACAGAACAATTTTGAATATGGTACGATCCATGCTTTTCTTCAAAAATGTAAAGACAATGTTTTGGGTTGATGTCGTTCTATGTGCTGCATATATAAAGAATAGATGTCCATCTAGTGCTATAAGAAACAAGACTCCTTATGAATTGTGGTATGGACATGTTCCTTCGGTAAAACATCTCAGGATATTTGGTTCCACTTGTTATGCTTTAATACCAAAGGTACATAGAAACAAACTTGGTGCTAGAAGTCGTAAGTGTATCTTCCTGGGGTATTCAAACACATCTAAAGCATACCGCCTCTATGATGAAGTAAATAAAAAGTTTGTTTTATCTAGAGATGTCATTTTTCTTGAATCATCCAAATCTGACAGTGTTGTTGAGCGGCAACTTGATCGCTTGGATAGATTCACAAAACCGAAATCATTCCAAGAGTTTGATAATCAGATTCCACATCTTGAAGGGGGGATTCCTATACTAGATCAACATGTGGAATCTCCTTCTGAAGAACAATCTCCCCTGCATGACACTCCAACAATGGATGATGCTTTAAGTGATGTAATTGATAGAATTGGGAGACTTAATCTTGATTCAATCCCAACTCAATCAACAGAACAGCCTGGACCATCTCAGAAAGGTCCCCCAAAGTGGCTGACAAAGACACTTGAAAGTGTTCATCCTGATGAAATTGGAAAAACAGGAACCAGAAATACAAACTGACAATATGGAGGTGATGTAGATAATTCTAATTCACCTGTTGATATGGATGTTACTTATGATTGTGAATTGAACTTGTCTACAGATTTTGAACCAACTTCCTTCAAAGAATCTGCTTCTCATGATGAATGGAAAGAAGCGATGCAGAAGGAGTATGATGCCCTCATAAATAAATGGCACTTGGAAGCTGGTTGATCCTCCATTTGGAGACAGCTCCACAACAGAAGCAGAATATGTGGCAGCAGCTGAAGCAACAAAATAAATTGTGTGGCTCAGGAAAATTCTTGAAGATTTGCAAGTAAAACAAATACAATCAACTCCACTCATGATTGATAACACATCTGCAATAAAGTTGGCCAAGAACCCAAAGTTCCATGATTGTACTAAGCACATCAATACTAAATATCATCTGATCCGACATCATGTTGAGGCCAAAACAATCCATCTCCATCATTGTTCCACAAACGAGCAAATTGCAGACATCTTCACCAAAGCGCTTGGAAGAGAAAAGCTTGAAATATTCAGAATGATGCTTGGACTCACCAGCATCCCTTCAAATTAAGGGGGGGAATGTTGACACCTAATCCGAAACGGATGGGTGAACTGGACAGTCATCTAGAAGATGAACTGATCCATCATTTGTATGTATATAAATAATATGTTAGTTATTGAATAAAACATCAGTTCTTTCTTCCGCTCATTCTGGAGTTACCCTGGCCTGACAGTGAGTTTTTATTAATGCATGCGATGTGATAGAGTTCGCGTCGCAATCTCACAATTTATCATTTTTACTCATAAGGAAATGTCCTATCCTTCTTTGTTCGATTTGTTGTTTCTTAAGGAGTAAGATATATGAGCACTAATTGATTTTTTTGAATTTTGACTAAGGATCCCCACTTACATAGTGTTATTGCTAATACTAAATAAGTGGGGGGGGGGTTGTTGGTGGCCACAACAGTTTCATACAGTGTCATGTTGAAATCCCAATGTGTTTCGTGTATAAATTCCTTGTATATTCAAACTACGAATTGTAATTTACTAAAACAATAGACTTGAATCTACTCTACTCATCAGTAGAAATAATTAAAAGATTGAAAAATCATAAAGCATACAATGGAAAGAATTCAATCAACACATTACACAATCATTTCCTAGGGAAATCCACAACTAAAAAACCTTTCTATCTATATATTGCATTAGTTAGAAAATATGAGAAGATCACAATGATTTTCCAAAGATTGAGCAACATTTGCACTATCTTTATCTGTCTCACAGCTTCCTAAACAAGCCCAGGCCAGTACTTAACCAAATTTTGTCTTTCCCAAGTCCCTATTTCCTTGCATTGTTTCCTTTGGAATTAGCCCCTATTAATTAGGGAAATTCCTCAATATGAATTACGCAATCCTCATACACCTTCCTCTAACTCAATACACCACTTTTACAATTTGAATGATTAAACAACTGATAGTACATTGTGCCTGAACTCCAATCTCAACTGGGTAACTGTTGGGACACAATCCCCTAAGGTAAATTTTGGGACAAAAGCCCAAGTTTTGGGGCTGAAAGCCCAAGTTTTTGTATATAAAGAGTAAATTCCTCGCAAGATGTGGTCGTAGAGTGCATATATGTAAAGTGTCATAAAGGGATTTTACCCTTCTTTTATGTAATATGTGTCAGCTTTAGAAGATCTAACCATGGTCTGAGGACCATGGGATTTTATAAAAAGGAAAGTCTTAGAGAGTCTAAGCAAGTTTTTGGTAGAGAAAGAGAATGAATGTAATGGGTCAGTAGAAGTGATGAGAGAAAAGTCTTAGAGTAGAAGAGAGGCTCTGCAGCTATGTGCGCAGAGGCCTAGAGTAGAGTCCACAACTGAGTGCGCAGGGTAGATTGATTCTGTAAGAAGATCTGAAGCATTAATAAAGACATTGTTCCGAAAGTATCTGTGTTTTATCCTTTTACTTCTATTATGAATGAATGTGATTATGTTATGATGAATAATGGGTTTATGATTTATTGTTGTATTGATGAACGAATCTGTATGTTTTACATAGTTATACGAGCGCAAGTAATAATATCTGTTTATGTGAAAGAATACCTTAATGCATGCTAAAAATATCAGATACTTACATTGATGTGGGTAAATACAGAAATAGAAGCAATCTCAGAAGTGCGTAAGTAGTTGGTTCACTTGTTTAAGTTCCATGAAAGACAGTCATAGACCTTTGCAAAGGTCTAAGGGTGATTAAGAGAAGTATATCGACAAGCCCTAAAAGGCTTATCGATCTGTGCGAAGGTAGAGTTAGGGCAGAAAATGAAATTACACTAATCTCTGGGTAAGGAAAATTGGTTCCCACATCCCCCCATACTGCTTCGGGTGAGACTTCAGTCTGTGCTCTGCGGATTAATGCCGAAAGGGCCAATAGTGTAGGGATTTGTTTGGCTAACTTAACGTTGAACTTGGGTCAGGACCCCCTAAGCCAACAAATTGTTCCATTGCTAGGACTAGATCTACATAAAGAGATGTGTGATGTTGTATCACTAGAATCCAACTAAGAAGGAAATGAAGATTGGTTGGATAGAAAGATCCAAGAATTCGCAATGCAAGAGAATAGGAACCCACGATTGATGAAAAAAAGTGGTTGGACAGGTATTTGTACACAGACATACACAGAATTTTCTTATGTTCCTTCCTGGTTGAACTATACGAGAGGATCGAAAAATTGGCAGATAGCCAGGGAAGGTGGAGGTCTGACGGTTGTTGGGACAGGGTCTCCTAAGGTCAATTTTGGGACAAAAGCCCAGGTTTTGGGGCTGAAAACCAAAGTTTTTGTGATGTAAAGTGTAATGTCTCTGCAAGTTATGGTTGTGGAGCGTGTAGATGTAAAGTGGCATAAAGGGTTTTTACCCTTCTTTTATGTAAGTTGTGATGGCTGTAAAGACCTACCCATGGTCCGTGGACCATGGGATTGTATAAAATTGAGAGTCTTAGAGAGTCTAAGGTAGTTCAGTGAAGTTTGGAAGAATGAATGTAATGGGTCAGTGGAAGTGATGAGCGAAGAGTCTTAGAGTAGAAGAGAGGCTATGTAGCTGTGTGCACAGAGGCCTAGAGTAGTGTCCATAGCTGAGTGCACGAACCCCTACAGCTGAGTGTGCAGGGTGGGTTTGAATGAATGAATGCGTTTATGTTATGATTAATACTAGGTTTATGATTTAGTATTGTATTGATACATGATTCTCCATGGTTTACATTGTTATATGAACACAAGTAATAATATATGTTTACGCAAAGAATATCTTAATACATGCTAAAGATATCATAAACTTAAGATGATCTGGATAATAAGAGACTTAGGAGTGATCACAGAGGCACATAAGGAGATGATTTTCTTATTTAAAGTCCGCGAAAGACAGTCATAGACCTTCGCAAAGGTCTAGAGGCTAGTGAGAGAAATTCATATCGATAAGCCTAAAGGGCTTATCGATCTGCGTGAAGGTAGGTTTAGGGCATAAAATGACATCATAACCATCTCTGGGTGCAAAAACTTGGTTCCAGCATCCCCCCATACTACTTTGGGTGAGACTTCAGTCTGTGCTCCACAGATTGATGCTGAAAGGGCCAGTAGTGTAGGGATTTGTTTCGCAAACTTAACTCCAAACCTGGGTCAGGACCCACTAAGCCAACAAATAGTTCCTATATCTCCATCCACGTGTTAAAGGACCCAGAACAAAAGTGGTATTATTTACCATACCTGATGACGGATGATTCCATTGTAAAGGTCCTCGATCGGTGGCCAACATACTGGCACACAACATCAAATTTGTCTATCGAGACTAGTAAGTCCACAGAAAAGAAGAAAAAACAAGCATCTTGATTGAAAGTTCAGTAGTTGGTTGAAAAGAAAAAGAAGGAGACTAAGGAGAAGGCACGCACAGAAGTGGAGTGAACTGCCAAGGAACAAGAAGAGCAGGAAGAGTGCAAGTCTGACAGGAGCCAAAAACACCCTTCACCACAGATGAAGGATGATGAGAAATCAGAACAGGGCAGTGGAGATATGGAAAGCACTCGCTTTTGGGTGAAGCAGAATAAGGAGCAGGAGAAAGAAGGATCACTAAAAAAGACCAAGGCCACTAAGTCGTTGCTAGAGTAGATCACCTTGACAGAGGGCGACTTGGATGAAATTGGGGATAACGTAAGGGATACGACCGCAGAACTGCTGCAGTAGCAAAAGTAGGCACTTAGTGCAATACAGAGCAAGTGTGATTGAAGAGCTTAAGTATGAGAGAAACACGCACTTCGCATGATCAGTGAGCAGAAAACAATAGATAGATATTGTTTGAGAAGACAGTTGTGCTAGAATCTTGGAAGAATGTTTAGGAGAAGAATGAGCACACCACTGTAGTAGTAGCCGAAGCATTCAGAACTGTTCCTGAGATGCATATCCCAGAAGAAGCACTAGTGGAAGCCAAGATTCAAAAGTTGGTTGCAGGTGTGCAGGACACAAAGACCGAGATGGAAAAGGTTCAGTTTGAGCAGAACCTTAAAATTACAGAGCTTGAGTTGAAGATGCAGTAGATGCTGTGGTGGCAGAATGCACTATGCTCTTCGAGCAGTCTATGGAGCTAATCACAAGTCTGTAAGAAGACCCTAACCTACAGAGGTTGAACATAGAGGCCAAGGAATTAAAACAACATTATGACGAATCAAAGGCGACAATGTGCACCATCGCTATCACGTAGAGATTGGCAAAGCTACAAGAGGCAAAGCAACTACAAGAATAGGTGGAAGCAACGCAATGGAAAGAAGCAGTCCTCAAGGCCAGATTGGGGCCTTGGATGGAGGAGGCCTATGTGATCTCTGCCACCACTAGAGAGAAGTTGGCCAACCTATAGACAACACAACAGAAGATTCAGGAAGATAGTGCAAGACCAACAACTAAGTAGTTGGTGGAGCAGATGAAGTAGGAACCTACGAAGTGCATAGCTAAAGTTGTAGTAGTGAAAGTGGAATTGGGAGGTCTTCACAGTAAGATATCCACGCCAATAGAGTAACTTGGGGGCAAGTCACGATATTTGTGTTGGGGGCCTATTGGGACAGGGTCCCCTAAGGTCAATTTTTGGGAAAAAGCCC
Source organism: Pinus tabuliformis (assembly GCA_031772625.1). Classification (NCBI taxonomy): domain Eukaryota; kingdom Viridiplantae; phylum Streptophyta; class Pinopsida; order Pinales; family Pinaceae; genus Pinus; species Pinus tabuliformis. The sequence goes on along the minus strand of CM062819.1, from coordinate 229,708,429 downwards.
AAGTTTTTGTGATGTAAAGTGTAAAGTATCCATAAGCTATGGTCGTGGAGCGCATACATGTAAAGTGGAATAAAGGGTTTTTACCATTCTTTTATGTAAGTTGTGTCGGTTGTATAGACCTATCCATGGTCCGCAGACCATGGGATTGTATAAAAAGGAGAGTCTTAGAGAGTTTAAGGTAGTTCAGTGAAATTTGGAAGAATGAATGTAATGGGTCAGTAGAAGTGACGAGCGAAGAGTCTTAGAGTAGAATAGAGGCTCTACATCTTTGTGCTTAGAGGCCTAGAGTAGAGTCTGCAGCTGAGTGCAAGGACCCTTGAAGTTGAGTGCGCAGGGTGGGTTTGAGTCTGTAGGAAAATCTGAAGTATCAATAAAGATATTATTCTAGAAATATCTGTGTTTTGTCCATTTACTTTTTTTATAAATGAATGCATTTATGTTATGATGAATATTGGGTTTATGATTTAATATTGTATTGATACATGATCCTCCATGGTTTACATTGTTATATGAACACAAGTAATAATATTTGTTTACGCGAAGAATATCTTAATACATGTTAAAGATATCAGAGACTTAAGTCGATCCGGGTAATAAAAGACTTAGGAGTGATCACAAAGGCACGTAAGGAGTTGATTCACCTATTTAAAGTCCACGAAAGACAGTCGTAGACCTTCATGAAGGTCTAGAGGCTGGTAAGGGAAAGTCATATTGATAAGCCTTAAGGGCTTATCGATCTGTGTGAAGGCAGGGCTAGGGCATAAAATGACATCATAACCATCTATGGGTGCAAAAACTTGGTTCCATCTTCCCCCATACTATTTCGGATGAGACTTCAGTCTGCGCTCCATGGATTGATGCCGAAAGGGCCAGTAGTGTAGGGATTTGTTTGGCAAACTTAACTCTGAACCTGCGTTAGGATCCACTAAGACAACAATGGTCCCATAGTTTGGACCCCAGAGTTAGTGAAAATATTGGAAGCCTATGAAGATAAGATCGCACACGCTTTTGATCACTAGCTTGATCATATAATAGGAGGATTTTTCATAGAGTTCACGGTTGATACCTCGGTCAACTCCAATGAAGCAGAGTGACGCTTCTTCAAGGGACCACAAAGTAGGTATTTAAGGTCTTTAAATACTTGATTTAAGATGATTTTGTTTGAAAAGAAGGTTATGCAATTACCTTGAAATTTGGAGCTACACAAAGTGGAAATTTATTCAAGAATAGAAAGGGAACAAGTCCAGAATATAGCACGTTGATTGAGCCGCCTTAGAGTGATGACGAAGAAGTAGCATAGGCATCCCAACATAGCATTGTCTAGCTAATAAGGTGAGGGTTCCCACAAATACCACATCCATCAGCACCACCTCCATCTTCACCTCCACCGCATACACCTTCGCCCACACCGCCACCATTCAATATGGCGAATTCGATAAAATTGTCCATTTTCAAGGGCTTGGGGAATGAGGACCCGAACTAGTTTTGGTTCATTGCAAAGGATGTGTGGGAAGTGCAGGGCATTATAGATGATCAAATGAAGAAAGAAACGTTGGTTACTTCGTTGCAGGAATTCGTGCTAACATGGTACATTAAGTACTACATTGATAACCCGACAACTGCGTTGGTAGACATTTAGACTGCGCTAGATAAGGAATTCAGTAGGCCCAAATATGATGTGCAATCGATCATTGGATTTAAGGAGGTCATGGTGATGCCTGGTAAGACACCATGAAAGCTGGATCAGAGATTGAAGTGTAAGATCCACAAAGCTAACATGAATCTTACGGGTGGGCAACACCGCGAATGGTTTGTGGCTTCGCTCTTGCCTCATCTGAGGGTTGCTTTATCACAGCAAAAGATTGGGATCCAGGAGGAGGCCCTGGAAATTGCTATGAGATTGCACGAGACACCAATTCAAGATGATACTTTGGGAGTTCACCATATTCACGTAGAGTTGCAGAACCTTTTCCTAGAATTCCAAAGTCTGGAACGATAGAGCGGCTCGGCCAAAGGTGCGCGAAGAGGTTTGGTGTTTGAAATGTAAGAGTCAAGGGCATGATAAAGATCATTGCCCTGTCTTCACGAATTATATTGCAAGAGGAGGGTCGATGCATTTGAGGCCAAAAGCTCAAGCAGGGCAAAGTGTAGGGCCCATGCTGTGGTGTGTTATCTGTCAGGTAGCTAGAAAACATGCAACATACAATTGCCAATTGCTGCAAAAATTTGTACATACACACAACATCTCTTCTGCAACTTCTAAAAATCGATAGGTCACAAAGAGCGTAATTGTCGTAGTTACGAGTTAATGATGGAGATAATGCCCACTTATCGAATGCAGACCAAGACTCAACCTCCAGATTAAGGCATTGGGGAAGCACAAGGAGGATATCAAGGGTGTGGACAAGGCAAAGGCAAAGGAGGACCTGTGAGAGGTCCGGGGAAAGTTATTTTCTACAATTGTGGAGGTCAAGGACACTACGTGGTAGAATGTACAAACCCGAGATGCCTATCGTGTTGATATTGCACTCAGTTTGACCACACAACAGAAGACTGCCATGTATTAATAACTAAGATGCGTGAAAAGGGGACGTAGCCTCAGTAGCCTACACAAAACCTACAGATGATGAGGGTTGAACCCTGCAAAGAGGATCCCAATGTGAATACTATGTTGCGTAGTGGGATGACGACTAGCGAAGATAAGGGAAAGAAACCTAAGTACTGGGATGATCGATTGGGCCATCGACATGAACGAGGTGATCAACTTGAAGAAGCAGATGGTGCCATTTGAAAGAAAATAACTCCGCGTAGTAGTACCATTGGACCTTGCAAAAGGATTGCGCTATACTGAACTGGTCCGCGATTACAAAAGTGGCGATGATTTGGACCAGATTTATAAGTTAACAGTGTGAGATCAAGATTGGGTGAATCCAACAGTTGATGGACGTATTGCATGGGACCATGAAATTTCATGCACATCAGATTCAAATGAGGAGTTGGAACACTGGCAGAATTCATTGCACAAAGGGTCTATGCTACACTGTAACATGATGACCAAATCATTACATTGTGTATTGTTGGAGGTAAGAAGTTTGCCTTATTATGATGATTTAACTGATGTTGATAAATTTTTGGATGCATTGGAAAGGAAAGTGACAGAGAAGCATCACTTCAAAGCCTTGGATTTGGCATTGTGCATTACACTCGCAAGATGGTGGGGTATGCATAAAGTAAATTTCGATGGATGGCGCAACTACAAAACACTGATGAGGGTGTGATTTGGTCATCCAAAGGTGCAATTGACAAAGAAATATGATGGAAGGAGTGATCCGCGCGACCACTTGGCCAAATGGACTGATGCTTATGGAGTAGAACTGCATCCAGAGTGGGTACATTTGTTCTGTCACACTTTAGACGTGATACCAATGAATTGGTACTTGGAAACAAAGCTCTGCCATTGCATAGATGAATGGGAGTTTTTGAGATAGGGATTCTTGATGACATTCAACTTTGAAGATGGATTCGAGTGCATTGATGAATCACTGCAGGAGGTGAAAGCAGTGATCTTCAGAATCTGACAGGATCCCTTGGATTTGATTCAACCAGATTGGACCTCCTAGTCATACCATGCACTCGAGTACTACAATGTGACTACTGAAGAAGAAGAGGAGGATCCGAGGAACATTAATATACCAGAGAGAGAAGGTCAACGTAAAGTTGAGGGGATGTAGATAGAGAATCCCAATATCACTGCGCAGCTGAAAATGAGACAAATGAACATTGGGATAGAGGCGGAGCCGAAGTTTCCGAAGATAGGGGACTACTGGGATGATGCTACGCTGGATAAGGTCCCTAAGTTGCTCCCCGAGTACCAGGATTTGTTCCCTACAAAACTTTCAGACCTGAAAGGGATAATATGCGATTTAGGGGTGATGAGGATAACGTTGAAACCAGACGCAAAGCCTGTGAAGCAAATGCCATATCGTCTTAACCCTAAATATAAGGAAAGAGTTTATTTGGAGTTAGATAAAATGTTAGCTGCAGGTATCATTGAACCAGTGGAGAAGTCCAACTGGGTAAGTCCTATGGTAGTTCAGGAAAAGAAGAAAAAGATTGAAATAAGGATTTGCGTAGATCTCAGGAAGCTAAATGATGCTTGTGTGCATGATCCTTTCCAACTTCGTTCACCAATGAAGTGTTGGATAATATAGGAAGACAAGAAACATATTCATTCACTGATGGGTTCTCGGGGTACCATCAAATTAGGATCGCGTCAGAAGGTAGGAGTAAGATGACCTTCGCGACCGAGTGGGGATGCTTCCAGTATACTATAATTCATTTTGCACTGAAGAATGCATTGGCAATATTTTTACGTGTAGTCATCGCAGCGTTCAAGGAAATGTACGAAATGATTAATGGTAGACCGTGCTAAGATCATTGTTATCATCAATAAGGAGGAGCCAAGAAGTTTCAAACAGCTGCACGCAACACTGGGGCATACTGGTTATTACCGAAATTTCATCAAGATTATGCCCAGATCACTGCATCAATGGAAAAATGGTTGAATAAGGATGCTACATTCTGTTGGAATGAAGAATTTCAACAGAGCCTAGATGTGTTAAAGGCAAATATGGTCACCGCGCCGATCCTAGTCTTCTTGGATTAGAAGAAGAAATTTCATGTGCATGTGGATGTGTCATGTATTATGCTCGGAGTAGTACTAACACAGGCCAGTGAGGGAGAGTTGGATCACCCTATTTCCTTTACAAGAAAGAATTTATCTAAGGCTGAGAGGAATTATTTGACAACATAGCGCAAAGGTTTGGCTATGGTGTACGTGCTCCAAAAGTTTAAACACTACTTGCTAGGCGGACACTTTAAGATGTATATAGACCATTATGCATTAAAGTACCTGGTCAACAAGCATGTGTTGGGGGGGGGATATGCAGGTGGATGTTGTTGTTTCAGGAATACGATTTTGAAGTCATTATGAAGACAGGGCGATTGAATGCGAGACCAGATCATTTATCGCGCATTGAAATAGGGGAGGAGCCTACCAATTTAGAGGATGGGTTGCCTGATCCACAACTCTTTGCGGTGCACGTAGTAGACAACCATCTTGCAGACATCATACACTTTATGATTACAGGAACAACTCTAGAAGGGTACACCAGCCAACAAAAGAAGGAATTGGTGGTGTGCGCGACAAATTTTCTCTTATTGCAGGTCACTTGTATAAGATGGGAGCGAATGAGATATTACGATGTTATGTGCCTGAGTTTGAACGAAGCAGCATCCTATCCGAAGCTCATGGAGGGGCTGTGGGAGGAAATTATGCAGGAAAAGAAATAGCGCAGAATATTTTACTCACTGGGTTGTGGTGGCCAACACTGCATAAGGATTCCAATGCTTATTATAGGGAATGCGATGGATGTCATAGGATGGGCAGGCCATCGAGGAGGGATGAGATGCCTCTGAATCCACAAGTGTCATTGCAGCCTTTTGAAAAATGGGCAATTGATGTTGATAATGCAACAAGGTGATGGAGCTTAGTGGAAAGAAGTCGCGTCCACTAAGTTTTCCCGCAGGCTATTTTTGGCGCAAAGTCTATTTTTAGACATATGGATCATGGTCTATGAGTTGTAGGATGTTATTTTTGGATGATTGGTCATGTTGGTAAAAATAGATGGACTTCTATTTTTAGACATATGGGTGGAGTCTATTTTTAGACTGCCAAGTCTAAATATAGAACAGTCGAATATTATTAGCTCTTAATAATATTTGGACTATAAACATTATCTTATCCTCTTGGATCACTTCGGTTCGAGCTACGGATGTGGCACATGCAGTTGCCAGAAGGAAATACGCTTTTCCTATGGGTCAGTTGAGCTATTGCATGGTGGACTTCAGTTAGAACTCAAGTGGTTGAGTTCTGGTGGAGTTGATTGAGGAGTTGTGTTCAGTTTGACTTGGTTGAACTAGTTGTATTCAGTCTAACTGAAGAATACACTAGTGATGAGCGATGTGAATTAATTATTAATTAATTCAATAATTATTAACTCATAAAGTAACTAAATAATACATCAGTTAACTCAGTGCATGGACAGTTCAGTGGAGATAGGTGTTAGAGGTGAGTGAAAGGGCAAGACAGCTATCAGTTGTGACTATAGTTGTGCATGAGATTTGCATAATAAATGGATTGAGTAATTCCAATGAGGATTGCATGGTCACACACTAGGTATAACGAGTTTGGTTCAACCATTCATCATTATTCTCTTGTAGGATTGCACAGTGGAGGCAGGCAAACAATGGAGGAGATTTGAGGCATCAGATATGAGCTAGTTTGTGTGTAACAGGTGGAGATAGTACTAAGTACTTGCGAGGAGTATTGTACTATGTATTATTACATGTTCTCAATCATTATAATATACAGATAGTTGGGGGTTTTCAACTGTATGCTTTCCCCGGTTACATACTGTGTTAATGTGCGCATGTGATTGAAGTTTCATTGTTTTTAATTCCACAAAATTGATGATCAATGTAGAGGAGGTTATGTATTATGCATGCATTCCACAATAGTGTATAATCAGGATAATCTCTGTGAATAAGTGTCATATTATTCAAAAATTTTACATGGTATCAGAGCGAAGTTGATCATCAGATATATTATTTAGAAAGTGATTACATTTTATTTCTTCAGGCAGAGTCTGTAATTGGGCCAGGTAGCTTTTGGATTCATCCTTCTTTTGGAAGGTGAGATATCCAGTGAATGCCCATACAGTTGATCTCTGTATGAGAAATACTTTATTCTCACGAATTTTAGATCAGAAGCGGTTGAGTTTTTGAGTTGGTGGAATTCGAATTTGCAGCAGTGTGTTCTTGGTGTCGAAGTTGAAATGTCTTTCAACGGATTGCGATTGGAGTATGCCATTAAGGGCAGCTCGAATTATATTGCATGGAAATACGAGATGGAGGTGGTGTTAGATGATAATGGGCTGAAGGAGTTCATAGAGAATGATGTCCCACAGCCTACTGATGCTGCTCAGGTTGATGCTTGGCAAAATAAGACAACAAGTGTCGAATGATTCTATTGGAGGGCATGAAGGATCACATTGTGTCCAGCCTGCATGGAAAGGCTTCTCCATACTTGATGTGGAAAGCGTTGACAGATCTATTCCAAAGTAGGAGCGACTAGAGGAAGTTGGCGCTCAAGGATAAACTCAGAAACATTAAGTGTGAGAAAGGTGACAGTATGCCCAAGTACCTCACGAAGTTCACCCAATGACGGGATGAGTTGGGAAGTGTGGGGGTGACTATCGATGATGAGGACTTGGTGAGCTTGGCTCTCCTTGGTCTTCCAAATAGTTGGAATTCCTATCAGGACTCTGTCAATGGTCAAGAGAAACTGCCAGGATGGGAGAGACTTTGGTCGGATCTTGTGCAAGAGGAGATCAAGTGGAATACCAGGGACGGATCTTCATCAAAGGCAACTGATGAAGAAAATTGCGCTTTGGCTACCAAAGCAAAGAAGGGGAAGAACAAGAAAGCTTCTCATTCCGGTGCGAAAGGCAAGAAGCAAGACATGTCCAAGGTGAAGTGCTTTCACTGTCACCAACACGAACATTATGCCACAAATTGTCCGCAGAAGAAGAAAAATAAGCAAGTTGTTGGATCTGCAGCGGGAGAGGCCTTAGCCTCGCAGTTTGAGCTGGATTTTTCATTGATCGCATGCTTGGTATCAAGTGTGATGGGATAGGTATGGTTCTTGGATAGTGGTGCGTCTTTTCACATGACAGGAGATTGAGATTTGTTTTCTGATCTAGATGAGAAAGATCTTGGAGTGCACATCGAGATGGGCGATGATGGTAGATACAGTGCGACTTGTATCGGTACCATTTCCTTTGAGATGGAGTCTGGTAAAACCTTCGTATTGAAGGAAGTGATGTATGTTCCAGGATTGAAGAAGAATTTTATCTCTGTGGCGATGTTATAAGACAAGGGATATGATGTTGTTTTCAGCGAGGGAAAGGCTTTCCTGCGCAGTAAGACAACTGGAGAAACCCGGAAGATAGAGGTTCGAGTCAAGAACCTTTATCAGTTGCATGTAGATGGCTGCACAAAAATGGCATGCAAGGCAGAAGTATTGGTGAGCCGGGATGATGGCGAGCTGTGGCATAGGAGATTGGACCACCTTCACCATGGAGCCTTGAAGATACTGCAGCAGATTAATACTGGACTTCCTAAAGGCACTCTTGCGTTGTCAGATCAGTGCAAGGGGTGTACTTTGGGAAAATTTGTGAAAGCTACCTTTCACGAGAAGGATAGTCATGCCACGACGATCCTTGAGAGAATTCACATATACATGTGTGGACCTTTCTCAGTAGCTTCGATAGCAAAGCACAGGTACTATGTGATATTTGTTGATGATTTCTCTCAAAAGTGCTGGATCTTCTTCATGCAGAAGAAGAGCGAGACATACTCAAAGTTCTGTGAGTTCAAAGCACTGGTCAAGAAGGAATCGAGGAAGAAGGTGAAGGCTCTTAGGAGCGACAATGGTGGTGAATTCATCTTTGGCAAGTTCAAGGACTTCTATAGTGCAAAAGGGATTCGAAGAGAGCTCATAGCTCCCCATAACCCACAACAGAACAAGGTTGCTGAGTGGATGAATAGAACGATCGTGGGTGTTGCACGGGCGATGTTGCATGATCAGGGCCTACCCCTTCACTTCTGTGCGAAAGCATGCAATACTGCAGTATATGTGCAGAACTGTTGTCCTCATAGGATACTTGGCATGAGTACACCCAAGGAGGCTTATTCTGGTAAGAGGCCTGATATTTCTCATTTGAGGATTTTTGGTTCTAATGTTTACATGGATGTGATGAAGGATGCTAGGAAGAAGTTGGAACCGACCGCATAGGTTGGGATATTTGTGAGGGACATTGATACTCCCCACAACTATCATGTGTATATGCGAGACAGTTGCAAGACTGTTGTGTGACGGGATATAAAATTTTAGGAGGAGAAAGCCATGGAGTGTTCGCTTGAGAGGGAGCCACACTTGCATGCAGATGAGGAGCTATTAGTTCCTAAGGATGAGCTTTAGGACGTGGATCAGCCACAGAATGAATTTCATGGAGTGGAAGAGACCACTCATGCAGCGCCAACCATCAGAGGGTGAAAGCGCATTACAGAAGCTGAACGACTGGCTCAAGATGCAGAGAAGGTTGTAGGACCACCTACAGCTCAACGTAGACAGAGACAGTCACCTGATCGGTACACTGGATACATGGCTCTTGTGAGAAAATGTGTCGTGACTGAACCATCCTATTTCGAGGAAGCTGTGGAGGATCCTACATGGGTAGATGCCATGGTGGAAGAGTATGATTCGATTGTCAGAAACAGTGCATGGGAGATTGTCCCAATACCAGAAGGGAAATCAGTGGTGGGTTCGAGATGGATCTACAAAGTGAAGCAGGCAGCTGACGGGAGTGCGGAAAAGTACAAGGCAAGATTTGTTGCCCAAGGCTTTTCATAGATAGAGGGAATCGATTATGAGGAGACCTTTGCACCTGTCACAAGGTATTCTTCCATACAGATGATTATTTCTCTCTTAGCACGGATGGGGTGGCACATTCATCAGATGGATGTGAAGACTGCATTCCTCAACGGAGTCATTGAGGAGGAGGTGTACATAGAGCAACCTGAAGGTTTCGAGACCTTCAACAGCGAGTCGCATGTGGGCAGGCTCAAGAGAGCGTTGTATGGGTTGAAACAAGCACCACATGCTTGGTACACACGGATAGATAGTTATTTCACCGGACTTGGATTCTCCAAGAGTGAGGCGGATCCTAACCTATACCAGATTGTGGTGGAGGGTAAGTTGCTTATCATTGTACTGTATGTAGATGATTTGATTCTGACAAGTGATGAGCTATTGATACTTTCATGCAAGGATGATCTTGCTAAGGAGTTTGAGATGAAGGACTTGGGCCTCCTTCATTATTTCCTGGGATTGGAAATTTGGCAGTGTAGTGATGGACTATTTGTTTCTTAGGGTAAGTATGCTCAGGAGATAGTAGAGAAGTTCAACATGCATGGCTGCAAGCCTGTTGATACTCCTCTTCCTAGAGGTTGGAGGAAGGAGGATGCTACTTCAGCATAGGTAGTGGATGCCACTGTTTATCGACAGTTGGTGGGGTCGCTTATGTATCTGGTCAATACACGACCCGATATATGCTATGCTGTTAACCAGCTTTCACAAGCTATGGTTAAGCCAACCAAGATCTTCTAGAAGGTAGGCAAGCATGTATTGCGTTATCTCATAGGCACATCGGGATATGGATTGTGGTACAGACAGGAGGATGAGGTGAAGCTATGTGGCTTCACGGATGCAGATTGGGCAGGGAGCCCAACGGATAGAAAGAGCACATCTGGAGGGGTCTTCAATATCAGGTCGATAGCAGTTTCTTGGTACAGCAGGAAGCAAAGATCCGTGGCACTCAGTTCATAAGAGGCCGAGTATATGGAAGAAAGTTTGGCTGCATGCAAGGCTACATGGATGAGGAAGATCCTGGTTGGGTTGTTCGGTTCTCACTTGGAGCCTACAGTGATTTATTGTGATAACCGGAGTTGCATTAAACTCTCGGCTAATCCAGTATTTCATGATAGATCTAAGCACATTGACATCAGGTACCATCATATCAGAGATTGTGTGTAATGGAGAGTCATGTTACTTTCATACATTCCAATGGAGGATCAGGAGGCTGATATCTTGACGAAGGCGCTCACCAGGAGCAAATTCGAATACCACCGAGGCAGGATAGGGGTTGCTGATAATCCATATCTTGTTGAGAGGGAGTGTTGAGAATGCAACAAGATGATGGAGCTTAGTGGAAAGAAGTCGCCTCCACTAAGTTTGCCCGCGGGCTATTTTTGGCGCAAAGTCTATTTTTAGACATATGGATCATGGTTTATGAGTTGCAAGATGCTATTTGTGGATGATTGGTCATGTTGGTAGAAATAGATGGAATTCTATTTTTAGACATATGGGTGAAGTCTATTTTTAGACTGCCAAGTTTAAATATAGAAAAATCCAATATTATTAGCTCTTAATAATATTTGGACTATAAACATTATCTTATTCTCTTGGAGCACTTCAGTTGAGCTACGGATGTGGCACATGCAGCTGCCAGAAGGAAATACGATTTTCCTATGGGTCAGTTGAGCTATTGCATGGTGGACTTCAGTTAGAACTCAAGTGGTTGAGTTCTCGTGGAGTTGATTGAGGAGTTGATGGAGTTGTGTTCAGTTTGACTTGGTTGAACTAGTTGTATTCAGTCTAACTGAAGAATACACTAGTGATGAGTGATGTGAATTAATTATTAATTAATTCACTAATTATTAACTCATAAAGAAACTAAAGAATACATCAGTTAACTCAGTGCATGGACAGTTTAGTGGAGACAGTTGTTATAGGTGAGTGAAAGAGCAAGACAGCTGTCAGTTGTGACTATAGTTGTGCATGAGATTTGCACAATCAATGGATTGAGTAATGCCAATGAGGATTGCATGGTCACACAATAGGTATAACGAGTTTGGTTCAGCCATTCATCATTATTCTCTTTCAGGATTGCGCAGTGGAGGCAGGTAAATAGTGGAGGAGATTTGAGGCATGAGATCTGAGCTAGTTTGTGTGTAACAGGTGGAGATAGTACTGAGTACTTGCGAGGAGTACTGTACTATGTATTGTTACATGTTCTCAATAATTATAATATATAGATAGTTGGGGGTTTTCCACTGTATGCTTTCCCCGATTACATACTGTGTTAATGTGCGCATGCGTTTGATGTTTCATTGTTTTTAATTCCGCAAAATTGATGATCAACATAGAGGAGGTTATATATTATGCATGCATTCTGCAATAGTGTATAATCAAGATAATCTCTGTGAATAAGTGTCATATTATTCAAAATTTTTACAATTGATTTTGTAGGACTGATTTAGCCTCCAAGAAAGAAGACATGTGTGCGTATATCATCACCATGACTGAGTATTTGACCAAATTGGCGGAGGCACAAGATGTAAAGAATTGTACAGGGGAAACACCAACAAAGTTCCTATTTGAATATGTGCTTACTAGGTTTGGTTGCCCAAATATTTTGATGAGCGATCGCAGTATGCACTGCCTTAATGAAATGATCAGCACACTGATAGAAGAATTCCAAGTTTATCATCAAAAGATCATGCTATATCACCCTCAGGCTAATGGGACGGTGGAAGCATTTAATAAGATATTGGAGAATGTGCTAACAAAGGTTTGTAGTGCACAAAGGAATGATTGGGATGTGCTTGTACCAACGGTGTTATGGGCTTATATAACTACTTGTAAGAAACTGACTCGATATACACCTTTTCGACTCGTCTATGGCATAGAAGTTGTGATGCCAATGGAGTACATCGTGCCTAGTCTATGCATAGTGGCGTTCACAGGAATGGTAGAACGTGGAGTCTTATAAGAAAGGCTTGTGCAGCTGACAGAGCTGGAGGAAGATAGATTCTTGGCTGGATTCCATCAGCAAGTTAAGAAGGAGCGCGAAAAGGCATGGCATGTGTTATCACCAAAACATGAGTTTACTTTTTTCTTTTTCATGGTCTTAGATGAGTGTCAAGTCATCTTATGTTTTAGTGTGTAGGTGTTAGGTTAGGAGTCTCAAAGGTTTAGGTTTTCTTTTATGTCCAAATAAAGTCTAACATCCCTTTCCTATGTTTCATGAGTCCTACTGCCCTGTTAGAAACTCATAGCTTAAGGAAAATTTGAATTTTTTTGAAATTAGTCTTGAAACTACAATTTCGTAGCGCAGACAGTGTAAATTTTCTATTTTGCACTACAAGAACGCTGCTCTTTTCATAACACTTTTCCCAGCATGCTATGAAAGCACGGATTCATAAAAATAGTCTTGTCAAATATAAATCCGGTAAAAATCCCTTTAGAATTTTCATGATTAGGTATCAATTACAAGTCAGTCCACGAGCATGCCACCGCTCCAAATTCATCATTTCGAATTTACGGGTCATTATGAAAGATAATTTCAAAATTCAAAGAAATTGGCTAGTCTCATCGTCTTAGTTTGCATGCAAAACCTTGAAGCAGAATTGTTTTTGACGATAGACTTTGGGAATCATTCACCAAGGTTTTTCTCATCCATCATTCAGAAAAGGTTGATCATCATTAGCAAGCAAGGCTGATCAATTAAGTTTCAAAAGAAGGTAGTTTTGTTACAGGAACTCAGAAGAAAAGATGATAGAGGAGAAGAAACGCCACAGGTCTGGCCATTGTTTGAGAACAGAGCCAGAAAACACTGAGGTCCTAAGAAGAGACAAAGCAGTTGTAGAGGCCTTCAAGAAAGTAGGGTGCTGGAAGTTTTGTAAGAAATTGCAGTGAGGGCATACTGAGGTAACCAAGGAGTTTGCACTTCATTTTACTGGTTTAAGGACAAAGGTCAGAATGCTTGATTTTCAAGTTTCTCCAGAGGTTATAGCGTTGGTGACCGAATTCCTAGGGGGGAAGAGGCATGGTTCAAGAACTTTAGATTCAACATGGAACCATGTAAGGTGTTCCTGAAGTCACAATTTTCATAAATCGACCTGACCAAGGTAGTTCCCAAAGACTACATCAAGGACAGCTATACCAATTTACTCTTTAACATTCAACATTATTTCACCTATGAAGGCAGATATCAAAAGGTTTACTCATATCATTTTAAACTCCTTTTACATTTTACTGGTATGATTTCTCTAGATTTTCCATACTTCTTATTTCGAATTATAGCTAAGATGGCAGATAAAGTACAGTTAAAGTCCCAAGGGTGTGAGACTTCCTTGTTTCATCATGGCCTAATTAAATTGATAGTTAAACATGAACTCAAAAGGGTCAAAAAAGATTGGTCTTCGGTTTTGTTTGTATCTGACTTTTGAACAGAAAAACAAGGTGAAGGTACTATCTCTGGGGTCAAATAAACTTCATCAACAGAAGCTAGCAAGTCTGCAATGACCAAGGCAAAAAGGTATGCTAAATTAAAGCCAAGGAAGCAGGTGAAAGGACAAGCAAGCAAAACCTCAGCAGTTAAAATCCCAACAGTCATTCTTGAAGCTCCTAAATCTGCCAAGGGAAAGATATCTGAGTTTAAAGGAGAAACACCAGAATAGTCAACCAACAAACTAGTTCAAAGGAGACTTACTAGGAGCCAAATTGCAAAGGAAAAGGGAAAAATAGTGATTTCAGGAGAAGGTTCAAGCTTCAAGGGTGGCTTAAGTGATATCTTAAGGGCCATTGACATTACGGGATCCCCTTTGGTGAATGCAAATGTGACAATTTGATTAAAGGAAGTCGAAGAAAGTGAAATCCTCCAAAAAACTGGAATTTGAGGATGAGGTTACAACTTTTGTTTTCAAACCCAGAAAACCCTTAACCCATCAATCCAAGAAGATGCAAGAGTCCAATGTTGAATTGGAGATAATAGAAGAAGCCTTTCTTGTTCAAGAAGAGTTAGAATTACCATCTTCAAGACCTGAAGGAGACAAAAACACAGTAACAGTTCCTGCTACTCAAATGCAAAAGGCCAGTTATGAAGTCATGGAAAAAAGGTTAGAAGCTGTCAACAATGAGATTGCTAAACTAAGGGCGAGAGCAAGAGAACATGCTATTGAAAAGAAAAACTTCAAAAGGATGAAGGCTCTATGATAGGCTGAAAGGGTGCCCAAATAAGAAATAGTTGGTAGTGAACAACAATACTTTACCTGGATTGTTCCTGTAATCAAAGAAGACAAATTTGTAAGGAAAATTAATACTCAGCTCGGAGCTACAAACAAGGGATTGAAGAGGAAAATTGAAGATTGGAAATACAACTAACCACTCTGGAAAAGGGTCTACAACAATGATCAAACAAGCTGTGGAAGAAAGGCAGTGAAGGAGATGTATTAAAACAATTTTTGGCACATGACAAGAATTTTGGCATATAAAGGAAGAACAACTGCAAAGAAGAAAATCTATGAAGGGATGTGATTTTGATTTTTGGTTAATATGTAAATCTTCTCAAAATTTTGGAAAAACTCCCAAGCCACTGATTTTTGAAGGCCATGTTGAAAAAGAACGCACACATCGATTTCGTAGCGTGCTACGAAACTGCTGAAGATGATCATTTGGTTCTTATAGATGCACTGTGGAGGAAATGCTGGATGAGTTCCAAATTTTGAAGTTTCTAATGGATATAGGATCATGTGTGAACTCTTAGATGGCAGGAGTCTAGGTAGAAAAGCTTCAAGGAGTACTTCATAGGTAAAATGAAGGCTGTGCTACGAAAAGATAGTATTTTTCGTAAGCATAGCCATGTGTTCATCCACATGCTCAAGTTCCCTTTTGCATAGGTGGAAAATGATGTTTCAACAAATTATTAGTGCATGACACCTATACACCAGCAGAAAACTATTTGAAGATAAACACACCAGCAAAAAACTATTTGAAGATAAACACAAAAGGGTTGAGGGCCTAAATAAGAGGAACTTTGTCTTCTAATTTTTAGGGCAGTTAGGGCATAATATAACAGGTTTTGCAACAGCATCATTGTCATCATCAAACTCAAGGACAGGGTTGGAAGCTGATTAAATAATGTGTTAAAGACTCAGATAAGGGTGTTGAAGGCATGTTTTATGAGTTTTACTCCTACTTGTATTAGGACTCTCAAAGACAACTAGCCGTCAAGTTGTAATTAAATAATTTGTTTTGTGATTAGATAGGAGTCTAAATTAGGAATTTGAATTCCTCTAAAGGTGGATTATAGTATCCAAGGATGTAAAATTCTATATTAAGCTTGAGAATCAAATTCCTAAGGGTTGGAAATTTCATCAGTGAAGGAAAGATTGTGTTATTGTAAGAAATTGTGTTTTTCATACTTAATACAGAGATCAGTTTAACTACTTAAGGTTCACAAAGAGTTTATGTGTTTGATGTTCTTATGGCTTTGTTCAATTACTTATTTGCAATGGTATGAGCTTGTGATACTTAGAATTCATTGGAAAATTCTCTAACTTCCTTCACATGCTTGTAAACTATGTTGTTTCACCGTGTTACTATTTTATTCATAAACCTAAAATCTAAGTGCCTTGACTTCCATGTTTTGTTGATCATGTTGTTTTGTTGAAGACTATTTTGACTCCATAGCCCAATAATTATTTTCTAATCATAGTTCAACCAGCCAACCAGTTGTACTTTTGTTCATTTTTTTCCTAGAGTTAGCCATCTAATCATTAATCAAAAACCCTAAACCTAGGGAGAGAGCCCTCTTAGGTTGAGGAGGCTAAGCCTCAACCAAAATATTGGTTTGAAAGAGTTACTCAGAGTTATCTTGATCGGCAGCCTATCAAGGTCAGATTTTGTGATAACATTTGGTGCGTCTGTCGAGAGTTGAAGACTACTCATCCCCGAAATCAAGAAGTTGAACTTCTGAAGGTAGCAGGAGCTCAGAAAGTTTCTTGAGGCTGCAATCTACCTTGGTGATTCCATATATTTTCAAGTTTTTAAAGGTGGCTTTGAGGAGGGGATACACACGGAGCAATCCTGATCCCAATCCACCTACCATTGGAGACAACCCTAATACTGCTTCAAGAGCCAGTCAAAGATTTTCAGAAATATCAAGTACTCCATCTCATTTAAAATCTTTGCTCTCTGAATTCTCAAGAAGTCCTGAAGACAAAAAATTTGATGATAAAATTCATGAAGTATTGTTTAGATCAGAAAATGAAGAAGAACTCATTGGTATTATCTTAGACTTGCAAAGGAGAGGAATTGACACCTCAACCCTAGTATCACAAGAAGAAAAAGAAGGATTTTGGGAAGTTGTTACCTCTGAGCTATTGTTAGAGAAGGAAGCTTTAGATAAACTAAAAGAACTTGACCCTTTTGAAGTCTTGCTGAAATCTAAAGCTAGTTTATCTCTTCCAAATTGGAGTTCATTTGTTAGTGGTTTACAGAAGCCAAGTAGTCCTCCTATATCAGTTCTTCATCCTCTGTCCCTGTAATTCTGGTAACTTTTGTTCCTCCTTTAATCATGGTTGTACCTGCTAGGTATGCTCCACTTGTGCTCTCTGCTGTTTTGCATGACCTGCCTCGTAAATATGCTGTTAGGATCCCTACCTAAGGTAGTGATGAAGAAATTACAGCTAAGGAACATGTAGATAGATTCAATGATTTTGTTGACAGAGAAGAAGTCGATGATGAGGATGTGAAATTAAGACTGTTTGCACAAAGCTTCATTGGTGAAGTTAGAAAATGGTTCAAAGCTCTTACACCAGGAACCATTCGTAATTGAGTAGAATTTGAAGACAATTTTCTAAGGAAATGGGGAAATAGAACTAATCCAGTTCAGGCACTTACTTAATATAACAACCTTAGTAGAGCATCTGATGAAACTATCAATTTTTTTTCAAAAAGATTCAATAAAGTGTTTAACTCAATTCCAGCTCGTTTGAAACCTCTAGAAGCCTTAGCACAAATGAGATATGCTGAAGCATTTGATTATGATTTTTCTGTCTTGCTAAGAGAAAGAGAATATCCTACACTTGCTGATATGCAGAATGATGCAGTAAAGGTAGAGGTAAACATGATAGCTACCAAAAATTCAAAAATGGGAAAAGCTAAATTGAAAGAAGAAGAGAAACCTTCCTCTTTAACTCCTAAAGATAAATTAGACTCAATGATGAAAACCATGGAGAAGTTGATGGATAGGTTAGCTCTTGGAAACACCTCTGCTCCTCCTGTGCAGTATGAACCTCAATTTATAAACCCTCAATTCAGGATACCTCAAAACCAACAAATACCAAGAGAAAATAGAAATTAACAACCTGATCCTCTAGTGGGACCTCCTTTTCACCAAAATTTGGTTGATGAAGAAGATGATCCTAAAATTCCTGAAGAATCTATCCATTGTTTAGATGAAGAGGTGTCAAGAATTTTCTTGATGAAAGAAGGACATGATGAGTTAGGTTTGACCAATCAAGGGGAAGAGCCTTCAGATTATTTTAAAGGGTATCAACATGATATCTTTGAGATGCAAAAACAATAAAATCTTAGAAACAGAAATGTATCGATTATGGCAAACAAAGCGCAACCCAAGAAAGATGCTTCAAAGGTTGTTGAAGCCAAAAAATATACCCCAAAGGTTACTGAAGGTAAGGAAGATTCTCCACTTGGTAAAAAGGACACTCAACTCCCTCCTCCCATCAAAGAAGCTAAAAAATCTGTTTCTATTTTCAACCTTGAGAATGAAATTTCAAAGATTAAAGTATCAATCCTTTTTAGTGAGATTCTCAAGGTAAATAAATATAGAAGCAAGATTGTGGAGCCGCTGATATTTTAAATGTCCAAGAAGATAATCCTACTATATATCTGGGTCCAAGGTTGGAAGATGATCAAAATGAGGAGTTTCCTCCTTTCTATGTAAGCATTATTATTCTTGATATGACTTTACATAATGCTATGTTGAATTTGGGGGCTTCTCATAATCTCATGCCCAAAGTAATTATGGAGAGGTTAGGATTATAGGTAACAAGACCATGTAAGGATTTATTCTCTTTTAATTCAAAAAGAGTCCAATGTATTGGTTTAATCAAAGATGTTGTTGTTGGTCTAACAGAAATCCCGGCAAAGACAATCGTTATGGACATTGTTGTGGCTGATATTTTGCCAAAGTTTGGGATGTTGCTATCAAGATCATGGGCAGCAAAAATCAAAGGCACAATGCAGATGGACCTCACTTATGCCATCATTCCTGTTTTTGGTGAACAAAGGAGATTGTATCGGGAGACTATAATGGCTTATAGGGTAAGCAGCAAAGATAAACCTCAAAACTTTCATATTTATTCATTTGATACTGAACTTGGATCTGCCATTCTTTTTAATGAGTTAGTTGATAGTGGACTGGAAGAAAAGAAAACATAAATCAGCACTCAAAAAATAAACAAGAAAATGACAAAGAGATGAAGGGATGGTGGTCTTTGTACTTTGATGGATCAGCAAGAAAATAAGGGGCAGCAGCAGGAATTTGGATCACAAGTCCAAGTGATGAGAGTAAGTTTTACTCTTACAAACTGAATTTTGATTGCACAAATAACATGGCTGAATATGAATATTTGATTTTGGGTCTTTTGGTAAGAATGAAGGCTCAGAATATTTCCGTTTTTGGAGATTCTGAATTGGTTATTAAACAAGTTGAGGGTGTCTATCAAACAAAGGATGTAAGAATGAGAGCATACATAAGTCTAGTTTTAGACATGTTGGAAAATTTTCAAGCATATTCGTTCACTATCAAAACTAGAGACCAAAATTCTATTGCTGATTCTCTTGCTGTTTTTGCAAGTCCTTTTGTTATTCCTATTCATCCTTCTGATAAATATGAGATCAAAGTTCGTCATAGACCAGCTATACCAGATAATATCACCAATTGGCAAGTTATTGAAGATGATCAACAGGTAAAGAATTTTATTGCGCTGAAAGAAGAATTTGAAAGTACTCAAGTAGATCAACAAAACATGCTTGTTGAGTCTATAGAAAATTCTGAATTCTTGTAATTAAAGAATAATTCAATACCAAAGGTTCTTATTCCTCTTGAAAAGCTTTTTGATCAGAATGATGTGCTCAAATTGCCAAAGATACAAACCGATGAAGAGGAAATAGAAAGCTGTAATTTGGGTACATCATCTTTACCTAAGATGATCAAAATTTCAAAGTTTCTTTCAGTTGATATGAAATTCAAGTATATTGAGATGATGAAGAGGTTTGTTTATGTTTTTGCTTGGAGTTATGCTGACTTAAAACAGTATGATCCTTCCATTATTTAGCATACTATTCCTATTAAAGAAAATTAGAAACCATTCAAACAAAATTTGAGAAGAATTAATCCCCTTCTCATGCCATTGATTGAAAAGGAGATTAAGAAACTCTTTGATGCTAAAATCCTTGTCCCAATCAGATTCTCAAGTTGGCTTGCAAATTTGGTTCCGGTTAGAAAGAAGAGTGGAGAAATCAAAATTTGTATTGATTTTAGAAATTTGAACAAGGCTTCATTAAAGGACAACTATCCTCTTCCGAAGATGGATTCAATTTTGCAAAATATTTTTGGTTCACAAAGAATGTCTATGCTTGATGGCTTCTCAGGGTACAATCAGATTCTTGTGCATCCGGATGATCAGGAGAAAACAACCTTCACAACACCATGGGGCACATTCATGTACGCCAAGATGCCTTTTGGTCTCATGAATGCGAGAGCTACTTTTTAGAGAGCAATGGGCATTTCTTTTTCTGAAGAAAAGGACAAGATGGTGGTTTGTCTGTCTTGATGACATCATAGTCTTTTCAAAGAAAGAAGAAGATCACCTGAAGCACCTAGAAAAAATTCTGCTGAAATGTAGAAGGTGTTGTATCTCTCTTAATCCTACTAAAAGCATCTTTGCTTTAACTACAGGAAAATTACTTTGTCATATAATTTCTGAAGATGGAATTAGGATTGATCCTAATAGGGTTAATGTCATTCAAAGTGTAGATTTTCCAAGAAGTAGGAAAGAAATTCAATCATTTCTTGGAAAAGTGAATTTTGTTAGGTGTTTCATTCCTAACTTTGCTGATATTGTCAAAGATATAACAAGGATGTTAAAGAAAGGAGTTGATATTAAATGGATAGTTGAGGCAAGGAATTATTTTGAGCAAATTAAGAAGGCGTTCACACAAGCACCAGTACTCATCAGTCCAGATTTCTTGAAGGAATTTTTGGTTTTTACATTTGCCTCTGAAAACACCATCGCTGGAGTTTTGCTTCAAAAGGGAAAACAAGGTATTGAACAACCTATTTCTTTCTTTAGTATAAAATTAGCTAATGTTGAGCTGAAATATAATATTCTAGAAAAACAAGCTTATGCTTTGGTAAAGGCTATTAAAGACTTCATAATTTACATTATGCATTATCACATTGTGGCATATGTTCCAAGTACTGTGGTGAAAGATATTCTAACTCAGGCAGACCCTGATGGCAAAAGGGGAAAATGGATTGCAAAATTGCTGGAATATGATATAGACATCAAACCAAGCAAATTGGTGAAGGGACAAGGATTGAAAACATTAATGACTTAGTCAAACTTGGATTGTCTTGACATAAATATGAATGCAGAAATATCAAAAATTTCTGATGATGAGGAAGAATTGGTTCCAATTGATGAGAAATATCTTGTTTCAGACTGGTACAAAGATGTGGTTTTCGTTTTGCAACATCACAAAGCTCTCGCTAATCTAACAAAATCCAAATCAAGGTTTGTTAAGCTGAAATATTTGAGATATTTTATATTTGACAGAAATCTGTTTTGGAAAGACACAAGAGGAATTTTGCTAAATTGTTTACTTGAAGAAGAGCCTGAAAGGGTCATTGAAGAATTCCATAAAGGTGATTGCGGAGGACATCATTATTGGAAGGCTACAACAAATAAGATCCTAAGAGCGGGATATTTTTGGCCAAATATGTTTAGAGACATTTGCAAAAGAGTTGCTACATGTCATGAATGCCAATTTTTTTAAGGAAGAAGAAAACTTGTGCCTCTACCTTTGGTTCCTATATATGTGGAAGCACCTTTCCAGCAGTGGGGGTTAGATTTTATTGGAGAAATACATCCATCATCATCAGGACAACATCGTTGGATTCTCACAGCAACAGACTACTTCACCAAAGGGATAGAGGCGATTCCAACAAGGCAAGCTAATGATTGTGTAATTATTTCTTTCCTAGAGAATAATATATTGTCTCGTTTTGGCTGCCCCATGAAGATTATAACAGATAATTCTCAAGCTTTCAAGCCTAAGAAAATGATTAATTTCTGTCATCAATATCACATTACTCTTGGACACTCTACAACCTACTATCCGCAAGGAAATGGTCTTGCTAGATCATCAAATAAGAGCATTGTTAGAATCATCAAAAAGGTATTGCAAGAGAACAAGAAAGCTTGGCACTTAAAGCTGAAGTACACCTTATGGGCTGAAAGGATATGTACAAAGAGGTCAATTGGGACTTCACCATATGAATTAGTTTATGGTGCCGAAGTTGTTTTTTTGACATCACTGGGGGTACTAGTCATGAAGTTAATTCAAAGACTTGAAGAAGAGCCAAATTCCATTCAGAGGAGGATAAACCAGTTGATAGCCTTGGAGGAGAATAGGAATGAAGTCTATGAAAATCATCAACATGCTCAAAATATAATTAAAAGAACATTTGACAGGAAGATTAAAGAAGACAATTTCCAAATACAAGACAAAGTGCTGAAGTGGGAGGCCAAAATTGAGGAAAAGTGCAAGCATGGTAAGTTTGAGAATTTATGGAAAGGTCCTTTTAAGATTGTTGGTTTTCATGGAAACAACACTTATATATTGCAGGAAATTGATGGAGGATCATATGCTGGAGGGCCTGTCAATGGCAGGTTCTTAAAGCATTATACCTGTTGAAATTTCATCAGTTACTCATGACATTGTATATATTCCATTTTTATCAGTTTTTTATTGCTTATAATGACAAGCTTAAACATAGAGATTAAGCCCGATTGAAGGACTAACAGTTTGAAGAAGATGCTTTTGAAGTTAAATAAAGTTTTTCTATTATACCAAAAAAGAATAACACTGGATCTACAAGTTCTTAGTGTGCCACAGGCGTACACTATCCCAAATGGAGCCACTGTTATCACCAAAATAGGAATTTAATTTTTTCTTTTTCATGGTCTTAGATGAGTGTCAAGTCATCTTATGTTTTAGTGGGTAGGTGTTAGGTTAGGAGTCTCAAAGGTTTAGTTTTTCTTTTATGTCCAAATAAAGTCTAACATCCCTTTCCTATGTTTCATGAGTCCTACAGCCCTGTTAGAAACTCATAGCTTAAGGAAAATTTGAAATTTTTTGAAATTAGTCTTGAAACTACGATTTCATAGCGTAGACAGTGTAAATTTTCTATTTTGCGCTATGAAAACGTTGCTCCTTTCGTAGCGCTTTTCCTAGCATGCTACAAAAGCAAGGATTCGTAAAAACAGTCTTGTCAAATATCAATCCGATAAAAAACCCATTAGAATTTTCATGATTAGGTGTTAGTTACAAGTCAGTCCACGAGCATGCCACCCCTCCAAACTCATCATTTCGAATTTAGGGGTCATTATGAAAGATAATTTCAAAATTCAAAGAATCTGGCTAGTCTCATCGTCTTAGTTTGCATGCAAACCCTTGAAGCATAATTGTTTTCGACAATAAACTTTGCGAATCATTCACCAAGGTTTTTCTCATCCATCATTCAGGTGAGGCTGATCATCATTGGAAGGTGAGGCTGATCAATTAAGTTTCAAAATAAGCCAGTTTTGTTATAGGAACTCAGAAGAAAACATGACAGAGGAGAAGAAACGCCACAGGTTTGGCCATTGTTTGAGAACAGAGCCAGAAAACACTGAGGTCCTAAGCAGAGACAAAGAAGTTGTAGAGGCCTTCAAGAAAGTAGGGTGCTGGATTTTTTGTAAGAAATTGTAGGGAGGGCATACCAAGGTAACCAAGGAGTTTGCACTTCATTTTACTGGTTTAAGGACAAAGGTCAGAATGCTTGATTTCTCCAGAGGTTATAGCGTTGGTGACCGAAATTCCTAGGGGGTAAGATGCCTAGTTCAAGAACTTCAGATTCAACATGGAACCATGTAAGGTGTTCCTCAAGTCACAATTTTTAGAAACTGACCTGACCAAGGCAGTTCCCAAAGACTACATCAAGGACAACTATACAAATTTACTCTTTAACATTCAACGTTATTTCACCTGTGAACGCAGATATCAAAAGACTTACTCATATCATTTTAAATTCCTTTTACATTTTATTGTTATGATTTCTCTAGATTCGCCTTACTTCTTATTTTGAAGTATAGCTAAGATGGTAGATAAAGTACAGTTAAAGTCCCAAGGGTGTGAGATTTCTTTGTTTCATCATGGCCTAATTAAATTGATAGTTTTACATGAACTCAAAAGGGTCAAAAAGATTGGTATTCATTTTTGTTTGTATCTAAATTTGGAACAGAAAAGCAAAGGTGAAGGTACTAGCTCTGGGGTCAAAGAAACTTCATCAACAGAAGCTAGCAAGTCTGCAATGACCAGGGCAAAAAGGTATGCTAAATTAAAGCCAAGGAAGCAGGTGAAAGAAAAAGCAAGCAAAACCTCAATAGTTAAAAGCCAAGCAGTCATTCTTGAAACTCCTAAATCTACCAAGGGAAAGATATCTGAGCTTAAAGGAGAAACACCAGAACAGTCAACCAGCAAACTCGTTCAAAGGAGACTTACTAGGAGCCAGATTGCAAAGGAAAAGGGAAAAATAGTGATTTTAGGAGAAGGTTCAAGCTTCAAGGGTGACTTAAGTGATATCTTAAGGGCCATTGACATTATGGAATCCCCTTTGGTGAATGTCGTGGCGGAAAAATTCGTTTGTGAGGACACAACTGACCTCCCTAGGAGTCTAAACTCTCTAGCGACAAACAAGACAAAATGGAACGATATTTCTCTAAATACATCTTTTAAGACATGAAAACTACAAGTGTTTAGGCTTACCTTATTCCAAAACGCTGTTGTTGTAGTCCGTTCTTGCCGATCCGGATGAGCTCCTCGTTCACATCAATTCCTGCAACCACAAACAATCAAACAATTACCGAGCACTTGCATTTCATATAATAAAACATATATCCAACATGCAAACCAAGGAACACATGAAATAACTCATTAACACAAGTTATTGAGAAAAATGAACCAGTTTGTATTAAAACGAAACAAAGAAACTCTTACAACCTGGCCTTGGTGTTGTGCAAGTTCCTCCCAGGGTCCATCAAGGATTTTCCTCTACTTTGACAAAGCTCACCCACTTCCAAGTAGAATCAAGCAAAGACAATCTCTCCTCACAAGGTTCTAAATGGGAGTCCTAATTCCTGCAGCATTTACCCAAAGAAAATGTACAGCTCCAGCCTCCTCTCCTTCTGGCTCAATGCCTTTATTTATAGTGCTGTAAAGAGGTTATTCAGGTCCACCATCAATGGGATGATCCCCCTCTTTGGGTGGGATAGCTCCCTTATTGATGGGATAAGTTCCTCCTTAATAGTGATGCATGAACCAACTGGAGGCGCATCCATTTCATCAAACCGACCTCTAGAATGTTCTAGAAGTAACCACAAGTAACTTTTTTAAGATGAAACTTGCGCATTTTTCCTTTTACAGGAGGACGCACCTGTTCCTTAACATACAGAGCGTCCAAAGACGCACCTTTTGTGAACATGGGGTGCGTCCCCGCAGGTAAGGCTTGAGAGAACCTGCGTCCCCAGAGATAAACACATTTTTTACAAGACTTTCTCTCTTCTTTGAGTTTGAGATGGATATCAGAGGCATAAGACTTGCCTAAGAGGGTATCATGACTGTTGATTGAGTCATGGTGACATTTTTTAGTGTAACAGATTGCCCCCTAAAGTGCGAAGCCTGGAATAGATTAGGGTTTTGTAATTCTAGGAAGGGTGAAGCGCTTTATCATTTCGAGGATTGTCTTGTGGAGTACCTGGTTGGAACCTGCAATTTTCAACACAAAATACATGTATAAGATTATATCATCACTGAGGTAGGCATTCCCATACTCAGATTTAAAAACTTTAACTAATGGACTAACTACTCTGATACAGGAATGATCTTGCAGTACATCATTTTTATAGACTTTTGTAGACACAGTATGGACGCAGCCATCTGTTTATGATTAGTCTACATAGATAATGAATACAAAACTCCTCGCAGCCTGGATGGTGGAAACTAGATCCAGGGTCTTCATTTCTACTTCTCGAATTGGTACGATTCTAGCCATGTGATTAAATGATTTGATGTCGAACATGGTAGAAACCACTTGATTACCAGTCGATGATGTAAACTGTTAACAAGTGTGAGAGAGACCACCAGTAATGTCAATGGTTCTCAAAGTACCAAGCACAACCCGTGAAATGGGAATAGATGTTTTGATGTCGAACACTTCACGGAATCCTTTGATCGAAAGTCAATGATGTAAACTGACGTCAAAGGCGAGAAACCTGCCATTGATGCATGCAGACTTCAAGGTACTGTCGATTCCTAAGTCATCTTTCTAGATAATGTGTCGATGTCGATAGAAAGCGACCCGTTGCAGGCAAGCCCACAACACGAAATCATTGCTCAAGTTGAAGAAATGTTTGCTGTAAGGACTGACTCCAGGGATGGTCAAATGGATGACAAGTATTTTGCAGATGAAAGTTTTGCTTGCAGACCTCTTGAACACATAACGACACGACAGATGGTTTGGTGACGAATAACTCAGAGTTAATCCCGAAACCCGGCTAAAGACTTTCAAAGTGATTTGGTCAACTGTGAGGTAAAGGATTTCCCAACCCAGGTGAATGAAAGTGTCGTGTCCAAGAGTGGTAATAAAATTTCTTCTGAGACAAAAGGTAACAAATAGGTTCATTCTTCTCTCTTTTCCCCCACCATTTCTGGCAAGTACCTCTTTATTTTTAACAAGCTTGAGGAGGATAACATATGCTTGATGGTAAGCTCATCTTTCGGACGAGTCCAACCTAGTTTAAATTCGAATCCTAGGAAGGAGTGGTTCGTTCCTGTTTGTAATTGAACAGGTCCTCTACTGTAAAAGTTTAACGAGCCCAGTATAGGAGAAGCTCGGCGTTTTTCAATTTTAGAGAGTCTGAAAAAACTAAAGGAGACTCCACGTTGAACTTTTTCGTACATTTGTGTCCCTCAAGCCCGAAAAAGTATAAAATAATACCTGGGGGAACCGCTTGATCTTGCGACCAAGGTGTACTTTCATAGTAGTGTCGTTTGACCTAAAAAGTAAAAAGCGATCAATGACACGTCGTTTTATTTCCTTATTGAGTTTGAAACGACAAAAACCCGGCAATCTTTTCTTGATTTTACGGTCAGAAAAAAGCTAAAAGAGGACCACCTTTTAATTCCGTTTTAACGAGTGTAAAAGAAACGCTCGGCTATCTTTTCATATTTTAGGAGTCAGAAAAGAGCTTAAAAGATGACTCTGATATTTTTGTCCGTGAAAAATGAAAATTCCCTTTGAAATCCCTTTGTCCTGCACAAAAGCGACACATTACTCATACCTGTTCGAGATAGGCAAAAATACACTGAAAAACATTTTTTTATGGTAAAAGACGAGCTAATTCATCAAAAACCTATAAAAAGACTTTTTACCATGTCATTTTTACCGTTTGATTGTTGAGGTTGAAAAAGGAGCTTTTGACAAGAAACTTCCCGTGGACGCTGCGGAAAATCCGACCGTTGGAATCGAACGCCGTCTTGACCAGGTATTTTACACATCCTACTCTGCATTTCTATCCGTTTAGAATCAATTTTTAGGCTTTAGTTTCATTTTTTGGGGGGGTTTTGCTTTTGGAATGCGCCTCTCGGCGGACGCAGGTGCCCTTCGGGTGACCTGCGTCCCCCGACTTTTTCCTACACAGGAAAATGGTCGGGGGACGCAGCCCGCCTTCAGGCCAGCTGCGTCCGGACGCCCTGTGCTCTAAAGGCGGGGTGCGTCCTCCGTGGAACGCGCATTTCAAAACCCCAACCCCTCCAAAAAACCATCAAAAAATTCCCAAATTAATTTCTAATGCTTTTTCTGGTATGCAGGGCATAAACCATGTTGGATTGGAGAGAAAGAGAGCATGTAGAGGATGATGAAGTTGCGATAAATCATCAACCCTCCCTGGATGCCCTTCGAACATGCGGGTTATACAAATACTGGACCATACCGGGCATGAGGGGCCAGGTAAGATTCTTGGAATGGCTGGTTGAGCGATGGAACGTTCAAGAACAATGCTTCTACATAGGAGGGCACCAGCTCGAGATAGAGCCCTCGGATGTATACTTTCTTACTGGCTTGCCAAACAGAGGCGAGCAACTCAATCTTTCGAGGACTAGGCCGGGTGGCCAATCCCTTGATAGTCTTCGTGATGAGTGGTGCACGCCTGGGGCTCACCATTCGAAAGGCGTAGAGATAAAACACATCACTCTTCGTGAACTCAAAGTCATAGCGTTCACGGTTACCAGAATCTGTGGCGCAGCCGCTTTACACATTGCTTCCGGGTCCCAAATGCGGATGGCAATTGACTGTTACCAAGGCACCATTTTCAACTGGTGTGATGCTGTGTTGGCTAATATGAAGCGCCAACTGACCAAGGCAAAGAACGGACGACTAAAGACTTTTGGATATGGGCCTCTAGTCGTGAGCTTTGCCTTGGAGAGAGTTCCAATGCTGATCCCTCAGCAACTCACTGTTGATATCTTGGGTCCTCGGGAGCCAAAGCTGGTACGATGGGTTGCGGTGATGGCCCGGCATCCTGACGAGGGCGCGGCGGTCGTTCGATTCCCAGATAGATACTTTCACTGGTTAGAGGACCAGGTCTTTGCGATACAGGACTTCCCGTATGCCGGAGTGGATTTCAGAGGTGATCCGGAAATGGTTCTTCCACATGGAGAACAATGGGATGACAGAGGTACTTTATTTTCACGAGCTTTCTAATTATGTATTTTTTTTTTGTTTTCTATATATATCGTCTCACAACTGACAGTAAAATTTTCAAAATGCAGATGTTGGTCCACAGCGTCCAGCCAACCTCTGGCCTTTTGAGAGGAGACATCCAGCTGCACCGGTACCGGCCCCACAGGACGCAGCGGCTGCAGAGGTGCTGACTGAGTTGGAGGATGATCTACAGCGTCTCACGGCAGACATACCTGAGACTACTATGGACGACATTCCTATCAGGTTGCAGCGCTATGTAGTCGCGGTCCCTGGACCATTTAGGAGATGTTTGCGTAAGGTAGCCCGCGCAGTGGTGTCGTACAGAGAGCACCACCAGTGATTGACTAGTCACTTTTGTAGTCACATGTGACATTTTGACTTTTTGTACTATCATTTTGCCGATCATAAGGTGTTTTTCAACCTATGATCGAAGACGATGTATATTTTTTTTGACACACTCTTATCTATATATATATATCACTATTACCGGCTTATCTTGTTTAACATGTGTGATGAAATGTTTTTAAATTTACTTGCATGATTATCGTAAATGTCTGTCCAACATTCGAGAAGCAATTGCATCTGCTAATGTATTCAAAAACCTTGGAATATGTTGATATTCAATGTAATCAAATTCACGTTCCAAGAGACGCACTCTCAAAAACAACCTTAATAACACAGGATTTCTAATGGCATAAACTCTATTAAGCTGTAATACAACAAGTTCAGAATCTAACCTCACTATCAAACGTCGAATTCCAAATGAAATAGATTCGGATAACAATTCAATCACTGCACTATATTCTGCAATGTTGTTCGTTGTTTGACCGAGGCTTACCCCATGTATAGAAACTAACTCGTCAGAGGGCGAATAGATAACCCAAGCTGCGGAAGAGATATTACGTGTACTACGACAAGCACCATCAGCAAATCCAGTGTATGTTTGGAGAGGCGTCGACATCTGCAATATCAAGAGTAAAACCAAGATAAGCCAGAATAATGACGGAAAAAATACACTCTCTAAGCTAAGCACACTGACTAAACTAACACACTTGCTAACTAGAAAGAAAAAACTAACCTATCTAAAATTTTCTCCATCCCCTTCATTTAAGCATAATACCTCTTTAGGTAAAGTCCATTTCTGGGTTTACCCAAAGAGTCCCCATCAAAATCAACCAGTTCATAAGCCCCTTTTGCTAGCTTTCGCTTCACAATGTAGGGCCCATGCCACATGGGAACGAATTTTCCGGCACCTAGCTTATCGTTAGCTTGATCATATAATAGTACTAGGTCTCCCTCCGAAAAACTCCGAGGGGTTACATTTTTATCATACTGAGCTTTCATTCGCTTTGCGTGAGTCTCGATAGCTAATGTAGCGTCACGTCGAGTCTCATCTAATTTAGCCAAGTACAATAACCGTTTCTCCTCTTCGGAAGTAGCTGGAAGTAATTCGACAACCGTTTGAAGTGATGGGATTTCGCATTCAATGGGTAACACGGCTTCTAAGCCATAAACTAGCTGGAAAGGAGTGAACCCTGTTGAATTTTTCACTGAGGTTCGATATGCCCATAGCGCCGAAAATAACATGTTATGCCAATTCGTTCGATGGATACCAATGATCTGTCGAATCATGATGACTAGAACTTTGTTGATAGACTCAACCAAACCGTTGGCTTGCGGATAATAAGGAGTAGAACTATCGTGGCGCAAACCAAGCTGGCTTGTAAGCTCAGTCATCATGATGTTTCGAAAATGGCTCCCATGATTAGTAATAATTGCTTGTGGGACACCAAACCTAGTTATGATATGATTGAATACGAAAACTGCAGCTGTTTTGCCGCTTGCGTCGAATGTAGGCATCGCCTCGGCCCATTTAGTAAAATAATCAACCGCGAGGATGATATACGCATGCCCCCCAGCCGAGTGAGGGTTACAAGTAATAAAGTCGATACCCCATTTGGCGAATGGACCAACGGCAATTATAGGGTGGAGAGGAGCAGGTGGAGCGCGCATCTTGCGATCGAACACTTGACAGTTGTGGCACTTCCTGACGGCAATGATACAATCTTTAAACATAGACGGCCAGAAATAGCCAGCGCGCAACACCTTCTGAGCTGTGGCATACCCAGACATATGATCGCCACATGCTCCAGAGTGACAGTCATTCAAAACCCTCTCACCCTCTTCGTGAGTTAAACAACGTCGAAAAACCAAGTCTGCCCCCTTGCGATAAAGTGTATCTCCAATAATCTTGTATTGTTGGGATTGAAACCGAATTTTTCGACGTTCCGCCTTTGAAGCTTCAGGCCGGAAGGTTTGGGTTTGGAGATAGATGATTATATCTCCGAACCACGGATCTAACGTACTGATAAGAAACAAAGATTCGTCCGCAATGGGCTCCTCTACCACAGTCTCTATATTAGTATACGGGAAATCACACATCAACTCGGCAAAAACTAAGGATTTCTTAGACTTGGACTTCTCGAACTCCAAATCGAACTCCTGCAGGATAACGATCCATTTGGAGTACTTGCCCCCTAGCAATTGTTTTGTCAAAATATAGGTCATAGGGTTGCAATCCGAAATCACAGTAGTTTTGCGAAGAAGAATGTAGTGACGAAATCGCTGAACAGCTTGAATGGCTGCCAGAGCCAACTTTTCCACATGTGAGTATTTTAACTCGGTGGGATTTAAGGTTCTACTAAGATAATATATCACATGTTCCGTTCCGAGTTCATCTTCCTGAACTAAAACCATTCCGATGGTGGAGTGGGAAGCGGCGAGGTACAAGAGATAATCCTGATTGTAGTTGGGAGGATGCAGCAACGGTGCATGGGTCAACACGTGCTTCAGCGCATCAAAAGATTTCTGAGCTATCTCATCCCAAAAGTATTGAGAATTTTGTTTCAACAACCGGGTGAACCCTTTTGTAATCTCGGCGTAGTTAGGAATGAATCGACGTAAAAAGTTTGCTTTCCCCTGCAAACTTTGGAGTTGGCGTAAACTCGAGGGAGGAGGCAAATTAACAATAGCTTCTACCTTCGAGGGATCGACGCGAATGCCGGCTTTGGAAACAACGAAACCTAGCAATCGTCCCACTTCTATGCAGAAGACACATTTGTGTGGATTCAAACGAATTCGATAATGCCGACACCTCATGAAAATAGCTCGTAAATGAACAGGGTGATCAGCTCGTCGTAATGAGTGAGCAGGCAAATCATCGAGATACGGTTGCACAATGTGTTTGATGTCGTGAAACGCGTAAGACATTGCCCGTTGGAAAGTGGCTCCGGCATTCTTAAGTCCAAAAGGTATTTTGCAATAAGCGAACGTCCCCCAAGGGCAAATGAAAGCCGTTTTTGGTTGATCGGCAGGTAGAATATTGACTTGATTGTATCCGGAAAAACCGTCCATGAAGGAAAATATTTCGCTGCCGGCACAATCATCAATGATTTGATCGATATAGGGTGTGGGATAGTTGTCTTTTGGACAAGCACGATTTATATCCCTATAATCGATACAGATTCTTATTGTCCCTTGTTTTTTATTGACTGGAACAATATTCGAAACCCAATCCGTTAACGGTATTGGATAAATGAAACCTACTTTCAACAGCTTCTCAACTTCTGCTTTTATTACAGCTGCTTTCCTAGGGTGTATCTGACGCAGACGTTGCCGAACGGGTTTAGCGTCCGGTAAGTCTTGATCTCATGAACAACAATGGAGGAATCAATTCCTGGCATCTCCTCGTAAGACCAGGCAAACACGTCGCGGAACTCTTGGAATAGGGCCTTGTAATTTCGAATTTCATCGTCTGTACACGAGGCACCTATATGAATGTTCTCAATAGTTCCAACTTTTACTGAAATGTCAATAGCAATTGTATGTGAAATGTTTGCTAGATTCAACTCAGAATCTGGATGTTTCATTGGATTCCGAGGGTCGTTGACATATTCAGTGGTAAAAATAGATGAAAAATCTTTTTCAAACTCATCATTCTCAGGTAAAAACGAAGATCTATGATGGAGATCTTCCCATGGTAGATCGTCTACACTTAGGATTTCGCGAAGTTGTTCGTCAGATGACACAACTTCAGGAAACGTTATCCGTTCTGAGGTTGACGTGAAAAGTGATTCTTCACCGACCACATTCATTCGGTCAATTTGGGTTGAACTCACGTCGGAAAAAGACACAACTGCTTCATAAGCAACTTCATATGGACTCAAAGGCATAGAAACACCAAAAGAGTCTATCTCAGTTTCAGATGGGACAATCCAAGGATCATCATAGATAATATTCTCTGAGGTAATCATATGAATTGTTGCAAATGAAGGGTCTGCGTTGATCGGAGGTAAAGGAAAAGTTCCCAGTAAACCGGAATCTTTAACTAAACCTATGCCAACGTCCTGATAAGGGATTATCGTTTTGCCGACATGTTGAATACTCTCGGAAGAGGCTGGGTCGGATGAAAAATAAGCCAACTGATCTATGGTCACGATCTTACCATTGTATGGAAATTTTATAACTCTGAAGACTGATGACACGACCGCTGTCATAGCGTAAGACCAACTACGACCCAAAAGAAGGTTGTAGTCTAGAGGGGCATCAACCACTTCCACATCCAGACTAACAGTTTTTCCTTCAACCCCTATAGGCAAATCTTGAAGAATGCCAAACGGATGGAACCCACGGCCATCGAAGGCCTTAAGAATGGTCGGGGACTGGTTCAACGTAGGAGAGCCAAGCGATCTCCAACATTGAATTGACATAATACACGTGGAAGCTCCTTCATCAATTACAGTCCTATGAACAGGTCTATTTTTTACTATCACTGGGATCTGGAAAGCCATTTGATGAGGGAGACGTGGTGTACTATTTTCTAGATCGAAGATCATTAGGTTCGGATCCTGAATATCAACAGCTCCTATAGCCGACAATAGTAATTTGCGCTGTGCTGGACATGACTGCAGCACTTCCAAGGCCGACATTGCTGAAGGTGAAACAGCTAAATCCTCAACAATGTTATAATTCTGAGCTGCTCTCGCATGTGGATTGAAAGCAGATTTGCGAAGTATACCCTTAGCGGGCGGTTTAATTACCAAGTCTGGGTTAGGTTTCTCGATCTGTAGTGGATCGGAACCAGAAGCTGAGGTTGATGGATTAGAATGAGAAGATTCTGCTTCTTTACCATCAATAGGACTCTTACTACCATAATCTTGCGACCGAGTCGCAATCCGTACGTGAGACATCATTAATATGGGTTCTTCACTAGCACCCGAAGAAGAGCCTATCATCTTAGTTTCCTGCTTTGGAAATGGATCTTTCAAAACAGCAGGAGTCAGGGAACCCTTAACGATTTTCACAACCTCCGCCCGATGAGGGCAATCCCTGGTGAAATGATCTTCTTCACAAATTAAACAAGGATATTTAGGTTTGCGTTTTTCGTCATTGGTTTCCGACTTTTCAGTTTTCTCCTTTGGAGCCTTGTCTGCTTTAGCCTTCTTCTTTCCTTTCTTCTTGCCACCGTTTTTTGATTTAGCCGTAGATGACTCTACTGCATGAATGTCGGCGGTAAGTTCAGGAGGAGAAGACTCCCCCGTCGGAGAATCAGGTAAAGTGATAATTGGAGTAGTCGAAGCCTTGGAAGACTTCTTCTTACTCTTTGTATTCACGGTACCAATCATACCATCAGCGGCATGAGATCCCGAAGGAGCAGCAGCGATTTGATTCGATTTTGGAAGATCTGGGATCTTCTCGTGTAAAGTACCTGACTGAGTGTAAACTAAGTCAAGGTATTGTGCCTGAGCAATGACTTGCTCCTCAGTAACTACTCCGGCCTTAGCTACATCTTCAGTAATCTTCGGTAACAATGATTTAACAAACCATTCAGCTAAGATTTGGTCGGGGATAAAAACTTTCACCAATCTTCTTCGACGTCGCCACTCATGAATGTGATCAGAAATATACGTGGACGTCGATTGTTTTAGTGAAGTTAATAATTCCGTGCCGTTATCGTATCTGACCGGCAACTGAAAGTGAGTTAGGAACGAGGTAGCTAACTGGCTAAAATTGTAAAAAGAGGCCCGTGGTAGCTCAATGTACCACTTGGCCGCGAGACTAATGAGTGTACGCTGGAAAAGACGTAAACGGATCGAATCATCCGAGATAGAATTTGAAGCACACCAGAGGTGGTAAGTCATCACGTGATTGGACGGATCCTCTCCAGACTTACCTTCAAACTTGGGTATATCACTGGGCAAATTATTCGGCATTGGCGGCCAGAACTGATAATATTGAATTGGATCGTTCGTGAGGCGCGTCAAGTCTGGTAAATCTAAAGTTGCAATAAACGGTAATTGACGGTTAGGATCTCTAAAACTCTGGGTCACAATACCAGCCCCAGGAGGAGGATATCCAGGATAACTAGGGACAGGAGTCGCATTTGGGATATTATATCCTCCTGGAAAACCAGGATTAACCGGACCGTACTGGGGTTGTTGAGGTTGTTGATAAGTGTACCCAGGATACGGTTGATACTGGTAAGCTGGTTGTTGGACAGCTTGCCCAGGTTGGTACTGTCCCTGGTACGGTTGATACGTATATTGTGGTTGAGTTGTTACAACAGTACTTATACCAGGCTGCCCTACAGGCATCTGGACCGTGGTTTGAACCGTGGATCCAGACAACGGTACAGATGTCTGAGGGGTGGTTGCAGAGACAGTAGAAACTGGAGCTGTCGATACTCCAGAAGTAAGTGTGGTAGATGAGGCGGTAGTTGCAGCAGCCGTTTGAGATGGAGTACTAGGTGCAATTGGCGGCTGAGGAACTACCGAAGCTACAGGAGTTTGAACATTTGGCTGGACAGGATGCGGTTGCTGGGATGGACCAGAAACTACAGGTTGTCCAGCTTGAGGTAACAACTGTGTACTCGGCTGCATCATCTGCTGACCCTGTGATGGATCCCACACTAACATTCCAGGGTATTGACCCGTAACAGGTTGAGGATATTGAGACCCGTAACCAGATTGAGGATAGGATTGATAACTGTAAGGTGCAGTTCCCGTACCTTGACCATATGATGGACCTTGAGGTGGTTGATAACCTGGACCTGAGTATTGACCTTGGGGTTGATAACCTTGAGGTGAATACGGGTACTGGGGTTGACCTTGACCTTGAGGCTGGTAGCCTTGAGGTTGGTACCCTTGAGGTTGATACCCTTGGGGTTGCCATCCTTGAGGTTGCCATCCTTGAGGTTGATATTGATACTGAGGTGGTCCTTGGGGTACATACTGAGGTTGGGGTTGACCTTGAGGTATGTATTGCACCATAGGTGTATACTGACCTTGAGGTTGCCCCCCAGACCCAGTTTGTGTACCTTGAGGTTGCCCCCCAGGCGGAAATTGACCACCTTGAGGTTGGGAAACGGGAACTGAACCTGACATCATGTAAATGTCTCCTACACCCAATGGTATATTACCACTGTTTCCAGTTAATAACCCATGATCAATAGGTTGAGGAGATGCCCCCGCAAAAGTACCAGAGAGTGACTGATACCCAGGGGGAACAGAAGGACCGCCATGAATAAAAGATTCAGGACTTTGAGAAAACACGGACGACGAACCAGCCATATTTACAGGAGTGTGAATACCTCCGGGTGGAAAAAGAGTACGAGGTGTGGAAAAACCTAGCCCAAAGTTGTCTAAATGGTTAGTTAGTGCAAGGTACCAAGTAGTACTCCTAGGAGGGCTGTAAAAGATAGATTCACGCTCTCTTAGATCAAGGGTAATTTGATCTTCAAGGTTAAAGACCCCTATTTCTTCCTCTGGAACAAGTTCTTCGATAGCGATCAATCCAGTAGGAAGATCTTCGGTGATAGTTCTTTCTACCCTTGGTGAATCAGGAACACTAGAAGTTGGAGTAATAGGTTCAGATATTTCTGGTTCTTCACCTGTATCACTAGCAGATGAAAAACTACCTTCAAGCTCAGAAACTGTAACAGCTTCGGGATTATAACCTGTCTCTAAACCTTGGTAATCTGGATGGACCACCAAGGAAGATCCTCCTTCTTCAGGTGAACCTTCTCTACTACCCCTAGGAGGAGGTACAAGGACCTTTAAACCTTCGAGATGACTGGACTCCTCTCTAGGAGGGTCACCCCTAAGTCTACGGGATTTTCTTAACAAATCGGCCACAGAAACAACTTCAGGAGACTGGCCCCGAAGTCTACGGGACTGTCTCGGTAATTCCGCCACAATTAAAAATTTTAACTACAACACACGAAAGCAAAGTAAAAATTTCAAATCAAACCACCTAAAGTCTCTAAAGAACCAAACAAATTTGAAGCACACGCCTAAAGAATCTAGAGCGTCAAACCAAACACAAACAGTAGTCTTCCGGACCAAAAGCGCTAGTTGGTGATGAAACCCAACATCGCCGGATTCAGTACAGAAGTGGCGGGTGGAACAGTTACCCCGACAACCTGCTTAATGAATAGACCGGCACAAGTTCCTCCACTTTAACCGTCTCGAAGTGAAGTGAACCCCCCGGAAAATCCAAGTGAGTATAACCGACGTCTGCTCCAGGTACAGTGGGACCTTCCCTCCACCGTCACCTCGGTAGAACCCTAAAGTTTATGGTCACTAAAGTTACCAATCACAACAAGTACACCTGGGGGAACAGTCTAAACTCCGACAGCACGCAAGGGCAGAGTAACAAGCTCCAATCCCCTTACCTGCTCCTTGACAGTAATCCAAGGTTTACCGATAAGTGAACCCTGGCTCCTCGACAATGGTTAATCCGAGGTTTACCGTTTGTAATACGTGCGTGTCTGGCGTCGTTCCCAACGAGGGGGGATTGATCCCCTCACTGGTTCGGACACGAGCTCGTGCTTCTCTTTTAAGAGGAGCTTTCCCAGAGTGCAATTGAAACAATTGGATTTATTCTATCTCAAGATAAACTATCTGTTTGGTTTTGTAGTCTTGGAGAGTTAAGTACTCACCTACTCCAAGAGCTTAGCCTAAGCTATGTTGGTGTTTCAGAGCCCTAGAAAAATAAAGATTACTAGATCGATTTTACTCTAAGCGTTATTTTTACGGTTGTTTCTTAAGTCAAAAGGTGATGGAAGTGAAACTAGTGGTGTGTTGACTCGACTCGAAACCACTATAAAATGCACTTAGGATGATTTTACCCACTACTTTACTTTTTCGATGAATTGCTTAAATAAAAAGTTGAGAGAATGCAATTTTTATAAAAACAACTTCTTAATTAAAGACAATCAAAGAAACAATTCGTTTGTCTTTTCAAAGCATTCAAACATGACCACTCTTTACTTGCACGAAAAAAAAAACTCTTTTTCTTTCAAAATACTTCAAATGCTACTTGAAACAAAACTTTTAAAAGGAGATGTTTTTGTATTTTCCCTATCTAATGAAAAACATAAATCTATTTTAATAAAAATCAATTGCAAACTATGAAATCTATGAAAATTCACTCAAAAAATAAATCAAAAGGAAGCTAACCTAATGAACCTAACGAGGCAAAGCCAACAATGATAATTCTAAGGTGTTTTACTTGATCACAATCAAATCAAGGACTAGCAATTGCAGAACCAAAAACTAGTCAAAACAAAATCTAATCTTTTTGTTCTTTTGTAAAATGGAAATCAACACTTTATGAACAAGTATTCGAAATTTGACCCAAAAGACAACTTAAAAGGCAAGCTGCTCACACAAGGAGACTTTACGACAGGCCCGACTTCGAAGAAGGCTGACAAACCAGAGAGATCTAAGGCTGGACAACTTTCTACGGTCAAAGTCACTACAGGACCTATTCACAAATCAAACCCTAGGTCTAAACTTCGTTGAAAACCACTAAAACACTCAAAGCTCTCAAGATAAGTTCAGGTGAAGATTCTTGACAGGGTACTAAAGGATCTGGGCAGAAAACACTAAGGAAAAACAAAATCTAAGAGCAATTAAAGCAAAAATAGAGTTTTTCTAAATTTTTACAGGGGGACGCAGGCAGCCCGTTATAACAGGTGCGGGCCCGCTCTGTGCAAACGGCAACAGCGCGTCCAAAGACGCACTGTGCAGTACCCAGAGGGTGCGTCCTTCTGGAAAAGTTAAGAAAAACTAAATCTAATTAAAACTAAAGCTAACCCACCCAAATTCTAATTCTCACAGTCAAAAACCAGAAAACAAAAATGATTTTCTCAAAGCAAAGTTCTCACAAAGGAAAAGTCTTTTCCTAACAATGGTATCCCCAGCGGAGTCGCCAATTTGTCGTGGCGGAAAAAGTCGTTTGTGCGGACACAACTGACCTCCCTAGGAGTCTAAACTCTCTAGCGACAAACAAGACAAAATGGAACGATCTTTCTCTAAATACATCTTTTAAGACATGAAAACTACAAGTGTTTAGGCTTACCTTATTCCAAAACGCTGTTGTTGTAGTCCGTTCTTGCCGATCCGGATGAGCGCCTCCTTCACATCAATTCCTGCAACCACAAACAATCAAACAATTACCGAGCACTTGCATTTCATATAATAAAACATATATCCAACATGCAGACCAAGGAACACATGAAATAACTCATTAACACAAGCTATTGAGAAAAATGAACCAGTTTGTATTAAAACGAAACAAAGAAACTCTTACAACCTGGCCTTGGTGTTGTGCAAGTTCCTCCCAGGGTCCATCAAGGATTTTCCTCTACTTTGACAAAGCTCACCCACTTCCAAGTAGAATCAAGCAAAGACAATCTCTCCTCACAAGGTTCTAAATGGGAGTCCTAATTCCTGCAGCATTTACCCAAAGAAAATGTATAGCTCCAGCCTCCTCTCCTTCTGGCTCAATGCCTTTATTTATAGTGCTGTAAAGAGGTTATTCAGGTCCACCATCAATGGGATGATCCCCCTCTTTGGGTGGGATAGCTCCCTTATTGATGGGATAAGTTCCTCCTTAATAGTGATGCATGAACCAACTGGAGGCGCATCCATTTCATCAAACCGACCTCTAGAATGTTCTAGAAGTAACCACAAGTAACTTTTTTAAGATGAAACTTGTGCATTTTGCCTTTTACAGGAGGACGCACCTGTTCCTTAATATACAGAGCGTCCAAAGACGCACCTTTTGTGAACATGGGGTGCGTCCCCGCAGGTAAGGCTTGAGAGAACCTGCGTCGCCAGAGATAAACACATTTTTTACAAGACTTTCTCTCTTCTTTGAGTTTGAGATGGATATCAGAGGCATAAAACTTGCCTAAGAGGGTATCATGACTGTTGATTGAGTCATGGTGACATTTGTTAGTATAACAGTGAAGGAAGATGTGACAAAGTTTATCAAAGGAAGTCAAAGAAAGTGAAATCCTCCAAAAAACTGGAATTTGAAGACGAGGTTACAACTTTTGTTTCAAACCCAGAAAACCCTTAACTCGACAATCCAAGAAGATGCATGAGTCCAATGTTGAATTTGAGAGAACAAAAGAAGCCTTTGTTGTTTAGGAAGAGTTAGAATTACCATCTTCAAGACCGGAAGGAGACAAAAACACAGTAAAAGTTCCTGCTACTGAAATGCAAAAGGCCAGTTATGAAGTCATGGAAAAAAGGTTACTGCGTAAATCCCCCATACTTAAATTCAAAAAGAGTCAAGGGATCTCTACTTGAATGGTTCATGAGGCACAATACTTGCTAAGGTTTTGCAAATGGGGTAGCAAGCTAAGTGGGCTTGATTGTGGGGAAAAACTCCACAGTTAAGCGCGCTTGAGCCAGAGGAGTTCTGGGATGGGTGACCTCCTGGGAAGTCCTGGTTACCGGGTGCAAGCCCCGGAAGTGATGATTGATGCTATGTGATTTGTTCTCCACATTTCACTAGTTTCAATCCCACTTCTTCACCCCTGTGAGCATCACCCGATGCAATGAGTGCTAAGTGAACTATTCAAAAATCATGAGAAATTAGTCAGTTACGACTACCTCTCATGGAAATGGTCATACGTTTGAATGACTTACTTAACGTAGTTGAATCCCAAAAAAATGATATCTAATATAATGCACTGCGTAAATCCCCCATACTTAAGGTTAGAAGTTGTCAGCAATGAGATTGCTAAACTAAGTCTTATCTCAAAATCAAGCCCTGGAAGGTTGCAGACCAGGAAGACTTCAAGTAACTATTTCAGACCAATCTTTTAACTAAGGCTTACCCTCCTTAGCCTGAGAGGGCTCTCTCGAAGGGTTAATGATTTGGATTAAAGATATGAATAGATGGCTAACTCTATGGTTTGTAATTGTATATGTTTATAGGTTGAAAGATGAAGGCTGGATACCATTGGGCTATGGAGTCAAAGTATGTTTCCATACTACATCAAGATCAGCTTAACATGAAGTTAGGGCATAGAGAGTTTTTATGCATCAACAAAACAAAGATACAATGCAAGGAAACATAGTTGACAAATACATGAAGGAAGTTAGAGCATGATTGATGAGTTCTAAGTAACATGTATTCATACCACTGCAAGTAAGTGAAAGAGGAAAGCCATGAGAGAATATGAAATTAAAAACTCTCTTTGAATCCTGAATAGTGAAGCCAAAACATTCTACCTAGCATGGAAGTCAAGGCATTATAGAGTTCAAGTGCAGAAATGAAAATATAAAACAGTGAAACATAGTTAGTTTATCTATGAAGGAAGTCAGAGCATCATTGATGAGTTCTAAGCATCATAGCTAAACATCACTGCAATGTAAGTATTGGAAGATGCCATCATAACAATAACATACAAGAACTCTTCATGAATCTTGAGTTGTCTAAGTAGAAATCTGCATTAGGTTAAAAATATACATAGTCTGCACATAGAGCAACAGTTGAGCCAAAAAGTCTCCAACCTTTTGCTAATTCGACCTCTTGATCTATATAAAGCATTTACAATTAGGATTCCATCATCCCTCATCAAGATAATTCGAATTTTCCATCAGTGACACCTATTCTAACCATAAAACAAACCATTAATTAGAACTCGTTGTTAACTAGGAGTGTTGGTGACCTAATACAACTAGGAGTGTAACTCCTTATTATGATTACAAAAACCTTATCTAAGCATTTAAAACATTATTTGACACCTAAAACTCCATGAGGTCGAATTTGATGAAGCCTCCCACGTAGTCACCCAACTGCTGATGAGAAACCCTAGAAATTAGGGAACATGTTTCCCTGTTTTTAGGTTTAGATCCTTGAAAATTGGCACGTGGGACAGAGCCTTTATCTCCTCATCCATGACACATTTTACGAAAATGAAGGATTTTTTTGTATCCCATGTTGTCTGGAACAAAAACCTCTCATGGTTTTTTAAAACATTCCTCCAGCTGTCCAGAATCTGTCCTTGAAAAACACGTGTCAAACAGGAAAAATCCATTTTCTGAAATTAGGGTCTCAATGAAGGCTTAGTATCTCCCAACTGAAAACACTTATGGAGAAAGTGAGATAGGTTATTGTATATGGAGAGTGGATTAAGATAAAACTCTTTCATAATTCCAAAATACCTTTGCATGTGGCCAAGAACGGATCTTGAAAAAGACTGCTAAAACCAGAAGACCAAGCTTGACTTTCAGCAGTTTCGTAGCACAAGTTTAACCATAAATTCCTCCCACCTCAGAATGGATTTGAAGAAAATGAAAGAGGTTTTTGTATTTTGGTATGTTAGGAATAAAATCCTCTTTCAGTTTTCAAAATTTAGTTCTCAGCGGCTCAAAACCCCTTCTAGAAGTTTACTAGTAAACACAAAAAGCAAAGTTTTTTATGCTAAAACAGGTTTTTTCAGGGATTTCGTAGCGCGCTAAGAAAACACTGATTTTGTAGCACAAAACATGATTTTTACACTGTCTACGCTACGAAAATGTGGATTTGTAGCTAGTTTGAAAATTTCTCCAAAGTAATGTGAGATATGACTTCCAAACTCATGGTGAGGCTTCTAGGACATGGAATGAGGCTGTCAAACTTTGATGGAAAAGAGATATGACCTTGAAAGACTTCTAACCTTATGACCTAACTCTTAAAGCATGAAATGACCTAGAGACCCTTTAACACCATGACTAAAAGAAGGGTTTGTAAATGAGAATGACACTAATTGTAATGAGATGACTCAAAACTTATAAGACTATGATTAGAAACAAGGCAACTTACCAAAGCTTAGAGACAAAGATTTTAGGGTGATAACACTAAGATTGAGAGAAAGAGAACAAGTTGTTAAAAAGACAAAATTCAAAAGGATGAAGGCTCTCTAGGAGGCTGAAAAGGTGCCCAAATCAGAAATAGTTAGTAGTGAACAACAATACTTTACCTGGATTGTTCCTGCAATAAAAGAAGCCAAATTTTTAAGGAAAATTAATACTCAGCTCAGAGCTACAAACAAGGGATTGAAGAGGAAAATTGAAGATCTCGAAATACAACTAACCAATCTGGAAAAGGGTCTACAAAAATGATGAAACAAGGTGTTGAAGAAAGGTAGTGAAGGAGGTGTATTAAAATAGTTTTTGGCACATGACAAGAATTTTGGCATATAAAGGAAGAACAACTGCAAAGAAGAACATCTATGAAGGGATGTGATTTTTATTTTTGGTTAATATATCAGTGTTCTCAAAATTTTGGAAAAACTCCCAAACCACTGATTTTTGAAGGCCATGTTGAAAAAGAACGCACACAACAGTTTCGTAGCACGCTACGAAACTGCTGAAGATGATTATTTGGTTCTTATAGATGCATTGTGGAGGAAATGCTAGATCAATTCCAAATTTTGAAGTTTCTAATGGATATAGGATCATGTGTGAACTCTCAGATGGCAGGGGTGCAGGTAGCAAAGCCTCAAGAAGTACTTCATAGGTAAAATGAAGGTTGTGCTACGAAAACAAAGTATTTTCATAAGCACAGTCATGTTTTCATCCACATCCTCGAGTTCCCTTTTGCATAGGCGGAAAATGATGTTTCAACAAATTATTAATGCATGACACCTATACACCAGTAGAAAACTATTTGAAATTAAACACAAAGGGTTAAGGGCCTAAAAAACAGGAACTTTGTCTTCTAATTTTTAGGGCAGTTAGGGCATAATATAACAGGTTTTGCAACAACATCATGGTCATCATCAAACTCAAGGACATGGTTGGAAGCTGATTAAAGAATGTATTAAAGACTTAGATAAGGGTGTTGAAGGCATGTTTTAGCAGTTTTACTCCTATTTGTATTAGGACTCTCAAAGACAGCTAGCTGTCAAGTTGTAATTAGATAATTTGTTTTTTGATTAGATAGGTGTCTAAATTAGGAATTCAAATTCCTCTAAAGGTGGATTATAGTATCCAAGGATGTAAAACTCTATATTAAGCTTGAGAATCAAATTCCTAAGGGTTGGAAGTTTAATTAGTGAAGGAAATATTGTGTTATTGTAAGAAACTGTGTTTTTCATACTTAATACAGAGATCAGTTTGACTACTCAAGATTCACAAAGAGTTTGTGTTTGATGTTCTTATGGCTTTGTTAAATTACTTATTTGCAATGGTATGAGCTTGTGATACTTAGAATTCATTAGAAAATGCTTTAACTTCCTTCACATGCTTGTAAACTGTGTTGTTTCACCGTGTCACTATTTTATTCATAAACCTAAACTTTAAGTGCCTTGACTTCCATGTTTTGCTAATCATGTTGTTTTGTTGAAGACTATTTTGAATCCATAGCCCAATAGATATTTGCTAATCATAGTTTAACCATCAAACTAGTTGTACTTTTGTTCATTTTGTTCCTAGAGTTAGCCATCTAATCATTAATCTAAAACCCTAAACCTAGTGAGAGATCCCTCTCAGGTTGAGGAGGCTAAGCCTCAACCAAAAGATTGGTTTGAAAGAGTTACTCAGAGTCTTCTTGATCAACAGCCTATCAAGGTCAGATTTAGTGATAATAGCGCGATCGACACATCAAACTACGCACCTTCAAGGTAAACAATTTAGTTTTAATATATGACAACAAGTTTGATAAATTTCCACGAAAATTTCAGATGCATTCACTGGGACCATATGTGATCAAGGAGATTACCAATGGTGGGGCAGTTCAACTTGTGAAATTAAATGGATATCGATTTCCTAGAAAGGTAAATGGTAGCCGATTGAGGCCATACATTGGGGATCCATCTAGGTGACTATATGATGGTAGCACATTCTTAGCGCTCCAGGAAGCTGCAAGGAGGCG
Organism: Pinus tabuliformis; assembly: GCA_031772625.1. Taxonomy (NCBI): domain Eukaryota; kingdom Viridiplantae; phylum Streptophyta; class Pinopsida; order Pinales; family Pinaceae; genus Pinus; species Pinus tabuliformis. The sequence goes on along the minus strand of CM062819.1, from coordinate 229,663,571 downwards.
TGGGACTATAAACTACACTACTCAGGTTGTAGAGCTGCATGATGAGGGTCCTGCATGGAATAGATTGGGGCCTTGGCTGGATGAGTCCTATGTGATCACCGCCACCATTGGGGAGAATTTGGCGAGGCTGCAGAGAACATAGCAGAAGATCTAGGAAGATAGCTCAAGACTAGCAACCGAGTAGCTGGTGGAGTAGTTCAAGCAGGTAGCTACGCAGTGCACAACTAAAGTTGCAATGGTGCAAGTGGAGCTGGGAGGTCCTCGCAATACGATCTCTGCGCCAACAGAGTGACTCGAGGGTGAGTCATGATATTTGTGTTGGGGGCCTGTTGGGACATGGTCACCTAAGGTCAATTTTGGAGCAAAAGCCTAAGTTTTGGGGTTGAAAGCCCAAGTTTTTCCATATAAAGAGTAAAGTCTCCACATGATGTGGTCATGGAGTGCATAGATGTAAAGTGTCATAAAGGGTTTTCACCCTTATTTTATGTAAGATCTGTCGGTTATAGAATATCTACCCATGGTTCGCGGACCATGGGATTGTATAAAAAGGAAAGTCTTAGAGAGTCTAAGGCAAGTTTTTGGTAGAGAAAGAGAATGAATGTAATGGGTCAAAATAAGTGACTAACAAAGAGTCTTAGAGTAGAAGAGAGGGTCTATGATTGTGTGTGCAGAGGCTTAGAGTAGAGTCCACAGCTGAGTGCGCAGACCCCTGCAACTGAGTGTGTAGGGTAGTTTGAGTCTATAAGAAGATCTAAAGCATTAATAAAGAGATTGTTCCATAAATATCTGTGTTTTGTCCTTTTACTTATGTTATGAATGAATGTAATTATGTTATGATGAATAATGGGTTTATGATTTAATGTTGTATTGATGCGTGAATCTGTATGTTTTACGTTGTTATATGAACACAAGTAATAATCTCTGTTTACGCGAAAGAATATCTTAATGCATGCTAAAGATATCAGATACTTAAGATGATCTGGGTAAATACAAAATTAGAAGCAATATCAAAAGCACGTAAGTAGCAGATTCACCTGTTTAAGGTCTGCAAAAGACAATGATAGACTTTTGTGAAGGTTTAAGGGTGATTAAGAGAAGTATATAGACAAGCCCTAAAAGGCTTATTGATTTACGTGAAGGCAGAGTTAGGGTATAAAACGACATTACACTAATATCTTGGTGCGGAAACTTGGTTCCAGCATGCCCCCATACTGCTTTGGGTGAGACTTCATTCCGTGCTCCGCGGATTGATGCCGAAAGGGCTAGTAGTGTAGGGATTTGTTTGGCTAACTTAACATTGAACTCGAGTCAGGACCCCCTAAGCCAATAGTAACTCTTAGATATGACATGAATGAGTTAATTATGAGTGAATCATCAATTAATTGGCTGAGCACATGAAGCAACACCCCATTGTCTGGCCTCCTACTAGTTCCTCCATCAGTTGGAACTAGTTTAACTGACTTTAGCTTAGTTAAGTTGAATTAATTAATTACAACTCAAAATAAACTCAACAAGGGCTCCTATAATGTAGGAGACATACTACATGACTCAAGTTAGACCCTCAACTCAAATTAACTGATCCAACTAAGTCAATTTAACTTAGTTGGCTAATACAAGTTGTCATGTGATGTCGAATTACAATTTTATTCCCAATTTAATTCAAGGAGAAAATTAAATTAGGATTTTCTTGTTTCATTTTCAACACTCCTCAACAAGAAAGGGATTATATGTGACCCTGATCCTGCCTCTATGGAACTTGAATTTTCCTCTTGACATTGCCTAAGTCAAGATATCTTCATCATGTTCCTTCGTAGGAATGTACTCCAGCAACATGATTCTCCTCTACACACAATCTCATAGATGGTGATACCATATGTCGATATGCTTGGAATGATCATGAAAAAATTGATTCTCGGAGAGTTTGATACAACTTTGATTATCACAGTAAATCAATGTAGGATCCATCTGCTGACCAAATAACCCAACAATGATCTTCCTCATCTAGATAACATCACAAGCTGCTTGACTAATATCCATTCACTCTGCCTTTATTGAAATGAGTGGAACTGATCGCTTCTTCTTATTGATCTAGGTTCGGGTGTGACAAAGGACCCTTCCAAGACCTTTTACTTTCGTGATGTGTTAAATTTCATTTTTAAAAGAACATAAATGAATACATCTGCATGTTGTAAAGAAGAGGAAAATGACAATCATCAACACATGAAAACATAAGCCGTTGATAATAGAGTTCGTTGAGGAGGGACTACATCTCCAGGCCCTGATGTCAAGATGGTGTAGGCTGCTGCATTAAGTGTTGTCAATAGTGAGTATGTACATAAGAGGTGATGTCGCTATCATACAAGGAAAATTCCCTCACACAAAAGTGGCCCCGAGAGATGTTCCAGTACAAGAACTCTAAGTCAAAAAGGACTCCTATCAGTATGAAACAAACTCATGCATGATGATAATGAACATCCCACCAACATGGCATAAAAGGGATTTTAATGCAATCATACATGACAACACATGAGTATCCCAGCAACACACAACAAAGGGATCTCAAATAAAACAAGACAAATCATGACAACAAGTACATCACACAAATGATTCTGCATCACATCAAGTAGGAATCATGAAAAGAAGTAAGAGACAAGATCCCACATCAAACATCAAACAGGGATCTGTGCAGCACAATGCATAGTGAAAAGAAGTACATGAACGCACTGCATATACCTCACATCCACGGGCCATCTACAGAAAAGGATGTCAAACTGCTGAAGTTAGTCGCTCCATCAATCACACGGTATCGCATCTCATGGAATGGCTACTCGCACATGAATACTGACACCTACACTCCACTTACAAAAGTGGCCAAAAAATGAAATGAGAAAATGGGAAATCTAAACTCACCATAAGATTTGTGGCATAGAATAGTGCAAAATCCACTGTCAAATTTCTAAATTCTGAGAAAGTGGAAATTTGGGGCTCAAAGAATCTTTTAGATTCCCCCTAGATTCCCTCCTCCAGGTCCTCTGCAAATTGGCTACTCAAATCAGGAAATTGACTGCACCATCAGGTTCGTGTCACCGAGAGGTGTAAGATTGACATAAAATTTTTCCAATTTTGACACTACAAAAATTTCACCCTCTTGGAAATTTCGCTCAATCATGATTCCACTTGCAATAAATTAATTAAAAAATTTGTCTTGATTTTTGTGCCCGCTCCTGGTTCCTCCATGCTTCCTGGGTGCACTGTGCAAATGAGGTTTATATAAAATTCCAGGCGGAGTTACCAACAAGGTCATTGTGGCACATTGGTAAGTAAGGCAATTTGTTGAGGAGGGGTCGAGGGAGCAAGTCCCACCCCTCCCAAATTAACATGATTTTTTTTTTTGATTTTATTATTGGGCAGCGGGTCCACTGTTTTGGTGGCCTGCGCCCCATTTCTTGCCATCTGTTTTGCGTGGTATTAAAGGCGGAGTGGTGTGCGTTAAAAGGGAGGCGCATTGTTTTATTTGATATGCCATGGGGCTGCCGCATGGTGGCGAGCCAACCAATGTGGCTGACGTGGTCTCGGTACCTGTTGGCCTCCCATTAATTGTGTGTACATTTGCGGATAGGGGTGTGGGACGGGTCCACTAATGGTGGTCCCCCCCCATTAATACAAACATTGTATGGTGTTCGTTGAAGGGTCCTACGAGGTCATGGCCGTGGCCCATATTTAAACATAGTTTTTGTGGTTTATGGTTGCAGTTGGGCTGGCGAGGGTCATGGTGCATCGACCTTGTAAAAAAAAATTGCTATGTAGTTTTGGGGTGGCGGGGTTGGTGGCCCGCCACCTCATATATATATATATATATATATATATATATATATATATATATATATATATATATATATTTTTATATATAATAACAAATTGGCCATTTTTGAAACTTTGAAAAATGATAAAACAAGACAAATTAATCATGCCACAAATTCACCTGGAATCTGTCCCAGGTTGGTCGGAATCCGATGGCCGAATTTTGTCCAAATTGTGGCCTCCTTAAGCCTGCCCAGTCACCAAAGTCAACCTAAACTTTGACTACTCCTAAATTTCTCATACGGCCTCGATTTGACGAACCATTCACACCACTATGATCAGGACGACGAGATCTATGCTCTGGTCCTAGTTCGAAATCATCCTAGTCATTTTTATTTTCGAGATTCCATAAGCCCTCTTTGTCCTATGTGTGTCTCTGGAGCCACCTAGATCAATCCACCCCATTGAGGAGCTTTTGGTCCTCCAAAAGCATGAAAAACAATATGCAACTTTTATGTACCTTGTCTGTATCACAAGCATGCTGAAAGGTCTCGCTTCCATCTCCTTCACCTTTGTTCTTCATCACCTTAAGTTATGAGCCGACACCTGCAACCTCTAGTACATTGTTTTGAAAATTACATGCTTTACTTACATGACCAACTAATGACCCAAGCATCCCACACTTGCCACGAGTTTATAACACATACTCGGTGATCAAGTTTACATCAAAATGGACACAATCCCCCAGCTACGAAAACAAGGCCACATATCATAATTGCTTCAACAAGTGATGGAAACACATCATCACTGCAACACATGATTTACAACAATAAGGGAAAACACTAATTTTGCTTTGATAAGTGATGGAAACACGACATCACTTTCACAATTTATCATGCAACACAAAATAAGACCAGACATCATTGTTGCCTAACAAGTGATGGAAAACACATCATCACTTTTACATTTTAAAATGAAACAAATGATTTACAAAAGCACGACCATGACAAGCTCACATATATAGAAACCATTTTTCACTTATCAAGGTGAATGGTTCGCCTCCTTGTGCTGGTTTTTCTTGTCAAACAATTGTTTCAGCTGGTTCATGCACTGACACTTTGTCTTTAAGGCACTGCCCTGGATGGAGCCTCCAACAAGTGGCTCTTTGATGGCCACTTTTGTCGCAATGAGTGCAATAGGTTTTCTTCCTCTAGACCTGCTTAACACATATCTTTACCTGTTGTTGAGAGGGTCTTTCACGCCTCATCCTTTTGTGTGTTTCCATTCTTTTCCAACACTTAGAAAATGTATGGTTATGTAATCCACAAAAGGTACATGTTTTTCGATGCCATGTTCTACACTCATCATTAAAAATATGATTATAATCGAAATGAACATTTGAATGTCAATAGTGGTTATACCTTTTGTTGTCGTCTCTGGTGTAAGTATGGCGATGAGAGCTTGCCTCACCTCTTTTCCTACCATGGGATGATGGGGATGTGTTCCCATCATTCTCTTTGCTCAACGACTTCAACAATGTCTCGGAAGCATATGACACCTTCGAGCATTCTCCCTCGGTGTATCTCAAGCCTGCAAATTGAGGTCTCTGCACAACCTCCAATGGTTTAGTTATGCCTTGGTTATTAACACCAAGTTATTTTTCCTCCTTGTGCTTCATCTTGGTAAGGAACCTCATGTTTGTCTCTGTAATTGGGATCTCCAAATATCCACTAGAAATCATACTATGTGATGATGAAACCGAAAGGAAATCAACATCTTTTACCTCCTCTGTCAATTTGGAAATAATTAATGAGGGTTGCTTATCATCTGTTGTTGGTGGTTCACTAGCTGTCTTGATGCATTCCCCAACTTCTTTCCTAACATACTGATTCGAATTGGATCCTAAAAACTCTCTAAGTTTTCATGACTGTTTCAAATTATGCTAAAAGATTCAAGTCCTAGAAAATATCGAAGCTATCAAAAGGAATCCTCATAACAATTGTAGTTGTGGCCAGAGCGGAGCAACGAGGACCCTCGATTGAGCACGTAGACCATTGGCCCATGGTAAAGCGCAATGGCACAAAACTAGCAAAACTAGAGGCCATATCGAGAAACAGAGGTGGATTCTGATACACGTAGGGTGTCCCCCTTAGTGAAGGAAAGCCCCAAAGCACCTAGACCCGAAAACGCTATAAAATTCAGAAAAGTAACTATTTCGGTTCCGTAGTGCGGATTCCCAAAAATTGGCAGGATATTAGAAGGATTTGAGGCGGTAAACAGTTTTTACTGAGTCCCGCCCGATGCCACACATCGAGTGACACACGTCCGGTGGAAGAGAGAGAAAACCACCTGCATCAGATGGGTAAACACCGTGCAACTTGTCCACCCTGATATGAAGGACGACTGTAGGATCTGGGGGGCCTAGATCAACGACAGAGATGTGTCCCGATGATTGACTGGATTTGACAGGTCAAAAAGAAAGATGACAAGGGATTTGAAGTCCCACGTGGATGATGAGTTGGCAAACGATTCGTGTTTGTGGGCGATCTTGAAGCAAACAGATTTAACAACCATTCAAATATGATTCAGGGAATCTAACACCCAATCCGTTAGCAAACAAGTGGCCACCTCCCTGCAAGGCGTTACCCAGTGATGATGATGCAGAGGAGAGGAATTCGAATGGATAGAGGAAAGGAAACCAGAAGGTTAGGAAGCAGAAATGAGCAGTCAAAGAACAAACTAGCTTTAAAGCCATGAACTGACAGAAGCAGAACATAGAGGTAGACAACAAAGAGATGTAGAAAGCTAATATCAGAGAATAGAGAGTGGAAGTTGAGCTGACCTGAAGGCAGCATCGAGCCAGAGAGAGCTAGATAGAGTCAGAGAGTCTATGTACTCCATTGAAAGCTTGAGAGGTTCAAGTAAACTCGTCGGAATAGGCCTGTCATACTACTATGACTCTCAGAGGTCGAGTTTTAGTAAGGAGAGTCTGTGCACTCCATTCCTACTGACTTCATTCTATTTACTGAGTCTCGAATCGAGTTCACTGTTGTAAAAACTCTGCTTGAAAACATAATAGAGAGGCCACCACTGAAAGGCTGGACCAGGAGACGTATCCCAGGAGCATTGGGTGAACTCCTTATTAAACTTGTTTTGTTTACATGTTTGACTATTATGTTTTCTCTGATTGCCTCAGTGTCTATGTATTCTAGCAATCTTATCGATCCGTTGCATAAGTAACATAGGCACATCCATGCACATGAGTCTGTAATACCTTTCATTCTTTATCCTGGATAAATTCCAGATCACATACCCAAGTCCTACTTGACAGGGTAATTCTTCTACTTTGATGGGTTGACAATGCCTTGGCCAGTAATGCCCAAGCCTTTTCCTTCATACCCCATTTCCTTCAATAGTTTGGAGCCAATTCATGTGGTATGATTTTCAAAAATAGCGAAATCATCATCAGGACACATACATGAAGATGGAGAACTACTTTTTACCTCGCATGGGTCATGCTGTAGCTTTTCCAAGGCCTCGTCCTTTGCTTGCAGTTGTCGTAGCAAACTATGTTTCTCATCTTTCTCTTCATGTAGACGCAACTTCAATTTAGTGTTATCTGCATGAAGATTCTGGTTGTTGTGCTTCAGTTCTTCTAGGGCTTCTTCTGTGGCTTGCAACTGAAGCTGTAATCACTCCTTTTCTATGCCTCTGTCTGTAGAGTTTCATACATTATTTCCACTCTTTGGGAAATTTTGAGCATGGTCTCGTAAATTTCTTTTTCATCCTCTATCATTGCATGTTCCATTGTTCACGGTTGCAATTCACATCCACACAGATACTGCTTTGATACCACTTGATCCAAGTCTGGGTGTGACAAAGGACCCTTCCAAAGCCTTTTACTTCCATGATGTGTTAAAGTGCATTTTTAAAAGAACATAAATGAATACATCTACATGTTGTAAAGAAGAGGAACATGACAATCATCAACACATGAAAACATAATCCATTGATAACGGAGTTCGTCCAAGAGGGACTATGTCTCTAGGCCCCGATGTCCCTCCGGGCCCCAATGTCAAGATGGTGTAGGCTGCTGGATTAAGTGTTGTCAATAGTGATGATGTACATAAGAGGTGATGTCGCTATCATACAAGGAAAATTCCCTCACGCAGGAGTGGCCCCAAGAGATGTTCCTCTATAGGAACTCTTAGTCAAAAAGGACTTCGATCAATATGACACAAACTCATGCATGATAATAATGAACATCCCACCAACATGGCACAAAAGGGATTTTAATGCAATCATACATGGTGACAAATGAGTATCACAACAACATACAACAAAGGGATCTCAAATAAAACATGATGAATCATGACAACAAGTACATCACACAAATGATTCCACATCACATCAAGCAAGAATCATGAAAACAAGTAAGAGACAAGATCCCACATCAAACATCAAACAGGGATCTGTGAAACGCAATCCATAGCGAAAAGAAGTACATGAACACACTACATATACCTCACATCTAGGGGCCATCTGCAAAAAAGAATGTCAAATTATTGAAGTTGGTTGCTCCATCAATCTTGCGGCATCACATCTCATGGAATGGATGCTCGCACATGAATAATAACACCTACACTCCACTTAGAAAAGTGGTCAAAGAATGAAATGAGAAAATGAGAAATCTGAACACACCATTAGATTTGTGGCGTTGAATAGTGCAAAATTGACTGTCAAATTTTTGAATTCTAAGAAAGTGGAAATCTGGGGCTCAAGGAATATTTTAGATTCCCCCTAGATTCCTCAAATATTCCCTCCTCTGAGTCCTCTACAAATTGGATGCTCAGATCAGGAAACTGACTGCACCATCAGGTTCATGTCGCCGAGAGGTGTAAGATCAACATAAAATTTGTCCAATTTGGGCAGTGCAAAATTTTACCCTCCTGGAAATTTCGCTCAATCATGGTTCCACCTACAATAAATAAATTAAAAAATTCACCTCGATTTCCGTGCCCTCTTCTGGATCCTCCATGCTTCCTGGGCACACTGTGCATATGAGGTTTATATAAAATTATAGGTGGAGTTACCAACAAGGTCTTTGTGGCACGTTAGTAAGTAACGAAATTTGTTGAGGGCTCGGGGGATCAAATCCCACCCCTCCCAAATTAACATGCAATTTTTTTTTTTATTTTATTATTGGGCAGCAGGTCCACTATTTTGGTGGCACCCACCCCATTTCTTTTCGTCGATTCTGTGTGGTATTAAAGGCGGAGTGGTGTGCATTAAAAGGGAGGCGCGTTTTTTTATTTGACATGCCATGGGGATGCGCATGGTAGCGGGCCAGCCCATGCGGCTGGTGCGGGCTTGGTACCCGCTGACCTACCATTAACTGTGTGTACGTTTGCAGATAGGGGTGTGGGCTGGGTCCACCGAAGGTGGCCCCCCCAAACCCCCCATTAATATGAACATTGTGTGGTGGTCATTGGAGGGTTCGGTGGGGTCATGGTCGCTGACCCATATTTAAACATAGTTTTTGTGGTTTATGGTTGTAGTTGGGCTGGCGGGGTTCATGGCTCGTGGGCCTTTTAAAAAAAAAATTGTTATGTAGTTTTGGGGCGAGGGTGGTGGCCCGCCACCTCATATATATATATATATATATATATATATATATATGTTATTGTTTAATAACAAATTAGCCATTTTTGAAACTACAAAAAATGACCGAAGCATACAAATTAATTAGGCCACAAAATCGCCCGGAATCTAGCCTAGGTTGGCCAGAATCTGGTGGCCAGATTTTGTCCAAATTGTGGCCTCCTTAAGCCTGCCCAGTCACCAAAGTGTTGGCTGGATAAATCGATCTTGCAAACAAGATTGATCTCCCTAGTATTAGAAGATAGTCTAGCAACAAACAGACAAACAAACCTATCTTTCTCTAGACATATGCGATTTATAAGTAAATACTACAAAGGTGTTACGATCTTACCTTAGATCTAGCGCTTGTTCATAGTAGTCATTCTCCAGTCTTTCGAAAGAGTTATCTTTGAAGACCTGCAATCACAAACAAGCAAACATTAAATAGCACCTGCATAACAAATATTATAAATCATGCCTATTATGGTGATCAAGGAATCCATAAAATAAACCATGAGTTAACAACTTATTGAGAAAAACAAATATTTTTTTATTAACTTTGAATAGTAGAAGAACCTTACAACCTTTTCAGCCTTGATGTTGAACAAGTTCTTCCTGGGGTCTGGAACAAGAATTTCCTTTACTTTGACAAGTCTTTCACTCTTCCAAATGAGATTCATAAAGGTATGTAATCTCTCCTCATAAAAACTCAACTAAAGAAGACTAGGTTCCAATAGCATTTTTCCTCAAAAAATAGTAAGCTTCTAACTCCCTGTTAACCAGCCCAATGCTTCTTTTTATTGTGTAGAGGAGGAGGTTACAGTTCCACCTCTGAAGGGATAGAATCCTCCTTCAAAGGGATAATCTCCTCACATCAAGGGGTTAGCTCCTTAAGGTATGGGATACATGAACCTTAAAAGAGCGAACTTGCCACCTCAATATTCCTTCCAGAAGCTGCTCAAAATAACAGTGCGGTCAGGTGCGCTGGAGACATGACCATTAGGTGTGGGACTGCAGGTAAGACAAACAGAAAGTGTGGAACCAGAGTTTTAAAGACTTTTGAGAGATTTTCTCTTATTTTCAAGTCTTGATATGAGGAACTGATGTTTTAGACTTACAGAGGAGGAAAGTATGAGTGGTAATGAACTCACACAAATAGCAGAATGTCAAGGTGACAATTTTCATTGCAACAAATTGCCCCCTAAAGTGCGAAGTCTATAATAGATGAAGATAGAGTCTGTCATGTATGAAGAGTGAAGTACTTTATCATTTCAAGGATCATCTTGTGGACACCTGTTACAGGGAAAAGTGTCTACTCAGAACTGCTTATCCCACTAAGGTGTGATAGCTGCCTTAGAAACAAACAAAGTAAAACTACTTTCGTTTTTCCTTTATGAAGTATAGATAGAGAAGAACAAAGAAGACCGACCTCTGTCTTGCGCTAATCTCCTGGTTTGATTCCTCTCTTTCTTGATAGTCTTTCGCTACTTGTTCCCTTGCACGCCCAACTTCACAGAGTACTTGTAAGATCACAGTAGCATAGCACTATACAAGAACATGGATCTATAATCATAAACAATCTAGGATCAGATGTAAATTGACCATACAAATGCAGCAAACATAAATGACGCAAGAGTATGGAGGAAAACTTGAATAGCTTTTATTGTAAACAAGAAAGAGCCAAGGGGAGTTACAACTAGTTGTTCTGACCCAACATCATCCTCTCAGCAAGGAAGCCCCTCTTCACCTCATACAAAGCTTAGATCACAGCAATTCCTTACAATATGCAAAATTCCAGCCTCTGGATCTCTGGGATGAGGGATCCGTATATAGATATATGTAAGGGAGATGAGTCAGCTTGTGATTTGATTAGTGTCTTCCCTTTGATAGTTCTTGCTTCCACTTGGAGATTGATGATCTCTTACTCATCCTTGGTCGAATTCAGAGAGGCAACTGTCACAGGAGAAGATTTTGGAAGTTTCCATGCCTCTCCACCTCGCGGAATGAAACTACCATTTGTCACTTCTCGCCCATCGCACCCCATAGAAGGTTTTTTGGAAATGCAACGCACCCACACAATGCGTTTAGGTGAGATGCAACACACTTTGCCTATGGAGCAGCTGAAATGATCCTGTTTTGACCAATTCTGAGCAGTTTTTCATGGATAACTTCTGGGAGAAGCTGTAATCAGTTGACCTTGTTCCTTTAGGGGTTAGAACAACAATTTTAGGGACTTAGGAAACCTTGGTTTATGGACATTTCATGCTTGGGGTTGTAGTGCCCAAAAATGTCTATAACAGTTGCCCCCTAAAGCATGAGGTCGTTAATCTTTTGATGTCGGGTGAAATGCTTTATTATGAGGATCCGAAGTTCTTTCAAGCTGGGAGGAGACCTGTAATAAGATACAATAAAATACATTATCTTCACAATATTTTCATGATCTAGCTGAGGCAGGCATTCCCATGCTCAACTTTATAAATTCATTTTCATGTACATAGGACAGACAATCGTCTGAGTGTAGACTAATGATTCTGGTAGAGCCATCATCCCTTTGATTGGATGATTATCTGTGCAGCAATGATGTACATTTAATGTCTTTATTTCCCTGAATATATATAGCAGCCCGGATGGATGAAACTAGATCCGAGGTCTTCAATCTCGTTCGATCTTCACTCGAAGTACAAGTCGATCCATGTGAGAGATGTTCTGGAGTCGAACATGGAAAGACATCGCCTGATTACCAGCCAATGATGTAAGCCATTAACAGGCGCGAGAGGAATCACCGATAATGATAATGACCCTCAAGGTACTATAGTACAATTCACATGGTGTGAATAAAGGACTTGGCGTCGAACACCACGCAAAATCTTTCGGTCGAAGGCCATTGATGTAAACCTGTCGTCGGAAGTGAGAAACTTGCCATTGAGGCATGCAAGCTTCAAAGTACTGAATGGGGTGTTTCTAGATTGACTTCTTGGATAATGAGTTGATGTCGACAAGAAGCGATCCGTCACAGGAGGGCCTTAATGAATCCCACATCAATGACACGGAACGGAGCAAATGATTTTAATGGAGGTGAAAACGATTTGGTGATATAAGGTTCATGGTGGCGGTCATGAAAGAATGGAGTGTAAATGTATTGTAGCGGGTGAGACACAGGTGAATTCTCTAAATGACTTCTCTTGAACATATCGGCAACACTGACGTGATGGATTGGTAGCATTAACCCCAAATTTGGATGGTGTGATGGGACCATGGTGATGTGACCGGTGAATGAAACAACCCAACCCGACTTGGATGCGGAGTGAAAGTGTCATGTTCAAGAGCGACTTGCTACCAACAAAATTTCTTCAAGTTTTCTTCCCAATTTTTCCCCAGTCATTTCTGACCAGTACCTCTTTATTTTTGTCAAGCTTGAGGAGGATAACATGTGTTTTTTCTATAATTTGCCCTTCGGGCAAACCCATCGCTATGTTTTAACGAGCCTAGCGATAGTGAAACTCGTTCTCGTCTATAGACAAGTTTGTCGCTATTAAATTTTAACGAGTTTAACGACAAAGATAACTCGATCCTTTTCAATTTTAGAGAGTCTGAAAAGGAACGTAAAGGAAACTCCAAAATTCCTTTTTCATCATCTAATCCCTTAATTCCGAAAAAGTATAAAATAATACAGAAGGGATGAATTTTCGATACTTTTAACGAGCCGAACAAAAAAAGCGCTCGATCTTTTTGTGTAATAATCCCTTAGGTCCAAAAAGATTAAAATTTAGAGGAGGGATAACACTTCCGGTCCCTTTAATGAGATGGAGAGGCCAATGGCTTGGCAATCTTTTCATATTTTACGAGTCAGTTGAAAAGAGCTTAAAGGAGACTTGTCTTTTGAGGAACGAGTGATAAAATTGGGTAGCAGCTGATTCCAGGTAAGGTTTGGAATTTTCCAATCACGGCAGTGTTACAAGGATGGCTAGTGAGATCACTCTTCGCAGCTATTCCTCAAAAGGGGTAAACAATCAAATGGAGGTGAATGATCGGCCAATAGAGAGTGGAGGTGATGATGAGAACACAACCAAGGATTTTAAAGGCTGAAATACTACATTCACGATGGTTATTTACCGGGGATTGGTTCATTTTTTTTTAAATTGAGCTTAAACACTGGGGGAAACATTTGCTCATGACTTATGTTTATTTTTTAACGAGCTTGAACTATGTCCTAAAACTGCTCGATTAATCCAGTCGTATAATAAGAATGTCTCATATATATAAACGGCAAATTTTAGAGTTTTGCCCCACATCCTTTCTTTATGCAAGTTAGGAAACGACCAATCCTACGAGTTTTAAGGGTTAGAGGACCTACAAATTTTAAAAATAAATAGTTTCTCTTCACTTGCATGCCAAAAGGTTTGCATGCCCCCAGGTATAAAACAGAGTTTCAAGGTCACCCTTCAAATCACCAACAAAACATTTGTTTTATCAGGAAAGGTATACCTCTTACAGGTTACCAAAGATTGTTCTATTCACAGCGTAAACAAAACACTTCTTCGGCAATGTTTATCGAAATAAACAAAGGTGAGTGACAATGCCTACCAACCCACATAACTTTGACAACAGAATCTTATTCCAGTCCAACTCCCTCTTCCAATCATGGACGGGAGTACGGAGGTCATATACTTCTCGCGGAAACCTATCCTATACCCGAAGTTTTCCTGCCAAAGTAGACCAGGGTGCATGCCCCCTGGGTTTCAGTCATGTCCCTCGAATCACTCGCGCTCATCCGGCGGACGGACTAGAGATTGATGAGACATTCCTTGTGTGAAAAGACCATTTACGGATGGCATATGACTATTTGATCTGTGTGATCCGGGAAATGAAAGCTGGTCTACGAGCCTGACCACTCTTCCTTCGTGCGGAAAACACATTACTCTAAAGAGTGAGGAGACAATCACTCCCATGCAATAAATATAGTCTCATCCAAGGAGTAGATTATAATCCAGGGGACCTTGAACTACCATTACATTCATTTGAATGTTTTTCCCTCTCAATGTAATGGGCACATTGGGAAGGATCCCTAACGGTCGACTGGTTCCTTTATCAAAGCCTGTTAGATTTCTCATCTCAGGCAAAAGCGATGGTGAACCAAGCACTTTCCAAGTAGTCAAGGAAAGGATACTCACAGAAGCCCCTTCATCTATGATGGTACCAGCCATGACCATTCTATATATTTGAACAATAATTCAGAATGGTACACTAGCTGGTAAATGGGGTCTGCCTAGTTGATTCCAGTCGAAGGATACAACTAGGTTGCTTGGAGGTGGGACCGAATAGACGGACGGGTACGACTCTGACGAACTTCCTTCCTGTGGTAAAGGAACGGGTAAATTGCCCCCATGTTCATCGGAGTCTGTGCTTACGAAAAGAATTTGGACGGTGTCATCCTTGTTCTCTTCGGTGACTGTATCATCTAAATATGGAACCTCTGAAGGCAAGACCGGGTCAACTGCCGCCTTGACCTTTTTACTTTCGTCTGGTATGGGTTCAGATGGTTTTTCTTCAATGATAGATGCTTCAGCCGACCATCTGAGTGGGTCAGCCGACTTTTCAACTAGTGACAGACTCGGCAAGAGTTTTTTATATCCAGGAGGAAGTCGTAACAGTGAAATCAGACAATCGTCCAAAACTCTTCTAGCCTCATCTAAGAAGGGAAAACGGTGGACGACATGATTGCCTTCGCACAGTTTACAAGGAAATCTATATTTTCCTTTTTGTCTTGGGGCTTCACTTTCACTAGTCAACGGTGTGTTTTCAACATGATCATCAAAGGTTGACGACACCGGGTTGTGCAAACGAGGAGACCAGTCCCTTAAGATCCGAAGGATGCAAGGATAATCTCTATGATAGTGGTCTCCTTTGCAAATGACACATGGCGATTTAGGCCTGGTCGGTGCAGTGTGTAGATTTTCTCTAGACGACGCTTGGTTGCCCCCTTTCGCTTTTGGCTCCTTCTTCTTCTTCTCTTTCTTCTTATTTTCCTTCTTCTTCTCAGGTACTTGATTTTTGGCTTTACCGGCCCCATCAATCGAAGAGGAGGGAGGAGAGGAAGAATTGGAGGAAGTAGAAGGTTGGCGGGTAACTCTGGAATCATCTAGTTGCTGACTCGATTGTTCAGGAATTGCGGTGTTCTGAATGACAGAGGTTGAGAAGATCCATACAGGCAAGCCGATTGTCAGTCTTGGAAGCAAAAATGTGGCCATATTGGGTGCACCAACATCTCCCCAAGAGGAGAAGGGACTAGGATTACCTCCAAGGGGAATTCCTTGGTTGGCAGATTCCATTTTCTCAACCCAAGATCAACGTAGGAAAGGGTGATGAATATTCCGTTTAAAATAAATTTTAGACGCTTTGACACAACTTGTTTTTTCAATTTTTAAGAGTCAAGAAAAAACAAAAGATGACTCTAGTTGCCTTCAATTTTTAATGAGCCTGAAGTGACAAGTGCTCAGATGGACCTTTTTCGTTAAAGAGTCTGAAAAGGAATGAAAGGGACTGCTCTGGAAATCTAGGTAGATGGATTACCAAACCAATCGCAAAACTGCAAAATACCTTTTATGGTACGACAATCAATCTTCCCGAATGCTGTGTTCAGTGCATTGCGATCGATAGGGCGGCAAACACGGCTTCCTATGGATAAAGGATTAAGCCTATTGTGGTCTCCCAAAATATACTCGATGGTACGTGGGAGCACAAGTCCGTACTGGCACTTATCGTCTCAAAGTGGAGGAATCACCCAACCATCAGTGAGAACAACAGTTACCAGGCTTTATGACGCCGGAATACGTCTCTAGCCTAGACTTCTAAATGTTGTGCGTTAGGTTCCAAAGCGTTGTTAGATTCATTGAATTTATTTTATAGTTGATCTTGTTTATGAAGTTTTCCTTTCAGGTTCACTGTGAGATGTAGTATAATTCCTAAAATGCAATCTAAGATGATAAACAATCTTTTTATCTTCTTTGTGCAATGAAAATCCTAGCTACTAAGGAAAGAAAGACAGAATTCTTTGACAAAGAGCAAAGAGCACACTCTAAATCAAACCAATCAGATTGTCTAAATGCAAATGCACATGCATGTATTTATTTTCGACTTTCTTAGTATGTATATGATAAAAAGAAAGTTGATGCACAAATCTGAATTACTTTTCAAACGACAGTTATTAACAAGTTTCTTTTCGAAATCAAAAATGGATACAATCACAACACCTTACGATTTGGAAATGAATACTTGTTTTCGACACTAGAAAATTACAAATTCAGACCAAAAACAATAGTAATAGGATAATCGACTGTCTATAGCAATCAAACTCTTTCCTATGCCTGAAAACGACACTTGTGACACTTTCAAATCAAAGGACAACAGTGTGATTGTTACTTTTTGCAAAGGAGAACTGAAAATGACTCAACAAACACACAAAAACATTTACAGTTCTTTTGTACAAAGGAGGCGGAATAACAGTAAGGAAAAGGGGTTTCAAACAGAGATATACTGATTACAGGCAGCAAAATTCATGAATAGAACTGGAAAGAATGAATCACAGAAACCAAAACTGCACAATGCCTAGTCTGATCAACGCACCTGTAACACAGGGAATTTGAAATGCAGCGCACCTACTACACTCAGGAAGTGCGCTGAATTTCAGATTCTCAGAACAGTACCTGCGCTGGGCCAGAGACGAGACTTTGCTTGGGTTCCGGGTCACAGTTTGCAGTTCAATTCATGGGTTTTGGCCGAGCAAATGGTAATCAGTAATGCAACAATCAGGGGTAGATCTAAGGAGGATCTAAGAGCTACCACAAGGGGCAATCAGAGAGTTTGTGAATCAGTTGTTTAAATCATAAACAAATCCCGGAGATTGACTGAAGCAACATTTATCTACTTTGCATTTGCATAGCAAATGCAGTTCGAAAGCTACCTGGCTCAACTTCAGGCTCCATCTGTAAGTTTATGAAATAGACAACAAGGAAGATAAACAAACAAACTAATTCATCCCCAGCGGAGTCGCCATTTTGTTACAGGGAAAAGTGCCTACTCAGAACTGCTTATCCCACTAAGGTGTGATAGCTGCCTTAGAAGCAAACAAAGTAAAGCTACTTTCGTTTTTCATTTATGAAGTATAGATAGAGAAGAACAAAGAAGACCAACCTCTATCTTGCGCTAATCTCCTGGTTCGATTCCTCTCTTTCTTGATGGTCTTTCGCTACTTGTTCCCTTGCACGCCCAGCTTCACAGAGTACCTGTAAGATCACAGTAGCATAGCACTATACAAGAACATGGATCTATAATCATAAACAATCTAGGATCAGATGTAAATTGACCATACAAATGCAGCAAACATAAATGACGCAAGAGTATGGAGGAAAACTTGAATAGCTTTTATTGATAAACAAGAAAGAGCCAAGGGGAGTTACAACCAGTTGTTCTGACCCAACATCATCCTCTTAGCAAGGAAACCCCTCTTCACCTCATACAAAGCTTATATCACCCAACAATCTGATGTTTTATCTCGAGAAACCAACAACAATTCCTTACAATATGCAAAATTCCAGCCTCTGGATCTCTGGGATGAGGGATCCATATATAGATATTTGTAAGAGAGATGAGTCAGCTTGTGATTTGATTAGTGTCTTCCCTCTGATAGTTCTTGCTTCCACTTGGAGATTGATGATCTCTTACTCATCCTTGGTCGAATTCAAAGAGGCAAGTGTCACAGGAGAAGATTATGGAAGTTTCCATGCCTCTCCACCTCGCGGAATGACACTTCCATTTGTCACTTCTCGCCCATCGCACCCCATAGAATGGTTTTTTGAAATGCAACACACCCACACAGTGTGTTTAGGTGAGATGCAACGCACTTTGCCTATGGAGCAGCTGAGATGATCCTGTTTTGACCAATTCTGAGCAGTTTTTCATGGAGAAATTCTGGGATAAGCTGTAATCAGTTGACCTTGTTCCTTTAGGGGTTAGAACAACACTTTTAGGGACTTAGGAGCCCTTGATTTATGGACATTTCATGCTTGGGGTTGTAGTGCCCAAAAATGTCTATAACAACACCCTAATCGAAACCTGTAAAAACATTCAATGCAATATATATATATATATATATATATATATATATATATATATATAGATATATATATATATATATATATATATATATATATATATATATATATATATATATATATATATATATATATATATATATATATATATATATATATATGCAAACATATCATTGCTGAGGTAGGCATTCCCATACTCAGATCAAAACTAACTAGAAAACTGACTAAATTGTTTTGGTACAAGAATGATTTTGTAATACATTAAAAGTATGGACATATGTAGACACAGTATGGATGCAACCATCTGTTTATGAATAGTCCACTATATAATGAATAACAAAATTCCTCACAGCCTGGATGGTAGAAACTAGATCCAAGGTCTTGATTCCTGCTTCCCGAACTAGTACGATTCTATCCATGTGATTGAATGTGTCAAAGTTGAACATGGTAGAAACCACTTGATTACTAGCTAATGATGTGGACTGTTAACAAGTGCGAGAGAAACCACCAGTAATGTCAATGGCTCTCAAAGTACTCAATACAATCCATGAAATGTGAATAAATGAGCTGAAGTCGAACATGTCATAGAATCATTTGATCGAAGGTCAATGATGCAACCTATCGTCGAAGGCGAGAAACCTTCCATTAGGGCATGCCGATTTCAAAGTACTGACGATTTCTAGATCAACTTCCTAGATAATGAGCTGAAGTCGATAGAAAGCGATCCGTCATAGGCAAGCCCACAAAACAAAATCATAGATCAAGTTTTGAAGAAATATATTGGAAAGGACTGACTCAAGGATGGTCAAAATGGATGACAGATATCTTGCAGATGAATGGTTTGTTTGAATTGTTCTCTTGAACAGATAACGACACTGCAGATGGCTTGGTGAAAATTGACCCAAAGATAATACCCAGAAACTGGCTGAAGACTTTCAATGTGGTTTAATTAACTGTTAGGCAAAGGATTTCCCAATCCAGGTGAACAAAAAGTGTCGTGTTCAAGAGTGGTTAACGAATTTTCTAAAAAACAAAGTGTAACAAACAGGTTCATTTTTGTCTCTTTCCCCCACAATTTCTGGCAAGTACCTCTTTATTTTTGACAAGCTTGAGGAGGATAACATTTGCTTGTTTATAAGCTCATCCTTGAGAAGAGTCCAACTTAGTTTAAAATTTGAACCCTAAGAAGGAGTGGTTTGTTCCTGTTTAAAATTGAGCAGGTCCTTTACTGTTAAATTTTAACAAGTCCAGTATAGGAAAAACTCGGTGTTTTTCAATTTTAGGGAGTCAGAAGAAAAACATAAGAAAAATCCATGGGGGTACTTTTTCGTAAAATAATCCCTCAGGTCTGAAAAAAGGATAAAATAATATAGGAGGGATGACATTTTCAATACTTTAACAAGATGGAAAGGACAAGCGCTCGACAATGTTTTCATGTTTATCGAGTCTAAAAAGAGTTTAAAGAGGACTCTATTGACCATAATTAGTCAAGATATACTTTTTCATAAATAGTCCATTTCAGTCCGTAAAAGGGGTAAACTTATACTGAAGGGATGATTATTCATTTATTTTAACAAGTTCGTACAATCAAGTGCTCGGCAATCTTTTCAATTTTCGAGAGTCTGAAAAAGGCTTAAAGAGGACTCCAATGTTTCTCTTTTTCATAAGTTTTTGAAAGAGTCCAAAAAAGTGATAAAAGTATGCTCTTTGTTGAAAAATGATCAACTTTCCCGAAAAATCCAATATTATGCACAAAAACTCAAAACATTACTCATACCTGTTTAAGATAAATAAAAATGTTTTTAAAAAATTTACCTTTCTAAAGTGAAAAATAAATTAATTAAAAATTCATTTACTTGAAAAAACTTATAAAAAGGGCTTTTCCAACTTCATTTTTACCATTTGAGTTCAGAGTGAGAAGTGAGAGTTTTTGGGTAAAAAAGTTCCGGTCAAGATTTTGGAAAATCTGTCCGTCGAAATCGAAAACCATCAACTCCAGGTAATCCACATCCTCCTTAACTTTCATTTCATCCGTTTACATTTTGTTTTTAGGATTTAAATTTGATTTTTAAAGGAAAAATAGGTTTAAAAAATCGCTCGCGGGGGGTTCGAAGGTGCAACATGCGGGCCCTGCGGACCTCGACTTTTTTCTATAAAGAAAATAGTCATGGGTCCACACCTATTGCTCACAACTCGTGCGGGCCTACGCACCATTTGTAAGCAACAGGGTGGACCCCGCGCAAAGAATTTTAAAACTTAAATTTCTCCATTTTTGCCCAAAGTTTTTCGAACAAGCTTGTTCTAATATATCTTTTTATGCATTGTAGGACATTCAAAATGTTTATTTGGCGAAAACGCGAGCATGAGGATGTAGATCTTGCCGCAATAAATCATATGCCCACATTGCAGGCATTGAGAGCATGCAAACTGCTTAAGTTTTGGGCCATATCGGACATGAGGGCCCAAGTAGACCTCTTGACATGGCTGGTAGACAGATGGAACACAGAGGACCAGTGCTTTGTGATTGGTGGCCACCGGCTCGAAATCAAGCTGGAGGACATATAATTTTTGACTGGTTTGTCCAAGAAGGGTGAATAATTATCTCTTTTTGGGACTAGGCCAGGTGGCCAGTCTGTCGCTAGTCTCTGATTGGAGTTTTGCGATGATCAAGCAGACCCCAAGGATAAATGGATTGATATTAAAACTATCAGTTGTCTTGAGCTCAAAGTTATTGCATTCACTATTACGAGACTATGCGAGAGTGCAACATTGCATGTGGCTACTAGATCCTAGATGCAGATGGCTGTAGATTGCTTTCGAGGCACCATATACAACTAGTGCAAGGCTGTGTTGGCAAATGTGAAAGCCAACTAACCAGAGCAAAGAATGAATAAGCTGAAAAGCTTTGGATATGGATTTTTCGTAGTCACCTTTGCTCTATAGAGGATCCCCATGTTAGCCCCGCAGCATATTCATGTTGATGCTGGTCTTCCTAGAGAACCTAGAATGGTTCGTTGGGTTGCTTTGATGGCCCGTCACCCTGAGGAGGGCACAAAGGTTGTTCGATTTCTACCTGAATATTTTTGTTGGTTGAACAACAAAATTTTTGTGACTCAGGACTTTCCATATGCTGGGATGGATTACCGCGGTGATCCAAACATGATTCTTGCACCAGGAGAGCAAGGGGATGATTCAGGTAAAAACCATTTTCAATACTTTCTAAGTTTTAATTAATTTTTTTATTTATTTTATTTATTTATTTATTTATTTTTTTAAATCTTCCAAAACTGACAATCAAAAGTTTAAATGCAGACGTGGGTCCACAACAACTAGCCACTCTCCAACCTTACGAGAGGAGACACCTAGATGTAGCAGCACCAGCCCGATAGGACCAATCAACAGAGATCCTGACAGACTTGGAGCATCATCTAGAGTGCTTGACACTAGTGTTATAGACATTTTTGTGCCTCACAGCATGGAGCATGAAATGTCAATAATTACAGGGATCCTCAGTCCCTAAACATGTTGTTCTTACCCCTAGAGGAACAAGGTCAGCAAACCACAGCACTTCCTATCAGTTCTCCACCTGAAAACACTTAAAAACAGGCTATTTTTGGATCATGTCAGCTGCTCCACTGAGCATCTGCGCTGAATGTCAACTGCTCCTCCTTGTACCTGCACTGAAAGTCAACTCTAATGAAGGCTACCTGCGCTGGGTGAGATTGGCCAAGTGGCACAGTCATTCTGCAAGGTGTCAATTGCCCAGGAAGCTTCCAAACTGACACTTGGTTCAAAGGATTCGCCCTGTGATGAGTAAGAGGTACTTGATCTCCAAGTGGAAGCAAGGATCTCCAAGTGGACTCAAGAACTGAAGTTTAACTGAAGAGGGAGAGGACACAAGGCAGCTTTAGGTCAGTCTCAAGCTGACTCATCCTTTCTCCTTCTACCCTATATATAGAGCTCTTCTATGAGGTCTAGGGAGGCTGGAATTTTGTGCAAAGCAAGGAAGTGCTGTTGGTTTATAGTCAGAGTTATTGGGTGATTGCTTTTATAGAGGAGAAGAGGAGATTTCTTGCTGCTGGGGAGGTGCTGCTGGATTGGAGCCATTTATGGTTGTAACCTTCTCAGAACCTTTTTCTTCTATCAATAAAGCTTTTGATGTTCTCCTATATACTTGTATTGCAATGATGTATTGTTTTCATCTGTATATTTGATTCATCCTAATCCATGCATCAGTTATGAGTACATGTTTCTTGTAGTTTCCTTCTCTCATTTTTGCAGGATCTGTGTGTAGCTGGGCCGGCAAGAGAGCAAGGAGCTGGGAGCAAGAGGCAAAGAGAGAAGACGGGATCGACAAAAGCGAAAGACATCGGTTGGTCAATCTTTTCTTCCTTCTCTGTATTTTCATAAAGGAAAACTATCAAAGCTTTACTTTCAGTTGTTGCTAAGGAACTATCACCCTTAGAGTCGGGATAGGGTCATTCCGAGTCGGATACTTTTCCCCACAACAAACTGGCGACTCCACTGGGGAGCTAGTATCTTGTTGGTTGTTGTGTTTATAGCTATTCATCTCATAAACAAAGAGAGCACCAAATCGAACTGTAATTGAGTCTTTCAATTGCAAAGTAGAGGGCAGCTGCTCTGGCTCAGTTTCTGAGCAAGTTTATGATTTGAAGAGCTGATCCACAAGGACTCTTATACTCTTTGTGATAGCTTTTCATCCTCTTGATCATCCCTTAGCTTGTACTTGACCTATAGCTTTTTATTTCAGCAAAAACAGTGAATTTTTGAGCTTTTTATGACCCGGAAATCCTTGTAAACGCAACTCTCGTGTCCCAGAGCAGGCTGCCCAAAGGCAGTCTGCATTTCAGCGCAGGTACTCCCTTCGGGAACTGCGCTGAAAGTCAGTTTGACAGACCAGAGCCTGCGCTGGACCAGTTAGCCAGTGTCTTGCTGAGGTTTCCTGCTAGGTCTTAGCCCTGTTTTCACTGTTATTTTGCTGTTTATTGCTGGTCATTGTACTTGCTGTAAACCAACTTTCCTTGACATTATTCCGCCTCAGTTGTATGATGAAACTGTGATTGTTCTTTCAGTATTTCTTGTTTCAGTTACAGTTTCCCATTGTGAAAAGCGAACCTGTATAGCTGTGGCCTCTTAGATCCTGAACTGTAAAAGTGTCTTTGTGATCTTAGGAGCTAGTTTTATTACTGTTCATGGCTGTTTAAGTTTGTTTGCTTTCATCTTATGGTTTGAATCTATATATTTCCAGTGTCGAAACAAGTCGATCTTAAGGTGTCTTTTGATTTTAGACAAAACTTGTTTGGTTACGCTTCAAATTGAATTCGAAAATTATACGACAGTTTCCTTTTGTCTTACATCAACATTAAGGGAAAAGAAAAGAAATACATGCATCTTGCATTTGCATTTTTGATAAGTTTGCGTGATTGATCTAGGAGAAAGTGCATTAGTTTGTGCTTTGTGCTCTGTGTGGAAAGATTATGTTTTTCTCTCCCCTCAGTAGTTAGGATTTTCAAAGCTAAAAAGATTGTAAAGCTTGCTTATCATTTTAACTGCATTTAGGAATTTGTACCAATACATCTCGTGGTGATCCTGAAAGACAAACTGCTAAACAAGATCAACTTAAAATATATTGAATGAATCTAACAACGCTTTGTAACATAACGCTCACAGTAGAGGTCTAGGTAGAGACGTGTTCCGGCGTCGTTAAACGTAGTGACTGTCGATCTCTACGAAGGTGGGTGATTCCTCCTGAGGGACGATAGCACTAATACAGACTCGTGCTCCCACGTACCGTCACGTATATTGGGAGACCCCTATAGGCATTTATCCTTTATCCTTAGGAAGCCGTGTCGGCCGCCCTACTGATCGCGATGCAGTGAACACAACATTCACGAAGATCGACCACCCGTACCGTAAAACGTATTCTGTGGTTTCGCGAAAGGTTTGGCACACCCTCTGCCTAGATCTCCAGAGCAGTTTCTTTTGGCCTTTTTCAAACTCTATAACTGAAAAAGTTCAACCGAGCATTTGTCACTTCGGGCTCGTTAATACATCGAAGGCGACTAGAGTCATCTTTAGCTTTTTCTCGACTCTTAAAACATGAAAAAGCAAAGTTGTGTCTAAAAGCGTCTAATAAAATTCATTCAATACGGAAACATAATTCCCCTTTTTGTATTTTAGTTGATCAAGTAATCCGCAACCGTGGAGGAAAGTCAATTAGAACTTCGTCGTTCTAGGAGACTCGCGAGTCAACCGTCTTTGTCTCCGGAACCGAGAGTAGTACGGACGAAGCGAACTCGCTTGACCAGGTCAAAATCTCCCATTAAAGTTAGAACAACAGTTCCAACAACATCTGAGATTCTGGTCACTCCTAATATTTCTGGAATCCTTGCCTCTATTGAAGAAGTTCAACAGCAACAGAGGGGCAGTTGTACTGATCCTAGTCTGAGGACAAGTACTTGCATAACTGAACCAGTTCCATCTGAAACCGGTCCACAGAGTCTTGTTTCTCAAACAACGGTCGCTGTCAAAGCAACCCCTTTTTCGGCACCAGAAATCTTTTACGGACCTGACGGTCTTCCTCTTCCTCCTGGTCTGATTGCAATAGAGGAAATCATAGAGGACTAGCAAGCAAATACTCCAACTCATTTTGGAGTAGGCGCCACTCTTTTTCCTTCTGCATCAGAAGTTTGTCCATCGCCACTGGAAGTTCCTGTAGAATCGTTAGGCAGTTTATTGGATAGACTTAAAATGTCTGAACAACCGTCGACATCTAGGACTGTGCCAAATGACGCAGCGACAGCAGAAGCCCCTGCTGTCACTCCGATGATGTTTGCCGGCATACCAGCTGTCCCGACTAGCTCTCATCAGCTAGAAGGAGTCCACCCAGGGACTGTTACGACAACATGGTCTGTTCCAGTTTGTTCTTCCTGTATAATACCCGGTAATTCTTATGTTGAAACTAGACAAATTGATCCCTTTGGGAATCAGTTTGGACCATCCAGTCCTCAAAGGCAATCTATACCCTTGAGCTCCGGATTGTTACCGTATGGGGGGCAATATGCCCTTTCACTTCCCCCTCCGGGTGGATACCCATACGGCAGTTTTCAACAACATTCAGGTTTGACTGAAGTAACGACGAGTGGTTGGACGCCTATGTTGCCCCAACAACCGAGAGTTGTATATTCAATGCAACAATGTGTACCTATGTCTAGCATCCCGACGACGCCAGCAATTGTAACCGTGTCGCAAGTTCAATCGATGCCTGTTGTATGTCAACCTCAAGTTGTAATGCAACGGCCCCTTGACCCTGCAACACAACCACAATCGCCAACTGCCGGGACGACGCAGATACAAACGGGGACCATACCCCCGCATCTTGGTCCGTCGGTTAGTGTCGCACAACAAAACATGGCTTCGCAGCCATGGATGGTGCAATACCAGCAACCTCAGTTTCAACAGGTGTACCAGGGATCTGAGCAACAGATCTTTGCAAATAGTGGGCAACCCTATATTCAGAACGGGTTAAATCAACCACTTTATAGTGGCCAAGCCCACCAGCCATATCAGTCATATCAACATCAGTTGCATTATGCTGGTATGCAAAGACCTACTGCTCAGGCGATTCCATCGTATCCTGGGTACGCCTCGCCAAACCTGAATCAGCAGTTGCCATTCGTGGCGACTGTAGAATTACCAGATTTACATCGATTGACGAACGATCCAATCGCCTATGCCCATTGGTGGCCAGCGATTCCTCACAAACTTCCTTCGGACATTCCTAAATTCAATGGAAATCCTGGCGAAGACCCTTTGAATCATGTGATGACATTCCATCTGTGGTGTTCGTCGAATACCTTGAATGATGATTCGATAAGGCTTCGCCTTTTCCAGAGGACATTGACTGGTCCGGCGGCTAAATGGTATATTGAATTACCTAGAGCCTCTTTCGACAATTTTAGTTCCCTAGCCACGACTTTCTTAACACACTTTCAGTTACCTATAAGGTACGAAACTGGAACGGAGATCTTAACCAATTTCAAGCAGACAACGGCCACACATATATCAGATCATATACATGAGTGGCGTCGTCGTCGCAGAATGGTAAAGACCTATGTTCCAGATCAGCTATTAGCTGAGTGGTTTATAAAGTCGCTTCTTCCTGCTATAACAGAAGATGTGGCCAAGGGAGGCGTCGTAACAGAGGAGCAGGTTATTGCTCGTGCTCAATATTTGGACTTAGTATATACTCAGTCTGGCACGCTCTATGATAAGATACCTGACGCCCCCAGACCGGAATTTTCAATCCCTCCTCCTCCTGGATCGAATAGTGACTCTCATGCCGGTGATGGCGTGATTGGCACTGCAAACACAAAGTCGACAAGGGATTCGAATAAGAAACCCCGTAAGACTTCGAATCAAAAAGAAAATCAAGAAATTCTTGCTTCGGAAGTAAACGCTGTATCTACGGATAAAGGCAAAAATTCCAGTCAACCAGGAAGCAAGAAGAAGCAAAACGAAGGGAAGAAGAAGAAACAGGGTGAGTCATCCCCTCAAAGAACTTCTTCAAGCCCTCCTAAGAAAGGGAAACCAAAGAGTCCATGTCATATATGCGATGAGGATCATTGGACAGTAGATTGTCCATACAAAGCTGAGCTTAAAAGATTCTTTAAGAGTTCGAAAACCTCAGCTGTGTTGACTGATCCGTTTCCCAATCAAGGTCAAAATCTGGTTG
Organism: Pinus tabuliformis; assembly: GCA_031772625.1. NCBI lineage: Eukaryota > Viridiplantae > Streptophyta > Pinopsida > Pinales > Pinaceae > Pinus > Pinus tabuliformis. The sequence continues at coordinate 229,636,265 of CM062819.1, read as the reverse complement.
GTATTGGAAATGCTTCCCCGTCGCAAGTGCTAATGTTATCAATCTCTAAGCAACAAAATGATGCTTTGATTTCGACAAGGAGCAAAGATTACGGGAATCCACAGGTGTCGAACGACAAAGGTAAAGATCAACCTAGTAGTTCGGCAACAACTTCGGCAGAAGTTGTACCCCCCATCACGCATGAATTAACAATAAAACCGCCAAAGGGAGTAGTACACAAGTCGACGTTTAATCCTCGTGCCAGGGTGGCGCAGCATTATAACATAGTGGAAGATTTGGCCCAATCGCCGTCCGCTATGTCGACTCTTGAGGTACTGCAAAATTGCCCATCCCAAAGGCAGACCTTGTTATCAGCAATTGGTGGAGTGGATCCTAAGGATTCCAATCCTGTATCCTTTGATCACCAGGGATACGATCCTCAGTTACTAGCTCAACTAGCTTTCCTTATTCAAGTGAAATCCCTCAACAAGACTGTTCACCGAACAATTATTGATGAGGGGGCATCTACATGTATCATGTCAATGAGTTGCTGGAAAACTCTCGGATCTCCAACCTTGTCGCGATCTTCGACGGCACTAAAAGCATTCGACGGAAGGACGTACACCCCGTACGGCATCCTAAATAACTTGAAGGTTGAACTAGGGGGCAAAACAGTAGAAATTGATGTTGAAGTAATCGACAGAAATATTGATTACAACATCCTACTGGGAAGGCCCTGGATATATGCCATGGCCGCAGTTGTGTCGACCTACTTCAGGAAGATTGCATTTCCCTTCCAAGGAGGAATTACAATCATCGACCAACAAACATTTCTCCCCAACAGTTCACAAGTTACGGGAAGCGTTCCGATGATCCATGGAAGCAATCATTCGCCCCAAAATATCGGAGTAGGTCTCCTAAAAGACCCTACCTTAATGGGTACTTTTGCCCTACCGCCTCCGAGTAATCTGGCGGAAGTGGCCACAGCGGAATATGAAGCCTTCTATATCTAATGGATCTGGCCCGAGGACGGTTCTAATCTCGTGTCAACCTCGTTAAAAAATGAAACAAGGAGTCATGAGGATAGTTCTTTTACTATGTCAACCTCATTAAAAAATGAAACAAATCCCCTTTCTCAAAGGTAAACCTTCATTCCAACCACCGAGTTGGATGCAATGAAGCTTGGGGGGCATGCACCTCGATTTGCATTATTATGCTGGGGGCATGCAAACTTATCACCGAGCAGTTTTAGCACATAGTTCATGCTCGTTAAAAAATAAACATAAGATTGAGCAGTGTTTTGGCGCATTCAAGCTCGTTAAAAAATGAACCCATCCCGGTAAATAACCATTGTGATCGTAAATTCATCAGCCATAAAAGCCTTGGTCGTGTTTGCACCTATCACCTCCACCGTCATTTGGCTGATCGCTCACCTCCATATGATTGTTTACCCATTTTGAGGAACAGCTGCGAAGAGTGATTTCACCTAGCCATCCTTGTGACACTGCCGTGATTGGAAAATTCCAATCTGTACCTAGAATCTGCTGCTAACCCTGTTTATCACTCATTCCTCAAAAGACGAGTCATCTTTGAGCTCTTTTCTGACTCGTAAAATATGAAAAGTTTGCCGAGTTTTGGCCTTCCAGCTCGTTAAAGGGACCGGAAGAGCTATCCCTCATTTAGACTTTAATCTTTTTGGACCTGAGGGATTATTGCACAAAAAGATCGAGCGCTTGTTTTGTTCGGCTCGTTAAAAGTACCGGACACCCATCCCTTCTGTATTGTTTTATACTTTTTCGGACCTAAGGGATTAGATGACGAAAAAGGAATTATGGAGTTAACTTTCTGTACCTTTTTAGACTCTCTAAAAATGAAAAGGACCGAGTTTTCCTTGTCGTTAGACTCGTTAAAATGTTTAAATAGCGACAAACTTGTCTTTAGACGAGAACGAGTTTCCCTATCTCTAAGCTCGTTAAATCATAGCGATGGGCTTGCCCGAAGGGCAGGTTATAGAACAAGCATATGTTATCCTCCTCAAGCTTGACAAAAATAAAGAGGTACTGGTCAGAAATGACTGGGGAAAAATTGGGAGAACATCAAAGCTTAATGGTAGCAAGTCGCTCTTGAACATGACACTTTTCCTCCGTACCACATCGGGTTGGGTTGTTTCATTCACCGGTCTCATCACCATGGTCTTCACCAAACCATCCACATTTTGGGGTAATGCTACCGATCCATCGCATCAGTGTCGTTATATGTTCAAGAGAGGTCATTCTGAAAGTGTCAACCGTGTCCCATCCACTGCCATACATTATCCTTCATCCATTCATGATCGCCACCCTGAATCATATGTCACAGTTTGTTTTCACCTCCACTAAAATCATTAGCTCCGTTCCGTGTCATTGATGTGGGATTCATTAAGGCCCTCCTTTGACGGATCGCTTCTTGTTGACTTCAGCTCATTATCCAAGAAGTTGATCTAGGAACAACCCCATTAGTACTTTGAAGCTTGCATGCCTCAATGGCAAGTTTCTCACTTCCGGCGACAGGTATACATCAATGACCTTTGACCAGAAGATTTTGCGTGGCGTTCGACGCCAAGTCCTTTATTCATGCCACGTGAATTGTACTGCAGTACCTTGAGGGTCATTATCATTATCGGTGATTCCTCTCGCGCTTGTTAACGGTTTTCATCATTGACCGGTAATCAAGCGATGTCTTTCCATGTTCGACTTCAGCAAAATTCTCACATGGATCGACTTGTACTTAGAGTGAAGATCGAACGAGTTTGAAGACCCCGGATCTAGTTTCATCCATACGGGCTACGATATATATTCAGGAAATATAAAAGCATTTGTCATGTACATCATTACAGCAGATGATCATCCTATTCAAAGAACGATAATTTCAGCAGAGAATTATCAGTCTACCATCAGACGATCGTCTGTTCTATGTACCAAAATGTATTTATAAAGCTGAGCATGGGAATACCCGCCTCAACTAGATCATGAAAATAGAATGAAAAATAATGTATTGTATTGTATTGTATTACAGGGCACCTCTCAGCACTTGAATGAACTTCGGACCCTCTGGATAAAGCATTTCACCCGATAAACGGCCTCATACTTTAGGGGGCAACTGTTATAGACATTTTTGTGCCTCACAGCATGGAGCATGAAATGTCAATAATTACAGGGATCCTCAGTCCCTAAACATGTTGTTCTTACCCCTAGAGGAACAAGGTCAGCAAACCACAGCACTTCCTATCAGTTCTCCACCTGAAAACACTTAAAAACAGGCTATTTTTGGATCATGTCAGCTGCTCCACTGAGCATCTGCGCTGAATGTCAACTGCTCCTCCTTGTACCTGCACTGAAATTCAACTCTAATGAAGGCTACCTGCGCTGGGCGAGATTGGCCAAGTGGCACAGTCATTCTGCAAGGTGTCAATTGCCCAGGAAGCTTCCAAACTGACACTTGGTTCAAAGGATTCGCCCTGTGATGAGTAAGAGGTACTTGATCTCCAAGTGGAAGCAAGGATCTCCAAGTGGACTCAAGAACTGAAGTTTAACTGAAGAGGGAGAGGACACAAGGCAGCTTTAGGTCAGTCTCAAGTTGACTCATCCTTTCTCCTTCTACCCTATATATAGAGCTCTTCTATGAGGTCTAGGGAGGCTGGAATTTTGTGCAAAGCAAGGAAGTGCTATTGGTTTATAGTCAGAGTTATTGGGTGATTGCTTTTATAGAGGAGAAGAGGAGATTTCTTGCTGCTGGGGAGGTGCTGCTGGATTGGAGCCATTTATGGTTGTAACCTTCTCAGAACCTTTTTCTTCTATCAATAAAGCTTTTGATGTTCTCCTATATACTTGTATTGCAATGATGTATTGTTTTCATCTGTATATTTGATTCATCCTAATCCATGCATCAGTTATGAGTACATGTTTCTTGTAGTTTCCTTCTCTCGTTTTTGCAGGATCTGTGTGTAGCTGGGCCGGCAAGAGAGCAAGGAGCTGGGAGCAAGAGGCAAAGAGAGAAGACAGGATCGACAAAAGCGAAAGACATCGGTTGGTCAATCTTTTCTTCCTTCTTTGTATTTTCATAAAGGAAAACTATCAAAGCTTTACTTTCAGTTGTTGCTAAGGAACTATCACCCTTAGAGTCGGGATAGGGTCATTCCGAGTCGGATACTTTTCCCCACAACAACTAGATATTCCAGAGACTGGTATAGATGATATTCCACTTATGTTACAGAGATATGTGATTGGGGTCCTAGGACCTTTTAGGAGGTTCTTGTGTAGGGTGGCCTGAGTAACAACTTCTTATCGTGATCATCACCAGGGATAGGATGATCGATTTTGTAGACTCACGACATTTTTGTCTTTTTGTATTATCATTTTTTCCGATCATAAGGTGTTTTTCAACCTATGATCGAAGATGATGTATATTTTGAAACACACTTCTATGCTATGATATATCATTCTGACCAGCTATCTTATGTAACATGTTATTGAATGTTATTAAATTTACTGTTTTGATTATTGAAAATGTCTATTTATCATACGAGAAGCAACTTCATATGCTAATGTATTTAAATGTCTTGGAATATGCTGATATTCAATGTGATCAAATTCACATTCCAAGAGACGAACTCTAAAAAATAACCTTAATAACACTAGATTTCTAATGGCATAAACCCTGTTAAGTTGTAATACAACGAGTTCAGAATCCAACCTAACAATCAAACTCTGAATCCCAAATGAGATGGATTCAGATAATAACTCAATCACTGCACTATACTCTGCAATATTATTCGTTGTTTGACCGAGGCTTGCCCCATCCATAGACACTAACTCATCAGAGGGTGAATAGATAACCCAAGCTGTGGAAGAAATGTTCCATGTACTACGAAAAGCACCATCAGCAAAACCAATGTATGTTTGAAGAGACATCGACATCTGTAATATCAAGAGTAAAATCAAGATAAGCAGGAATAGTGATAAGAGCACTCTCTAAACTAGGCACACTTTTCTAATTTAAAACACACCAGCTGTAAAGAAACTAATCTAACAAAAAATCTCCACCCAGAATTTAAGCATAATATCTCTTCAGATAAAGTCCATTTCTAGGTTTACCCAAAGAAACACTGTCAAAATCTATCAATTCATAAGCCCCTTTTGTCAGCTTTCACTTAACAATGTAAGGACCATGCCACATAGGTACAAATTTTCCAGCCCCTAACTTATTGTTCGCTTGATCATATAGTAAAACTAAGTCTCCTTCTAAAAAATTACAAGGTGTAACATTTCTGTCATATTGAGCTTTCATTCGTTTCGCATGAGTCTCATTTGCTATTACAACAGTGCATTGATTCTCATCTAGCAGAGCTAAGTACAAAAAATGTTTCTCCTCTTCAGAAGTAGCTGGGAGTAATTTTATGGCTAATTGTAATGACGGAATTTCGCATTCAATAGGTAACACTGCTTCCAAACCATAGACCAGTTGAAAAGGAGTGAAACCAGTTGATGTTTTCACTGAGGTCTGATACGCCCAAAATGCTGAAAATAGCATGGTATGCCAATTTGATTTATGAATACCAATGATTCGTTGGATCATAGTGACTAAAACTTTATTGATAGCTTCAACCAGACTATTAGCCTGCGGGTAATACGGAGTAGAACTATCGTGGCACAGACTAAGTTGATCTGTCAGTTCAGTCATCGTGATATTTTGAAAGTGACTTCCATGATCAGTAACAATAGCTTGAGGAACACCGAATCTAGCAATCATATGATTGAATACGAAAGTTGCAGCAGTATTTTCATTTGCTGAAAATGTAGGCATCACCTCGGCCCACTTAGTAAAATAATCTACCACTAGGATAATATACGCATGCCCTTGACCACAAGGATCCCCACTAGCTCTCCATCAGATCTCAAATCCTTGTAGAATTTGACTCTCTGCCTGAAGACACCTCCTAGCCTCCCCCTAGAAACATTCAACCTAAGCTCATAGATAAATCCTTTCCTTGGGCCTGTTTTGACAGCTCAGCCCAAGAAGAGGGCTGGGGGGGGGGCATACTCTACCTGAGGGAATCCCACTATTTCAAGATCCAAATGAACCTGGGAAGAGGAACAAACAACTATGCTGAGCTAGCCATGACCAAACATATCATCCACTTTTCCCTAGAGAAACATTGCTCACATCTCCAACTGTTTGGGAACTCCAAACTTGTTTGTAACTAGCTCAACAGAACTTCTCAATGCTCTGCATTCTCGTTGAGACATATATTGGATGAGGTTCATAGACTCATGACATCTTTTGATAACTTTTTCTGTCATCACATTTACAGGGAGTGCAACACAGGGGCAGACTTCCTATCAAAGGAGGCAATGCGCAAGCAGGAAGAGGACTGGTTGATTCAGGAAGAAATAGATGGATCCTTCCACATTACTACCACAGACCATTCATAGATCTACACTTACTCTAGGAGACATAATCATACTGTCTCTTTTTTTTTATATATACTTCTGGTTATCATATTGGATCCTTTACCAATTTTGTCAATGTTGTTTATATTTCAGTACATATGGTTTTACAGAACCCTCTTTGAAAAATTTTGACAGACATTCAGCAAGGACTGTTATAGTGATACTATTTTTTGATACCTTCGTGATCTCCCTGCGTGGAGAATTCAGGATATTTTGGTTCAGCTACTTTCCTAGTCGGTTATAGTAGTGTTGAGACTTTCATGATCTCCCTGTGTGGAGACTGCTATAAATCTTTTTTTGATTGTTGTTGATACAACAAACTATATTTTTGGAGAGGCAACCAGCCTCAATATGCATATGCTATGGCATCTACAGAATGTAATTTCTCATCATTAATAGAAATTACGACTTTTTCCAAGGGAAAAAAAATATACGCATGCCCCCCGACCGAGTGAGGGTTACATGTAATAAAGTCAATACCCCACTTTGCGAAAGGATCGACAACAATTATAGGGTGAAGACAAGCAAACACATCAAGGAATTCTTGAAATAGGGATTTATATGTTTGGATTTCATCATCCGTATAGGAAGCACCTATATGAATGTTTTCAATAATTCCTGGCTTAATTGAAATGTCAATAGGAACCGTTTGAGAAATATTTCCCAAATTTAACTCAGAATCAGAATGTTGCAATGGATTCTGTGGTTCTTTGACATAGTCAATAGTAAAAATAGAAGAAAAATCATTTTCAAAATGATCAAGCTCAGGTAAAAATGAAGATCGGTGATGAAGATATTCCCATGGTAAATCATCAACAGACAAAAGTTCACGAATCTGCTCCTCAGTATGAACAGGATCTGAAAGTGTTGTTGTAGTTGAGGTTGATATCGAAAGTGACTCCCCATGGACCACATTCATTGGATCAATTTTGATTGAACAAGAATTAGAAAACAACTGTACAACCTAATATGCAATTTCAAAGGGACTCAAAGGCATCGCGCCATCAAATGAATCCACCTAAGAATCAGAAGGTAGGATCCAAGGATCATCAAAAGTAATAGTGTTCGATGAAATCATATGAATAGTTGCAATAGAAGGTGATACGTTAGGAGGAGGGAAGGAAAAATTTCCCAGTGAACTAGAATCTTTAATCAAACCTATGCCAACATCCTTGTAAGGGATAGTCATTTTACCGATGTGCTGAATACTATCTTTAGAGGATGGGTCGGATGTGAAATAAGTCAGTTGGTCTATCGTAACGATCTTTTCATTATGAGGAAACTTGATAAGTCGAAAGACCGATGAAATAATAGCATTCATAGCATAAGACCAACTGCGACCCAGGAGAAGGTTGTAATCTAGAGGGGCATCAACCATTTCCACATCTAGATTTATGGTTTTGCCTTCGACTCCTATAGGTAAATCTTCGGACATCAAAAGCCTTTAGAATTGTCGGAGACTAATTGAGTGTGGGAGAAACAAGTGATCTCCAACACTGGATCATCATAATACATGTAGAAGCCCCTTCATCAATCACAGTCTGAAAGCAAGGTCTGTTTTTCACTAAACTGGAATCTGGAAATCCATTTGATGGGGTAGGCATGGTGTACTATTCTCTAAATCGAAGATTATTAGGTTCGAATCTTGAATATCAACAACTCCTATAAAAGACAATATTAAATTACGTTGTGTTGGGCACGATTACGACACTTCCAAAGCCGACATTGATGAAGGGGAAATAGCTATGTCTTCAACAATGTTATAATTCTGAGCAGCTCTCACATGTGGATTGAAAGCTGATTTACGAAGTATACCTTTAGCAAGCGGTTTGATTACTAAGTCAGGGTTGGGTTTCTCGATCTGTAGTGGATCAAAACTAGGAGGAGGTGTAGTTGATGTGTTTGAATTAGAGGATTTTGCTTCTTTACCACCAACAAGATTTTTACTACCATAATCTTGCGATCGTGTCGCAATACTAACATGAGACATCATCATAATGGGTTCTTCTGAGGCATTCAAGGAAGAACCAATCATCTTACTATCTTGAGTAGGAAAAGGATCCTTCAAGATAGCAGGCGTTTGAGAACCTTTAAAGAATTTCGAAACTTCTACTCGATGTGGGCAGTCTTTGGTAAAATGATCCTCGTCATAAATGAAACAAGGATAGCGAGGTTTTCGTTTTTCGTCAGTGGATTCCTTTGTATCCGTTTTATCTTTTGAGTTTTGGTTGTTCTTCTTCTTCCCCTTCTTTCTACTACCAGATTTTGATTTGGTCGTAGATGATTCTACAACATGGATGTCGGCAGAAAATTCAGCGAAAGAATCTCCTTTCGGGGAATCAGGTAAAGTTATTATAGGAGAAGAATTCTTTGAAGTTTTCTTCTTACTTTTAGTACTAACTGAACCAACCATACCATTAACGCATGAGACCCTGAAGGAGCTGCAATTATTTGACCGTGTTTTGGAAGATCAGGGATTTTTTCATGTAAAGTACCTGACTGCGTATAGACGACGTCAAGGTGTTGAGCCTGAGCAATGACTTGATATTCAGTGACAACTCCTCCCTTAGCTACATCTTCAGTGATTTTGGGTAACAATGATTTAATGAACCATTCTGCTAAAATTTTATCCGGAATGAAAACTTTCACTAAACGCCTTCTATGTCGCCATTCATGAATATGATAAAAAATATATGTGGATGTGGATTGTTTTAGTGAGGTTAACAGTTTTGTGCCATTGTCATATCTGATAGGCAACTGAAAATGAGTTAAGAAAGCAATGACTAACTCATTGAAATTATAAAAAGAGCCTCGTGGTAACTCAATGTACCATTTGGCGGAAAGACCAATAAGAGTTCGTTGAAAGAGATGCAATCAAATTGAATCATCAATGATTGAATTAGATGCACACCAAAGGTGATAAGTCATAACATGATTTGACAGATCCTCTCCTGACTTACCCTTGAATTTCGGGATATCACTGGGAAGCTTACTAGGCATTGGTGGCCAATATGGAAGATAGTAAATCAAATCGTTCGTAAGGCGTGACAAATTAGGTAAATCCAAAGTTGCAATAAATGGTAACCGATGGTTAGGGTCGCGAAAACCTTGAGTAATGAGAACAGCTCCAGGAGGAGGATATCTAGGATAACCTGGAATTGGATTTGCATTAGGAATGTTAAAACCTCCTGGGAAACCAAGATTAACTGTACCAAACTGGGGTTGTTGAGGCTGTTGATAAGTATAGCCAGGATACGGTTGATACTGCTAAATTGGGTTTTGTACAGTAGGACCGAATTGATACTGTCCCTAGTACGGTTGATAGGTGAAATGTTGTTGACTTGTGGAAATCGTACTTGTACCAGCTTGTCCTGCAGGCATCTGGACTGAAGTCTAAACTGTAGGTCTTGACTGTGGCACAGAGACTTGAGGAGTTTTCACTGATGCAGGGATAGTAGAAACTGGAGCTACAGATACTCCAGAAATAGGTGTTGTACGTTGAACAGAAGTTGCAGTAGTTGCAACAGTTTGAGGAGGATTCTGAGGTGTGCTAGGCCTAGGCTGCTGAACTAAGCCAAGTGCAGGGGTTTGAACAATAGGCTGGACAGGTTGCTGGGTTGGACCAAAAGCCAAAGGCTATCCAGGTTGATTAGATAACTGCACATTAGGTTGCATAGTCTGTTGAGTTTGAGACAGATTCCAAACCATTTTCATTCCGAGGTATGGGCCCATAAAAGGTTGTGCATATGGAGGCCCATAACCTGGTTGAACGTAGGGCTGATAATTAAGTGATACATTTCCAGCTCCTTGTAAAAATGATTGACCAGAAGGCGGTTGGAAACCTTGAGTTGGGTACTGACCTTGAGGTTGATAACCCTAAGGCACGTATTGAATCTGGGGTTGATAAGCATCTTGAGGAATATACTAAGTCTGGGGTTGACCTTGGGGTATGTACTGTCCTGAAGGTTGAAAATCTTGAGGTAGCCCTCCAGGCGGAAACTGACTACCTTGGGGTTGCCCCCCAGGCGGTAACTGACTACCTTGAGGTTGCCCCCCAGGCAGTAACTGACTACCTTGAGGTTTCCCCCCAGGTGGTAACTGACTACCTTGAGGTTTCCCCCCATGTGGTAACTGACTACCTTGAGGTTGCCCCCCAGGCGGTAACTGACTACCTTGAGGTTGCCCCCTAGGTGGTAACTGACTACCTTGAGGTTAAGGATTTGGAATACTACCAGACATCATAAGGATTTTTTTTGCGTTCAACGTTTGAGTTCCATTACTACCAGATGATAACTCATGTTCAGTCAGTCAAGGAGTTGCTCCTGAAAAAGTACCAATGAGTGATTGGTACACCGAAGGAACAGAAGGACCGCTGCATAAAAATGTTTCCTGTGATTGGGAAAACATAGATGACTATCTTGACATGATCGATGAAGGATAATAACCTCTTGGTGTATGGTGAAAAGGAATTCAAGGTGGTGAAAAACTAAGACCTAGGTTTTCTAAAAATTTTGTCAATGACAAATACCAAGTGTCACTCCTAGAAAGACTGTAGAATATTGATTCACGCTCCCTAAGATTTAAATTCTGTTGGTTTTCGGGAAGAGTTACGTCTTCGTCTGGACTTAAAAGTTCTTCAATAGAAATGAGGCCAAAAGGAAGATTTTGAGTAATGATATTTCTTACCCTAGGTGAACCAGGATCACTAGAATTTGGAGTAAAAAATATTGAGGATGGTTCCAAAACAACAGGTTCAGTGTTAGGCTCATAAATTTCAAGTTCTTCAGCTAATTCACTGGAAGGAGAAATACTACCAGTAACTTCGGAAAATGAAATTGGCTCTTGAATATACTCTGTTGTTTGTATTTGATAATCACGATGAACAATTAGAGATGACTCTTCAGCTTCTGGTGATCCAACTCTACTGTCACTAGGTGATACGAGAGCTTGTAGCCCTTCAAGTTGGCTTGGTGTATACTTAGGAGGTTTCCCCTGAAGTCTACGAGATTGTCTCGGTAATTCGGCCATGATTAAATATTAATTAATCACACGCAAACAAAGAAAATTTTCAATAAAACACCTAAAGTCTCTAAAGAAACAAACAACCGAATCACATGCCTAAAAATCTAAGATTTCAAAACACACACAAACAATAACTTCCCATACTAAAAACACTAGTTGGTGATGAAATCAAACTTAGTAGAAGTTTAATTTAGAAAGGGTGGTTGGAACAGTTACCCCGACAACCTACTTAATGAAACAGAATGGCACAAGTTTCTTCACAAAACCATCTCAAGTGAAGAGAACCCCCCAAAGAGTCCAAGTGAGTCTAGTTGATGTCTGCTCCAGGTACGGTGAAATATTTCCTTCACCGTCACCTTAGAAAATAATCTTATGTTTATGGACACTAAGGTTACCAACAACAAAAAATACAACTGGGGGAACAGTCTACGATCCGATTCCACGCGCAAGGGCAGAGTAACAAAGATCAATTCCTTTGAAGGCTCCTCAACATGGTCAATCTGAGGTTTACCAACTAGTGACCCCAGGCTCCTCGATAATGGTTAATCTGAGGTTTACCTTTTATAATACGCGCAGATCTTCTATCTTTCCCAATGAAATAGAATTGATTGTCTCAAAGGTTCAGACATGATCTCGTGATTGACTCCTTTAAGAGAAGCTTCCCAAAATGTATCAATTACAATTGGATTTATTTCCTACCACAAGATGTATCTACTTGTTTGTTTTAACTATCTTAGAGAGTTAATTACTCCCTACTCCAAGATACTAGCCTAAGCTATACTGGTGATAAGAGCCCTAGAAATAGAAAAGATTACTAGATCAATTTTAATTAAACATTTCTTTTATGGGTTGTTGTTTAAGTCAATAGGTATGGAAATGAAACTTTGATGGTGTGAAGACTCAACTCCAAACACACTAAAAAATGCACCTAAAATGATAAGCAATTCTTTTTTCTTTCAATGAAATTCTAGCTAAAAGAAAGAATTCGAGAATGCAATTCTTTAAGAAACAATTCTTTCTTTCAGCATGGAAATGGAAAGAAAATATTTTGTTTTTTTTTTAATGAGAACTCAAAACGAGAAAAATAATTAATGCTCACAATACATTCCCTTCACTTTTCAAAACTCAAAACTACCAAAAAACAATTTTCTTCAAAAGAGGTCTACAAGTTTTAGGAAAAACACTCAAAACTACAAAACACTAATTTTGAGATCTAAAAACTTTAAAAATCTAATTGAATAAAATCTTCAATTCTTTTTGAGGACGTTTTACTTAGTTGTTCAGTAAACTAAGGATTCATTTGCATATAATAACAAACCAATCAAAAAACATCCAGATATGTTTTCTTTTGTAAAAATGAAATTTAGAACTTATAATAAAGTTTGTTCAAAGATTTGCAACGAGAAAACTAAATGTTTTTCTCACAAAGAATATATTTCACAACCAAGTCAGACTCATCAAGAAGACAAAAAGACACCAGGGTGATCCTAAGGTTTCTCAAGCTTCTGATCATTGAGTCACTACAGAGACAAAGTGAAAATCACTTCCAGCATGCAAAACTTCTAGAAAATCATTCAAAACAAAAATACTATCGGTACTCACTCACAAGAGATTTTTGACAGGAAAAATACCGATCTGGGTAGACATTAAGAATCCTAAATCAAACCTAAACTTAACTGGAAGAAGATATCTTAGGTTTTTCAAAAAATTTAACAGGGTCCGCAAGCTCCAGAAGAAAAAGGTGTGGTCCTGCACTGTTTACTCAAGGAAAATGTGGATATGTCCACTCTGTCTGTGAAGACAAAGTGCGATCCCCAAAAAACTTAAAAAAAAAAAAAACAAAAATACTTCATGATTTTTGAAAGCTACCCAAGCCAGTATACATCAATCAAAAACTAGAAAAACATTTTTCTCAAGTCAAAACAAAGGAAAACCAAAAATTAAAAACCATCCCCAACGAAGTCGCCAATTTGTTGGCTGGATAAATCGATCTTGCGAACAAGACCAATCTACCTAGTATCAAAAGATAGTCTAGCAACAAACAGACAAACAAATCTATCTTTCTCTAGACATATGTGATTTATAAATAAATACTATAAAGGTGTTAAGATACTACCTTAAATCCAATGCTTGTTCGTAGTAGTCATCCTCCAGTCGTTTGAAAAAGTTATCTTTGAAGACCTACAATCACAAACAAGCAAACATTAAATAGCACCTGCATAGAAAATATTATAAATCATGCCTATTATGGTGATCATGGAATCCATAAAATAAACCATGAATTAACAGCTTATTGAGAAAAAAAATATATTTGTATTAACTTTGAATAGTAGGAGAACCTTACAACCTTTTCAATCTTGATGTTGAACAAGTTCTTCCTAGGGTTTGAAACAGGAATTTCATTTACTTTGACAAGTCTTGCACTCTTCCAAATGGCATTCATAGAGGTATGTAATCTCTCCTCATAAAAACTCAACTAAAGAAGACTAAGTTCTAACAGCATTTTCCCTCAAAAAATAGTAAGCTTCTAACTCCCTGTTAACTAGCCCAATGCTTCTTTTTATAGTGTAGAGGAAGAGGTTACAGTTTCACCTATGAAGGGATAGAATCCTCCTTCAAAGGGATAAGCTCCTCACATCAAGGGCTTATCTTCTTAAGGTATGGGATACATGAACCTTAAAAGAGCGAACTTGCCACCTCTTCCTTCCAAAAGCTTCTAGAAACAACTGAAAGTGAGTTTTTTCAAAATATACTTGCACCTTTTTAAATTTTACAGGGGTTCGCACCTTTAACATAGAGACAGTGCAGTCAGGTGCATTGGAGACATGACCATTAGGTGTGGGACCGCAGGTAAGACAAAGAGAAAGTGCAGAACCAGAGTTTTAAAGACTTTTGAGAGCTTTTATCTTATTTTCAAGGCTTGATATAAAGAACTGATGTTTTAGACTTGCAAAAGAGGAAAGTATGAGTGGTAATGAACTCACACAGATAGCAGAATGTCACCGTGACAATTTTTAGTGTAACAAAAAGTCAACCTAAATTTTAACTGCTCCTAACTTTCGCATATGGACTCATTTTGACGAACTGTTCACACCACCCTGATCAAGACAACGATATCCACACTCTGGTCATGGTTTGAAATCATTTTGATTTTCGAGCTTCCATAAGCCCTCTTTGTCCTATGTGTGTCTCTAGAGCCACCTGGATCACTTGTTGTATAAGGAAACTATTTCTGACCCAATACTGAATATTCCCCCTAATGTTCTTTTCCTATCTAATGGAATCCCTGCCCAATTTGCATCTACGAAGCCTTGCATCTTCACTCCCTCTGCCCATCTGTACCAAAGACCAAACTGAGTGGTGCCTCTGAGGTATCTCAATGCATGTTTATATGCCTTCCAATAACATTTCGTTGTCTTAACCATTTCTTGACTAAGTTGGTTGACTACAAAACATATGTTTGCTCGTGTGTTCACCGAATACAAAAGTGAACCCCCAAGTTACCTGTAAATAGTAGCTTCCACTACTTCACCTGAAGTATCATCTTCCTTCCTCTAGTTTCCTACTAGAGGAGTCTCCATGGGTTTTTTGTTGTCCATGTGGAACTTCTTCAGTATCTCGTTGGCATACTTTCCTTGAGAGACAAACAAGTTCCTCATCTCCTTGCCATACTTCCATACAAATAAAATAATGCATGAACCCCGGGTCCTTCATCTTGAATTCTCTTGCAATATCTTGTTTGCAAGATTTTACCAGCTTATCATCACTTATTAGAATTAAATCATCGACATATAATACTATAATCAACAATTTACCTTCAACCACAATATGGTAAAGGTTTGCATCTGCTTCATTTTTGGTGAAGCCCAACTTGGTGAAATAGTTGTCAATCTTGATGTACCAAGCATGGGGTTCTTGTTTCAATCCATAAAATTTTCGGTTGAGTTTGTACACATGTGACTCTCTATTGAAGTTATAAAATCCTTTTGGCTACTCAATGTGCACCTCTTCCTCAATCATTCCGTTGAGGAATTTTGTATTCACATCCATCTGATGTATCTTACATCCCATCTGCATTGAAAGTGCTATAATAGATATGATTTAAGAGTACCTTTCTATTGGATAAAAGGTATCCTCGTAATCAATTCCCTCTACCTGAGAGAACCCTCTAACCACAAATCTAGCCTTGTGTTTCTTGACACTCCCATATACTACTTTCTTTACCTTGTAAAGCCATCTAAAACTCACCACTAACTTGTCTTTTGGTCTTGGGACAACTTACCAAACACTATTTATGATAATGGAGTTATACTCCTCAACCATGGCATCAACCCATATTGGTTTTTGCATTGCTTCCTCGAATTAGGATGGCTCAATCTCTACACTCTCGCTCACCAAATCCATGTAGCCAATGTATTGATCTGGTGACCTCCTCTTCATGCATTGTGATGTGGGTGCTCCCACATTATCTCTAGCATCATGCATCAATCTTTCAACTTCTATGGTGGGCTTCATTACATCTCCGGAAGTCTGCATGAGTGGGTGCTTCCACTCTCTACTCTTCGGCATATGGATTCTCCACATCATCCTCAAGTTCATCCTTTGGAGCTAGAAGTTCATCATCTGCATGTAACTAAATATCCCTCTCAAGAGAATGTCTCATGGCCTTCTCTTCATCAAACGTCACATCTCTACGAACCATTGTCATTCTCTATTATGGAAGGTACACCTGATAGTTGTGAGGTGTATCAGTGTACCCCACAAATATGCCCAACTCAGTTGTTGGATTTAGTTTTTTCCTTGCAACCTTGGTAACATGACAATAAACTGATGAAGTAAAGATCCTGAAGTGTGCCACATCAAGTTTCTTACCTGAAAAATCTTCTTCTGCCATACTCATCTCGAGAATCCGATGAGGAATCCTGTTATGCACATGTACAGTTGTGTTGTGTGCTTCATCCCACAAGTGAATTGGTAGGCCCTCATAATGTAACGTCATTCGTGCATCTCCCACAATACTTATATTCTTCCTTTCATCAACCCCATTATGTTGTGGGTTATGGGGTGTTATTAATTCCTCTCAAATGTCTTTTGATGAAAAGAAGTTCTTGAATTCATTCAACTCATATTCTCGACCATTATAGCTCCTGAGAGCCTTCACTTTCCTTCTAGTGTCTTTCTCAATAAGTGCTTTAAATTCACAAAATTTAGAGAACGTATGATCTTTCTTCTGCATGAAGAAAATCCAACACTTACGTGAGAAATCATCTACAAATATTACATAATACATATGCTTGGTTGTGGAGGCTTTCGAGAACATTCCACACACATCTTAGTGAACTCTTTCAAGAATCACTTGTGCTCAACTGTGCTTATCATGAAAGGTGGCTTTGCTGTAATTCCCCAATGTACACCCTCTGCATGTCTCTCTCTACTCTAGTGTACCCTTGGGAAGTCCTATAGAAATATTTTACATGATTTTCAAAGATCTGTGGTGAAATTGACCCAATATTCTATGCCACAACTCACCGATGTTTCAACTCTGCACCTTCTCTACTTTTATGCTCAAATACACATAGTATTTTACATCCAATTTGTAAAGGTTCTTCACCCGAACCCGAATCCGCTTCACTTGTCCTGAGGTTATGTGACGAAAGAAAGCATTTCCTTTGCTAAATATCACACCATAGCCATAGTCCTCCAACATAAAAACTGAAACCAAATTCTTCTTCAGACCCAAAACATACATTACATCTTTTAATGTGAGAGGATAACCAAACTCCCTCTGAAAAGTAATAGTACCTATGTCGGTCGCGCTATACCTTCCATCATCTCCCATTTCTAAGTTTATCTAGAGGTCCTTCTCCTCCAAGTCACTCAAAAATTATTTATTGTTGGTCATGTGGAATGAAGCTCCACTATCCTGATACCACACACTACCCATCATCGATGTCACCATGCAAGTGATGAGGGTGAAATCCAACTCAAATTTTGAAGCAAGAGCTTCACTTTCCTCTCCTCTTAAGAGATTAATTATAACCTTCTTGTGCAGACACTTCGTGGCATGGTGTCCCAACTTGTGACAATGGAAACATTTAATCTTCGACATGTCCTTCTTTCTGCCTTGACTAGAATTTGATTTGGAATTGGATGACTTCCCTTTCCATTTATTTACCTTTCCACCTAAGGAACAATTGTCCTTATCATCATGCTTAGATGACGATCCATCTCTGGTGTTCCGTTGAATCTCTTCTTGCACCAAGTCGGACCACAAATTCTCCCACTCTGGTAGCTTCTCCCTCCCATTTACTGAATCTTGGTAGCTATGCCAACTCTTGGGAAGGCCTAGAAGTGCTAGGTTGACCAAATCATCTTCAGCAACTATAACACCAACACTTCCAAGCTCATCCCAACATTGGGTGAACTTGGTCAAGTACTTTGGTATTGTGTCGCCCTTCTCCATCTTGATTTTCCTAAGTTTGTCCTTTAGTTCCAACTTCCTATGGTCACTCTAGTTTGAAATAGGTATGTCAAGGCCTTCCACATTGCATATGGAGTCTCTTTATCATGGAGGTTCGAGACAATATGATCTCAAACTCCTTCTAGGATAATCCTTCTCAATGTTGCAACACATTTTCTCCATTCTGCCAGATCTTGAGCATCAGTTGTTGGAGGCTTAGGAATATCTTTGTCTATGAATTCCTTAAGCTTGTTTTTTTCCAACACTACCTCCATCTTGTCCTTCCAACAAATATAGTTTGAACTACCCTCAAGGGAATATTCGAGACTCAATCTGTAGAACGACATCCTGCTGACTTTGAAGAATGATACACCAAATTTGATTTCACCTGCAAAAGACAAACTTGTATTCTTCTCTTCTAGAGTGATTTCTGCTCTGAGATCGTGTAGAAATTACTTGTAGATTCAAACTTCTAATTGTAATTTACTAGAAAAATAGACTTGATCTACTCTACTTATCAGCGGAAACAATTAAATAGTCATGAAATCAAAAAGCATACAAGAGAAAGAATTCAATCAACACATTACACAATGATTTCCTGGGGAAATCCATAGCTAAAAAACCCTGCTAACTATATATTACATTAGTGAGAAAATATGAAAATATTACAATGCTTTTCTCAAGCCTAAGAAACCTTTGCACTATCTTTATCTATTTCATAGCTTCCTAGACAAACCCATGCCAATACTTAACCAAATTTTGGCTTTCCCAAGTCCCTATTTTCTTGTGTTGTTTCCTTGGGAATTATCCCCTATTAATTATGGAAATTCCTCAATATGAATTACACAATCCTCATAGGCCTTCCTATGACTGCATGCACCACCAGTACAATTCAGATGATTATACAACTGACAATACACTATCTCTGAACTCCAATCTCAACTAGGTAACTCTCAGATCTGACATGCTTGAGTTAATTATGAGCGAATCATCAGCTAAATCGTTGAAAAAATGAAGCAAAACCCCACTATCTAACCTCCTACTAGTTCCTCCATCAATTGGAACTAGTTTAACTAACTTTAACTCAGTTAAACTGAATTAATTAATTAAAACTCAAAATAAAATCAACAATGGCTTCTATAATGTAGGAGACACTCTACATGACTCAAGTTAGACCCTCAACTCAAATTAAATGATCCAACTAAGTCAATTTAACTTAGTTAACTAACTCAAGTTTTCATGTGATGTGGAATTATGACTCAAGTTAGACCCTCAACTCAAATTAACTGATCCAACTAAGTCAATTTAAATTAGTTAACTAACTCAAGTTTTCATATGATGTGGAATTACAATTTTATTCCTAATTTAATTCAAGGAAAAAATTAAATTAGGCTTTTCTTGTTTCATTTTCAACATTTTGTTGGTTATCCAAGAAGCTCTGGCTCTTAATGTTCCTTTGAAATGGGATGCCTATAGTGTCGAACTTTTATTTTTTTCAAAGAAGGGTTTATTCTACAAGTTTAATGGGTTTCGGTTGTGATTGACTAATCTCCACAAGTGGATTTATGATACATGGAAACCCCTATTGACTGATGATATGAATATTTACCCTTTAGCTCAAGGTTTTTTTTTGTGGTTTTTGATAATATTGAATATAAGCGGAATATTTGTGAATCTAGGCCCTGGTTTTGGGGCAGTACTATCCTTTTCATGTAGCCTTGGTTTAGGGTTCTACTAGCCTTTTCATATAGCCCTAGTCTCCCACGTCCTTTGGTTTGGCCATGACATCAATCTCTTTTTTTGGTAAGGCTCCTGAACCTTCACTTGCATCTTTGGAACCTCCCAATGTTATCCTCCACATTTAGCGATAAGGGAGCATAGAATACCTTAGTGAAATCTAGATCCCCCTTTAAATATTCAAAGAAAAGTGTTGGAAAATAAACTTCTTGGGAAAATTAGGAAAATAAGAAAGAAAGAAAAGACAACAACACTCACTCATCAAAGGGTGATACATTGGTTACCTCAAAAAATGTAGTTTGGATACAAGTGGGAAAGAAGGGAAAAAATATTTTTCCAAGGAAAACCAAAAGTCGGTCAAAATTTAATCAAAAGTAGTGAAAAATGGAATGTAAATGTATTCGGATCTTAGGAGTCTTTAGGAAAATTTTTAGCTGGAACGAGATTGAAATTTTTAATGGGGAAACCACTTGAGGGATCGGATTGAGCGTCTATGCTCAATCTCAAAACTACAAAGAATATTGGTAAGGTTCTAAGCTAGATCCTAGCATTCTTTTTAATTAAACTCTCATACCCGTTTCTTTGAAAAAAATAATAAACCACACAATAATGCCAGAAATAAAACAGAGCACACGTAGACAATAGACATGGATCTTTGCATGGAAACCCATACAGGAGAAAACCAAAAAAATTATGTCTGAATTTTTTTGTATCATCAAACTTACTATTACATTCTGTTCACTAGCACCAACCATAAGGAGGCACCATCCCTTGAGATTTACAATAACCAATCTGAAGGAGACACCAATCCCCTAAAATTTATAGGCACCAACCTGAAGGAGACACATCCTTTGATTTACAGGCACTGACCTACTTAAATGAACCAACCCCCTAAGATTTGCAATAAATAACTTGTTGTGCCTATTAAATCCCTTTTTCATCTCATTTTCAAACTTAGATCCATAGGTTTTTCAAATTAAACTTACTCATACAAACTTTTTAATCTCTGATCTAAAATTCAACTCCTTACTTACAACAATAGTTTGTGAATTACTAATTAAGATACCTATACTTGTACATCTTTGCACATCATTATTCTCTTTCCTGATTTTGATTTTATATTGGTCATCATTTCCTCCTAGTCTCTTCAACTCTCGAATCAACTTCAGCTTCAACTCAAATCAACACTCAGATCTATTCTAATTTATTTATTTTTGTCACCACACTTTACTCAATAGTTATTCACTTAGATTTGATCTTAGCATTCAAACCTACTCTGATTTTCTTTGCACCTCTTCTCCTCTACCGTAGATTTGATCATATCATTCAGATCTATTTTGGTCTAATTTGTGTCTCTTCCTTTAACCTTCCAACACATTCATTGTAATCAAGTTCCTTCTCATATACACAAGTCATCAGATCCTTTAGTGTTATCCTATGATTTTACAGTCTTGTCTCTTTACCATAGGAATCGATCCATGGTATTATAGCTTTACTAGGTCACTCTGCCTTTTTGAATAGTTCAATACACCATATTTTATTCAGACATATCAATCTTACAATTCTCTCAGTTTTGTCTTTGATTTGATATATGCTCTCCCATTGTGCTCTCTTAGTCTCAAATACCCCTCTCTGATTCACTCTGATATTTTTCTCTATCAGATTCATGCACATGATCATACTTTACTCCCCATGTAGTTCTCCACTCTTTGTGAATGTGTTTTTCTCCCTTATGCTCTCTAACAGTTCTTTAACAACCTTGATCACCACTCTCTCCATATCTCATCTCCTTACTTTTGTGATCTAATCAGTCTGCCCATTAATGAGCCATGTTTCCTTCCTTACATGTCCATTTAAAATTAAAAATGGCACAAGTGTGCTTAGGTGCCTTTTCCCTTTCTCAGACTTCCAAATGACCATGCGTTATGACCGACAATTTAACTAGTGAACCTCGGATGCCCAGTTCCCTGGTACCCCAAGATTTGTCAATTACTAGTTATGTTGCTTGAAGGAAATTTATCCATTTATTATAACTCCTCATATCGGCTTGTTCAACAACAACACCTTCTAATACCCCGATAGTTGTCACTTGATGGGATTTTCAAACCAAATTACTATTTTTATAGCTCGATATTCATTTATTTGTTACGTATGTCAAGCACATACTATGCTACTCCCTCAACAACCCATTACTACACTCTAGTAGTCTGGTATAAAAACCAGGGTGAACCACCCTTTGGATGTGTTATCAATGGCGCTAAAACTAAGTTTTTGGCCATATTTCTCAAAATTAAATACACACAAAAACCTTGCCAAACACAACCCTAGTCACAAATCCCAAGACCTATGGATCTACCACATCAATCCATGGTGGACCAACCATGATCTACCACATGTTCCTTATGAAACCTCATCATTTCCACATTATAATCACCACATCATACTGGATCAGCCCTGACTTTCAAAACCAAACTGCACTTTAATGCGTGGTGCCTCAATACCCTAGGGAGGGACCCACCACTACTACATCACCTACCAAGTCACACTCCATGTCAGTTTTTGCAACCAATAAGAGCTTGCTATGTGTTTGAATGTTGGTATGTACCTACCACATGTCACCCTCCAAATGTCCATTTCAATGGCCAAAAATTCCAAATCTACATGCCATGTGTCATGTGATAAGGTTACCACATCACCAAGCTTACCTCATATCATCCATGTGTACTTTCCACATCATAATTGTTGGCTTATATGGGCATGACCTAGGTTCAGAAGAATTATTTAGCCAAGCAAATCCTGCAGCTACTGGCCCTTTCAGCAACAGCCCGCAAAGCACAGATTGAGGTTTCACCTGAGGTAGCAGGGGAGGGTGCTGGAACCAGGTTTCCGCACCCTTGGGATGTATAGATGTGGTCTGAGAGGTTCACACGTCATCTTGTAGCTTTACGTTGCGCTAGATCCGCATAGATCCAGATAATCTTAGTTTTCTCTTATCCCGCCGATTACAAATCTAATTTATTCGATTAAGTATTATAATCTAGATCTACTTAGAGAGGTCTTTAAGCAAACATTTATTTCTTTCATTTAGTTCACCAATTAAGATTAAACCCGATTCACAAGTACTCAATAAGCATATGCGCACCGATAAAAAAGTTTCATTGACCATAAAAGAACATAGTTGGGATAGTTCAGAATTAACACGGAATTCAGAAGAAACTATCTTTATTTCCACTTATAACCCTTACATGCAGATCTACCCTATGCACTCAGCTGTAGGGGTCCGCGCACATAGCTATGGACTCTTCCAGGCCTCTGTGCACACAACTACAGAGCCTCTATCCTCTACCCAAACCCTCGACTCGGACTTACAGACACTCTCAGAATGCTCTTTTTAGACACCCACTACATTTCAGATATCCAAAATCATACTCAAAACTTAGCTACTCTACCCATAGGGCCTCACTCTATTTATACCTTTCCATGGACTGTGATCCCTAGGTGGGCCGACTCAACCTACATTTCTTTACATTATTTTTGGGCAGACTACCCTTTTGACTTTAACTTATTACAAATCGCGCTCCATGCATCTCGCGGAGTCTTTACCCTGATATTACCCAAAATTTCGGGCTTCGCATCCCATACCCATTGCACGGGGCTTCCGCTACCCAATAGTCCCCCAACACAATCATCGTGACTCATCCCGAGTCACTCAGCTGGTGCGTCCATATTTGCACGGAGATAGGTCAACAGCTTCTGCGCATCACTTGTGCTAGCAGTAAACTCTTCAATCATGCACTGCATCCATTCCACCTATGTTTCTGACACCTCAATCTTTGTATCGATTGTCTCCATAGTGACATACTCCACCTGCATGTGGGCTACCTTATGCTCTATGGTGGTGGAAACCGCAAATGCCTTGTCCAACCATGGCTGGAGATGGGATTTAACCACTGCTTCCTTTTATCTAGCAACATCGGCTTCGATTTTCATGTCCTGCACCTCCCTTGTCTTGGCCAAGCGCTGTGTGATAGCAACAATCTGTGCAGTCTTTCTGAGCTGATTGTAAACTTGATGGAGCTCTCAGGCCTCAGATTCCAATTGACAAAGAATTGGATCCTCCTAAAGGGCGGTGATCATAACAATAGACTGAGTTAGTAGCTCGACACATTCTGCCATTGACCGTGTGAGCATCATGTGCCCCATAGTAATAATATTCCTGCATTGCTCTAGGATATCTAGTGGCGTCGATTGTGGAACATGCAGTCTTAAGTCCATGATCTGTGCGCTGAGCTCTAGCTGGATCTGCGCAGCCTCCTCTTTTGTCTTTCGAAACCCTGTAGCCATTATATGGATCTGTGTCTCAATGGGCAAGTCCTCCGCAATTGCTAACTTCAGGGCACTCGAATAGGCTTCCACTACTACCTTCTCCATCTGCTGCTTTTGTGTGACTGCTTTGTTGCATTGGAGCCGCAACTGTTCGATATTAATTTTCTGCTCTTGGAGTACTTGGTCGGCGCCTCCGGCCCTGGCACGAAGTTCAATTGTGGTGCTGTCGTGTAGTTATTGCAAACTTTTGCATGGTAGAGCAGCCACGTTCAATCCCAGTCCTGTAAGTCATTCTAGTACAGCTCGATCCTCCATTTGGGTGGTAATCAATGCTCCTGCTGGAATCGAGATAGAATGAGCCATTTGGGATTTTAACAATGGTTTTGTAGCTACCATACTGGAAGCCCCTTGAGTAGCGCTGGTGCCTACCTGCGCGATTCTTGATCCTAGTTCGTGTAGCTGTGTGCGGAGTTCCCCCAACACAATCTGCTGCTCCGACATGACCTCATCGACTGCCTCCCGAGTGGCATCTCAAACAGTGTTCTCGATGTTGGTTAAGTCTCCTTCAGTTAGCATGGTCACTCCACTGTCTGTTTTAGATGCCTTTTCCTTCTTCTGTCGCTTCGACCGCTCTGATGGTGCTGACCGCTTCAGAGGTGAATCCGCACCTGTTACTGGTGGTTTGTCTGTGACCATCCTTGTCTGTTGTTGACACCGCCCTTCTTGGTGGTGTCTTTCCTGCTGCCACTCGAGCAACCTCCCATGCTGCCTTAACTTCTGCAGTGCGCTACTCATTGCGCTTTTGTTGCGTGGCCTACTTAACTTCCTCCTTTTGCCGCCTGATAGCGGCCTCGTTGCATTCTACTACCATCGATTCATGCCACACTGGTGGCCAAGTATCCACAATCCCGACGATAACATTGTCAATAGCAATAAATCGGAGTGAGGTCCATGCCTAGGCTGGGTCCTTACGTGCCCTGATGTAGAGACAATGCATGTCTTCCTTAAATTCAGCAATATACTTCATGCTTTCATAGATCCCATTGGACAGGTAGGGTAAGGCAGTAATCCACTAACACAAATTCGCGTCCATCAGTACCCAAAAGTTTTTGATATTTCGAATTCGTCCTGCATCCCTTGTCACCCAAAGGGAAGCATATCGAGCGGCTTCCGGCCATTCCATGTTCAAGATAGGAAACTGGCTTTCTTCGGGTAGGTCGGTGGCAACTAGCATGATGGACAGGAGCAACCATGCATAATGGAAAGTTTTTCCCTCCTCCTGCACTTCACGACAATTGGTCAAAAACTCTTCATAGAGAAACTGGGACCAATTTCACCGTATGCCGGCGGCGCATTCTTCAACGAGCGCAATCAAGACTGTTGGAACCTCAGTGCCACGGCACTTCCTCGTTACTTTCCCTACCAGAAATTTAGTGGCGACGCGAACTGCTTTATTTGAGATACTATCAATGGCGTACCCCCACTGCCCTTTTGTAAGCTTATACTTTTTTTTTAATCATTCTATCATCGCGACATCGTTACTTCTGTCAGTAATTTCTCGAGGATCTCTCCCATCACAGGGAAGGTGTGAAACTCGATGAACAAGTTCAGCTGTGATACTGATGGGTTTACCAACCCATAATACTTCCTCATGAATTAGATGGAGCAACTGCTTTATAACCAACATGGTTATCCGGGGCTGGCGGAAGTGGGGAATCGACAAGAGATAGAGTAGCCCAGCTTGGTCCACTTTCCGCAACCACTCCTTAGGCTGGAGTGTTGTCATCGTTCCTTTGACAGTCTGCTCCATCAGTGCGTCCGTTGCCAAGTGGGGAAATTTACTATATCTGCAAGATCCCAATATTCGAATTTCATTGTTGCCACATGGCCAACCACCGAGTTTTCTACTGGGACTTCTTTTGGTATAGCTAGGGTAGCGATGACAATGTCAACTTCATCTAGTTTTGTAGGTACTTTCACCTTCCCCTTTCTTGGAGGCACATACTTGGGTCATCGTATAGGCTGTATAGGATCCTCCTCAGGGTTGACTTCTTCGACATATGTGGGAGAGTCTTCGGCTTCCGTATCACTATCAATGGTAACAGATCTACCATTTTCCTCCATTGTGAACTTGCCAAAGTGCAGGTGTTGTGGTGACCTTCTTACTGATTCTGGGATCTGAGGGTCCTATCTGGTCCTCGATGTCCGAGGTGATTTCGGGATCTCGGATGTTTGTGGTGACGCTTGCTACGGGTTATCGGTGGTAGGATTGTGTGCTTTACGGATTGCTTCTTGGTAGTGCTTTGGCAATGCCTTAAACCACATACTTTCTTCAAATTGCTCGTCACTCATCATGCACTTGCTCCTAACCCACGGCGGCTTTCTGGCAGGACGGTAAGACGTGGTGGTGTGATCCTTACTATGATTATATAAGATTCAGAATTTAAGATTGGTTGCTTGCCCTTGCGGCAGTTCATCAAAGAAATTTTGGCGGTTATTCTTCTGCCTTAATTTCCCGCCGCTCACTCCATGGTGCTTTAAATGGGTCATCATGTCATGAAAAATACCTGCAACGGTCGCTTTCCACCTTTCTACGGCCGCGAAATCCCAGGATCGTAATTGCATTTTTTGTGTGTATGCTAGGGTCATAACGCGCAACTTCGCACCAACCTGGTTTATAGTCTCACGCCCTCTTTCAACTGCGGGGAGCGTTGGGACTGGACCTCCTATGGATAGTCAGGTGGGCGAACCCCTCATGTGGGTCTTGCGTTTCCCAACTAGCTTGGGCTGCGAGCACCTTCTGCGTTCCCTTGATTCTACTAACAGGTTGCAGTGTGTGTGGTCTTGTCCTTTCAGGTGCTAGCGCAACCATGCTAGCTGGGTCACTGCTTGTGGCAGGATAGGAGAGCCAACCCTGCCTGGTTCCTTCATTTGCTCCTTTCCATGACCCATGTAGGTGGCTTCTATTCGAAATTTGGTAATAACTTTATCCAGCTTCGCACTTTGTGCACAAAGTTTGGCCCTTGTTTCTTCTAACTTACCCAATTGCACCTTGCCGCTCCAAATGGCTGCCCGGAGCTGCTGAATTCTATCATGGATAGTGTCACTACTAGGGTGAGTTGTATCCAAGAGACTTCCCTATCCAGCCGTGCAAACCTTCATTCCACGTAGATCTGGTTGGGTTGATGGTCTCCTAGTATGCTTTCAAATCCTTCATCATTGATGACTGATTGTTCTTCCAATGCATACTTGGAACCGCTTCCTAGATCTTGGCTTCCACACCCCCTAGTATGCGCAACTTGTTTTCCGACCCATCATGTTGTTCTTGTGTTGTGTCCACCATGCCACACTGGATGACCTGCCCTTCGTCGATGGCGGCGCTCTCTATTGGTTGTTGTCTCTCCTCGGTGGTTATGTGTCACAGTGACCGAATCATATTGCAGTTAAGCGTCGTAACTTTCTGCAAGCGATTATGCCATCATTCAGTCTCCTCCTTAGAATCCATTGTGCAAGTGTTATCACATTCCCACGAGGTTCTTCCACCCTCCAAAGGACACACCTAATCTTGGTCCAATGTTGTTATCTGATAGATGCAATCTAGCTCTTCGTCACTGTCCTCATCGCACACGAGTTCAGTGTAGCGTTCTCCTTCCGCTCAACATAACTATTACTCGCAGGGACTTCTTTTCAAACATCATTTTCCACCTCTTTAAGTTAATAATCCCCTTCATGGCCGTTGCCCAATCAATTTTGAGCAATGCAGGTTAAGCATTACTATCATCAACAATCTCTATAACTTCAAAATCGGTTGGTGTACTTACACCGTCGATATCCATAGTCACTCCTTGCAGTCGACCCATTGGTAAGATATTTTGTTGGTTAACCATTCGTAACTGAATCGGGGACCATTTCAATGTAGGTTTTCCCATGCGCTCCCATGTTTGTTTAGGTAATACGTTCGTATCTGAGCCTAATTCCAAGATGACCTAATCCATTTCATATTCACAGATTTGTGCTGTCGAAATCATTTCTCGTCTAGTGCACAAAGCATGTCTTCCTATTTTCCAGAGTACCTGTGGTTCACTGGATCCAGTGCACCTTGTGATCAGTTCTTGCAATCCTTGAATGACCTTACTATCATGTAGTAGTTTCATGCAGGTTTCGAGAAAGGTCATAATTATGGAGGGGTCCAACCGTGATTCCACTTGATCCCTTCTACCCAAGGTAGAATCTTATGCACCACCTCTCTAAGCTTCCCTCAGGATCGTCCTTCCCTGTTTTGGCTCAAAGTCGTGTGCCTTTGTAGGTGTATCATACCACTTATGTTCTTCTTGCGTATGACCTCCTATAGTTGTGCCACTCCTTAGTACCATATTTATACGAGGATCCTCTTCGCGAGGCTCTGCTCACATCATCTAAATATTCTGGGTTGGTGGAGGTTGGAGTGCTCCCTTTTTGCGCAGTTGGGCAATTAAGGTAGGACAGTCTACCATTTCATGATCAAATTATTCACAGTAGGGGTGCGAAGTTCTGGGCAGGTTAGTGCAGTTGTGAGCATAGTGTCCCGATCCACCACAATTATAACAGATTAATGGTCCGCAGCCCCGCTCGGGCCCCATTCCTCTTCCTCAGTCGTGTCCTTGAAATCCTCCCCGTGCTTCAGTCTGCATTCGGTAAGCTGGGGTGCTTTCTATCATTAATTCATAACTTCGACATGTTCACTCATCGTGTCCCACTGATCGACAGAAGTTACAACACAACTATTGCGGGATCTATGCATACTTTTGTAGTAGGTGGTAGTTATCTGTTGCGTGTTTCCCACCCACCTGACAAATCGCGCACTAGAGCGCAGGCGCGGCACTTGGTCCTGCTTGCACCTCTACTTTTAATGGCATCGGGCCTCCCCTACCAGATAGTTCGCGAAGACAAGGTAATGGTCCTTGTCGTGCGCTTGGCTCTTGCATTTAACACATCCCACTTCTGTACGTACCTCTGGTCGGGATACCCTTTCTTTCTTCAAGCTCTGTAGTTCTAAATTCAAGTTTTGAAGTTGCACGTGGATTTGCTCAACTCCCAACCCTAGATCTGGTATTGGGGTCTCATGTATCCTCATTGCTATCTCTAGTGCCTCGGCTTGGGTTGAGATCTTTTGTTGTGACAGGGTCGTCCTCAGGTGTGGTGTCAATGACGCCACAAACCATGCACAATACTTCTCATCTGTCAGTGTCATGTTGGCCTCGCGGATAGCACTTTTCAACCTCTGATCCAAATCCCACGAATTTTCTCTAGGCATCATTACAATCTATTTGAACCCAATAACCGATTCATTAATCTATTGGGTGTCCAAATTCCTTATTTATTTCCTCCTGGATTTCAGTAATGCCTTCAGTTGGATGATCACTTGAATACTTCATGTACCAAGTTAGTGCACAGTACTGGAACGCACTATCTAGGGTAGCCTTCTTGATGTTATCATCTGTGATACCCTAAGCATCCCAGACAGATTTAATCACAAACCAGAATCATCCTCGTTCCTCATTCCTCGCACCTTTAAATATCGACAGCTTAACTAAACTTGCCATCCCAATATTTGAGGCTGTTGGAGTTGGGGGTGGAGTTGGTGTTGGAGTGGATGGATTTGATGTAGGTGAAGCAGGTGGTGGCATGGACAGAGGTGGTGTCATGGGGAAGCGCTCTCTAACCAACTGGACGCACTTCCTAGCGAGAACCTCACGATTTCTTCCTCTCTTTCCTGGGAAATGGAAGCTAACGGACTGTTCTCTACTCCTCCCGTTCTACGGTAACCTCTTCCACTCCGCGTTACTCCAAACATTAAGCAACGCACATAATTTGTTTTTCACATAACAACATCTTAATCCACATATTCAATGATTTGATATACCTACCTTGCGGTCCTTGAAGGAATCACCTTTCCACCTCGCTGTAGCTCACGGTGTTATCTATCACAAACTCAGTGATAAATCCTCCTATTACTCGATCCAGCCAATGATCTATTGCGCGCGCGACCTTATCCTCAGTGGCTTCTAGCCAGCGCACAAGTTCCAGGGTCCACGCAATAGGCTGGTCTAATCTGCACCTTCCCATGCTGTCAGCTAGCTTTGCGATCCACTCGTACAGCTCTACTGGGAATGAAGCAAAAAAGATCTCATGAATGTCTATGAATATATACCGGTCCAGCCAATCTTCTTCTGATATTTGCGGGTTTTTGTTTTTCTTGAACTGCGAACTCGTGGAATTTTAGATCCCACCACTCTTCAATCCCTTTCTTTATAGGGTTCCAGTGTTCCCACATTAGACACCCCTTAGGCAAATCCCAGTCTCAGCAACGGAACCATTTGTTGGCTTATATGGGCCTGACCTAGGTTCGAAAGAATTATTTAGCTAAGCAAATCCCGTAGCTACCGAACCTTTCAGCAACAGCCCGCGAAGTGCGGACTGAGGTCTCACCCGAGGTAGTAGGGGAGGGTGCTGGAACTAGGTTTCTGCACCCTTGGGATGTCTAGATGTGGTCTAAAAGGTTTGTGTGCCATATTGTAGCTTTGCATTGCGCTAGATCCGTACAGATCCAGATAATCTTAGCTTTCTCTTATCTCGCTAATTATAGATATAATTTATTTAATTAAGTATTATAATCTAGATCTACTTAGAGATGTCTTTAAGCAAACATTTATTTCTTTCATTTAGTTCACCTATTAAGATTAAACCCGATTCACAAGTGCTCAATAAGCATATGTGCACAACAGATCAAAACAGTTTCATTGACCATAAAAGAACACAGTTGCGATAGTTGAAAATTAACATAGAATTCAAAAGAAACTTATCTTTATTTCCACTTATCACCCTTACATCCAGATCTTCCCTGTGCACTCAGCTGCAGGGGTCCACGCACATAGCTTCAGACTCTTCTAGGCCTCTGTGTACACAGCTACAAAGCCTCTATCGTCTACCCAAACCCTCGACTCGAACTTATAGACACTCTCAGAATGCTCTTTTCAGACACCCATTACATTTCAGATCTCCAAAATCATACTCAAAACTTAGCTACTCTACTCATAGGGCCTCGCTCTATTTATACCTTTCCATGTGCTGCGATCCCTAGGCGGGCCGACTCAACCTACATTTCTTTACATTATTTTTGGGCGGACTACCCTTTTGAATTTGACTTATTACAAATCACACTCTGCGCATCTCTCATAGTCTTTACCGTGCTATCACCCAAAATTTCGGGCTTCGCGCCCCATACCCGTTGTGCGGGGCTTCCGCTACCCAACAATACTAGCCAAGGATTATGGTATCTTGGTATAATTAAGCTCTCTTAATCCTCTCCAGTAGCCACTCAACCAAGTTTATTTAGCATTAAACATGATTAGTGGCTTTGTTTAAGACAAATCGGATTCATAGTAAAACATGACTTTCTATCTATAACAATATTAGGCCTTTTTCAAATTTCATATTCCAAATTGTGTTATGTGCCCTTTTACTGGTCCCCAGCCCACTAGGCTTATATATATAAGCACACACTCTAACCCTATGATCTCTTCTATTGGTCCTCAGCCTACCGAGCTTATCTATATCAACCCTGGGCTACAATAAACCATACTAGTCACCACCTTCTGTGCGAGTCTACACTAGCCAACGCTCCAACACTATATTCCCTTATATCGGTCCCTGACATACCAAGACTATCTATATTGGCTCGCACTCCAAGCATATCAAACTAGGCTCATACGGGTCCCTAACCTATCAAGCTAGTCCATACCGACTCGGGCTCCAATCTACCATACCAAAACTTTGACAAAACTAGAACCTTTATTGACATACCTTACATCAAGCATGCTTTTCTCCTCAATCAAGAAGTTACATATCTCATTGGAAAGGTCTTTATACAATCTATTCAACCATGCACCTTTCATTCTCATCTATACTAGGGAACTAGAGAATAATGGCCTTCAAAGATAAGTTACCTAAACTATAACTTCATCCTTAACATCAAACTAGACAATGTTAATGAAAAAAATAGAAACATTATTGACATCAATGACAACGTGTTATGCATTATGCTTCCTGATTTTGAAATCAACAACAACACACACTTGGAAAACGCATTCAACAATCTCCCCCTTTGGCATTGATGGAAACAACACCAGACATAGCTAGTCATTGATGATATTAGGCTAGAATCCCCTTATCAATCTACTAATTCTCCCCTTAGCTCTAATGATGTCTACTCATTCTTCCCTTTTGACATCAATGGAATAAGGCTAGAGCAAACTCTCCCTGAGTTGATTCCTAATGGAAATTAATTTGGAGTTACTCTTTTCCCAAGCTATGCTTTGTACCAATTGTGTCAAGTATACCAAGGCATTGATTCGCCAACATAATAATGGTTGTTCTTCTCCTAATTTATTTAGATTTAGAAGAAACAAGTCATCAAATCCATAGTTTATTGTGACATGGTTTAACCATCTCCCATGGATCCTTAAATCTTGCAATGCATTTATTTACCAACGCTTGCAGGTTTTAGTGTAACAATAATCATGTTCCAATTTAAAGTGGTATCAGAGCTCAGTTCATGGGTTCGATACATGCCCGACTCATGCTTGGGTGGGGGGGATTGTTGCATGAAACAAGTCAATGACTCCCTAGTGTATCATGACATTATTTAACTTCCTCTTATGGATCCTTAAATTTGGAGATGTGTCTATTTACCAACACCTACATGATTTGGTGTAATGGAAATCATGGTCCAATTTAAAGACAAGTCCCAAGACTGAAACCTAGTTGTGATTCCAATTGTTGGAAACCAAGATAATGCTAAGAGGGGAGTGAATTAGTATTATATAGTTTTTAGTTAATTTTAAGATCTTCAACTTATAAATAATAAACCACACAACAATGCCATACATCAAACAAAGCATAGATAGTTCAAGAGACACAAATATTTGCGTGGAAACACATATGGGAGAAAACCACAAAAGTTATGTTTGAATATTGTTGTAAGCTCAAACCTACTGTTACATTCTACTTACTGGCACCAACTAGAAGGAGAAACCCATCCCCTGAGATTTATAGGAACTAGCTTGAATGATACACTAATCCCTTGAAATTTACAGGTACCAACATGAGGAGACACCTATCCCTTGATTTAGAGGCACCAACCACCTAATATTTGCAAGCATAAACTTGTTATCCTCATGAGGTCCCTTTTTCATCACATTTTCAAACTCAAATCCATAGGATTTTTCAAATAAAACTTACTCATAAAATATTTTCAATCTCTTATCTAACATTCAACTCTTTGCAACAATGATTTACACATTCTTGATTAACTTAACTATCCTTGCACAACTCTACACATCATTTTTCTCTTTCCTTATTCTAATTTTATGCTAGTCATCATCTACTCATTATCTCTTCAACTCTCAACTCATCTTCCATTGGAACTCAAATTTTCACTCAGATCCTCAGATTTTTGTTGTTGTCACCACATTTTACTTGATAGTTCTTTACTTAGATTGAATCTCATCTTTCAAACATGCTTTGACCAACTCTGCATCTGTTCTCCTCTAGCCTAGATATGATCACAACATTCATATCTGCTATGTTTTGTTTTGCATACCTTATTTTGATCTACATAATCATTTTAATCAGGTTCTTTATCATATACACATATCATCACATCCCTGAGCATTGTCCTATTATTTTACAGTTTTGACTCTTTCCTTTACCATGGGCATTGATCCATAGTATCGAGCCATGTTATTGAACCTTGACTGGGCCATTATTCCTTTATGACTAGTTCAACGCACCATCTTTTGTTAACTCACAACAAGCTCACACTTCTCTCAGTTCCATCTTTGAATGCATTTGTGCTCTCTCTCTTATATTTATGTCTCAAGCAACTCTCTCCCATTCACTCTACTCCTTTTCTCTGCCAGATTCATGCACATGATCAATGTTTACTTTCCACATAATTCTCCACGCTTTAAGAGTGTGATATTCTCCCTTATGCTTTTTGACAATTCTCTGACATTTCTCTAACAACCCTAATTTCCACTCTCTCCTTAGCTCATCTCCTTTACTTCTGTGATTTAACTAGTATATTCATTAATGAGCCATGTTTTCTACCTTACTTGTTCATTTATATTTAAAATTGGTGAAAGAGCGTTTAGGTTCCTTCACCCTTTCTCAGTCTTCCACATGACAATGTGCTATGATTGGGAGCTTAAATAGTGAACCCCTAGATGCCTCGTGCCCCAGTACCCCATAATTCACCAATTGTTATTTATGTTGCTTAATTGAAAATTTTCCATTTACCATACCTCCTCATTCCAGATTATTCAATAAATACACCTTCTGGTACGTTGATACTCATCACTTACTGAATTTTCATACCACATTACTAGTTATGCAGCTTGACGGTCATTTGTCTATTACCCGAGTCAAGCACTTAGCATGCTACTCCCTCATCGACTCATTACAACACCATGATAACCCAATATAGGGCCCCATGTGATTCATCTTTTGGATGTGCTATATTTGGCACTAAACCTTAGTTTTCTTCCAGTTTTCCCAAAACAAAATACACACAAAAACCTCACCAAACATAATCTTGACACAAATCTCGAGACCTTTAGGTCTACCATGTCAATCCATGGTGAACCAGCCATGACCTTCCACATGTTCCTCCTACCACTCCATCAATGCCACACTATAATCACCACATCATACCGAGCTAGCCTTGACTTTCATAACCAAATTGCACTTTGGTGCCTAGTACACTGGTATCTCGGGATGGACCCATCACTACTACATCACCTACCAAGTCACACTCCACATCAACTGCTACAACCAATTAAAGCTTAGCATGTGTCTAGATGCTAACATCCACCTGCCAAGTGTCACTTGCCAATTATCCATTTGGGTGGCCAAAAATGCCAAATCAGCATGCCACGCTTCATGCAGTTAGGCTACCACATCATCAATCTTGCCTCCAATCATCCATGTGGATTTTCCATGTCATATCGGCTCAGTGTTATGGTATATTAGTATAATTAAGCTTCCTTAATCCTCTCTAGTAGCTAATTAATTGGGTTTATTTAGTGTTAAACATGAATTAGAGGCCATGATTAATATAGGTTAGGTTCACAATAAATAAATAAAATTCTAGTTATAACAATTTTAGGAATTTTTCAAATTTCATATGTCAGATTGTGCTTTGTGACCTTCTAATAATATCTATCTAACTGGGATGATGGGCCCTTCTATTGTTCACCAACCTACCTATCTTATCTATATTGGCTTATGCTCCACTCACACCAGACCAGGCTCATATTGGTCCCTTCCCTACAGGGCTAGTCCATAATGGATTAGGCTCCTATCTACCATATTGGAACTTTGACCAACCTGGAACGTTTCTTGATATGACTCACTTCAAACACATTTTTCCCCTTAGTCCATATGTGCCATATATTGTTGGAAAGGTCTCAAAACAAGTTATTCAACCATGCACTTTTACTCTCATTTGCACTAGGAAACTAGGGAAGAATTACTTTCTAAGATAGGTTACCCAAAATGCAACTTCATCCTTGACAACAAGCTAGATAATGTTAATTACAACACTAGCAACACTATTGACATTAGTGACAATTATGCTCTACATCATGCTTCTTGACTTGACATCGATGATAACACACACACTCAATAACCTACTTAAACACTTGGGTGGATTGTTGGAAGAAACAAGTTATCATCTCCCAAGTGTATCCTGACATGATTTAAATACCTTTGGCAGATCCTTAAATCTAGAAATGTGTCTTTTACCAACACTTGCAAGTTTTGGCATAATGGAAATCATGCTCCAATTCAAAGACAGGTCTTAGGATCGAAAGATGGCTCAACTTTTCTTTTTTAGAAACTGTTAACACCCAGGTTGTTCCCTTTGACTCCTAAGGGAATACGGCCGGGGTAACCACTAACCAAGCTTTGGATTACAGTTTCTAGCCAAACTGTAATCAAAGAGGGCTCTCTCTTTAAGATTTATCTCTGTTTAGTGAGGATTTTAGGCTAGTTATGAGTTCAGTTTTGTTTAATGTTTTGGTTGAGTGATGTCTTTCAGTACCTAAGGTGGAAATCTTCAGACAGTTTTTAGTCCATTGGGCAGTGGAGTCTGTGGCTACAGGTTGTTTGAAATGTTGAGTGAGATTGTTGAAACTGCAGGGCCATTCAAATATTT
This sequence comes from Pinus tabuliformis, assembly GCA_031772625.1. Taxonomy (NCBI): domain Eukaryota; kingdom Viridiplantae; phylum Streptophyta; class Pinopsida; order Pinales; family Pinaceae; genus Pinus; species Pinus tabuliformis. Next base: position 229,599,997 of record CM062819.1, on the reverse strand, counting down.
CATGAAACAAACTTGAAATTGTGATGGTGAAGTATGTTTAACCAGTGGAAGGCAATTAAGAATTTTCCACTAAGCTGGGGGTGTGAGAAAGAGATATATTGCACAGGAGCAGATTTGAATTCATGAACAATAACCACTGTGAAAGATATAGTCTGAAGGTGCAGCAATTAAGAATTACACCTTATAACTATAACTGAAGAAAACATTTATAACAGCATAGATTGAGGTCAGGGTATTCTATGAATAAGTCCTGAAACTATTCTTTTTCTGCCATTAACTGTGAAACATAGAACATGAATGGGTTATGAAGAAATAATTAAAACACATAACGAAGAGTTTAAAGGAAACTTATTGTGCCATGAAATACGCAGGAATCCTCTAGCATTCAACAAACACACACAACGCCTCAGACAACACAGAACTTTGGAAATTCCATCAGCCTTTGTATTAATACTCTGAATATTTACAGCATAAGATCTCTAGAAGAGAAAATCAACAACCCCTTGCAAGCTTATGCGAGGGGGAATATATACAATCGGTGATACAAAATATCTGAACCGGTGAGTCACTTGAGAAATAAATACATTCACCAACTTTATAGAATAGCAGATAAGGAAGTTATTACTGCTCTAAATACAAAATGAATGCTCTTTAATTCTGTCAGAAGTCTTTTTGACCTTTGGAGGCCACTGAGTTGGCTGAGCGTTCTGTATTAATGCTGATTGATGTGTCTTTATGGCTTTGTCATGCTGTAGCTTTCTTGGCCCTGTCATCTCTAATTGTCAATGCTGCTTTAGTGGCCGAATTGGTTTGCTGAGTTGGCTCAGTCTATTCTTTTCCAAAAATACTGAATGCATCAAATTTTCCTGTACATGATGACTTATGTTTTTGATGAAAAAACTTGATGAAAGGATCTTGATTACAGTATCAACTGTATCATTTTGGCCCACCATTCCTGCGTGGGCAATTGATGTCTCAAAATTGCATCCAAGGTCTCATCTGCCTCTGTATATTTGTAGAAGTTTGGAGGCACTTCAAACAAATGTTTGATCTCATTCATAATAAAAAATAAGTTCTCTACTCTGTCATAGAGACTTTTCCCAGATGCCGGCCCTGTTTCTTCTGAGGTACTTGGTCTTACAGTGATCTGATTGGTGGCAAATGTATTGACCCTTTTTGCATAGTTCTCATGTGAAAGTAGCCTCCCTGCACTGTTCAGTAAGCCAGGAAGACCTCTGCTTTGTAATGCTGCAAACTTATCCATGAATCTGTTTACTTATGTTTGCATGTCCTGGCTTCTTCTTTCCAATGTTTGTACCAGGCTTCCAATGTAAGGACCCTCTTTATCAGCAGGATGGTTTCAGTTCTATTGGGGATTCCCATTGCTGCTAGCTGGGGACCTGTACGGTTATTGAGCACGTTAATCATTCTGTTGGCTATCTCAGGCATATTGCCTAGAGATGCCCTTGCTCTCTGGACTTCCTTGTGTACTTTGCCTATGAGCTCTATTTGCTCATGAATGGTATCTATATACTGCAATTGATCTGTGATTGATTGGCCAATGTTGGCCCATAAGACTGTCTTGACCTCAGCCACCACTTTATCAAGGGTGAGCTCTTTCTCCAGCTCCTTTATCTTCTCCTTAAGGGCCTTTATTTCCCTTCCTTTTTCTGCTACACTTTGCTTGGATTTGTCATATTTTCATTCAGCTTAGCTAAATTCTCCCTAGCTTCATTTAGCTCTGCCATTTGGGCTTCTAGGGCCTGGATTTCATTCTTCAGCTTCTGCATGTCAAGGCTTGGAGCCTGCTCTGATGTTGGTGCTGGTGCTGATTTAGATGGCGTTGTTTGAGCTATCTGCTCTTTAGGAGGAGCACTAGTTTGAGGCGGTTCCTCAAGGTTGATTACTTGTGGAGGTGGCTGAGATGTTTGGCCTCCTTCCTCTTGTTGTAGGGTTGCCTGCAGTGCAACCTCTGTTTCTCCCAATTTCTCTTCTGTCTGGATCAGCTATTTGTATAATGATATCAGCATGCTTGCTGCATCTTGGTCATGCCTTAGCTGGGCAACCTCTTCTGTTTGTGGGTGAAGATTTGCTGGGATCTTAACCATTTTTCTTAGTGCTGCCATATCTGCATCTCTTATTTTCAGCAGCACTTGTATAGCTTTGGTGTCCTTGGGATCATGCCCAAGTTCTATGATGATATCCTCCAATGCTCTGATTCGGTTGTCTTTTGCCTGAGAGGATGCTTTCTCCAACTCTAGTTGGGCAGCTGTATTGTTTAGGCTATTTTCCAACCTGTAATTCACCAGTGTTTTGTCTGCCAGAGTGGCATATACCATCTCACCCGTTTGCTTGTGCAATTCAATCTGATCCATAGGGCGGATGTCTTTTGCAAGGACCTCAAGGTTGGTCCTTATATAGTCTGCAGCTGACTGTGGCTGCAGCATGGTTGGCATGAAATGACTCATTATCATTTTGCCCTCTTCTACATCATATGCAGACATCAACCTCTGCTGGTTTGTAGGAGCCATTTTCAATAGGTGATTGTACAGTTGTATCCTAAGTGGCTCATTCTTCTTTTTGATATCAATAAATTGTTGTTTGATGCCTGTTTCAGCTCTCCGTTGCTGGCTTGAGGAGCTGACTTCTCCTCCAACTGTTCTTTCTTGTTCCTGCTGAAAGGAACTTGCAGATGCCTCCATACTTGGTGGGCCCATGCCCAAAGATTGTCCAATAGGCATTTCTTCCTCAGAGAGGGGATTCATTTTGTGCCTTTTCTCCCCTTGATTTGTGGATGTGGTGAGGGGAGTCTCCTGCTCTCTATCCCTCTTCTTTCCCTTTTCTTCTTTCTGTGGAGTTTGTAGCACTGAGGCCTCCACTGTCTTTTCTTGCCTAGGAGGCACATTCTCTTGAGCCTGTTGCTCAGTGGACATTGGGGCTTCAGCTATTTGTTCTTGCTGCTGTATTGGCTGCCCCTCTTTTTGCCCTTCCTCTTGTTGTTCTACTTGCTTTTTTGCTTGCTTTTCTGCTATAGGAGGTGGTTGTTCTTGCTCCATCTGCTTCTCTTTACCTTTGCTGGAAGCCTGATAAGTAGCCTTGGCTGCTTGCTGATGTGTTGTCGAAGATGAGGCAGCTGCTCCAAGTTGCCTTTGATATGAAGAGGAAACCTGCCCACAAGTTTCCAAGTCAGCCTCTTTCTCAATATTCTTTGCCTCTCTTTGCAGCATTTGCTCTCTAGTCATTGGCTCTTCTAGAGTGCCCTCTTCCCAACTTAATAAATTGGCATATTTCTCAATGTGAGGCAATCTGATGTGAGCATAGCCACCCAATTTATATTTTACCCTCCTGAGAGAAATGAAATGATTAGGGTCATAAGGTATCCAGGGGAAACTAGTTTCTAATTGGAGGCCCTCTAGGATCCTATCTGCTTCCTTCCATCCCTCCTCCCTTTGGTTGTAAAGAAATGGGCCTAGCTGGTTCCTGACCTTTAGTTGCACCTTCTTGTTTTTGTTGTGGAAATGGACCTGGTCTGCATTTCCAAACTGTCTGAAATAATCCAAGGCAAATAGTCTCATCGGGACATATCTTGGCAGCCTATAAGGGTTCAACTCACAGCCATATATTCTGATTACTGTATGGTGTTGGTAAAAGTACCAATCACCAATGCTGTAGGTCTTGGAGAGATGGTGTATTCTTTGCATCTCATCAGTCAATCTTGGAGGAGGGACACCAAATAACAAAGTCATAGCTGGATGAATGAACAGGTCTATGAATTCACAGTATGTGTATGGTGAACGGGAGGTGCAATGAAAAACTGAGGTCCAAAATACTACAGACCTTGGATTTCACTGGGCATCAAGTTTCTTGAGAGGAATAGGGAAACTGTCTGGTTGATAAAATAGGAACAGATGATAGATGTATGAGGTGTATCTGAACACCTTTTCCCTTTCTAGATTCATCAGTTGCTCATGAATCTTGTTTGCAATATACTCAGCATAGTCATAGTGCACAGCAGGAGGCTTTCTAGGAGAAAATATGGACATCATGGCCATTATGGTGTCATCAACATCCTCAACTCCCTTGTACCGCAAGACATAGCTGATCAAAGCCACCAGCATCTTCCCCAAGTCATTAAGGTTTGTATGTACAATAGGAGGTGTTCTCAAAGCTTCAGAGCTTGGCTGAATAAATAACTTATTAATCTTGATGACCTGGGCACTGGACAACCTACCCCCCTTCTTTAATAAGTCCATCATGGAGAGAGGAGTCAATGGTATTGCAGAATGAAAGTTGAGCATTTGATTTATGGCCTCAGGGGTGATGTGGAACAAGACTACACCTGATGTACTGAGGACAGCTCTTTGACAGGGATCATAGTTCTCACAGCATCTATGGATCAGGTTTGGAAGGACATTGACTTGAGGGAGGTTGTAAATGGGCAAGTTAGAGTCCCAAATCCCTAAAATATCAGCTCCACTGAGGTGTTGAGCTTTTAATTCATTTAGCATATGAATATTAAACTTAGAATTCATTGAGAATAAGTCTATCATCTGATAATCTTTATCCCCCAGAGCCTTCCATTCTAACTCTCTTTGTGGGGCATTCAGAGGTTGAATATTCAGGGCCACTGGTGTTTCCATGGTTAAGTAGTACTATGACTTGTACTAGAATTGGTTTCAGTGGACTGAACAACACAGAGGGATACTTTTGCAACAGTGATGCAAATTGCAAGGAAAAATGTGGTAAACTGTGGTGAGAATAGTTTAAAGTGCTCCAAAGAGAGTTAATTGAGTGTATGCAGGGACTAGTACCACTGTTTTCCTGGTGAATTTGCGCAGCTTAGGATTTAAGTCCATGAATGCGCGGACTGACTGTAAGTTCTGTGAAAACTTGGATAAACAAGGCTCTGCAGGTGAATTTCAACTCAACAATTGAAAATGGAGGCTAGCCACCGGGGATTTGCTGGTAAATACAAGCTTCCTCACTCTTTTTAACTTAGTTTAGGATAATTATGGACACAACCAAGCGCGGAGGGAATGATTTGGATAAATACCTGGTGAATTGCCGGAAATGGTTACAAATGCAGGTGGGTTCAAGGCGCCAACGGTCTTCGGGTCGATTTCTGCAGGTTGGCGACGGATGGTCGTAATTTGCATGCAGAGGTGAGCAACAATCTTTTTGGAAAAAGTGACAAAAAACACGAATTTTGGCTAAAATATGGACTTTTTGGGTTATTGGCGCTTTTTTGGATGACGTCAGCATGACGTCATCAGGTGGGGTCAAGGTCGGGTGACGTCAGCATGACGTCATCGAGTGACGTGGCGGCCTGTGAGTGGTCCACGGGGATTGCATAGGTGGCGGACCTGTCGGAGCGCTGGCGGGCGGGGGTGCTGATGCGGAGGTGAGGTGGCGTGACGTAGCAATGACATGGGCATGGTGGTAACGCACAAGCGGTAAATGGTTTTTCTTGGACCGCTTTGGATACGGTCATGGAATTGTCAGAAGGCGGCCCGAGAAGATATGGGGGTGACGCGTGGCAGAGGCCTGACGTCACCCTCTGACAGTTTCTCGGGCGGTAAAGTGCGGTCATCGGGGCCGACCCGATATGGACGTGGGCCGTCGGATGGGAAAGCCCAGATCCGACCGTCGACGAGTCAATAAGATGTCAGGGCGATACGGTAGCGGGCGGGGCAATAAAATAATATTATTTTTGAAATCTGCGCTCGGTGAAACATTAGAAAAGTGGGTTTTTGACTGTGTTATGGGTAAAATGGATTATGCGCCAGTTTATTTACAAAACCGGGTTAAGGTTATTAATCCAAGTAGATCTTGGATTAATCCCAGGATTAATTTATCGGCGCTCTTTGGGTCGCGCTCTAATGTTTAGCGCTTAAACCATTTCAAACCAATAATAGAGCTATAATGCTTGGGGAAGGGGATACATAGATATTTTGGGTCTTTTGCGTAGTTTACATAGTAATAGGGGGAACAGGGGGTATAGGGAGTTAAATAGTAAAAGGTTAGGGGTTAATATGAGTGGAAGAGGAGGATGAGGGGGTGAAAACACCAAGTCTTATATGGAATCAACTTAGTTTAGGAAGTAGATCAAAATGAAAAGAATTTTAGACAAGAAATGTGGCTCTTAGAGAAACAAGAACCAACACAAGACCTTGACTTCTTTCATGAACATAGCTGGTAATGGGATGTTAGCAATGAATGTGAGGGGGGGGGGGGAATTGGAAGTTAGACATGCTCCATTAAGTTGCTGCAAAATGATGGAGAAGAGGACCTTCCCTATCAATTGATGTTTCCTTTATGTTAGACCAGCAAAATAAAAGGAATGAAATTTCTGCAACCCCATCTACCTACCCATCTATTTGCCTAAATTTTTTGTTTCTTCATGGAGGGTGCACTTAGACTTGCAGACCCTCATGTGCCTTTTCTTTTCCTTTGGATTTTTCTTTTGATTTTCTATCTAAGGCTAGCCTTATTGCTTCCAAGGCCCCAGATTAAGCAGTTGGGAACCTTAATTCTCTACCTAACTACTGGTCTGCCAAGATTAAACAGTTTGGACAGACTTCTTTCTCTATTCTACAACAAGAAATTGAAACATGGCATGATCCATATTAGGCTGTTGGACCATCCATCCAAAATTCAGTCAACATCAAGTTATGTACACATATTGCCTTCTCTTGGAAATATGGGATCTTTGCATCACCAAAGCAGAGCATATTTGGAACTTTCCTTTGCCAATCATGAAATATGAAAACCTATTGGTATAGGTATCTAATAGTGGCTCCACATGGGGATGGTTTTTCTTTTTGAAAGACCAAGAACAGCAGGTCAGAATGCCTTGGCCCTTTGACTTCTTTTTACCAAAACTTGGAGTTTTCCTCCTTGAAATCTCAAAATTGGAATCTGTCATACTTGTGGAACTTGCTGAACTAAAAGCCTTTTCCTGATTCTGCAAGACCTTTCAAACTGAGTTATTCACATGCCGAAAGAAAACATTATATACAACAGATTATGTACAGGGGAACAACCATGCTATATACATGGAAAGTAGTCAAAATAGTGCTTCAACATCCTGCCATTCACAGGACCTTCATCCAAATCAGTTTCATCAAGACTTTTAAGAAAGTAAGTATTGTTTCCTTGCACTGCTTGAATAACAAATGGTCCTCTCCAAAGGGAATCAAATTTTCCATGTTTTCCTTTATCTTCCCTTCTTGAATCCCACTTTAGGACCTTGTCACCAATGTTGAAATCTTCAGCCTTGGTCCTTCTATCAAAAGCTTTCTTTAACTTTTCTTGTAAAACTTGAACTCTGCTATAAACTTGATCTCTAGTTTGCTGCAAGCATATTATTTGATTGATCCTTCTTTGCATGTCATTGGGCTCAGCTTGACTTTCTTGAAGTAGTTTCATAACAGGAACCCCTAGTGATGAAGGAAATTTGGCTTCTAATCCATAGACTAACTCATATGGGCTGACCCCAATAGATCTCTTGGTTGTTAGTCTATCTGCCCATAAGGCATTGACAAGCTTCTTATGCCAATTCTTCTTGTTTTCTTCCAGCACCTTCTTTATGATGTTTACAAGGCTTTTATTTGATGATTCAGCTAGGCCATTTTCTTGGGGATAGTATGCAGTAGAATGGCCCAAGGTAATGTGGAACTTATGGCAAAAATTCACCATCTTCTTGGATCTAAAAGCAGCAGCATTGTCTGTTATGATCTTGTCAGGACAACCAAACCTAGAAAGAATATTGGTCTCAAGGAACTGAATGATAGTGGAATCATTGGCTTGTCTACATGGAACAGCTTCAATCCATTTGGTAAAGTAGTCTGTAGCTGTTAGAATCCATCTATGTTGGCCTGAAGATGAGGGGTGAATTTCCCCAATGAAATCCAAACCCCATTGTTGAAAAGGTCTTTCTGTTGCAATAGGCCTCAAAGGAAGTGGTAGTAACTTTCTCTTTCCCTCAAACACTTGGCATTTATGATATGAAGTGGTAAATTTTTTGACATCTGAGAAAACAGTGGGCCAATAGTAACCTGCCCTCAATATCTTATCCACAGTGGACTTCCAGTACAAGTGTCCACCACAATCACCTGCATGAAATTCTTTTATGACCTTGTTAGTCTCATTCTCAATTAAGCAGTTTAACAATATACCCTCATGGTTTTTCCAAATCAAATTGCCATCCATGACACAAAATATTGAAGCTTTCATTTTTAGGAACCTACATTTAGTCCTGGACAATCCTGGGGGAGCACACAGGTTTTGTAACACATAACATATATCAGAATACCAAGAGGATTGTTCAAAGGCTACATTGATCTTTGGAGTCGCCAGCTCCGGTTCATTGTCCAGTTGGTTAATGTCTAAGGCTTGAAAGTTTGCTTCTGTCATTAATTTGGCCAAACCTTGCCCTTTTATCAGTTTTGTAGGTTTTATTTCAATATCAAATTCCAAGATGTTGGCAATCCATTTGCCTCTTCTGCCCTCTAAGTTTTCTTGAGTGAGTATGTCTTTCACAATGGGACTTGGCACATAAGCTATAACATGGGAGTATAGGATGTAAATCCTAAAGTCTTTAATGGCCTTGACCAAAGCATAATCTTGCTTCTCCATGATCTAATATTTCAGAGGTGCATCTCTGAGAGCTCTACTAAAGAAAGCAATGGGTTTTTCATTTCCTTGGTCATCTTTCTGTAATAAGACAACAACAATGGTATGCTGGGAGGCAAAGGAGAAAATGATAAATTCTCTGTCAAATTGAGGATTTGTTAGGACTGGTGTTTGGGTAAGGGCCAATTTTATGCCTTCAAAAGCTTGATTTGCTTCTACTGTCCATTTCACTTTTGAATCCTTCTTTAGCATGTTATTTAGTAATCTGATCAATTCTGCTAAGTTTGGGATAAACCTCCTTAAAAAGTTAATCTTTCCCAAGAAGGCTTGTAATTCTTTGATGTTTCTTGGATGGGGCATTTGTAAGATAGCTTGTATCCTGTCTGGGTCAATTCTAATGCCATCCTTTGAAATGATATGACCTAACAACTTACCTTCTTCCAAACCAAATAGAGACTTCTTGGGATTTAAGGAAATTCCGTATTTCCTACATGTTAAGAATATCTGTCTCAACTGCTTCAAGTGTTCTTGGTCAGATTTTGAGAAAGGTGTGAGGTCATCTAAATAAATAATAAGGAAGTCATGAATCTCTTTGGCAAAAGCAATATCCATTTCTCTTTGAAATGTAGCCCCTACATTTTTCAATCCAAAAGGCATTTTTACATATTTGAAGGTTCCCCATGGGGTTGTGAATGTGGTTTTGTCTTGATCATCAGGGTGTACTAGGATCTGATTAAAACCTAAGAATCCATCAAGTAATGAGATCCTTGAAGCCCCTACCACTCTTTGGAGAATGTGATCCATCTTAGGTAAGGGATAATTATCCTTGAGGGATACTAGGTTAAAATTCCTTAGATCAACACAAAGTCTGATCTCACCAGTTTTCTTTCTTGTGGGCACCAAATTTGAAATCCAGTCTGAAAACCTGATAGGTGCTATCATACCAGCTTTAAACATTTTTTGTACCTCTTTCTCAATTGAAGGGAGAAGCATAGAATTGATCCTTCTCAATTTTTGCTTGAATGGCTTCTGATTAGGCTTGAGAGGGATGGTGTGTTGGATAACAGAGGTGTCATAGGATTTAAATCCTCATAACTCCATGCAAAGACATCTTGAAACTCTTTGAAGAGGTCAATGTATTTAGGCTTCTGATCAGGAGGTAAGGATGCAGACAATTTTATTATCTTGGGCTTTTCAACAATTCCAATGTTGCATTCTTCAATGGCAGCATTTAGGGGCTGCATTTTTGGTTTTCTAGGGACGTCATTTGAGTCAAAAATATCCTCCAATGGAGTTAGGCCTGTTGGAAGAAAATTGTATTTCAATTGTATCACTTCAGCTTCAGCATCAGCTACTTCTTCACAACTGATTTGTTGAATTTCTTGTATGTTGTCTTTGTTAAAAATTGTTGGATGTAGCATTTGGTTAGCTGTTTTGGGTGATACTGCTGTTTTTTCCTGTTCACATATTGTTTTTGACTCACTTACATCCTCTGCATCAATGTTTAGTGCTGAAAATTCTTGCTGAAAAGTCAGGAAATTATTTATTTGTGTATCATCATCAAACACTTGCCAGTCCTTGAAATTGTTTGGGACAGAAGGCCTGTGTTTAATCTCAGCTATAAAGCAATGCTTGGGTTCAAAAGGTAGTTTACATGTGCTTGCAAATGTGGCCAAACTATGAGCATGGAGATTATGGGTTCTAGAAATTTTGGTAATTTGAAATTCAGTGAAGGAATTTAGTATTTCAACAGCAGCAGACCTATAAGATCTCAGTCTTTTGTCATTAGTGACAAAATTCCCCTTCACTTGTTGGATGATTAGGTCTGAATCTCCCATAATCGAAAGTTTTGTGGCCTTCAATGATTTTACCAGTTTGAGGCCTAGTAAAAGAGCTTCATACTCTGCCATGTTGTTGGTGCACCTGAAGTTTAGCCTGTAGGCTCGACCTTCTGTATGACTGTTTTCTTTGTTATGTATCCAAACCCCTGCTCCTGCCCCTAATTTGTTGACTGACCCATCAAATTCAAGGAACCATAGGATTTCTTGGTCAAGGGAAGAATTGTCAACCACTATGGGGCTTGGCATCAACAACTTGAGATCTTGGCTTACACTTGGTTTTTCTTCTTGAACAATTTTGTTTATTGATTGCTCGACCATTATTTCTAGAGCAGTAGTTTGTTCATTTATATCCTAATCTTGTTTGAGTGTCTTAGTTTCATCATCATTTTTAGAACATGTATTATCATTGAAGAGAATATAGGAGTCTATGTCAGAATGGACAGCATATATGGGAAAGTTTTGAGGTTTTTCTTCACTGCTGACCATGTATTTCATGAGTGTTTCTCTGTATAGTCTCATTGGTTTCCCAAAGACAGATATGGTGGCATAGGACATGTCTAATTGAAGAGAACCTTGAAGTTTATCCCCCCATGATCTTGATAGCAGCATTCCATACTTAGGTGGGATATCAGCAACTACAACATCCATCAAGATTGTCTTATTGGGGTATTGGACAAGTGACACACAGAGATCCCTTATGAGACCTAAACACTTGACTTGGCTGGAGTCAAATGAGAATAGGTCCCTATATGGTCTTGTAATATCTAGATTTAATCTTTCCATGTCTGATTCGGGCATCAGGTTGTGAGAGGCACCTGAGTCAAACATTGCATTGTGTAATATCTTATCATGAACATGCAAGCTGACATAAAAAGGTAATATGCATGTAACTGCTGTCTTTCCATCAACCTCTGGGCTGAAAAGTAGTTTTGGAGTGTCATCCAATACATTGACATCATCTTTGTTATGAGTAAGTTGAAGGGATCTCTTGATTTGTTGTTTATAGATGTTATGTTTGGCCAACTCTGAGAGAGGAATGGCTATCTTCAGTTTTCCAATTTCAGCTTCTAAGTCAAAAGGTCTTTCAGATTGGGTCTTAGTGTTCTGGTTAACAACCTTTTCCTTTTCAATGGACTCCTTAGAGCTTTCTTCTTGATTCTCATTTTGATCTTGGGGTTTGTCCTTTTTACTCACCTTTTGAGAAATATTGCTTGGATTATGCTGCAAGGATGATGTAGCCACTGGCTGTTGATTTGAGGGAGATGCTTCAGTTATTTCTTCAACTGTTACTTCCTTTGTGATTGGATCAGTTTTGTCAATTGGTTCTGTGACAATAGCCTTCTTAGGTTGTGGGGTTTCCTTTGTTTTATCAGGCTGTGTCACGTTTATTGTTCTACTTCTCAATTTGTATTGCTTATGAACTTCAAAAACAGTTGTATCATAGCCTTGTTTGAAATCAAATGACTCACCTGATTTGGTTTGGAACTGCTTGATATCATCATCCCTATGATCTTCTTGTGTTAAAAAGACTTGATTCCCACTGTCCAGACCCATTAGGTTGATGTGAGGATCCTCATTGGGCTCACTGGATGTGGAGGCCTCAGCATAATTCTCTTGGAAAGGGGGTCTAACATGTTGGTCATGATCAGTTCTTCCAACATTGGGATTTTGATTCTTTCTAAAGTTTTGGTTCCTTATATTGCTTGTTTGTCCTTTCCATGATGACTTTCTTTCTATGGTTTCCACTCTGTCCCCAAGTCTATCCATACCTTTGATGATTGCATCTAACTTCTGCGCAAATGCTAAAGGTTCTTCCTTAAAGGTAGTTCTTCTTTCAGTTCTGGCCCTATTTCTCTTGGCAATCAAATTTGCCTCTACACTTACTGCTATGTCTTGCATGTCTGCCAAAGTTGCAGGGGCTCTTTCTCTTAATTGATATGCCATATCAGCATCAAACCCATTAGGGAACTTAATTAGTGCTAAATCAGGTGGAGGCCTAAGGTTTTGAGGAATGGCACTATAGATAGAATTGAATCTAGTACAATAGTCCGAGACAGTTTCTTGTGGACCTCTCTTTATGGTGTCATATTTAGATAAAATGTGTAGAGGGTCTTTTTTCTTTTCCCATCTGTTTAGAAAGGACTGGTAAAGAGCACCCAAATTAGCTATAGAGTTTGCAGCTAGTGCCCTGAACCAAGTTCTTACTTCACCTATCAGACTTTGTACAAAAATCTTCATTCTCACATCATCATCATCTATCTCATAGTTTTCGAAGTAATCTTGCATTTTCTTGGTATGCTGTAAGGCAGTGTATGTACCGGTTCCATCAAAATAAGTGATTTTGCCTTGGTAATCCTGAGGCATAGCCCCAGGATTGTTGGGCAGCTGGAGGGGTGCATAACGATTAGCCATATTTGGTGGGATAAGTGGGACAACTGGAACAACAGGAACAACAATAGCAGTTTGTGTGTTAGGTGTTGACAATATGTTTTGTGAAGTGGATGATGAAGAGGGGGAGGAATGAGTTGTATGGAGGTGAAAAGTTGGCTTAGAAGGGGTGGGAATAAAGGTGTGCTGAACTGCCTCAGGGCTAGATTCAGGAGATTGCTCTGGTTCCTTTTGGCTCTTATGAGTTTTATGGATCAAATTGGGGTTTTCGAAAACAGGAGGAGGATTTGGGTCAGGATTTGACCTGGTGTGCCTAGTTTTCCTTTTAGGAGCCAGCTTCTGAACTTCTTTTTGGTATTTTTTAGGATATTTTTAGAGCTATTTCAAGGGACTGCTCAAGCTGTTTTTAGAACCACTGTCTAAAGACAGACAGCAGTTGAAAAATATGCTCACTCCCCAGTGGAGTCGCCAATTATGTTAACACCCAGGTTGTTCCCTTTGACTCCCAAGGGAATACGGCCGGGGTAACCACTAACCAAGCTTTGGATTACAGTTTCTAGCCAAACTGTAATCAGAGAGGGCTCTCTCTTTAAGATTTATCTTTGTTTTGTGAGGATTTTAGGCTAGTTATGAGTTTAGTTTTGTTTAATGTTTTGGTTGAGTGATGTCTTTCAGTACCTAAGGTGGAAATCTTCAGACAGTTTTTAGTCCATTGGGCAATGGAGTCTGTGGCTACAGGTTGTTTTAAATGTTGAGTGAGATTGTTGAAACTGCAGGGCCATTCAAATATTTCATGAAACAAACTTGAAATTGTGATGGTGAAGTATGTTTAACCAGTGGAAGGCAATTAAGAATTTTCCACTAAGCTGGGGGTGTGAGAAAGAGATATATTGCACAGGAGAAGATTTGAATTCATGAACAATAACCACTATGAAAGATATAGTCTGAAGGTGCAGCAATTAAGAATTACACCTTATAACTATAACTGAAGAAAACATTTATAACAGCATAGATTGAGGTCAGGGTATTCTATGAATAAGTCCTGAAACTATTCTTTTTCTTTGCCATTAACTGTGAAACATAAAACATGAATGGGTTATGAAGAAATAATTAAAACACATAACGAAGAGTTTAGAGGAAACTTATTGTGCCATGAAATACGCAGGAATCCTCTAGCATTTAGCAAACACACACAACGCCTCAGACAACACAGAACTTTGGAAATTCCATCAGCCTTTGTATTAATACTCTGAACATTTACAGCATAAGATCTCTAGAAGAGAAAATCAACAACCCCTTGCAAGATTATGCGAGGGGGAATATATACAACCGGTGATACAAAATATCTGAACCGGTGAGTCACTTGAGAAATAAATACATTCACCAACTTTACAGAATAGCAGATAAGGAAGTTATTACTGCTCTAAATACAAAATGAATGCTCTTTAATTCTGTCAGAAGTCTTTTTGACCTTTGGAGGCCACTGAGTCGGTTGAGCGTTCTGTATTAATGCTGACTGATGTGTCTTTATGGCTTTGTCATGCTGTAGCTTTCTCGGCCCTGTCATCTGTAACTGTCAGTGCTGCTTTAGTGGCCGAATTGGTTTGCTGAGTTGGCTCAGTCTATTCTTTTCCAAAAATACTGAATGCATCAAATTTTCCTGTACATGATGATTTATGTTTTTGATGAAAAAACTTGATGAAAGGCTCTTGATTACAATATCAACTGTATCATTTTGGTCCACCATTCCTGTGTGGGCAATTGATGTCTCAAAATTGCATCCAAGGTCTCATCTGCCTCTATATATTTGTAGAAGTTTGGAGGCACTTCAAACAAATGTTTGATCTCATTCATAATAAAAAATAAGTTCTCTACTCTGTCATAGAGACTTTGCCCAGATGCTGGCCCTGTTTCTTCTGAGGTACTTGGTCTTACCATGATCTGATTGGTGGCAAATGTATTGACCCTTTTTGCATAGTTCTCATGTGAAAGTAGCCTCCCTGCGTTGTTCAGTAAGCCAGGAAGACCTCTGCTTTGTAATGCTGCAAACTTATCCATGAATCTGTTTACTTCTGTTTGCATGTCCTGGCTTCTTCTTTCCAATGTTTGTACCAGGCTTCTCAATGTAAGGACCCTCTTTATCAGCAGGATGGTTTCAGTTCTATTGGGGATTCCCATTGCTGCCAGCAGAGGACCTGTACGGTTATTGAGCACGTTAATCATTCTGTTGGCTATCTCAGGCATATTGCCTAGAGATGCCCTTGCTCTCTGGACTTCCTTGTGTGCTTTGCCTATGAGCTCCATTTGCTCATGAATGGTCTCTATATACTGCCATTGATCTATGATTGATTGGCCAATGTTGGCCCATAAGACTGTCTTGACCTCAGCCACCACTTTATCAAGGGTGAGCTCTTTCTCCAGCTCCTTTATCTTCTCCTTAAGGGCCTTTATTTCCCTTCCTTTTTCTGCTACACTTTTCTTGGATTTGTCATATTTTTCATTCAGCATAGCTAAATTCTCCCTAGCTTCATTTAGCTCTGCCATTTGGGTTTCTAGGGCCTGGATTTCATTCTTCAACTTCTGCATGTCAAGGCTTGGAGCCTGCTCTGATGTTGGTGCTGGTGCTGATGTAGATGACGCTGTTTGAGCTATCTGCTCTGTAGGAGGAGCACTAGTTTGAGGGGGTTCCTCAAGGTTGATTACTTGTGGAGGTGGCTGAGATGTTTGGCCTCCTTCCTTTTGTTGTAGGGCTGCCTGCAGTGCAGCCTCTGTTTCTCTGAATTTCTCTTCTATCTGGATCAGCTGTTTGTATAATGATATCAGCATGCTTGCTGCATCTTGGTCATGCCTTAGCTGGGCAACCTCTTCTGTTTGTGGGTGAAAAGTTGTTGGGATCTTAACCATTTTTCTTAGTGCTGCCATATCTTCATCTCTTATTTTCAGCAGCGCTTGTATAGCTTTGGTGTCCTTGGGATCATGCCCAAGTTCTATGATGATATCCTCCAATGCTCTGATTCGGTTGTCTTTTGCCTGAGAGGATGCTTTCTCCAACTCTAGTTGGGAAGCTGTATTGTTTAGGCTATTTTCCAACCTGTAATTCACCATTGTTTTGTCTGCCAGAGTGGCATATACCATCTCACCCGTTTGCTTGTGCAATTCAATCTGATCCATAGGGTGGATGTCTTTTGCAAGGACCTCAAGGTTGGTCCTTATATAGTCTGCAGCTGACTGTGGCTGCAGCATGGTTGGCATGAAATGACTCATTATCATTTTGCCCTCTTCTACATCATATGCAGACATCAACCTCTGCTGGTTTGTAGGAGCCATTTTCAATAGGTGATTGTACAGCTGTATCCTAAGTGGCTCATTCTTCTTTTTGATATCAATAAATTTTTGTTTGATGCCTGTTTCAGCTCTCCGTTGCTGGCTTGAGGAGCTGACTTCTCCTCCAATTGTTCTTTCTTGTTCCTGCTGAAAGGAACTTGCAGATGCCTCCATACTTGGTGGGCCCATGCTCAAAGATTGTCCAATAGGCATTTCTTCCTCAGAGAGGGGATTCATTCTGTGCCTTTTCTCCCCTTGATTTGTGGATGTGGTGAGGGGATTCTCCTGCTCTCTATCCCTCTTCTTTCCCTTTTCTTCTTTCTGTGGAGTTTGTAGCACTGAGGCCTCCACTGTCTTTTCTTGCCTAGGAGGCACATTCTCTTGAGCCTGTTGCTCAGTGGACATTGGGGCTTCAGTTGTTTGTTCTTGCTGTTGTATTGGCTGCCCCTCTTTTTCCCCTTCCTCTTGCTGTTCTACTTGCTTTTTTGCTTGCTTTTCTGCTATAGGAGGTGGTTGTTCTTGCTCCATCTGCTTCTCTTTGCCTTTGCTGGAAGCCTGATAAGTAGCCTTGGCTGCTTGCTGATGTGCTGTCGAAGATGAGGCAGCTGCTCCAAGTTGCCTTTGATATGAAGAGGAAACCTGCCCACAAGTTTCCAAGTCAGCCTCTTTCTCAATATTCTTTGCCTCTCTTTGTAGCATTTGCTCTCTAGTCATTGGATCTTCTAGAGTGCCCTCTTCCCAACTTAATAAATTTGCATATTTCTCAATGTGAGGCAATCTGATGTGAGCATAGCCACCCAATTTATATTTTACCCTCCTGAGAGAAATGAAATGATTAGGGTCATAAGGTATCCAGCGGAAACTAGTTTCTAATTGGAGGCCCTCTAGGATCCTATCTGCTTCCTTCCATCCCTCCTCCCTTTGGTTGTAAAGAAATGGGCCTAGCTGGTTCCTGACCTTTAGTTGCACCTTCTTGTTTTTGCTTTGGAAATGGACCTGGTCTGCATTTCCAAACTATCTGAAATACTCCAAGGCAAATAGTCTCATCGGGACATATCTTGGCAGCCTATAAGGGTTCAACTCACAGCCATATATTCTGATTACTGTATGGCGTTGGTAAAAGTACCAATCACCAATGCTGTAGGTCTTGGAGAGATGGAGTATTCTTTGCATCTCATCAGTCAATCTTGGAGGAGGGAGACCAAATAACAAAGTCATAGCTGGATGGATGAACAGGTCTATGAATTCACAGTATGTGTATGGTGAACGGGAGGTGCAATGAAATACTGAGGTCCAAAATACTACAGACCTTGGATTTCCCTGGGCATCAAGTTTCTTGATAGGAATGGGGAAACTTTCTGGTTGATAAAATAGGAACAGATGATAGATGTATGAGGTGTATCTGAACACCTTTTCCCTTTCTAGATTCATCAGTTTCTCATGAATCTTGTTTGCAATATACTCAACATAGTCATAGTGCACAACAGGAGGCTTTCCAGGAGAAAATATGGACAGCATGGCCATTATGGTGTCATCAACATCCTCAAATCCCTTGTACCCCAGGACATAGCTGATCAAATCCACCAGCATCTTCCCCAAGTAATTGAGGTATGGATGTCCAATAGGAGGTGTTCTCAGAGCTTCAGAGCTTGCCTGAATAAATAACTGATTAATCTTGAGGACCTGGGCACTGGACAGCCTGCCCCCCTTCTTTAATAAGTCCATCATGGAGAGAGGAGTCAATGGTCTTGCAGAATGAAAGTTGAGCATTTGATTTATGGCCTCAGGGGTGATGTGGAACAAGACTGCACCTGATGTACTAAGGACAGCTCTTTGACAGGGATCATAGTTCTCACAGCATCTATGGATCAGGTCTGGAAGGACATTGACTTGAGGGAGGTTGTAAATGGGCAAGTTAGAGTCCCAAATCCCTAAAATATCAGCTCCATTGAGGTGTTGAGATTTTAATTCATTTAGCATATGAATATTAAACTTGGAATTCATTGAGAATAAGTCTATCATCTGATAATCTTTATCCCCCAGAGCCTTCCATTCTAACTCTCTTTGTGGGGCATTCAGAGGTTGAATATTCAGGGCCACTGGTGTTTCCATGGTTAAGTAGTACTATGAATTGTACTAGAACTGGTTTCAGTGGACTGAACAACACAGAGGGATACTTTTGCAACAGTGATGCAAATTGCAAGGAAAAATGGGGTAAACTGTGGTGAGAATAGTTTAAAGTGCTACAAAGAGAGTTAATTGAGCATATGCAGGGACTAGTACCACTGTTTTCCTGGTGAATTTGCGCAGCTCAGGTTTTAAGTCCACGAATGCGCGGACTAACTGTAAGTTCTGTGAAAACTTGGATAAACAAGGCTCTGCAGGTGAATTTCGACTCAACAATTGAAAATGGAGGTTGGCCACCGGGGATTTGCTGGTAAATACAAGCTTCCTCACTCTTTTTAACTTAGTTTCGGATAATTATGGACACAGCCAAGCGCAGAGGGAATGATTTGGAAAAATACCTGGTGAATTTCCGACAATGGTTACAAATGCAGGTGGGTTCAAGGCGCCAATGGTCTTCGGGTCGATTTCTGCAGGTTGGCGACGGATGGTCGTAATTTGCATGCAGAGGTGAGCAACAGTCTTTTTGGCAAAAGTGACAAAAAACAAGAATTTTGGCTAAAATATGGACTTTTTGGGTTATTGGCGCTTTTTTGGATGATGTCAGCATGACGTCATCAGGTGGGGTCATGGTCGGGTGATGTCAGCATGACGTCATCGAGTGACGTGGCGGCCTGTGAGTGGTCCACGGGGATTGCATAGGTGGCGGACTTGTCGGAGCGCTGGCGGGCGGGGGTGTTGATGCGGAGGTGAGGTGGCGTGACGTAGCAATGACATGGGCATGGTGGTAATGCACAAGCGGTAAATGGTTTTTCTCGGACCGCTCTGGATACGGTCATGGAATTGTCAGAAGGCGGCCCGAGAAGATATGGGGGTGACGCGTGGCAGAGGCCTGACGTCAACCTCTGACAGTTTCTCGGGCGGTAAAGTGCGGTCATCGGGGCCGACCCGATATGGACGTGGGCCGTCGGATGGGAAAGCCCAGATCCGACGGTCGACGGGTCAATAAGATGTCAGGGCGATACAGCAGCGGGCGGGGCAATAAAATAATATTATTTGTGAAATCTGCGCCCGATGAAACATTAGAAAAGTGGGTTTTTGACTGTGTTACGGGTAAAATGGATTATGCGCCAGTTTATTTACAAAATTGGGTTAAGGTTATTAATCCAAGCAGATCTTGATTAATCCCAGGATTAATTTATCGGCGCTCTTTGGGTCGCGCTCTAATGTTTAGCGCTTAAACCATTTCAAACCAATCATAGAGCTATAATGCTTGGGGAAGGGGATACATAGATATTTTGGGTCTTTTGTGTAGTTTACATAGTAATAGGGGGAACAGGGGATATTAAATCAACTTAGTTTAGTTTAGGAAGTAGATCAAAATGAAAAGAATTTTAGACAAGAAATGTGGCTCTTAAAGAAACAAGAACCAACACAAGACCTTTACTTCTTTCATGAACATAGCTGGTAATGGGATGTTAGCAATGAATGTGAGGGGGGGGGGATTGGAAGTTAGACATGCTCCATTAAGTTGTTGCAAAGTGATGGAGAAGAGGACCTTCCCTATCAATTGATGTTTCCTTTATGTTAGACCAGCAAAATAAAAGGAATGACATTTCTGCAACCCCATCTACCTACCCATCTATTTGCCTAACATTGTTTCTTCATAGAGGGTGCACTTAGACTTGCAGACGCTCATGTGCCTTTTCTTTTCCTTTGGCTTTTTCTTTTGATTTTCTATCTAAGGCTAGCCTTATTGCTTCCAAGGCCCCAGATTAAGCAGTTGGGAACCTTAATTCTCTACCTAACTACTGGTATGCCAAGATTAAACAGTTTGGGTAGACTTATTTCTCTATTCTACAGCAAGAAATTGAAACATGGCATGATCCA
The DNA here is from genome assembly GCA_031772625.1 of Pinus tabuliformis. Taxonomy (NCBI): domain Eukaryota; kingdom Viridiplantae; phylum Streptophyta; class Pinopsida; order Pinales; family Pinaceae; genus Pinus; species Pinus tabuliformis. The sequence continues at coordinate 229,579,796 of CM062819.1, read as the reverse complement.
GATTAGGCTGTTGGACCATCCATCCAAAATTCAATCAACATCAAGTTATGTACACATATTGCCTTCTCTTGGAAATATGGGATCTTTGCATCACCAAAGCAGAGCATATTTGGAACTTTCCTTTGCCAATCATGAAATATGAAAACCTATTGGTATAGGTATCTAACAGAAACTAGGATAATACTTAGAGGGGATGATTTAGAATTATACAATTTTTAAGATCTTCAAATTATTAATAACAAACCATACAACAATGTCATAAATCAAACAGAGCACACATAGATTAAGAGACACAACTATTTATGTGGAAACGCATATGAGAGAAAACCACATAACTTATGTCTAAATATTGTTTTATGCTCCAACCAACTGTTATTTTCTATTTACTAGCACCAACCAAAAGGAGACATCCATTCCCTGAGATATATAGACATTGACCTAAAGGAATGTAATGACCACTAGTTGTATACGCAACAAAAATATCAAAATTCTTCGTAGACAAAGACATCCATTGTAGGATAGTAATTGTAAATTGTATATTGTATAAAAGAATTGATGTAGGCTGATTAAAAATGAGACTGAGGGTCCTATATATATAGTCAGGTAAGTACCCTTTCACAAACAAGCATGTCTATAAGACATGCATTTTCATTATTAACTAACCATTAGTTAATTTATTTATTATTTATTGTTATATTTGTATTATTATGATTTTATTTATTGTCTATTTTTACATCATTTATGTTCATAACATTGCCTTGTCCTTCAAAAATATTTGTCCTCAAAGCTTGTTGATAAAAGGACTTGAAATCTTTTTCTGCTACAAATATCTTCTGCTTAATCTATTTTTCTACTACGAATGTCTTCTATTTTCAAAACAGTCATCTTTGTCGATACAAATTGATATGATCCTTGGAGTGATATATAAAATTGTCGTACAAAGAACGGAATGGACCATCATAGATTGATCTTATCTGGAATCACCTTTTGTGAAGAATCATTATCGTGGGACTGGATTCTGCAAACTTCAGTATTCTTGAAAACATAAACTTGTTGTTTATTTTCTAAGTGATACTGGTACATAGATTGATTAACGTGTCTGCTCTTGTGATTTAGATGTAGATAAGGAATTTTTCTTGTTTGAACTTCCTAAAACATTTTTATGGAAGTTTCCTAATTTCCTTTAGGCGTTGTTGTTGTTGACTTGACTACTGAATCCTCATTTGGGTTGTCCTATGTTTGAATGACAACCTATGAGTAAATTTTTACTTCAATAGGGTTTGGATTTGTCTAAACTATGATATTAGTGGTATTGATGTTTGTTTCTTTAGTTTGGACTGCTACATATGGATATTTTTGAGACGTAAGAATTCTTCATTCTATCAGTCAAATTTATTTTGGACTTCATGTTTTTCGTCTTTTAAACACTTGATTTGTTCTACTAATATTTGGTTAAGGCTCTTTAAAAGAAAATTTTATTCTTCTTGTTCTAATAAATGCTCCTTGAGTTCCTTCTTTGATGCTTTATCTTCCTTGACTTGTTCGAGTAGTTTTTCTTGGTGATCTCTGAAGCGCAAAATTTCTGTCTTTGTTGTAGATGACTTCTTCAAGTTATTTTTGATTCTTTGATACAGTTTTTTCGTTATCTTGAAACATCAAGTTTGAGATATCTTCAAGGTCTTCTAATGGAGATTTTATTGATTTTTATTTACTTGTTATGTCTCGAAACATGACCATATTCCCTTTATAAGGAAACATCGACACTTGTTTCTCTATGTCTAACATGAATGTACACAAATCCTTAAACCATGGTTGACTGAGTATGATGTTTGTCTTTTTATCCGCCCTTACAACATGAAATCGAGATATTTGCTCATAATGACCTATTGTCACTTTTAGATCACTAATTTTATGCTCTTTTTGGTCAAAAATATTTTTCGTTACACCAATACTTAGATCTGTAATTAATAGTTGATTCGCCAAGTTGATGTTGATATAATTTTTATCGTTCTTTGGGCTGATAGAGACATTAAATTCTCTTCCTTGGATACTTCCTTTTAATGTAATTATTTCATGATCTATAACTGAAAGACCATTATAGGAAAACCTTTCTTCCTTCATCATTTTAGAATTGACCTCCATCATTTTTTTCACTGATTGATCCCATTTGTCTTGTCGAGATGACTTAAGGTATTATGTAATCAACATATAAAATTTCTTTTAATTTGATGGATTGTGAACACTTAGCTATCAGTTGGAATATTCTCCAAATTCACCTTTTTATGTTTTATAAGAATATCTATCTTCCCTTTAATCCACTAAGGAATAAAATTTAATACTACCATTTTCTTATATTCACTTATATATATATATATATATATATATATATATATATATATATATATATTTATATTTATACTTATATAAATATATATAAAGAATATCTCTTTATATAAGTATAAAGAGATATAGACAATATATATATATATATATATATATATATATATATATATATATATATATATATATATATATATATATATATATATATATAGATTAAACTTTATATTATTTCCTTTTTTTAACTTGAACTTTTCTTTAAAATACCCCTTTATAATATAAAACTTCCATTTATATATCTTTAATCTTTAATCTTTTCTTTTTCTTTTTGAAAAGTTACAACCCTAGTGAAACACGACTATTCATCTCTTTGGGGTATAATATAAAATATATGTCCACATATGTGCTTTTGACTCAGTTAATTTTCTCCACGTAAAAACTTACCATTCACATAAAGAGATTTTGTATTCCTTTTGTTTTCCTTTACCTTGAAAATACCATGGGAAATTACCATGGGTTGCTAAAACCACGAGCTTGTAAACCACTTAATGAAGAATCAAGATAATAGTATCTACTCTTCCTTCTCTTACTTATAGTTTTATAGATATTTGAAAAGATTCTCTTTTAACTTTATCATGCACTTTTTATCAATAATGTAGAACCTTTATATGTATATGAATTTTCTCCTTCAAAATTTACACAAGACTATATATATATATATATATATTATTAATATATTTTTATATGATTTTTTTCTTTAATTTTTTTTTTTAAGTCTTTATATGTAATTTTTTTTTCCTCTTTTTTTTATGGCCAAGGGCCAACTGGCGAATTGGAGAAGCTCTAGACTCTGGTGTAGCAAAATTCTTTAATTGCGACAACAAAAAGGTTGCCAGGAGGTTGATGGCCAAAGGCTTGGTGATTAGCCAAATGTGCCTCTGATACCAATGTAACAACCACTAGTCGTATATGCAGCGGAAATATTAAAATACTTCATATACAAAGATATCCATCGTAGGATAGTAATTGTAAATTGTATACTGTATATTGTATAGAAGAATTGATGTAGGATTATTACAAGTGAGACTGAGGGTCTTGTATATATAGCCAAATAAGTACCCTTTCATGAACAAGAATGTCTTTAAGACATTCCTTTTCATTATTAACTAACTAACCATTAATTTACTTATTATTTATTATCATATTTATATCATCATCATCATCATTATTATTATTATTATTATTATTATCATCATCATCATCTATTTTTACATTATTTATGTTCATAACAAGGAAACACTGACCCTCTAAATTTTTCAGCCACCAACCTAAAGGAGATACCTATCCCCTGATTCACATGCACCAACCTGTTGGAGGCACCAAACCCTAAGATTTGCAAGCACCAACTTATTGTGCCTATTAAATCCCTTTTTCATCACATTTTCAAACTCAAATCCATAGGCTTTTCAAATAAAACTTAGTCATACAAAATTATTAATATATGACCTAACATTTAGCTCCTTACTTGTAGCAAAAATCTTGACATCCTTGCACATCAATGTTCTCTTTGTTAATTTTGATTTTATATTGCTTGCCATATGCTCATGGTGTCTTCACCTCTCGACTCAACTTTTACTATAGCTCAGATGTACACTCAAATATGTTCTAATTTATGGTTTTTTCGCCAAAATTTACTTATTAGTTCTTTACTTAGATTTGATCTTAGCATTCATACCTACCTTGATCTACTCTGCATCTCTTCACCTCTGACCCATATTTGACCACAACATTTAGATATTTTCTGGTTTGCCTTGTATCTCTTCTTTTGAACTACCTACATAGTCATTGTACTCAATATCTTTCTCGTACACATAGGTCATCACATCCTTGAGTGTTGTCCTCTGCTTTTATATTTTTGGCTCTTTCCTTTACCATGGGCATTGATCCATAGTATTGACCCATGGTATTGTAGCTTAACTGTGTCACTCTTCCTTTTTGACCAATTCAGCATGCCATCTTTTATTCACAAATGATAATCTCATATTTTTCTCAATTCTATCTTTAACTGGACCTGTGTTGTCTCTTTTCTCTTTCTATCTCAAGCAACTTTCTCTCATTCACTCTTCTCCTTTTCTCTACCATATTCATGCGCATGATCATACTTTAGTCTCCATGTAGTTCTCCACTCTTTGGGCACATGTTATTCTCCCTTAAGCTCTCTAACAATTCTCTAACAACCCTGATCACTAATCTATCCATAAATCTTCTCCTTTACTTCTATGATTTAACTGATGTATTCATTAATGAGCCATGTTTCCTACCTTACCTATTCATTTGTATTTTAAAATTTTGCGAAAGTGCTTAGGCACCTTTACCGTTTCTCAGCCTTCCATATGACCACGCAGTATGACCAAAATTTTTGGTGAACTCCTAGATTCCCGGTGGCCCACTAACCCAGGATTTTTAATTTGAAGGTTTTGCTGGTTAAGGGAAATTTCTCCTTTTACCAGAACTCTTGATAACAAATTTTTCAACAACTGCACCTTCTAGTACCCTGTTACTCTAGTACCTCGATAGTTGTCACTCGACGGGATTTTCACACCACACTACTATTTCTATAGCTTGGCAATCATTTGTTTATTACCTAGGGAAAGCACATACTATGTTGCTCCCTCATCAACCCATTAAAACACTCTAGTAACCCGGTATAGGGACCCATGTGACCTATCCTTTGCATGTGTTATATTTTCTATTAAAACTTAGTTTGTGGCCATTTTCCCAAAATAAAATAGACACTAAAATCTTTCCAAACATTATATCGTTATCGATCCTGAGACCTTTAGGTCTGTCACATCAATCCATGGTGGACCAACCATGACCCGCCACATGTTCCTTTTGCCACTTCATCACTTCCATGTTGTACTTGCAATGCCATATCGACATAGCCTTGAATTTCAAAACCAAATTGTACTCCAGTACTTGGTGCTCCGATATCCTAGGGAGGGATCCACCATTGCTATGTAACTTACCAAGTCACACTCCACGTTAGTTGTTTCAACAATCAAAGCTTGCCACATGTCTAAATGCTGGTGTGTACGTGCCATGTGTTCGAACATTGACATGTATTGTTAGGTCCCTATAATACTAGTGTAATCCCTTATTGTTATTAGTACAACCCCCTTATTATATTGTTGTTCCCATGTAATCCCCATATTGTTATTATTGTGACCTTACATTATTATTGTTATGTCGGCTCTAATTATATTATGACCCCTTAGACTCCTATATATAGAAAGGAGGTCTTGTCATTTGTATCATCCAAGAATTTTTCATTTGTGTAATGTAAAGGAGGTTGTCCCCTCGAAGAGGCTTATTTCTAAGGCATTCATCTATCTTTTCTATCTTTTTGTGAGCTAGTTTCATAACATGTACCTACCACATGTCACCAACCAAATTTCCATTTGGGTGGCTAAAATGCCAGATATTCATGCCACATGTCACGAATTGAGGTTTCCACATCATCAAGATTTCCTCTTATCATCCATATGAACTTGCCACATCATAATGGAACCACTTCACACTGGCCTAGGGAATTTTTTATCGCAATATAATTAAGATTCCTTAATCCTTTATGGTATTTGTTTAATTATGTTTATTTAGCATTAAACCTAGATTAATGATTGTGATTAAGACAGGTTTAGTTCATGATAAAGCATGATTTTCTAGTTATAGCAATTTTAGGCCTTTTTTGAATTTCATATAATGGACTTTTTTGTGTGCCCTTCTACTAGACCATGACCCACTGCGCTAATCTATACCATCTCGTGCTCCAATGTTTTGGGCCCTTCTATTGATCCTTGGCCTACCAGACTTATATATACTAACCCACACTCTATGCATACCAAATCAAGCTCATACTAGTCCCTAACCTACCGGGCTAGTCCATTTCGACTCGGGTTCCAATCTACCATACCAAAACTTCAACCAAGTTGGAACCTTTCTTGATATACCTCAGTTCAAACATAATTGTTTCCCTACTCCAAAAGTTGCATATCTCATTGGAAATGTCTCTGAACAAGTTACTCCATGATGCACCTTTCATTCTCATTCGTACTAAGGAACTAGAGAAAAATGTCCTTGAAATATAGGTTACAAAAACTGGAACTTTATCCTTGACATCAAGCTAAATAATGTTAATGAAAACACTAGCAGCAATATGGACATCATTGACAACATGTTTTGCATCATGCTTCCTAACTTGAAATCAATTCCCACAAATACTCGAAAATAACAAACACACTTAAAATTTTCTCCCTCATCCCCTCTTCTCCTATTTCCTCTGTCTCCCTTTATTCACCCCCTTCTCCTACATTCTAGCCGTCTCCCCACCTAATATTTTACATTACAATCTTCTTTCCACTAGAAAATGTTCCCTATCCTCTTTCTCTACCTCTTTTGAGTTCCTAGTTACTAATATAGCTAGGGGATTGGGCTCCCTTGTGGAACCCCCTCATTCATCCAACCATCGTGCTTAAAATCCCCTCCTCTTGAATGCTTGAAATCAAGTTTCCATTGAAAAAAATTTAGGAAGAAATCCTAAATCTGAAGGGTTCTTAAAGCTTTTTTCTCTCCCACAATCTTGAAATGAAAATCCTCTCACTAAACTACTAGAATTCTCCCAACCCTATGAGGAAATTGGAAATCAAAAGACTCATAGAACAAAACTCTCCTTGAGTTCTATTTCTCTAAGAAACTGTGCTAGAAGGGGATAAGCTCATAATCATTCTCAAGCCTTTGCTTCTAGATTGGGAATTATTAGCCATATATTCTATAGGAATATCAAGTGGTCTCACCTATTGTTATCGGGAAATCAAGTGTCTATGTAGAGCTGCTAGTCCCACTAAGGCTGGTAGCTACCTTAGAAATAAACAAACTAAAACCACTTTTGTTTTCCTTTATGAGAAGTAGATAAGAGGGGAAAGAAGGAGACCAACCTCTATCTTACGCTTGGTTCCTTGCTTGATTCCTCTCCCTTCTAATAGACCTTTGCCACTTGCTTCCTCGTTTACCCAGCTTCAAAGAGTACCTGTAAACCAAAGCAGCATAACACTATCCAAGAATAGAGATCTACTATCATAAACAATATAGGACTAGATATATATTGACCACACAAATGCATATATCATCAATCATACAAGAATGTGGAGGAAAACTCGAATAGCTTTATTAATAATTAAGAATAGAAAAGAGGATTACAACCAATTGTTCTGACCCAGTGTCATCCTCTCAACAAGAAAGCCCTTCTCCATCTCATGAAAATCTTAGATCACTCAACACTATGATGTTACACCAAGAAACCAGCAGCAATTCCTTACAAGATACAAAATTCCAGCCTCTGGATCTCTGGGATGAGGGATCCATATATAGATGTTTGCAAGGAGGGTGAGTCAGCTTTTGAGATTTGATTAGTGTCCTCTCTCTAATAGTTCTTGATTCCACTTGGAGATTGATGATCTCTTACTCATCCCTGGGTGAATGCAGAGAGGCAGTGTCACAGGAGAAGTTTCTGGAAGATTCCATGATCCTCAACCTTGCAGATTGACCCTGCCATTTGTCCACTCTCACCCTTCGCACCCCATAGAAGGGCTTTTCGATATGCATCACACCTCCCATGTGCATTTAGGTGGGATGCAGCGCACTTTGACCATGGAGAAGGTGAGATGGTCCAACTTTGACCAATTCTGAGTAGTTTTTCATGGAGAACTTCTGGGAGATGATGTAATCAGCTGACCTTGTTCTTTTAGGGATTGGAACAACACTTTTAGGGACTTAAGAACCCTTGGTTTATGGAAATTTATGATTGGGGTTGCAGTGCCCAAAAATGTCTATAACACCTATGGTTGGAATTCTCATTCATTTTCCTATCCACTACTTGGCCCATTAAATCTCGATTGGTTATGGATCTTATCTCTTTGGAACTTGACATATCCTTCATCTGTAAACTTGTATGGACTTTATTCTATAACTGAATCTCTCTCTTGTTAAGCCACCAAGTACCTTTAAACTAAATCCATCCTGATTAGAGGATTCAACTCTTATTAATATTCTAAAAGAGAGTTGGACTCAGTACTCTCCTGAGTTTCAAGAATCTCCTTCAGTCTAACTTTAGAGAAACTTAAAAAAAGGTATTATCATTGAATAGGCCAATAAAAGAAGGGAGACAAACTCATAATCCCTCTTAGATATTAAATCTCAACTACAATAATTTTTTGCCCTGGATGCATCAATAGAGGCTCGAGAGGATCTAAAGGATAGAACCATAGACCTAGAAAAGTCCAAAATTAATATCCTCATCAAACACAAAAGGAATGGAGATTAAAAGTAGAACCCTTTGGCTCCAAGTAGCAGATGAAAATACAAAATTTTTCCATTGGGTGGCCGACCATACGAAATCCACAAACACTATCTAGGGGATCACATGAGTTTATGTAACCTTAGCCACTTCCTTCTTCTAATATTGTTGCAAAGGGTTATTCATGTTTTAAAATATTTTCCACCAAGAATATAGATACATTAGCTAAAAAATCCTTTCAGTGGCAAGGATATTCCCAAGATTCATTGATGAAGCCCTTATGGTAGAGGTCACCATAAGAGAGCTAGAAATCCAAGAAGATATATCTATTATCTAGAAAATCCTTGTAGTGGCAAGGATATTCCCAAGGCTTATTAATTAAGGGGAAAATTAAGCCCATATGGTAGAGGTCACTAGACCAAAGCTAGAAAGAGCCCCCCAAAGTTTCCAAAAATATAAAATTCCAGATCTAGAGGGACTCCCAATTGAATTATGTTTGCATTGTCAAGATTTTATTAGGGATGACCTTTTATTAGTTATTGAGTACTCAAAGAACTTTGATAAGATCCTTTCTCCTTTTAACTCCACTTTCATTTCCCTAATTTTGGAAGTTAACGATTTGAGCTCTTTTGACCTGTTCAAACCCATCTCTCTTTGTAACTCCATATTTAAGATCATCACAATGATTGTTTCCCAGAGATTAAAGGATGCCCTATCCTCAAGCATCTCCCATAGACAATTTGTTTTTTTATCTGATAGACAAATTCATGAAGCCATAGGAATTGCTCAGGAAGGTTAATATTACATCCATACTAAGTGAAAAAAACCTTTGGTCCTGAGATTAGATATCTCCAAATATTTCGACATAATTAGGTGGTTATATCTTTGAATTCTCTTGATACATTTGGGATTTTACCACTTGTTTGTGACCTAGGTAATGAATTACATTAGCAAATCCTCCTTTGTCATTCTAATCAATGGGTTTGCTTCACATTTCTTCCATGCAAAGAGCGTTGTTTTTCCACGATACTGGAGTCGGGGATAGAATCATACAATCATTGACGTTAGCAAACCAAGTATCGCAAAAAACTACTTTACACAGTGGAACAATAAGTAGTAGTTAATCAACATGTGCACAAATATACACAACTTTTTATAACTTTATACAACAACCCAACTTTGTTATAATATCATATTTATAATACAATAGTCTAGGGCTCTTGTACCAAGGATAATGGACCTCATACATCCACTAATACAAAGAAATACAACTAGGGTTTGGTGTCGGTCACTTAGACAACCAATCAACCTTAAACAAGATACACTAACCAGTTAGTTGATATAGTTGACTTCACAACTACCTTGGTTGTACCCTGAACACACCTTCATGGTCCTTTTGCCCCAATTTACAACAACTCCAATCCGCACCTATCAATGAACCAACTTCATTAGGTCACTGAACTCGGATTCTGATCCGAATGGAAAGTGGCATCAACCCATGGTATTCATCCGCCCATGGTATTCATCCACCCAGGAATTTAACCATAGTATTGTAAGTGGCATCCACCTATCGTATTTATCCACCCATGGTATTGTAAATTCCATGGGTGAATGAATATCATGGGTGGATGTCACAATACCATGAGAAAATTCCATGGGTGAATGAATACCATGGGTGGATGTCCCGTGTCCTTCTTTGGCTTTGTGGTGTTGTTCTTTGATTGTAGCTTTAGTGGGTTGTCCTGGGATGCCCCGCCTTAGCTTTATCCTTTGTTATACGGTTTGGGGGAACCTTTCCCTTGCTTCGGATTTGTAGATCCAAAGTCTCGCTTCTTCTGTTTAAACTTTTTCTCAATCTTGGTGGCATATAGGTATGTCATGCCAAGCGAGGAGATGTCCAATAATTCCATCTTGTCCTGGATGTAACTATGTAGGTAGCCGCGGTACTTTTTGCGAATCCTTGATACCCAACTTTGTGCGAAGGGTATGAAAAACATTGGTAAACTCTAGAACATCTTGGTCTCTTCCCTGTCATAGCATTGTCCACTTTATGTATTTATCCTCATAGCTCCCGACAGGGTAGTATTGCTCCTCGATGGCATCTCAGAATGAGTTCCAAGTGAGTGCGGCTGAAAACAGTGGGTTCGTACTTTCATCCTTCTACTCATAGTAGGTTTCCCACTAATCCTTAACATGGGAGACTACTTTGAGAAGTGAAAAAGTGATATTTTCCCGGCTAGAAAAATCATGAACGGAAAAATATCCTTCTAGTAGATTTAACCATTTATCTACAACGTCTGCATCTATCTGACCCTCAACTATGCGAATGTCAAAGTTAACGTGTACCTTAAAGGGTGTAGTGCTTCCAGAGTAGCTGCCAGAAGTAGATGCATCACCCTTGGGTAGCTGCTGAAGGATCTAGGCAAAGTTGTCCATCATCGCTAGTGCCACCAGTGATGATGTTGATGAAGAATTCCTAATGTTGGAAGTACCTCCCTTGATCCAGATCTTGGGGGGGTGCCCCCAAGATCTAAAAGATTGAAATGGATTTTGGGGGAGATGACCCCAAGATTTGAAAAATTGAAATACCAGAAGAAAAAGAGGAGAATGCCCAATAAACAAAACCACGAATATTTTTTTTATTAAAACGGAGAATAATTGTAAAAGATACATTGTGGAAAACAAACTGTCCTTTTACAGAATGCGACTTGTTACTTATAGTATTTTTTCGGTTACAATACCATGGGTAAATTCCATGGGTGAATGAATACCATGGGTTGATGTCACAATACCATGGGAAAATACTATGGGTAAATGAATACCATGGGTGGATGTCACTTACAATACCATGGGTGGATTCCACTTACAATACTATGGGTAAATTCCATGGGTGGATGAATACCATGGGTTGATGCCACTTTCCATTCGGATCATTCCTCCCTCCTTAAGAAGAAATGGTCCCCATTGCGTGAAGTTCCCTCCTGAGAAACCTTTGTTGAATATGAAGAGCCACTGAAGAGAAGGGTTTTATGTGGTTAACCCATAACCATGATGAACAAATATAAGAAGATATAGATATTGACAATGTGTGGCCTAGCAAATGGACTTCGATGAAGTGTGGGTTTGTGGATGACCCATAACCATGATGAGTGAATATCTGAGGATAGAGATACCCTATAATTCTTGTGACCAACTGTGATACTGACATTGTGTGGCCTAGCAAATGGACTTCGATGAAGTGCGGGTTTGTGGATGACCCATAACCATGATGAATGAAGATCCGAGGATAGAGATACCCTATAATGCTTGTGACCAGCTGTGATACTGACAGTGTGAAGCCTAGAAAATGGACTTCATTGAAGTGTGGGTTTGTGGATGACCCATAACCATGACAAACGAAGATCCAAGGATAGAGATACCCTGTAATTCTTGTGACCGTGATACTAACAATGTGCGGCCTAGAAAATGGAGTTTGATGACAAGGATTTTGTGTGGTCAACCCATAACTGTGATGCTGGTTGTTGGTGAAGTAGCAGGTGCCTACATAGCCTGGGGTGGGAGGGCACATATCCAAAGAACTCAAGTCAAATGTTGCTATGTTGAAACTAATGAATGTGAAGCAGGTGCCTACTAAAGCGGGGTGGGAGGGCACGTCTCCAAAGGAAACTCACTCTGAATGCTACTCCAAAATTAAAATGGACATAACTCAGTCAGTATAACTCAAGATATTTATTATAACCTATTTTGGAAATATAAGGATCATTTTGCATCTTCCCATGTGTTGGAAATCCTTATTTGGACACTCTACAATCTCAGATTTGTGATGCAACTTTTTTGTCGTCACAAAAGTTCTGAAAAATAAGCTTATTTTAAATCAACAATATCTCCCACATACGAACTTCGATTCGACCCATTTTTTTTTTTGAAATTGAGTGATTTTTCAAGAGGATCTCAGATATACAATCACATTTCTAAAATTCTACACAAATTTTGCAAAAATTGATAAAAGAGCTGTTGTCCACAAATTGACATCAGAAACATTTTTGTAACATAGCTGATTTTAAATCAGCGATACCTCCCTCATCTAGACTCTGATTCGAGCGATTTTATTTATTTATTTATTTATTTTTAATTTGGGTATTTTTTTGTAAGGAATCCAGATACATTATTTGTTTTAGTAAATTTTTCACCAAAAAATTTAGATCTGATTTGAAAACTCCCCAACCAAAAACATTCCTGCAAAAACAATGAAAAACGAAAAATTCTTCCTGCTTGGCTCAAGAAAATTTTTTGTGGAGGACATAGCACATGCCTGAAGTTTGTTGAATATTGCTGCAAAAATTTGAAACAGAAATATGCATCAAAATCTCATTCCCATGGAATCATAACCTACTCTGATACCACTGATCCAAATCTTGGGGGATGCCCCCAAGATCTAAAAGATTGAAATGGATTTTGGGCGAGAGGACCCCAAGATCTGAAAAATTGAAATGGCAGAAGAAAAAGAGGAGAATTCCCAATAAACAAAACCACAAAGAATTTTTTTATTAAAACGGAGAATAATTGTAAAATCTACATTGTGGTAGACAAACTGTCCTTTTACAAAATGCGACTTATTACTTATAGTATTTTTCGGTTACAATACCACGGGTATATTGCATAGGTGAATGAATACCATGGGTGGATGTCACAATACCATGGGAAAATACCATGGGTGAATGAATACCATGGGTGGATGTCACTTACAATACCATGGGTGGATGCCACTTACAATACTATGGGTAAATTCCATGGGTGGATGAATACCATGGGTTGATGCCACTTTCCACTCAGATCATCCCTCACTAAGAGGGAGTGTTGAGATTTATAGCTTGGGAGGTACTACAAACCCTAAGCTAGAGGGTTTTTGAGGAATGGGAACACAAAATTATTTTGTATGCTTAGAACCCAAGCCCGATGGTTTTGTACCAATCGATGTGGGGCAAAAACCAAGATATGTTTGATTGATTTAATGCTTGGAGGTGATAGAGGACTCCTAGAGGAGAAATAGGTAACTTCAAGCACTCAAATCCGAGGCCTAGAAATGGAGCTGTGAACTTTTATATGTGGTTGTGCGTTAATTTTTCAAGGAGAGCAGGTTGACTAGGGATAGATTATCCATCTTAATAGCTCGTTGGGAGCCACATGTGAGTGTATAAATAAGATTTAAGTTGGAGGGATTTCAAGAAATCTAAGGGCAACAAAGAGGAAGCTCACACAAGGAGAAATATCTCAGACTTGCATACATATCTCACATGCTTAACGAAGGAGATGGATAGATCTATTTTAGGTCTCATCTCTCATGAATCTTAAGTCGAGCTAAGGAGTAGTCCAACCCAAGGAGAAAGGTGTTGTTTTGGGCATAATTTGAGGTGCTTTATCTTGCTTGAACATGTTAAGAAGATCATAGACCTATGGAGACTAGTCCAAGGTCCTGTAGTGGTTGTTTGGAAGGCCAAATAAGCCTAAACAGGGTGTTATAGGTGTCTACCAAGTCAACAAGTTGTAGAGGCCCTTAGATTCAAGGAGGCCACAGTGTTTTGTGGGAGATTTGGTCATAGATGGAGAGGTGACATGGACTATAGGTGTGCCCTAACCAGTGATAAGATTTCAGGAGCATGAACAACATTTTATAAGGTATGTTGTTTATTCTTTGTTTCTAGGTGTTGGGTCCTAGTTTGGACAAGATTGATTGGAGGTCCTAGTAGGATAATAATGTGGAAATCCTAAGGAGCAGACTACATCAACAATTGCTTATGTGTCATGTCAAGAAGAGAATCATGAGGCTTCTTATTGAGTTGATTTGATTTACAGGTGGATGTTGTTCTAGTAAAGGACAATTTGGTTGGTTTTGAATTGGATACTCGTGGACTATTGGAGGGAAGCATGAGAGTGGACCAGGTTGGCCCTAAGTGTAGTGACCCAAGAAGGAATTTAGTCCTGCTAGAAGTAGAAGAGTTGGATCATCCTAAAGAACAACTTGTGGAGGATTGTAGAGGCTTGCTTCAATCCATAAGAAACAAGTCTCTTAAATGACTAAGGGATTGTGAGAAGTGGAAGAAGAAGAGTTCAAAGGTCTGACCATCTAGGAGTAGTTTGTAGCCCTAGACTTTCCTTGTGGAGAAGGACATATACAACATAAAAGGGGAAGTCTTGCGTGCCCTAAGTTCATTGTTGGAGAAGGAAATTCAACAACGATAGTGGGAAACCCTCTAACCTTAAGTGTGTCTTCATTAGGCAGCATAGGAAGACACTAGTGGGAAGAAAGTCCCAAAAGAGATAAGGAGCAACAATGTGTAGTTGAGAGTTGTTCATAAAAAAAGTTCTGAAGTACTCAATAGGAGACTTGAAGTGTTGATGCGTTGAAGGACTAACGATCAACATGAGAGTATGTGAAGCTGATCCGAATGGAAAGTGGCATCAACCCATGGTATTCATCCACCCATGGAATTAACCCATAGTATTATAAGTGGCATCCACCCATGGTATTTATCCACCCATGGTATTATAAGTGACATCCACCCATGGTATTCATTCACCCATGGTATTTGCCTGTGGTATTGTGACATCCACCCATGGTATTCATCCACCCATGGTATTTTAACCAATTTAGTTCTCATGTTCATTTTGGTTTTTGACTGACAGATTGCTTGCTATGAGTTTTTCCATGTCTCCAGGTATCACAATTGTTCATCTACCTCCCAGTAGTACATGTACAATGGTTTCCAAGAGAGCAGAGATGAAGACATCATTCAAGCACACTTGGGGATGCAGTCAATCAAGTGTCCATGGGCTTAGCTACTCACAAAGACATCAAGTTGTTCATGGACAAGGACATCAAGCAGCAGCATCACAGCGAGCAACATCATGAACAACAGCTGAAGGCAACATACCGAATGCATCGAACGCAACAAATGAAGTGAATGCAGTGAATGCAGTAGATGCAAAAGGAAGGTTGTTGACAACATAGAGGTGGAGCAAAGTTGCAAGATCAAAAAGATCCAATGATAATGAAAGCAACTTTGGAGATCATCCTATGAAGTGACAATGTGACATGAAGATCACGTGAAGGCAGAAGATGGAACAAAGAAGGAGTTGCATGAGCTGAAGCAGCAACTTAGGAAGAACATGAAGTTGCACAGACTATCCAATGAGTTGTAGCAGGAACAAGAACAACAGTGGGCGCAACATGCACTCACAGATGAAACTACACCAGTACAATTTTAAGGGTCCATCCCAATAGCAGACACACAGCAAACATGGTGAGCGGTGTTGTTGATCCCATGCAAAGGATCCAATAGCATGCATGTCATTGAACGCATACATGAAATCCAACATGTTCAACATGCTCACCAAGGCGAAGACAAGAAACAAGTCCAACTGGGGCTGAACATGCACTTCAGCAAGTTGATGTGCATGACCACCAACACACACTTGAAGATTAGCACAGACACTATGCATCAGTGTGTTTCTAGTTCAACCATACCCAAGAAGACCATGTGCATGTTAGCATATGAGTTGGATGAAGGGGCTGAACCAATGCACCAGTTGCAATGGAGGTAAGAGTTCACTTCAGCAAGATGTCACCATGAGGTGCATGCACACCATCAGGGACGACCAAGATTAGCATCAGCTCACCAGCCTCACCATCACAAGCATGTCAAAGAGTTGGTCTCACCACTGCTGACCAAGTGTCAGTGATGTCTTGCAAGGCCTGCTCAAGCCATGTTGTCTCACATGAGTACATGTGCATTGTAATGTTGAGTCATGTCAAGTGTAATTCAAGTGTCAACCGTTGGATGTAATAGTCATAGGTTAGGTGAAGATTCATGAGGTTATTTGAACTGTCACAAAGGGGAATGTCAAGGGTCACCCCACCCTTTGCTATAAATAGTCCCTCATAACTAATTGTAGAGGTTTCTAGTCATCCAAGCTTCTACTAAGACTATGTTGAAGAAGAGTTGGACAATATTGTAACATGCCTTGGCTTCTCCACTGCACAGAGCTAGTACATCTCTTTGGAGGAGTAGGTGGATGTGGCTGTAACTTTCTACTGATAGGGCTAGCGGGTTTATATGGTGTATTGTATGATTGTGACTTACACTTCTTTATATTATAAAGCCAACACATTTTCATGCATATGTTGTTATTGTAGTTGGATTGTTCTGAGTGCTTTAATGATATATGTTGTTTAACTTACGTACTTGTGTATGAACTGATTCACATGAAATTATATGAATCTTGTTGTGAATGTGTTGCATATGTTGTTAATGTTGTCATTGTCCATGTTGACTGCTCTGCTAGACACCAGAAAAACCTTTCTCTCAAGCTTGTTATATCAACTGTCACACTTGTCTCGGACTGATCTGTGAGTGTTGTTTAGGTTATTTTACCTTGTATGTTGGCTTGTCGCATCGGTGTCGACTGCTTTGCCGAAAGTCATGCATGTCCTTTGTGTTGTGTGTTCCTAGCCGAGTTGGGATTGACCCCTTTCAACCTGGAACTCACCTTCACCTTCCTCTCCATTTGAAGTTTTGGAACCTATCATACTCATTCCTTGACTCACTACATCAATCACACCATTGCCACTAACATATTTATCTTACCTGCCTCTGTGCGACGTTGCGGTCAAGGCATTACCTTACGACCCACTGCTGGGACTCCTACACCAAACTGTTTTAGGTCTAATTGGGACTTCTTACCAGGGAGATCCCCTTGACATGTTGGTGGGTCCAATGGGATTTCCCCGGTAAGAAGTCCCAATTAGACCTTAGACCATTTGGTGTATTAGTCCCAGCAGCAGTGATGAGCCCCAAAAATGGATAATTATATGGGCTCATTCAACCTCCTAATTCGACTTAATCCACCATTCTCATTAGTTTATTGCATGTTTTTTATTATATTTATGTTAATAGAGTGAATTGGGTTAGTCATTATGCCAACAAGTCTAATGGGTGCTTTGTGCAGATTTTTAGTCAATTTTGAGACAAAATCAAAGGTTTTAATGAGCACTTGGCAGCCAAATTCGTAGAAGAACAAGGGAGAGGATTTGTAGGAATTTGTCCCCTTCATTTATGGGCCCTTACCTTGAATTCTCCACCATCATCTCGGAGTTCAAGGGCCACCAAATCAATTATCACAAGGGCAGCCGAGCAAGTGCTAGTAGAAGTGTTGTTAACTACAAGTTTTGGTAGCCGAGTTCCTAAAGTTTAGGAGGGTTGTTGGGGTCCTCAATTTGTATAAATAAGAGGGCTTAGGGCCTCATTTGGGTAGTCACTTTATAGGTAGAAGTTAGCTAGTTTGTAGTTCGATTTTAGTCATTCTTTTAGTCATTTTTTAGGCAGTAAGTTGGCTCTGCATTTCAGCACATTTTCAAGTTTTCCTTATGGACAGTTTTTGGAATGTAACTATTATTTTGATCAATAAAGATGAATCCAGCTTTGCAATAAATCTAAATCTCTCTTATGAGGTTGTAGCTCTTGGGGTTGGGCCCATCTCAAGTGCCTAGTACCTCCTTTGTTTACCTTTATGTGTTTTTGTTGCATTCTTAGAATAAAATCTACTATTTAGATTTAAATCTTGTTTTGTTATTTAGATTGTGTTTGATGATTAAAAAGGATTTTTGTGTTCAGATTGAGTTGATAGGTTGTTAACAGGGAAAAGCTTCAAAAAAGGGCCATCAAACACCTCTGATTTCACCTCTCCCTCAGTGGGATTAGGAGCTGGGATCAAGGTGACCTTTCTTCTCACAAAAACACTAACTTTTCTTTGCCATGCAATCACTAGTGTTTGATTTTCATTTGTAGAATTTGGTTACATGTTTAGATTTTTGCTTTCTTAGTTGCATAATTTAGTATACATGGTTTCATTGCAAATAAACTTATGTTCCATTTCTTTGTTGTTATCTAGGTCAGATTAGGTCAAAGTAATTAGCTTCTTGATTTTCCAAGTCTTCATTTGTCTAATTCGAAAGATAATATGCAGAACGCCTGTAATACCTCTCCAATCACCTGTACTCCATCATCCCATATGCTCCATCCCCTAACTTAGGTTCTTGCCACTTATTTGGTACGTTTTCACACTCTGCCCTAGTTCCTATACTCTCACATAACATTGCTTCTCTTATCTTTGAACCAACCCAATCGCCTTAGCCACTCTTCAGCCTCATTCACCAAGTCCTGGACATCCTCACACCCCTATCTCACCTCCATACCCATTCCTTCATCTTTATTCCTCCATCCATCCTCCAAAATCCCATTTCTGAACATCCTGTAGAAAAATTACAGACATCCTGTAGAAATTCCAGAACATCCTGTAGAACCCCTGCAGACTTCTTGTAGAAGCTCGCGAATGAGGTTTCTTGATAGCAAAACTCTGTGAAACTCTCTGGAAGGGTGTTAGGGACCCCTTAGGCCCTCTCTGAACCTTCCCGACCTCCTCCAAGAATTTTCTCTCGCCAATCCACCTCTGCACAGTCAAAAACAGTTAAGTCGCATGCATGATAATTCTGACAACTTATTCAAAAATACAAAAAGATGTTTTTTCAGATGTTACTGTAGAAGTAGCTTAGACACATGTATTTTACCTTCCTAGAAGTCAATGGCATCTCTTTTAGTATCTTGCGTCCTCTTTCTTGCATCAGTAGGGCTAGCTGGTAAAATTAGGGTTTGCTAGGGTTTACATTTCCTTTCAACTTTCCAGTTTCTTTCAGCAAGTAGATCAGCCTTCTTTGAGTTAGCTTTCATCCATCAGTTAAAAAGCTTCTTCTCATAGCTCATAGAAGTTGGCTTAAGCTCCTAGTGGACTTGTGCCAGCTAACCAAGTGACAACTGCAACAAGAGCTAGTACTTGTGCATATAGCACCATCGCTTCCAAGTTTGTTACGAACTACCGGGTTGATAAAATTAAAGAAGGGAGTTCCAGGAGATGCAACATTATAGCTGCAATACTGGGGCCCACCAAGCAGGTCGTAAGGTAATTCCTAGACCGCGATGTTGCACAGAGGCAAGTAAGATAACTCTGTCAGTAGCAAGGGTGTGACTGATGCAGTGAGTCAAGGAATGAGTATGAGAAGTTCCAACACTTCAAAGGGAGAGGAAGGTGAAGGTGTGTTCTAGGTTGAAAGGGATCAGTTCCAACTCAGCTAGGAACACACAACACAAAGGACATGCACAACTTCCGGCAGAGCAGTCAACATGGATGTAGTAGTCCCAACAACAAGGTAAGATAACATGAACAACACACACAGATCAGTCCCAGATGAGTGTTCCAGTTGATATAACAAGGTTCATGAGAAAGGTCTATCTGGTGTCCAGCAGAATAGTCAACACGGATGGTGACAACATCAACAACATATGAAACACATTAACAACAAGATTCATATAATTTCATGTGAATCATCTCATACACAAGTACGTAAGTTAAACAACATATATCATTAGAGCAACCAGAGTAGTCCAACTACAATAACAACATATGGATGAAAATGTGTTGGCTTTATTATATAAAGAAGTGTAAGTCACAGTCATCCAATACACCATGTAAACCTGCTAGCCCTATCAGTAGAACGTTAGAGTCACATCTGCTTGCTCCTACAAAGACATGTACAAGCTCTGTGAAGTGGAGAAGCCAAGGCGCATTACAATATTGTCCAAGTCTTCTTCAAGATAGTCATAGTAAAAGCTTGGCTAACCAAAAAACCCTTACAATGAGTTATGAGGGACTATTTATAGCAAAGGATGGGGTGACCCTTAACATTCCCCATTGTGACAGTTCAACTATCCTCGTCACTCTCCACCTACTCTATGACTGTTACATCCAACTATTGACACTCAACTTACACTTGACATGACTCAGAATTACAATGCACATGTCCTCATGTGAGACAACATGGCTTGAGCAGGCCTTGCAAGAAATCACTGACACTTAGTCCGTTGTGGTGAGACCAACTCTTTCACATGCTTGTGATGGTGAAGTTGGTGAGCCAATGCCAAGCTTGGTCATCCGTGACGATGTGCATGCACCTCATGGTGATATCTTGCTGAAGCAAACTCTTGCCTCCGTTGCAACCGGTGCATTGTTCAACCCCTTCATCAAACTCGTCTTCTAACATGTGCATGGTCTTCTTGGGTATGGTTGAACCATCAACACATTGATGCATGATGTCCATGTTGATCTTCAATTATGTGTTGGTGGTCATGCACATCAAATTGTCGAAGTGCATGTTTAGCCCCAGTTGGACTTGCTTCTTTCTTCGCCTTGGTGAGTGTGTTGAATGGGTTGGATTGCATGCATGCGCTCAATGACATCCATGCTGTTGGATCCTTTGCTTGTGATCAACAACACTGCTCACCATGTTTTCTCTACGTCAGCTACTGGGATGGATCCTTAACTTATACTAGAGCAGTTTCATCTGTTAGTGCATGTTGTGCCCACTGCTGTTCATGTTCCTGCTGCAACTCATTGGTCTATCTGTGCAGCTTCATGTTCTAACTATGGTTTTGTGCATGGTTTTCGAACATGGTTTTTTGGCGTTATGGTTTTTGTTCCATTGTATTGTATGCTTCAGCATGTATATATATGTATTGTAACATTGGAAGGAACATAATGGAAAAATCAAGCTGGTAGTCCCGATTTCTGGATCCATGGGAAAATCTTTGTGTATATGTGTTTTATGTGTTATGCTCTCACATTGTTTATTTTTCTGTTCTTAGAATTCATATGTAGGTAATTTATGTACGAGGTTAAAACCTATAATTCAACGGTGGATCACATTGAGGACTTCCAAAAATTGAATATAAGGGTAAAAGATATTCTAGAGGAGCATATGATTAATGTGTTCATAGGGACATTAAAGGATAACATCCAACATGAGGTTCGCATTTGGGAACCTGATTCAATGGAGAAGCCATTCAGGTTGGCAAGAAAAATTGAAAGAAAAATTATGGCAACAAGGAAGCCTACCGATCACAACTATAAAGATGGAAGTGTTGTTGCTCCTAGCCTTCCACAACCCACAAGGTTGACACCACAACAATTGGAAGAAAAAAGAGAAAAATGGTTGTGTTACAGTTGTGATGGAAAATACACTAAAGGTCATAAGTATTTTGAGAAGAAATTATTTTACAAAGGTTGTGAAGGGGAAGAAGAAAAGGAACAAGAAACATTAAAAGAAGAGGATCAACACTGAGAAAAAATCCTAGATAAAGAAGAAATGAATCCGACCATATCTTGTGATGCATTGGCCGAAATAACCACTCCTCAAACTATCAAGCTAGAAGTACATATCAAGAAGAAAATGAATAGTTTTGATTGATTCGTGCAGTACCCATAATTTTATTCATTGTAAGATAGCAAAGGAATTGAATTTCTTCCTATATCCAACACGAGAGTGTCAAGTGATGGTTGCAAATGGAAGAACCTTAAATTTCTCTAAAAAGTGCCATAATATCAAGTTATCCATTGGAGAATATGTGTTGAATAATACAATTCTTTCCATTCCAATGGGTGGTGCAGATGTTGTACTAGGATTCCAATAGCTATAATCTTTGGGTACAATAGCTTTTAATTTTCATGAGCTTTTTTTTTTTCCAGAAGTAAAGGAAGTTCAATTAAGCGGTATCGCAAGGAACCGGGAAATATAACCAGCTATAATGGAATGACAAAGCTTATAAAGAAAGAACAATGTGGTGTAATTCCACAATTATGTTCGCTAGAGGTTCCCATGTTGAAATCATCTATTTCTCCAGATCTCCAAAAAGTATTGGACAATCATTATAAGGTATTTGAGACTTCCAAAGGCCTCCCACCTATTCGTGATGATGATCATGCTATTCATTTGATTCTAGGAAGTGTTCCTCCAAACATCAAGCCTTATAGATATCCCTATGCCAAAAGAGTGAAATTGAATGTATGGTTGTTGAAATTCTAGAGGCTAGTATAATTCAACCTAGTCAAAGTTCTTTCTCTGCTCCAATATTATTAGTGCACAATAAGGATGGATCATGGTGCATGTGTTCGATTATAGGGAGCTCAACAAGCTCACTATTAAAGATAAATTTCCCATTCCTGTCATTGATGAATTATTGGATTAATTACATGGAGCAATTTTATTCACCAAGTTTGGAACTTCGTTGAGGATATCATCAATTCAAAATGAAGACTGAAGACATTCCAAAAACAACATTTAGAACTCATGAGGGTCATTATGAATTTTTGGTCATGCCTTTTGGTCCTACCAATGCACCTTATACATTTCAAGGTTTGATGAATTCCATTTTACATCCCTTCCATAGAAATTTTTTGTTAGTATTTTTTGATGATATGCTAATCTACAACAAGTCTTGGAAGGATCATGTTCAACATGTTGATAGAGTGATAAAACTATTGTAGGAGAAACAATTATATACAAAAACCTCCAAATTTTTCTTTGGAGTACAAGAGGTGGAATATTTGGGTCATACTGTATCTCGTGAAGGTGTTAAGGTAAACCCTAGCAAAATTAAAGACATTAAGTGATGGAAAATCTGCACATCCATAAAGAACCTGTGAGGATTTCTTGGGTTGACAAGGTATTATTGCAAGTTTGTTAAGAATTATGGGAGAATAGAAGCACCTCTAATAACATTACTAAAGAAATTTTCATTTTCTTGGACTCCAAAAGCAATGAAATCCTTTGAACATATTAAAGAGAAAATGTGCCAAGAACCAGTCTTAGTTATGCCATACTTCACAAAAATCTTTATTTTGGAATGTGATGCCTCAGGAAATGGAATTGGTGTTTTTTTAATGCAAGATGAAAGACCCATTTCTTTCGAAAGTCATCCAATCATAAGAAATTATTTACACAAAGATATTTATGAGAAGGACACGTTGGCAATACTACATGCACTTAAGAAATTGCGACCTTACCTAATGGGAAGATACTTCAAGGTAAAAACAGATGATGATAGTCTTAAATACTTTTTAGAACAAAGATTATCTTTAGAAGAGAAACAAAAATGGGTCACAAAGATGTTGGGTTATGACTTTGAAATCAGCTACAAAAAAGGGAAGCAAAATGTTGTTGCAGATGCACTCTCAAGAAAGGATGAGGATGTGGAAGCATTACTTAGCGCCATTTCTACTATCCAACCAGACTGGATAAACGAAGCAAGAGATGAATGGAAGAATGAAAAAGAAGTTTGGGCACTCATTCAAAAGTTACAACAAGACCCCAGTACATCTGATACATTTAGCTAGAAAAATGATTTGTTATGGTATAAAGATCGCTTATACCTCTGTAAGAATTCCCAAATCAAACAAAATATTCTTATGGAATTGCAAACAAAATTTGTTTCCTTGTTTATTTTATCATTTACTATTTTTAGCATCTTTTCGGGTAACAAACTTATAGAGTAGTATTGACCCCCTAAATGACGTTTTATTTAGGTCCATTGAAGGTCCATAGCCATGGGCATGGGACTACAGAAAAACCTGTAGTACTCGGAGAGACCTTTTCAACAAGGTATCGTATGTGCCAAATGGAGATAATATGACCAAGTTATAACCACAGGAAGTTGGTTTCCCATCTAACCCCAATGGGGCCCATAGACTCTTGGTGTTACATCTCTTGGGGTTAGGGTTTTGGTTGTTTAGGGTTTTCTCATGTTTTTCAATAATAAATAGGCCCTTGAGTTTCATTGCAACAAAGTTTAGAGGCATGTAGCTGCCACCTCTCTTCTCAGAGATAAGCTACCATTTCCTGAGCTAGTCTTATTTCCATTCTGTTTGTAAGCATATTTTAGTATTTGATATTAATGAAATGAAGTGTTATTTTTGCTGCATCGTTGTATTTATGGTTAAATATGTAGTTTTTTGTGTTCATGATTAAATTCGGATCAGTGGTATCAGAGCGGTCTACTATTTATCTATTTCTCTTTGCATGTCCCCAATGAGGTCAGGATATAAGGAATTAGGGCTTGAACTGGTCGAACATTTGCAAGACCAACCTTACAAATCCCAACGGCCTCCCATGGCAGAAGAAAATAAAGATGAGGGGGTAGGAGATCCTTTCAAAATCTTGCTCAAAGAAGCCTTCGAGCAACAACGGAATGAAATGATGGACAACTTTGCCCAGATCCTTCAGTGGCTACCCAAGGGTGATGCAACTACTTCCAGCTGTTACTCTGGAAGTGACACACCCTTTAAGGTACAAGTTAACTTTGACATTGCCATATTTTAGGGTCAGATAGATGTGGATGTCGTAGATAAATGGTTATATCTGCTAGAAGGATATTTTTCTGTTCATGATTTTTCCAGTGAGGAAAATATTACTATTTCTCTTCTCAAAGATACCCCCCACATGAAGGACTGGTGGGAAACCTCTTGTGAGATGAAGGATGTAAGTACGTCGTCACTATTTTCGACTGCACCCACTTGGGATTCATTCCAAGATGCCATCAAGGAGCAGTACTACCTTGTTAGGAGCTATGAGGATAATACATAAAGTGGACCACACTATGATAGGGAAGGGACCAAGACGTGCCAATGTTTACAAATTTTTTTCATACCCTTCGCATGAAGTTGAGTATCAAGGATTCAAAGAATCATTTGGCACTCAAGTACCGTGACTGCCTACACAGGTACATCTAGGATAAGATGGAGTTCTTAGACATATCTTCGCTCAACATGGAGTATCGATACACAATCAAGATTGAGTAGAAGATTAAACAAAAAAAGTGAGACTTTGGATCTGTGAATTCAAAGCAAGGGAATGGTGCCTCCAAACTGCAGAGAAAAGGGAAAAGCCAAGGAGAGGCAACCCATGATAACCCACCGAAGCCGCAAGTAAAGAAAAACACCACAAAGACAAAGAAGGACATGGGAAAGTTGTGTGAGTTCCAAAAGAGCTCCACTCACAACACAAGTGAGTGTCGGGCTAAGCAGCCACTGGTGTCCGAGCTAAAGGCTTCTGAATCCAGCGCATGTTATGACTCTGAGTCAGAACCTGACAAGGGGAATGACAAAAGGGAAGTATATCATTGATGCGGAGCCCAGTGCCATTGTGGCCACCACCAAGATCCATAATATTGAGCTCAAAGATCCAAAAGATGGGGGCACCTATTCCACTCACAGAAGTGGGTGAAGGGTTCTCCATTGCAGTTCATTGTTGATAGCGGGAGCCAAAAGAACCTCATTTCAGCATAGATCATGAAGCATTTGGGCCTATCAACTATAGCACATACGTATCCATACACCATCGGGTGGCTTCACCAAGGACGAGATCTCTACATTAGCCAGCAGTGTCGCCTTCCCTATAGCATCAAGCCCTTCACGAACAAGGTACTGTGTGATGTCGCTCCTCTTGAAGTTTTTGATACGTTATTAGGACAACCATGCTTATGGAAGAGACATGTTGTATATGAGTCTAGACCTCACTCTATTATTATTTCTTTGGGTACTAAGTTATACAGTATACCAGTGGTATCCCCACCTACCAACATCTCTTTGATCTCTACTAAGAAACTGTAGTAAGATCATCTCTCAGACTGGGAAATTTGTTCTCTTTCTGATTCGCTCTCAAAGTAAGGGGGAGACTGTGGCCGCATCCATGGCCCCTAGGAATTGTTCCTCAAAGTAGCAGAAGTAGGTGGATACATTCATGGAATAATACAGAGACATCTTCTCCTCATCCACAGGGGTACCCTTGCATTGTCAAGTCAAGCATTCAATCGATCTGAATCCTAGAGCACCTCTACCCAATGGGTCAATATATCGCTGCTCCATTTTTTAAAATGAAGAGATCAAGCATCAAATCCATGAGTTGCTACAAAAAGGGCACATCCGACCAAGTTCCTCACCTTGTGTGAGCTCGATTTTACTTGTACAAAAGAAGGATGGGACCTGGAGGCTCTGCATTAATTGTCGAGCGTTAAAAAAAATCACTATCAAAAACAAGTATCCAATCCCACGGATTGATGACCTGTTGGACCAACTCAATAGGCCAAGTATTTCATTAAGATCGATCTGAATTCTGGTTATCACCAGGTTCCAATAGAGCTCACAAATGTATGGAAGACTACCTTTAAATCAAGGGAAGACCTTTTTGAATGGTTGGTTATTCCCTTGTAAGAACACTTGCAACACATTTGACAACACAAACTGTGTGCCAACTTGGAGAATGCACCTTTGGCATGAACCAAGTACAATACTTGGGTTACATCATAGATGAGCATGGCGTACATGTGGACCCAACTAAGATCCAAGTCATTCAAGATCGGTCATCCCCGACCACTCTAACGGAGCTTCACATATTTTTGGGGCTTGCAAATTATAGGTTTTAACCCCATATAGAAATTACCTGCATACAAATTCTAAAAAATGAAAATAAACAATGGTGAGAGAATAACACATAAAACAAATATACATAGAGATTTTCCCTTGGATCTCAAAACCGGGACTACCAAATTGATTTTTCATTATGTTCCTTTCAATGTTACAATATATATATATATATATATATATATATATATATATATATATATATATATATATATATATATATATATATATATATATATATATATAGATATAGATATAGATATATACATGTTGAAGTATTCATAAACCCCAATCCATTAACCCTGGATTAGAACATAACCATAGTTCCCTTGACCAGATCTACCAAATACCATGGACCGAAAAGCATCGCGCCCAAAACCATGTACAAAATCCATGCACAAAACCATAGGCAGGACCGCCCAACTAATATAGGGTCCAAAAAAAAATTTCACGAGGGCACTACTCCAAACCCATAGAGGGGGGCGACCGCCCCCTTGAACCCCCTGTGACTCCCCTGCTATGCAATGAAGGGGGGGCTCTACCCGCCCTCTAGCTCCCTAGTTTAACTAAGGGTACTAGTCATGGAAAGAATATAACACAACCCAACATTCTCCCACTTGTTGTTTTCTTTCCACAGGAGAGCTTAGTCATTTATCTAGCCTAATAATGCCCATTGTTTCTCTACACAAAGAGAACTTCTTAGAGCTCGCATACTTTGTCAATGTATCTATAGTATTCTTCAAAGTGTCCACCTTTACCAGCAACACCTTTTTGTCTTCTACCATATCCCTCACAAAGTGATACTGAACATCAATATGCTTTGTCTTTGAATCATAAGCAGGGTTCTTTGCCAATAAAATTACACTTTTTCTATCAAAATCTATCCTTATAGCTCATTGTACTAACCCCATACTTGAACATCATCTCTGCAACCAAATTGCTTCCTTTCTTGCATGAGTGGATGCCATGTATTCTACCTCTATAGGTTAAAGTTCCACTACAGATTGTCTCTTACTCATCCAACTTGTTATCACTAAAAAGCCTGTTGTCAAAATTTTTTAGCATATCTAAAAGACAGGGTGTTTTTGCAGCGCATAAACTTGTTAACAGTTTCGCAGCGCCATCTGTTTTAGTGATTTCGTAGCGAAAACACTGACCTTGCACTGGCTGCGCTACGAAATTAAGGATTTGCTCAGATTTTCAGCAGAAGGTTCATATACTAAAATTAGATGATGAGAGCAGTGACAGTGTGTTAAAGGAGGCACCCTATGATGATACAGCTATTGTGGGATTGGCATCAAGTACATTAAGGGAGTTATCTTTGAATTCTGGCTCATGGGTGATTGTGAAGGATGTCCATACCAATGTGGGAGACTTGCAAGAGTTTTTGTGTTGAATCCTCCAGACAAAAAGAAAAATCTATTAAAATCCACAAATCATAGAGTGTTTGCCATTTGGGATCGTCTTATCACAATCTGCAACCTCTTTCACAAAACAAGGCGCCACAATGGATTGAAAGGGAATGAACGAGGAATATTAATGATAAAGTTCATGTTTACATCATGCTCAAGGATAAGAGAAGGATAATTCGGCGTTTCAATCTGGGGATGATTGATTTTTCTGTCATAGGTGACCTCTAAGGAAGGTAAGCGCCATGCAGGTGTTGATATTGATGTATTGAAGGAGTTATTTTTAATCAGTTTGCTGCCAGATAAGAAACTGAAGTATTTTGGCCAGCAATCTATCCATGTTCTCTCAGAATCAAAAGATGCAAATTCACTTCTTCTATTTTGGTATTAGGAAGATTGTCTAAAGCAGAGGTTTGAACGCTTTGTCGTTGCATTGGAAGATGCTTCCAAAGATGCACTACCTTTCTTAAAAGACAAAGCCTTGAAGACAATGTTTGATTTTCTTAAGAATAAACCTGAACAAGAACGCAAGCTCCTTTCGACACTTGTGAACAAGCTTGGTGATCCAGAAAGGAAAGTGGCCTCAAACGCTGGGTATCCCCTGTCCCATCTACTAACTGCTCATTCAAATATGAAGGCAAGCGTGGTTGATGAAGTAGATATTTTTGTGTTTCGTCCCCATGTTGGACTGCGGGCAAGATATTATGTTGTCATTTTTTTTAGATCAAAATCTGCTTAGTAATCATGGCGATGGACCGAAGCTGGCAAGACTTATAGTTGACATATACTTTGCACTAT
Source organism: Pinus tabuliformis (assembly GCA_031772625.1). Classification (NCBI taxonomy): domain Eukaryota; kingdom Viridiplantae; phylum Streptophyta; class Pinopsida; order Pinales; family Pinaceae; genus Pinus; species Pinus tabuliformis. The sequence goes on along the minus strand of CM062819.1, from coordinate 229,550,537 downwards.
TCAAGGTGCTGATTTCCATGGATGATGAAGCCGATGTTATCATAGAGCAAGAGAGGTGAGGTGGTTTCTGAAAAGGAATTAAGGCCAAGATAATGACAACTGGAAAGGGAGATTATAAAGTAATGCTTTTCGGCTACAGGTCATTCAGGGAGATGTTCTCAAACGTGAACTGCCTTATTTCGATGCGTGTGTAGCAAATATTCATTATCAAATATCTTCTCCGTTTACATTTAAATTGTTATCATACAGACCAATTTTAGATGCGCTGTTACCATGTTCCAAAGAGAGTTTGCTATGAGACTTGTTGCAAATCCAGAAGACAATCTGTATTGCCAGCTTTGAGTGAATACTCAATTGCTAGCTCGTGTTTCGCATCTTTTGAAAGTGGGCAAGAATAATTTCAGGCTTCCTCCTCGGTTGTATGTATTGAACCTTGTAATCCTCTGCCCCCAATTAGTTTCAAGGAATGGGATGTTCAACCAGGGAATGAGTTCGAGTGTGTTTCAGTACTGCAAGGCCATACACAGGATGTCAAGATGGTCCAGTGGCACCCTCATCGTGACATTTTGGTCTCTGCTAGTTATGATAATTCTATCAAGGTTTGAGCGAAGAGATGGACAATTGGTGTGATGAGCCAGTATGAGTCAGGCATGAGTTGGTGCTGCACTGCATAGATGAACCATAGTAAGGAAAGGAGCAGCATAACCCTCAATATTGTTGTTTCCTAGTTGTAGACAATGAATTTTTTGCCATAAAAGAGAACAACCTGATGGTGCATGATCGTTACAGCTAGGGAAGATTTTAAAAGTTTGTAAAACTAAGCATAGCTCTTAAACACTGAAGTTAAAGACATGGTTGGAATGTGCAAGTGGTTCAGTATCCAAATATTGAAGGTTGCAGAATATGGAGCTACTGTGCAAACGAGTAACTTTATCTATATTTTCACAAGATCATACAATGGAAAATGTTGAGATAACAACTGCATCCGTGAACCAGAATAGTTACAAAAGTTATTGCAACTAAAAGGATGAATAATTGCATGGTGAGAATTAAGAATGACCATGTAGAGCTGCTATACAGACTTCTCCAAGGTTTTATATTTGAGGAATGTGTGCTATTGATGTTGTGAAAAGATTTCAGGAATTAAGTTTGGCGGCATTCATCAAGGTTGTTTGAGCCATTTAAATAGCAAGTTTTTGTTTTTCTTGGGTTACAAGTACTTTCAGGAAAACAGATAGCTCTAGTTATAATGCTGCAGTGACAAACACATCTAGTTGGGGCAGAGTGAAGACCAGAAATGTGAACGAAAGGTCAATATGAATAATTTAGTGCTTTGTTCAGGTGTCAAGATTATCACATATCCTTTTAATAACGCTGTGGATAAGACAGGACATGAAAATGGAAAAGCGTTAGCATGTTGAGACATTTTGCTATGCTTTGAGCCAGAATGATGGCACTGAATGGAGACAGCCATTGAAGCTCCAAGGATTCTGAATCTCTCAAACAGTGAACACTTTAGTGAACCTTATGGGAAGGATTTTATCTTCATTACCAATAATTGGTATACATCTCTTCTTCCTGGTTAATCGAAGACAGCCAAATTTATTGATGAGGACTGTGTTTTCTTTTAATCACACAGCAGTTTCGTAGCGCGCTACGAAACTGCTGTAGGTGATGATTTTAAACGCAGAACAGCAGCTATGTTGGTGAGATGATTGAGAAACTTGAAAGAGAGACACCTGTCTATCAGCATAGCCTACAGCACATCCAAGATGTGGCAGTCCGCTCTATTTTGGTCAATTAAAGATAAAAGGCAAGCTCTTTTGGATTCGAATATGATGAGGCAAATTAAAGACCGATAAACAGGAACAGCTTCCTATATTTCAGGGTGATGGAAAACCTATTATATTAAGGGCCAACAAGCAACTGCAGACACCTGTTCAGCTCATAAAGTTTCCAGCTCATTTGAAAGGTGTGGTGATATGCGTTGTTTGGGAAGAATTAAAGAACAGTAGACTTGTTTTTAAAGTGATGAAGAGTGATGGGAGACAAAAGCCGTGCAAACAGGGCACTTCCCTTAGTTAATTAATGAAGCCATCTACATGACTGGAATCCAAGGCCAGCTCATTCAGTATGTTCTCCTTCAAGACATCTCAGCCTAACAGAAAGAGGACATGTGGCAGCATTTAAGAAAGCATCCAGCATACGAGGAGAATGGAATTAATATTTTAGTTTGATTAGGATTGTGTGTAATTATAGTTCGGCATGTTTGTAATTAATGCATTAGTTAAAAGCATGTAGGAGTAGTTAATAGGGCATTCGAGCTCATTCTAGAGAGGAGGAATGTATTCATATAAATAGAGGAAATTAGGATGTAATAAAGGTTGAACATTTTATACAAAAACAGGGTTTTTTTTGAGCCAATGTAAAGACTGTTATAGTAATAAGCAAAACAGTGGTTATTTCTTCTCAAGATTCTCAATGGATTATTTTGTTCAAATATGATGGTGGTGTTTTATCTTATATGTTCTTGTACAGCTTTGTTATAACATAATCACTCAGAATTCATTTTTAATGCTCTGACTTCCTGTATGTTTAGCAAGCTGTGGTTGTTCTTTTTACAGCCTTGTTATAGCACAATCACTCAGAATTCATATTATATGCTCTGACTTCCTGTGTGTTTGGCAAGCTGTGGTGTTGGTGAAGCATGTTTGAACATCTAATGCAAAGAGCCTTGACTTCCATGAAATGACTGTGCTTTGTCTATTAAATGTGAGAGACTCCATAGCCCAATGAAGACTTATTTCATATGTGTCCAACCAGCTATATTTTCATACATGTGTGAAGAGTTAGCCCTCTGTTGTTGTGATTAATTCTCTATCAAAAGCCTGTGAGAGAGCCCTCTCTGATTAGGAAGGCTAATTCCTGGTCTAAAGTCTGGTCTGAAACAGTTACATGAAATCTTGCTTGGTTGCAGCCCCTAGCACAGGTTTTGTGATAACACAACTGATTGCACCTCCAAATAGGTTAAACACATACCCACTTGTAGATCTTCTTTGATCCAGATCTATAGCCCAGTCTGCATCAACAAAGCCACGAATGTCCAAAACTTTTTCCAATCCTTCTCTTCCTTGGTAGCACACAACATAATCACTAGTGCCACACAAATACATGAAAACCCTCTTCACTACTGTCCAATGCTCCTTCCCTAGTTTTCACATAAACCTACTCAATACTCCCACTTCATGTGCAATGTATGGTCTAGTATAGACCATTGCATACATCAGACTATCGACTGCACTTGCATATGGAACACGGGACATGTCCTCTTCCTCTTCTTGTGTCTTGAGATATTGTTCAACAGATAAATTTACACCTATGGAATAGGAACCTTCACCGATTTGCTATCCTACATATTAAACCTATTAGTATTGTCTCGACATACTTTCTTTGGTTTAACCATAGCTTCCTCTTTTCCCGATCTCATTTAATTTCCATGCCCAAAATATAGTTTGCTTCACCAAGATCTTTCATGTCGAATTTGGAGGAAAATTTGGTCTTCAAATCCTGGATAATTTCTTTGTCATTTCCAACTAGCAACATATCATCCACATACAAGACTAGATAAATAACACTTTCACCAATTAATTTAAAATACACACAGTGATCTGCTTTGCTTCTAGTGAAGCCAAGTCCCCGTATAAATGTATCAAATTTCCGATACCACATCCTTGGTGACAGTTTTAACCCATACAAATACTTTTTTAACTTGCATACCCTTCACCACAAAGTCTTCAGGTTTATTCATGTAGATCTCCTATTCCAGATCCCCGTGAAGAAATGTTTTCTTCACATCCATTTGTTCTACCTCAAAATCAAAAGCAACAACAAAAAATAAAAGTAATCTAATAGAAGCTACCTTGGCAACAGGAGAAAAAATATCACCAAAATAAATTCCCTACACCTGGGAATAACCTTTTGCTACCAACCGAGCTTTATGTTCCTCCACCTTTCCTTCTGCATTCATCTTATTCTTGAACACCCATTTGTTGCGAATGGGTTTCCTTCTAGCTGACAACTCCACCAAATCCCAAGCCTCAGTTTTTTTGCAGAGATGCCATTTCATCAACCATGGCCTCTTTCCAGAGTTTTCCATCCTCTAAATCTATGGCTTCCTTCGCAGTTTTGGGATCATCATAAAAAATAGATAAAGAAAAATTTGAAAAGAAATCAGACGGACTATACCTTTTTGGCTGCCTTCTTTCTCGAATTGATATTCTCACAGCTGGAGTTTGTGGCTCTTCATCTTTTGATTCCTCTTTTGTTGTAGAGTTTGATTATTCCTCCTTTAGCTCAAACTCTAACTTCTTAGGTTCCTTTGGTAGGAATTCATGTTTAATAACATCTTTCATCTCTCTAAACACCACATCTCGGTCATACACAATCTTCCTTGTTACTGGGTTCCAAAGATTATAACCTTTTAAACCATCCTTATTCCCAATAAAGATGCACTTTTCATATTTACTATCCAACTTTGATCTTTTCTCCTTTTGAACATGTACATATGCATCACATCCAAATACCCTAAGATGTGAAAGAGAGGGTTTCTTACCAGTCCATAGCTCTTGTGGAGTCTTATCCTCTAATATTGATGAAGATGATCTGTTGACCAGGTAACATACAGTCTCCACTGCCTCTACCCATAATTCTCGTCCTAACACGACACCACTGAGCATGCTTCTTGCCCTTTCCATCAACGTCTTTTTCATTCTTTTTGCAACTCCATTTTTCTTAGGTTTGTATGGAGTAGTATTTTGTCATGCTATACCACACTTCTTACAGAATTATTCAAATTCCTTCTTGCAAAACTCTCCACTGTTATCTGTCCTCAACACCTTTACCTTCTTATATTTCTAGTTTTCCACCAGAGTCTTAAATTCTTTAAACTTGTCAAAGACTTTAGATTTCTTCTTGAGGAAATATATCCATGTATTCCTTGAGAATTCATTTATAAATGATACTTAGTACACAGACTTACCCTGTGATGGAACCGACACAGGTCCAAACACATCACTGTGCACAATATCTAATATATGTTTCACCCTCTTACCACCAGAAGGGAAACTCACCTGATTTTGCTTCCCATATACACAATTTTCACAGAAATCAAAATCCAGAGAGCTATTAGACATACCTTCTACCATACCTTTACCATGAATTATTCGAAGGCCCTTCTCTCCAATATGTCCAAGCCTTTGATGCCATATCATGGTCTTTTCTCCAGAGACCACTAGATTTTCTACTCCACTTTCAGGAACCACAAAACTATTGCACCCATTAATAACAATGCTACCTTGCAGCTTGTACAGAATTCCAATCCGAAATCCCTGCATCAATAACAATGCTCCCCAAACCATCTTGCAAGTATCTTTCTTGAGCACTATTTTTACACCTGCACCATCTAGCTTGCTTACAAAAATCATATTTCTGGCTAATGCAAGAATATGTAGAACACCCGAAAGTGTTCTAATATTTCCACCTTGCAACTTCAACTTGAGTTTTCCATGACCAATGATTCTAGCCTTCCCATCATCCCCCAAGAAGACATCACCACCATTATATTTCTCATACTCATAGAACCACTCTCTATGGGGAGTGAAGTGAAAGGATGCACCTGAGTCAATCAACCATGCCTCATGATCTACATGTGTACTTGAAGAAGAAGCTAAGTACACATCCCCAACTTCATCTAAGGTGGTTTTTGCCTCTGCAGAAGGAGCATCATCAGATCCCTTTCCTTTCTCAAGAGCTTTAGATTTACAGTCCCTTTTGTAGTGCCCTTCCTTTCCACATTTACAACACACCTTTACAAGTTTTCCTGGAGATTTATATCTCCCTCTAGATTTATACCTCCCACTTGAGGACATATTTTTGTTTATGTTCTGGGACCGTCCTCATATAAACAAGGCATCACCATTCCAACTCTCCATATTTTTATTTCTCATCTCCACTGTCAGCAAGGATGAGACTATTTCATCAAAAATCAAAGCAGTTGCATTGCTACCTATTGAAATAACCAGATTATCCCATGAATCTGGTAGAGAACAAAACAAAATGCACTTATCTTCATATGAAATTTTAATATCAACAAATAATAACCAGCTTACCGTAATATTAAATGCATTCAGATGCTCTGTCACCGAGTCTCCATCTTTGATCCTCAGGTTATACATATTTTTCCTAGGAACAGTTATTCACCAGAGACTTAGATTGATACAAAGTCCCTAACTTGTCCCACAAATCCTTCAATGTGGCTTCCCCTGATACATTCAACAATATTGAATTTGAGACACACAATCGTATTGTGCTTTTTTCCTTCTGATCCAACTTCTTCCATTCTTCATCGTACACTTCCATTGGTTTAGTACTTGGATCTACCACGATCCACTGATATTTATCCACTAGTAGTGTTAAGTAAACTTGACTCAGGATAGAGTCAAAGTTTACCAGGTTAAACAGTGATGGTTTTGGGGCACATGGTATTGTGCACCCATGGTATTCTGCCTATGGTATTATATGTAATGAAGCCTATAAAAGGCTGAAAGGACTTCATTGTAATGCAAGGGCCTGGAGGTGAGCGGTGAAGGCTCACCTGGCCAGATTGGCCAGGGTTTTGGCCAAGGATAATGAAATTTCATTATGATTGGGTTTTTCCCCGGATTTGGGGTTTTCCCAGATAAACATTTCTGTTTGTGTTTATGGTTGTTGTTGTGTTTTGTTCCTCTGGTAAATCTTCGAGATTAATTTACGATTTGCAGTAAATTTTCTTAACAATTGGTATCAGAGCCATGGTTGAGGATTTGGGCTTAAAATGTGGTTTTCATTGGATCTAGATCGAGAACGAAATGATTTTATTGTATCTATGGTTTTCGTTGCTGCGATGTAAGGTTTAATTGTGGATCAATATATATCTACTTAGATTTGTGTGTGAATAAGGTAGATCTCGTCGGATCTGGTGGCCAAGATTTCGACCGTGAAGGACTGCGTGGCTAGTGTGATAAGCCAGAAGAACTACGTGCAGAATCGGAGGCACAATGGTGAAGAAACGTAGGAAATGGTGTTATTTCAAGTACTCGAGCTCATGGGACTAGACTTTCAAGGTGTGGCGCCTCTCGAAATTCAAGTGCATGGATTCCACGAGAGCCCACGATGACACCATCAATGTCGTGGCCATTGGCCCCTACGGGTACCTCTACACGGCCTCCGCGGACGCTATGATGAAGGTGTTGGAGATGTGCGGATCAAGAGTGCGCTTGCAGATCTATGACTAAGAGTCAGCCTAAAACGTGCAGAGGTAGATCTGGCACAAAGTATAGATCTGGAACAAAGATGGCACTATCAGATTCTCTGCTCGAAGCACTAGAGCCGTGGTAGCAGAGGATGAGCTAAGAGATCGCAACCCTAGGACCATTATGGAGGCACGCAGGTAAACCCAAGTATAACCATCGAAAGTGGATGCCGACTTGAGCATAATTGATGGCAGATGTGTCAGCCCCACTAACTGATTTGGATGGAGTTCTAATCGCACGGTAGCCCCTGAATTTCCTACGAGGAAGCAACCAACGAACTGGTCGTGTTTTTTTGATGGATGAAGTGACTAGGAGAAAGGTCGAGCAGGTAGGGCGATGGCCTTAAATCCGCATCGGGATCTTAGAAATCCATCTTCTAGATCACCAGGTATCTCAAGAAAGGGCGTTGTGCCAAGCGTGTTGGAGGTGGCGCAGCCATCTACGTTGCCACTGTTCTCGAATACCTTGCCACCGAGGTGTTGGAATTGGCTAGAAACACAGCCCATGATAACAAGAAGACCAGGTGGCAAGTTTGATGCGTGCAGCTGAAATTGTGTGGCATGTTCTTAATGATGAGATCGAGCTCTGGACAAATTGGCAGATCAATTAGTGAAAGAGATCTGCGTATTCTTCGTCAGCGAAGTGGTTTTTTCCTCCAGGAAAGGCGTTGGCAGTTTAAGCACAGTATACTATTCTAGACCGGGCCATGTACACGTGTCACCTAAATGTAAGCAACTACTTGGTCGCATTAAATAAGAGAGGATGGGTTAAAAGAGCAGCAATAAAAAAAAAAAAAAAAAAATTAATGAAGTCAAACTTATTGCATGTAAATGCTGTAAGACCTGGTAAAGGCATGTGTACCCCTTGGTAATCACTGGTAAAGTCTGAGTTAGACCTAGGTGATAGGGGGGATGTCGGGTTAACAATACCTCAGATAAAAAATTTGAAGGGGGGTAAGGGCTAGAGTGAGTGGGATTGTCTCACTTAGCAAGTTTGGCTGGAGTTAGTCAAGGAACCCCAAGTCAAGTTTAAGGGGGGAATTGTTAAGTAAACTTGACTCAGGATAGAGTCAAAGTTGACCAGGTTAAACAGTGATGGTTTTGGGGCACATGGTATTGTGCACCCATGGTATTCTGCCTGTGGTATTATATGTAATGAAGCCTATAAAAGGCTGAAAGGACTTCATTGTAATGCAAGGGCTTGGAGGTGAGCGGTGAAGGCTCACTTGGCCAGATTGGCCAGGGTTTTGGCCAAGGATAATGAAATTTCATTATGATTGGGTTTTTCCCCGGATTTGGGGTTTTCCCAGATAAACATTTATGTTTGTGTTTATGGTTGTTGCTGTGTTTTGTTCCTCTGGTAAATCTCCGAGATTAATTTACGATTTGCAGTAAATTTTCTTAACAAGTAGATCCTCCATCTTGAGTTTCCACAACTCAAAACTCTAACCATTAAATTTCTCGATCTCTATATTTCCATTGCTCACCATATTATTTCACCACAAGAATCAATCCCACAAATCTCCCATTGAACAAGGTCTACCACAGGCCCGAGCAAAACCCCTCATCAACAAAGGTGTCCCCTTGAAGCCAAAACAACTCTGATACCAAATGTAGGTTTTAACTCCGTACAGAAAGTACCTGGATACAAATTCTAAAAATAGAAAATAAACAATGGTGAGAGCATAACACATAAAATAAATATACACAAATATTTTCCCTTGCATCCCAAAACCGAGACTACCAGATTGATTTTTCATTATGTTCCTTTCAATGTTACAATAAATATATATACATGTCGAAGCATCCATAAACCCCAATCCATTAACCCTGGATTACAACATAACCGTAGTTCCCTTGACTAGATCTACAAAATACCATGGAACAAAAACCACCGTGCTCAAAAACATGTGTGAAATCCATGCACAAAACCATAGGCAGGACCGCCCACCTAATATAGGGTCCGAAAAAAAATTCCCTGATGGGTTAGTCATGGAAAGAATATAACACAACCCAACACAAATTTTTATAGGAGGTCCATGTTGGGTTTCTCCCATATTACTTGGCCTTTGAGTCAGATTACTAAGGGAGGGGCAAAAGAAAATTTTCTTCGTTCGAGTCCCAACATAATGCAATCGTCAAGCTGAAGTACCACCTCTACTCTGCACCGATACTCACCCTGCCAAACCTGCAGCAGCCATTTGAAAATGAGACAGAAGCCTCAGACTATGGTATTGGTGTAGTCCTCACACAACATGGGCATCCAATGTCCTATCATAGTGAGACACTTTCCAATGCAATTCAAAAGTACCCCACCTGTAATAAAGAGATGTATTCCATTGTGCAGGCTTGCTGATAGTGGAAGCAATACATTCTGGGGAAGGAGACAGTCATCCACACTGATCACTGACCTCTTCAATTTCTACAGACACAGGGGAAGTTGCTAAATGATCACCATCAGAAGTGGTCTACATATCTTCAACAATTCCACTTGAACATTAAATACAAAAAGAGAAGCATCAAATCATGTTGCAGACTGTCTCAGCCAGCCCCCAATTACAACATTGATTATTGTTCTCAACTCTTGTGGTCATGAGACCTTTGGATGGCTGCAACTATACAAAATTGATCCAGATTTCACCTCCACATACTAGATGTTAGTATATGGAAATAAAGTTCTTGATTTCCACCTTCAAGACGCATTATTATGCTACCTGGGCCGCCTTTGTGTTCCTTCAAGTGAGTGTGCCAAGCCAATTTGGGAGGTGCACTATAGTGAGGTCACAAGACACTTTGGTGTGGAGAAAACTTTGGTTGTACTACAAAATTACTTTTCTTGGCCCAAACTCTGACTAGATGTTGCGAAATATATCAGATCTTGCACTGCCTGCACCATCGCCAAGCCAACCAGCAAGAAGAAAGGCATGTACACTTCTCTGCCTACTCCCATCTAGCTGTGGGAATCCATCTCCATGGACTATATGTCTGGCCTCCCTTCTACCAAGCATGGCAATGACTATGTATTCATGGTTATGGACAAATTTTCTAAGATGGCTATATTGGCGACCTGCAAGAAGAGTATCACCACAAAGGACACTGCCAAACTCTTCTCTGAACAAGTATTTGTACATTTTGGATCCTGCAGACCAATATATCAGATCGGGACAGTAGGTTCCTGATCACTATCTGGTGAAGCCTCTGGACATTATTGGACACCAATATCACCAAGTCGACTACCTTCCATCCCCAAACTGATGGCCAGACGGAGGTCATCAATAGGATGATAGTGCACATACTCTGCATGTACAACTCCAAGAATTCTCGAACTTGAGTTGAGATTCTTCCATATGTGTAGCACAGTTATAATATAATTCTCCATAGCTCGACTGGTCACAGTCCCTTTCAAGTGGGTCTAGGATTTCAACCATTTTGTTTGATTGATGTTGCCATGCCTCACGTGACTACACAGAAAAAATCCACACATGCATTGTCTAAGGCTGATAAAGTGACTAGACTTATTGAATGCATACAACACATCTACCAACAGTTTCATGACATCCTAGAGAAGTCAAATTCCAAGTACAAGTAGCGACATGATCAACATTAGGTGCCAGACAAGTTTCAGGTGGGTGACAATGTTTGGTTGCATTTGCAGAAGAAATCCCTTACCAGAGCCCATAGGAAGCTTAAGCCACTCTAATATGGTCCTTACACCATTACCAAGGCTAGGGGAGACAATGCTTTTGAGCTCAACATTCCTCCATTTCTTGGCCTGCAACTAGTGTTCAATGTGGACTGCCTTCGACCATACCTTCCACCATTATTGGACACATCAAACATTGCAGAATAAATCACACCCACATAGTTAAACCTAGACTACATGAAACAAGCCACAACTTATCTGATTATGGAAAAATAGGTCAAGAACACTCACCAACAGAAGATCCAACTATATCAGGTTGTCAAAGTTGGCCAACTCCTACACCAGGGCAAGTGGCTTACTAGGCACTAGGTTCAGTAGAAATTTCCTCACCTAATGGAGGCTCTGCATGCAATGGGTGCCATTTCTTCCTAAGGGGGAAGGAATGACCCAAGTGGATATTGGTGGAAACCCACCTATTCCACCTAGACCTCCAGCCAGTTTCATTTGTTTCCTTGTTTATTTCAGCATTTATTATTTTTAGCAATTTTTTGGGTCCCGAACTTCCAAATCAATTTTTACCCCCTAAACGACATTTTTTTAGGTCCACTGGAGGCCCATTTCCATAGGCAATGGCCTATGGAAAAACTTGTAGTACTTGGAGAGACCTTTCCAACAAGGTATTGTACAGGCGAAACAAAGATAATATGCCCAAGTTATGACCCCAGGAAGTTGGTTGCCCAACTAAGCCCAACAAGGCCCACAAATGCTTGGTGTTACATCTCCTGTGGTTAGGGTTTTGGTTTTTTAGGGTTTTCATGTTTTTCAATAATAAATAGGCCCTTGAGCCTCATTGTAACACAGTTCATAGGCATGTAGCTGCCACATCTCATCTTAGAGATAAGCTATCATCGCTCGAGCTAGTTGTATTTCCATTCTATTTGGAAGCATATTTCAGTATTTGATATTAATTAAATGAAGTTTTATTTCTATTGCATCATTGTATTTATGGTTATATATGCAATTTTTTGTGTTCCTGTTTAAATTTGGATCACTTGGTCTACTCTCACGCTACCCTCCAATAGTCCACAAGCATCCAATTCAAAACCAACCAAACTTTCCTTTACTAGGACCACATCCACCTACAAATCACATCAACCCAAGAAGCAACCTCTTTTTTCTCTTCTTGACATGATGCATAAGGAATTGTTGATGGAATCTTCTCCTTAAGATGTCCACATCACTATCTAACTAGACCTCCATCCAATCTAATCCAAACTAGGACCCATAACCTAGCAACAAATAAGAAATAACATACCTTATAAATCGATGTTCATGCTCCTAAAAATTGATCATTGGTTAGGGCACACTTGTAGCCCATGTCATATCTCCATTTGTGACCAAATCTCCCACAAGATATTGCGGCCTTCTTAAATCTATGAGCCTTTGCCACTCACTTACTTGGTAAACACCTACAACACCTTTTTAAGATTATTTGGCCATCGAAATAGCCACTACAAGATAACGGCCTAGTCTCCACATGTATGTGATCTTCGTGGCTTTTTCAAGCAAGTTAAACCACCTCAAATTATGCATAGAACAACACCCTTCTCCTTAGCTTGGACTGCTCCTAAACTTGGCTTAACAGTCATGAGAGATGATCCCTAAAACAAATTCAACACTATCCTTCATTAAGCACTTGAGATCTGCAGCCAAGTCTAATATATTTCTCCTTGTGTGAGTTTCCTTTATGTTTCCCTTGGATGTCTTGAAATTCATCCAGCCTAACTCCTATTTATACGCTTACATGTGGCTCCCAACGAATTATCAAGAGGGCTAATCTAGCCCTAGCCAACCTAGTCTCCTTGAAAAATTAGTCCACGACTACATGTAAAAGTTCACAAATCCATTTCTAGGCCTCAAATTTGAGTGCTTGAAGTTGCCTCTTACTCCTCTAAGGGTCCTCTATCACCTCCAAGCATCAAATCACTCAAACATCTCTTGGTTTTTGTTATATGCTATTTTTTCTCATTTGATCAACCAACCTCCTAATGGGATCAATCAACATCATATTCCCCATTTACATCATCATTACACAAATCCCTATCCATGACTCTCTCATTCCCCAGAGTTTCTACCCTAAACTGCATCATCTAAGCCAATTTTAGGACAAACGCACCCTGACCTCTTGATGTACAACATCCACCTACAAGTTTCTCCATTGTGGCTTGCGTTTATCACCTACATGTTTCTCCCCTTTACAACTATGTTGGTTCCATAAATTCAGGAAAAGGAGAGAGAATCTCGAAGCCTCCATTTCCATAAGCTTCCAGGATCTATTATAACCATTTACCTTAGATAAAACTTCCAAATCCTATCTTATCCTACCTTGGAGTTTCCATCCCTTATCCTTCGATCTCATCCTCCCATCAAGTGTGGATCTCAATCCCTAGATTGGTAAAAGGATAAGAACTCTTAAATTACCTCACTCGTATATATATTTACAACATTCCATATGAAATGGGTTGGCTCTTTGAGAGTGATTCTACCCTTATGTTGTTGTTGTTGTGAGAGTTATCCTTTCATGCATTTAGGGTGATTGGAGGTGCACTTTGTGACAAAGGAAGGACAATTCAAAAACTTGGAGGAGCTCTTCTACGAGATCAACACCTATATATGGTTGTAACTCACTAAATTTAGATTAATAAAAAGAATTCTTTTGTTCTCCTATATGTCATGTCGGTATTTCATATATTTCAATACCATGGTGATTTTTTGAATAAAGTTAATATATGATGCCACATCGATCTTGTAATTTTTTGGCTTATGTTGTCTGGTTGTGCAGGTTCTAATTTGGTAGCTGGAGCTAGGATTAGAACATTCAAGCTAAAGAAGGAGTGAAACATATGACATATTCCAAGTAGGTTTCATTCCTGCATCTACTTACTTTAAGGAAAACATTGGGTCCTTTGTCATTCTATTGTTTTAGGTTAGCCACAAGACCTAGGGGGAATGGTGCATTCCCTTGGTGGTTTCTTCATCCATTGTGTTTGATTTAACTCTTTCCTAGACCTTTGTTTCTTTAATCAGCTAAGAACATCCCTGGTGGGTGATTGCATTGAGTCTTGTTTGCAATTCCTATGTCAAAATCCTCTTTCCTAGGACCAACTCGCCCTCTGATCTACTGGCAGAGCGTCGCACCCACCTAGGCCATCTCTGTGCTTGCGTTGAAAAGCATTGGTGCCTCTTCTACACTTGCATTGATCCATATTTTACACAAAATATTCCTTATTTTCTTAGTGTTTCCTTGATCAACCTACTTCTTGAGTGTCTTGTGGTGATCCGAATTGGATCCTAGAACACTCTCTAAGTTTTCATGAACTCTTTAAAAATCATGCCAAAGTTTCAAAATCTTATAAAGATCAAGCTTATCAGAGATATCCTTGAAACAGTTGCAATTTGTGAATAGCGTGGAGCAACGAGGACCCTCGGTCAAGTGCACAGCCCGTCGGCCCATGGTAACGTGCGCTGCCACAAATTAGCAAAACCAAAGGTCAATTTAAGAAATGGGGGTATTTTTTGATATTCAAGTCGCTAATTGCATATCGTCGGGCAAACCCCTCAGAGAAGGAAAAGCCCTAAGAAACCAGACCTGAAAGGTTATAAAATGTAACGAATATCACATCAATTCCATCAAAGGTGGGGTCCCACAAAAACTAGCAGAATATCAGAGGGGCTTCGAGTGGTATGCAGTTTCAACCGAGTCCCACCAGATGCCACACAATGGGTACCACGCATTCGGTGGAAGAGATAGAAAACCACTCACATCGGATGGGTAAACGTCATGTTACTTACTCGCCCGATATGAATGGTGACTGTAGGATCTGGAGGCTCCAGATCAACGACAGAGATGTGTTCCGATGGATGACCGAATTTGACGAGGTAAACAGGCAGAGTTGTATAGGATTTGAAGTCCGATGTGGATGATACGTTGGCAGAAAGTCATATTTTGCAAGAATTATTGGAGTTAACGGAATAAATGGTTGTTTTGAAAACGTCCAAGAGAACTGACACTCAGTTCGTTATAAAATAGGTGACCACCTCCCTGTGAGGCGTTATATAGTGATGATTATGCAGAACAGAGGGATTCAAATGGATAGAGGCAGGGGAACTAGAAAGTTGAGAAATGGAAACGAACAGTCAGAAATTAGATTGGCTTTAAAAGCCACGAACTAACCGAGAGAGAAGAGAGTTAGTTAGACGCAGAAATCTAAGAGCAGAAAGAAGGAGTTGAGCTGACCTGTAGAAGCAAAAGGCATCATCGAGCCAGACAAAGCCAGAGAGATTCAGAGAGTCTATGTACTCCAAATATGGCTTGAGAGATTCAATTTAACTCCTTTGTATATGCCTATCATGTATGAGTCTCATATTGGGGTCATAATACTGTGACCAATAGAGGTCAAGTTTTAGTAAGGAGAGTCTGTGTACTCCAGAGACTTGGGGGATCCAAGTACATTTTTACTGATTTGTATCTGCTGTGTGATACTCAAATTGAGGTCACTGTTGTAAAAAATCTACTTTTTGAAAACATAATAGAGAGGCCACCACTGAAGGTTGGACCGGGAGATGTAGCCCAGGAGTATTGGGTGAACTCCTTATTAAACTTGTTGTGTTTACATGTTTGTCTGTTATGTTTTCTCTAACTACTTCAGTGTCTATGTATTTCACAATCTTATCGATCCATTGCATAAAATAACATAGGCACATCCATGCACATGAGACTGTAATACCTTAATTTTTTGTCTTAGATGAATTACAGATCAAGTGGTATCAGAGCTCTAGATTACTAAGGTTAGACAAGCTTGTGCTGGATTTTTTTATTGAATGATAACTACATCAAAGCTTCAATTAGGAGAAGGAGAATTGGTTGAAGCTAACCCAAAAATTGGAAGTGTCTATCCTAAGAGGAAAATGGCAAAAGAAAATCCCTTGGAATCAGACTCCTAGTTCATGGATAGTTTCATGACGATGGGAGCCATGGTAGAGGAAATGTATAGAGAATTTAAGAAAGGTAGAGATGAAGATTCATCAAACTCCAAACAAGATAAGGAGCAGAAGAATCTCTCCTCCATGAACATTCTAAAGGCAAAGGGAAAGAAGAAAATCTTCCCACACCTCCTAATATCCCTAAAAATAAAAAGAAAACATCTTTGATTAAATTAGATGTTAAATTTGATTTGCCGATATATGATGGAGAGTTGAATGCTAAGAAGCTAGATAATTGGATTAGACAGATTGAAGTGTATTGCAGGGTGCAGAGCATTGATTCAGACAAGAGTAAGATTCAGCTGGCCAGCCTATGCCTTGGAGGTACTACCTTGGTATGGTGGGAAGGCAAGACACAAGCTGACATGAAGAGGCAATTAAAAAACAATTCTATCCACTAGATTATATGCATCAAGCCATGATGAGTTGGAAAACTCTTCAACAATTAAAGGGGAAAAGTGTACAAGGCTACACCTAAGAATTTAGGAAAAGAGCTTTGATTCTAGGAATTTCTTTAGACTCACCTGAAACTTTGTTGAAGTATATAGGTGGTCTACACAACTATTTAAAGCACACCATTCTCATGTTTAATCCCACTAGAATAGACGAGGTATCTTTTTAGGCTACACATCTACAGGCTAGAGGAAAGAATGTGAACCCAGAAGTTAGGGGATCATCAAAACCCACTGCAAGCAAGAATAAGGAAAAGAGAAAACAGAAATGGAAAGAGAGGAAGACAAATATTGTACAAAAGAACAAATCTTCATGCACTCACTGCAAGAAGGATGAGGATAATGATGAACACTTCTGGATTTTGCATCAGAAGCTGAGGCCCAAGAAGTACGATGGAAAAAAGAAGAAGATTGTTGCAGCTATTCAAAAGGATTTGGAGTCAGACTCAGGGGATGAAACAACAATCACAACCACAGGTATAAAAGGTAAAAATTCTGAAGCATCTACTAGTAATTCTGCATAATCTACTAATAATGAAGAAAATGAGAGGAAAAGACATGAACTTTTTCATATTAAAGTTATTTCCAAGAATCAAAAGATTGATACTTTATTTGATAGTGGCTCACAAGTAAATTTAATTTCTGAAGCAATTGTAAAGAAGTTGGGATTACTAACCACATCTCACAAGAAGTCGTATCCATTAGGTGGGTTATGTGATAAAGCAAAGCTACAAGTGACTAGACAATGTAAACTTAGGTTTTCTTTTGGGTCAGCATTTGTAGATGAGGTTGAGTTAAATATCGTTCCCTTGGATATATGTGGAGTTGTTTTAGGAAGAACTTACTTGTATGATAGAAAAGCTATTTTCTATAGAGCAGAAAACAAGTATCAACTCATTAAAGAAGGAATTGAATATATTGTAAGAGCTCATAAACTCAAGAATAATTATATTCTCATAAACTTAGGGCAGATGAAAAGAATTGTAAATTCATGCAAACAAATTTTACTGAGGGTTGTGTTGAAAAGTGTGCAACAAGAAATGCTTGTTGAGAGTGCAACAAGATGATGGAGCTTAGTGAAAAGAGTCGCCTTCACTAAGTGGGCCCGCAGGCTATTTTTGGCGCAAGTCTATTTTTAGACTATGTCTATTTTTAGACATATGGATCATGTCTATGTTTATGGATGATTGATCAAGTTGGGAAAAATAGATGGACTTCTATTTTTGGTGAAAGTGTGAGTGATCACAGTGTGAGTGATCAAGTCTATTTTTAGACTGGCTGTCAAAAATAGAAAAGTCAAATATTATTATCTCACAATAATATTTGGACTATAAACTTAATCTTATTCTCTTGGAGCACTTCAGTTTGAGCTACGGAAGTGGCACATGCAGCTGTCAGAAGGAAATTCGTTTTTCTTATGAGTCAGTTGAGTTGGTGCATGCATGACTTCAGTTAGAACTCAAGTGAGTTGAGTTTAGTGGACTGGAGGTACAGTTGATGGAGTTGTGTTCAGTTTGACTTAGTTAAACTAGTTGTAGTTAGTCTAACTGCAGATAGACTAATGATGAGTTGTTAAACTAATTATTAACTCATAATACAACTAAAGAATACATCAGTTAACTCAGTTGCATGTCAGTGCATGTTCAGTTCAACAGGGACAAGTGGTAGAGAATCAGATTGCTATCAGTTGTGACTATAGTTGTGCACCAGATCTTGCACAATCAAAGGATTGAGTATGCCAATGAGTTTGCTTACGTATCTTCATGACATTATAGGTCTTTGCTCACGTCCAACAAACTGTGAGTGACTATTTTTCATGTGAAAATCGAGTTTGGGAAGCAATTCTCATCAGTTTTCAGAGCAGGTTTGAGCAGCGGAGGCAGGCAAGCAGCGGGAGAGATTTGGAGATCAAATCTGAGCTGTATTGTGTGTAACAGGTGGAGATACTTGTGAGAGTTATTATGCTTTGTATTGTTACATGATTCAATCAATATAATATACAGATAGTGTGGGGTTTTTAGTGAGATGCTTTCCCCGGGATACATACTGTGTTTATGAGTTTGATTGATGCTTCTATGTGTGCCTGTGGATGTTTCTGCTTCTGTAATTTGATGATCAACGTAGAGGAGATTATGTATTATACATGTTCCGCTTAAATTGTATGATCAGGATAATCTCTATTGAATATGTGTCATATTATTCAAAATTTCTACATGGTATCGGAGCTAGATAATTGTAGAAAAAGTTTCTACATGGTATCGGAGCAGCTTGATTTGTAGAAGAGATTTTTACAGGATATCAAGCGAGGATTGATCATCAGATCTACTATTCAGGAAGTGTTTACATTCTATTTCTCTAGGCAGAGCCTTTAATCGGGCCAGGTAGCCTCTGGATTCATCCTTCCTTTGGAAGGTGAAATATCCGGTGAAAGCCCATACAGTCAATCTCTGTACGAGAAATATTTTGTTCTCACGAATTCTAGATCGGAAGCAGTTGAGTTTTGTGCTGGTGGAATTCGAATTTAATTCCAAAGCAAGAGATAAAACTCAGAAACATTCAGTTCGAGAATGGAGACAGTATGCCCCAGTATCTCACGAAGTTCACCTAATGCCGGGATGAGCTGGGAAGTGTGGGGGTGACTGTCGGATGAGGATGGTGAGTCTAGGACTCCTTGACCTTCCTAAGAGTTGGCATAGCTACCAGGACTCGGTGAATGGAAGGGAGAAACTGCCAAATTGGGAACGACCATGGTCGGATTTGATGCAGGAGGAGATTAGACGGAGCACCAGAGGCAGTTCTTCATCTATGCATGATGAGGAGAACTGTGCCTTAGCGAGTAAGGCGAAGAAGGGGAAGGAGAAGGTTTCTCTTTTCGAATCTTGTTCTTCCAGTGATGGGAAGAAAGTTGACAAGTCGAAGGTGCGATGCTTTCGTTGTCATGAGATTGGTTCATGGGTCAGGAACCTATATGCTCTTGAGGTTCAAGATGCATGCAAAGCCTTGAGCAGCAAGGCAACTGATGGAGACTTGGTGGTTGAGAGGGAGCGTATATTACCTCTCAACATGCAGAGCCAGAAGAAGTCTCAGACGATTGTGGAGGAGCCACGATTGGTGCAGCAGCTTCAGGAGGTTGTGGAGCAGCCACAACAAGGGAAGCTGAGAGGAGATCGAGTAGAGACATCTACTCATCCAGAGACCTCCAGCAGGGGGAAACTTCAAGCCAGGTGGGCTGAGGGATTGCATGCATCCATACCTCCAGGTAGGAGGTGGGGTGATGTGGATTGATTGTCCCAAGGAGGAGGGGCAGGATCCTTGAGGTACCCAACCTCTTGGATGAGACCTTGCTACGGGAGCCCCGATGTGTAGTAGCAGGAACTGACTGATTGGGTAGAGACAGATGCGGATGGAGCGGCAGAGAGAGCGACAGTGCAGGGAATCCCAGGACAGCGCATAGCTAGCAGGCTGTAGCAATGCGAGAGGCACAAGTGTTTTGCACAGTGCTAGGTGGCACAGAGAGGTGTGCAATGGTGCGAGATGCATGGAGATGTTGCAGTAGCGCAGATGTCAGAGAGGGAGCACTTGTCAGCAGCAGGTAGAGCTTCAGCATCAGAGGGTGTTTCTATCCCAACAGGGAGGTCAGTTGGGAGGTGCAGTGCGGATGCAATGCTGGGAGATAGAACCAGCAGCAGCACGGATGCAGTCAGAGATCAAAGTGACAGAGGCTAGAGCAGTCAGATAGTGAAGAGCACAGAGATGCAGAGTTTCAGTCGACAGAGGCAATAGCAGTCAGAGACTTTGATGACAGAGCAAGTGGACCGGCCAGATGTGTTGCATGGAGAACATTCCAGAGTTACAGGATCGGGTTTGAGAGGAAGCCTTTCTTGTTGAGAGGGAGTGTTGAAAAGTGTGCAACAAGAAATGCTTGTTGAGAGTGCAACAAGATGATGGAGCTTAGTGAAAAGAGTCGCCTTCACTAAGTGGGCCCGCAGGCTATTTTTGGCGCAAGTCTATTTTTAGACTATGTCTATTTTTAGACATATGGATCATGTCTATGTTTATGGATGATTGATCAAGTTGGGAAAAATAGATGGACTTCTATTTTTGGTGAAAGTGTGAGTGATCAAGTCTATTTTTAGACTGGCTGTCAAAAATAGAAAAGTCAAATATTATTATCTCACAATAATATTTGGACTATAAACTTAATCTTATTCTCTTGGAGCACTTCAGTTTGAGCTACGGAAGTGGCACATGCAGCTGTCAGAAGGAAATTCGTTTTTCTTATGAGTCAGTTGAGTTGGTGCATGCATGACTTCAGT
The DNA here is from genome assembly GCA_031772625.1 of Pinus tabuliformis. NCBI lineage: Eukaryota > Viridiplantae > Streptophyta > Pinopsida > Pinales > Pinaceae > Pinus > Pinus tabuliformis. The sequence goes on along the minus strand of CM062819.1, from coordinate 229,529,735 downwards.
TAGAACTCAAGTGAGTTGAGTTTAGTGGACTGGAGGTACAGTTGATGGAGTTGTGTTCAGTTTGACTTAGTTAAACTGGTTGTAGTTAGTCTAACTGCAGATAGACTAATGATGAGTTGTTAAACTAATTATTAACTCATAATACAACTAAAGAATACATCAGTTAACTCAGTTGCATGTCAGTGCATGTCAGTGCATGTTCAGTTCAACAGGGACAAGTGGTAGAGAATCAGATTGCTATCAGTTGTGACTATAGTTGTGCACCAGATCTTGCACAATCAAAGGATTGAGTATGCCAATGAGTTTGCTTACGTATCTTCATGACATTATAGGTCTTTTCTCACGTCCAACAAACTGTGAGTGACTATTTTTCATGTGAAAATCGAGTTTGGGAAGCAATTCTCATCAGTTTTCAGAGCAGGTTTGAGCAGCGGAGGCAAGCAAGCAGCGGGAGAGATTTGGAGATCAAATCTGAGCTGTATTGTGTGTAACAGGTGGAGATACTTGTGAGAAGTATTATGCTTTGTATTGTTACATGATTCAATCAATATAATATACAGATAGTGTGGGGTTTTTAGTGAGATGCTTTCCCCGGGATACATACTGTGTTTATGAGTTTGATTGATGCTTCTATGTGTGCCTGTGGATGTTTCTGCTTCTGTAATTTGATGATCAACGTAGAGGAGATTATGTATTATACATGTTCCGCTTAAATTGTATGATCAGGATAATCTCTATTGAATATGTGTCATATTATTCAAAATTTCTACAGGTTGTAAAGGAAAAGAAACCTAATAAAACCAATATATTTGAGGGTTGTAATGCTAAACAACAAGCTGATTTAGAAAAAGTTGTTTCAGAATATGATATATTATTTCAAGAACCTAAAGGTCTACCACCCAAAAAGGAAATAGTACATGATATTAATTTGCAGCAAGATGCTCCATTTCCTAACATTGGAATGTACAGGTTGTCTGCTTTAGATAATGTAGAAATCAAGAAGCAGGTATAGGAGCTACTCGAGAAGGGTTCATAAGTCCTAGCACATCACCATGTGGGTCTCCAATTGTCTTGGTGAGAAAGAAATATGGCTCATGGAGAATGTGCATTGATTACCAAGCACTAAATAAGATAACGATAAAAAATCGTTATACCCTTCCTCGCATAGATGATCTACTAGATCAGTTGAAAGAAGTTGTTTATTTTTCCAAGTTGGAATTGCATAGTGGCTACCACCAGGTCAGAGTTGCAAAGCAAGATGCATGGAAGACTGCTTTCAAAACAAAGCAGGGATTGTATGATTGGTTGGTTATGCCCTTTGGCTTAACTAATGCTCCTACTATTTTCATGAGAGTAATGAATGATGTACTCAGACCTTTTATTGATGATTTTTTCATTGTATCTTTAGATGACATTCTTATATTTAGTAAAACATGGTAAGAACATTTGAAGCATGTAAAGCAGACTCTAGATGTTTTGAAAAGAGAAAATATTTATGTTAAGCTCTCAAAATGTGAATTTGGAAAAACATCTTTGAATTATTTGGGTCATATTGTAGGGGGTGGTGAATTGAAGATAGATCCCTCTAAGATTGTAGTCATTGTAAACTGGCCTAAACCCAAATTTGCTACAAAAGTTAGAAGCTTCCTAGGAGTAACACAGTATTGGAGAAAGTTTATTTCTATATTTTCCTTGATTGCAGCTCCCTTACATGCTTTAACATGATTGAACAAGGTGTTTCAGTGGGGAGGCAAACAACAGAAAGCCTTCGACACCTTAAAATAAAATATTAGTATAGCACCAGTACTAGCACTGCCCAATCTTCAAAGACCATTTGAGATTGAAACAGATGTCGGTGCCTATGCCATGGGAGAAATGTTGATGCAGCACGGTAAACCCATATGTTATCATTCTGAGACATTTAATTTTACAGTAGTTAATTATCCCACATATGATAAAAAATTGTATGCATTAGTACATAGTGTGAAAAAGTGGAAACATTACCTAATGGGAAAAGAGATAGTTATACATACTGATCATCAACCACTTCAATATTTCCACTCAAAAACTAAGTTGCAGCTATCAAGACACTATAGGTGGATGGGTTTTCTACAGCAATTTCATCTTTTCATCAAATATAAAAATGACATACACAATAAAGTTGCAGATATGTTGTCTAGACCAATCATAAATGCATCTACTATACTTAAGCATAATTCAGTATTTCATGAAAGCTACATTGAACAATATGCTCAAGATATAGATTTTAAAGTTGTATATGCAACTTTAAGTCATGGAAAACAAGTAGAAGAATTATATTATCATGTTAAGGACCAACTCTTGTATCATTTTGGAAAGTTATGCATTCCACAAACTGAATGAGTAAAGATAATTCGAGAAGCACACACTTCTCTAATATCAGGTCACTTTGGGGTAAGTAAAATTGTTGCACAGCTGCAAATATTTTGTTATTGGCCAAAAATGAATGAAACTGTTTCTAGATATGTAAGAGGGTGTAGCATGTATGCTAAAAGCAAGCTCAGCAATAGAAAACTAGGCTTGTACATTCCATTACCAGTTCCTTCTCACCCTTGGGAAAGTGTTTCCATGGATTTTGTTGGGGGACTGCCTAAATCTAGAAAAAGTCATGACTATTTATATGTTATTGTGGATAGGTTAAGCAAAAGTGTATTTTAATACCCTGTAACAAACAGATTACAGCTGAACAAACTACAAAGTTGTTCTTTCAGCATGTATGGGTTCATTTTGGATTACCCACTTCCATTATATATAATCGAGACTCCCGACTTTTTGGTAAATTTTGGCGAGTCTGTGGGAATTGATGGACAACGGACTAAAGAAGAGCACAACTTTTCATCCACAAATAGACGGCCAAACAGAAGTCGTCAATAGGACAGTGATCCAGTTGCTCAAAGGCTATTACAACAAGCATCCCAAGCTTTGGGATGAACATTTGTGTTATGTGCAGCATGCTTACAACCAAGCTAAACATTCTTCTACATAGAGATCTCCTTTTGAGACCTGTTTTGGTTTCACACCAAGGTCTCCCTTGGATTTTGTCTTTGGTAAAGACATATCAGTTGATGGACACAGTGATGTGGACAAGGTAGCCAAGTTCATTGAACAAATCCAAGACATTCAGCAGGCAGTACAAGAACAGCTGGAAAAGAGCCAAGACAAGTACAAGGAAAGGCATGATAAGCATCAGATTGAGCATAGTTTCCAAGTTGGTGATCATGTCTGGTTGTATATCAGCAAAGACAGAATGCAAGGTGAAGGTAAGAAGCTGAAGCCAATAAGTATGGACCTTTCAAAATACTTGAGAAAACTGGTGAGAATGCTTTTCTCCTTGATTTTCCAGCTTACATGCACATCTATTCGGTAGTTAATGCAGAAAACTTGAGACTATTTGAACCTTCATTGATTGAAGATCCTGAAGAGCAGAGTCAATTGCCTTCTATTGATGATCTGTTGCCTGAATATCTCAATGAATTGCAAGAAAATACAGTTCTAGACAGGAAGGTGAGAACTACACGTAGAGGAGATGTTGAGTACTTCAAGATTGGACTCAAAGGTTCAAAACCAAGAAGTGAAAAATGGATAGAAATTGGGCAAGCAAGGAATCTATATCCTCACTTGGTGGTCCAAAATCTTTTTCAGTGGGAAGGCCATGATCAGAATTGGATCCTAGAACACTCTATAAGTTTTCATGAACTCTTTAAAAATCATGCCAAAGTTTCAAAGGCTTATAAAGATCAAGCTTATCAGAGATATCCTCGAAACAGTTGCAATTTGTGAACAGTGCGGAGCAACGAGCAAAATCGATCAAGTGCACAGACCGTCATCCCATGGTAATGTGCGCTGCCACAAATTAGCATAACCATAGTTCAATTTAAGAAACGGGGGTAGTTTCTAATATGTAATTAGCGAAAAGTTGATAATCGCATATCGTCGGGAAAACCCCTCAGAGAAGGAAAATCCTCGAGCAACTGGACCCAAAAGGTTATAAAATGTAACGAATATCGTGTTGATTCCATTAGAGGCGAGGTCCCACAAAAACAGCAGAATATCAGAAGGGCTTCGAATGGTAAGCGGTTTCAACCAAGTCCTGCCCGATGCAACACAATGGGTGTCACGCGTCCAGTAGAAGAGAGAGAAAATCGCTTGCATCAGACGGGTAAACGTCATGTTACTTACCCGCCCGATATGAATGATGACTGTAGGATCTGGAGGCTCCAGATCAATGACGGAGATGCGTTCAGATGGATGACTAGATTTGACAAGGTAAATAGGTAGAGTTGTATAGGATTTGAAGTCCGACGTGGACGATGCGTTGGCAGAAAGTCGTGTTTCGTGGGCATTCTTGGAGTTAAAGGAATAAATAGTCTTGAAAACGTCCAAGAGAACTGACACTCAATTCATTATAAAATAGGTGGCTACCTCCCTGTGAGGCGTTATATAGTGATTATTACGTAGAACGGAGGGATTCAAATGGACAGAAGCAGGGGAACCAGAAAGCCGGGAAGTAGAACAGTCAGAAAGCAGATTGGCTTTAAAAGCAATGAACTGGCAAAGAGAGAAGAGAGTTAGTTAGACGCAGAAAGCTAAGAGCAGAAAGGAGCCGAGTTAACCTATAGAAGTAAAATGCAGTATTAAGCCAAATAGAGCCAAAGAGAGTCAAAGAGTCTGTGTACTCCAGAGAAGGCTTGAGAGGTTCAAGCGAACTCCTCTGTATATGCCTGTCATGCATGAGTCTCAGATTGGGCTCATACTACTGTGACCAATAGAGGTCGAGTTTCGGTAAGGAGAGTTTGTGTACTCCAGAGACTTTGGGGATCCAAGTACAGTTTTACTTATTTGTATCTGCTGTGTGAGACTCAAATTGAGGTCACTGGTGTAAAAACTCTACTTTTTGGAAACATAATAGAGAGGTCACCACTGAAGGCTAGACCAGGAGACATAGCTCAAGAGTATTGGGTGAACTCCTTATTGAACTTGTTGTGTTTACGTGTTTGTCTGTTATGTTTTCTCTAACTACTTCAGTGCCTGTGTATTTTGCAATCTTATCGATCCTTTGCATAAAATAGCATAGGCACATCCATGCACATGAGTCTGTAATACCTTAATTGTTTGTCTTAGATCAATTACAGATCATGTGGTCTCTCTGAAGCCTCCATTTGCTTTGAATTTATGTTTGATTTCCTTTGGTAAGAATTAGTCTCGATTTTTCTTTGTTCTAATCATTAGGTCACTTGAAAACTTGTTTTTTTTATCATTAATTGCTTGGATGAATTTTTGTTCTAGTCCTCATTCATAAAAGTGAATTTGAACAAGTGATTAAACTTTACATCTTATTTTTCCCCATTTCCAAAAATTAAGTGCAATGAAAAGAAAAATTCTTGCATTGGCATTTAGGGTTTTTGCATCTATATTGATTTAGGAACAGTTGCATGAAAAGGGATGTTAGGTCCCTATAATACTAGTGTACTCCCTTATTATTATTGCCATTATAACCCTTTATTGTCATTTTTGTGCCAATGTTGTCCTGATATTGTTATTATTGTGCCCCATAGAAGCCCACTATTGTTATTGTTGTGCCCTTACATTATTATTTTTTTGTTGGCTTTGACTATATTGTGACCCCTTAAACTCCTATATGTAGAAAGGAGGTCTTGTCATTTGTATCCTCAAAGAATTGTTCATTTGTATAATGTAAAGGAGGTTTCCCCCTCGAAGAGGCTGATTTTGAAGTCATTGCTCTATCTTTTCTTATATTTTGTGAGGTAGTTGCATAACAATTGGTATCAGAGCCTTTGGATTCTAGGGTTTCGTTGCGTCAAACAGGTCATCATGGAATGTTCGATATAATTTCTTTTTAAGATGTTTTGGAAGCTAAAATTGAAACCCATTTGATCTGAAATCTTGATTAACCTTGGATCCAAATTTCAAATCTTGTCTCGCTATATTTTCAGAGATATGATCCATGGAAGTTAGGGTTTTGTAGGATCCCAAACCATATCTCAAATAGGTGACCTAGGGAAAATCATCATAACTTTATCTCTATGAATCGGATTGAAATTTTCAAAAAAGATACAGAAATAGGATGTTGGCATTATGACTCAGGTTTGGCACTATGGCACAAGTTTTGTCCTTGATGGCAACTCACTCTAGTGGCAAATCTCTGTTCAGGCTCTCAAAATAATAGAAAATGAGATACCCGCAGGTGAGCTTAACAAAAGCTACGGACCCGCAGGTACCCCGAACAAGAAGTGCGGACATACTCGCAGGTTCTCCGAACAAAAGGTGCGGGCGTCAAATTCACTCACTCCAATGTAGAAAAGCGCGCGCACGTGGGAATTTTTATGATTGATCCATGGTATTTAGTCCGATGTGTTTGATCATATGGTTTTGGTCCGTGGTATAGCATCTAAAATATTGAACCCCAGTTTTGGGTCCCTTGTATTGGCTTTATATGGTTTTGATCCATGGTTTGTGTAAGGGCTTTCCTATAAAAAGGAAAGGAGATCATTTGGCTAGACACTTATGAATGTTGAATATCTTAAGTGGAACAAGATTTGAAATACTTGTAATCGATTAATGAGATAAAATTAAACCTGAGCATGAAAATACTGATCAATTGAGGGGTCGTGATCTCTTTGGCACATGATCAGATTTGTGGATCTGACAGTCTGGGGTACAATTGAGGACTGCTAAAGTGTGTATATCTAGAGGTCCGCAGGCGAGATACGACGCAGGTGCGGAGGTGCGCAGTCCAATAGATGGTGCAGGTGTGGAGGACAACAGTGCAGTAGACGGTGCAGGTGCGGAGGACCACAGTTCAGTAGATGGCGCAGGTGTGGAGGTACGCAGTCCAGTAGACGGTGCAAGTGCGAAGGTTCGTAGTGCAATAGATGGTGTAGGTGCGGAGGTGCGCAGTCTGGTAGATGGCGCAAGTGCGGAGGTACGCAGTCTAGTAGACAGATCAGGTGCAGAGGTACGTTGTCGAACAGACAGAGCAGGTGCAGAGCTGCGCAGGCTGGACACAGCAGTAGTGTGGATATTCACAAGTTTATATTAGTGAATTTGCGTACTTTTCTTGAAATATTTGTTGGCTGCCTTTTGTCTATTGCTACATAATTCTAGGTTTAGATTACTGGTTTTGCTTATCTGGTTACTGCATTCTGACAGGTTATCTGTTGATTCTTTAGTTGATTGTAAAAGGATATTGGTTGATTCACACGTACTTGATGATTATTTGATGTTCATGGATCCAGTCTGAAAATTAATGAAACAAGGTCCTTGGAAGAAAAGAAGTAGGTTAGCACCTACGTACTAGTAGCTCAGCTAGTACAAGAGCTAAGGGGGTTGTAGCTCCCTTCCAGGAAAGTCTGGAAAATGAGAGAGGGTTGTAGCTCTCTGCAGGTTACAGCCTGCGTACTAGTCAAGGACTGCACCCGTACAGAATCATTGTAAAAATAAGTTTCTAATTGAAAGAATATAGAGACATATTGCAGTAGGTGGTTTTCACCCACATTGGGTTTCCACCTTATATCTGGTGTTCTTTGGTGTGACTATCTATTTTTCTTGTTCTTGTTCATTATTATATGGTACTAACATACAAATTAATGATCAACATCTGAAGAATAAATTAAAGTATAAATCTGGAAGGTATAGTGAAAAGAATTTGATAATACTGATTCACCCCCCTCTCAGTATTATTTCCAACAATTGGTATCAGAGCAGGTCCTTCTGAAGAAGCTTGATGGCTTGAAGGAATATCTATCATCATGAGAAACTACGAGAGAGAAGCATCGATCAGGCCACCGATTTTCGATGGGACAAACTTCGTATATTGGAAGGTAAGAGTCACTGCCTATCTTCAATCTCTTGGTACAGAAGTCTGGGATATCATAGATACAGGGTACACTTTTCCGTTAGCAACACCTACAGATCCGGCTGGTAAGAAGAAATATGAAACAAATGAAAAGGCTGTTAATACTCTATTAGGATGTCTATCTCAATCAGAATTCGTCAAGGTTATGCAGTATAAATCTGTAAAAGAAATATGGGACAAGATTGTTCTGAGCTATGAAGGAGATGAACAGGTAAAACGAGCAAAACTTCAAACCCTCATAATTCAGTATGAAAATCTCAGAATGCACAATGATGAAAGTGTGGCTAACTATTTCCTTTGTGTAGGTGAGATTGTTAATTGTATGAAAAATTTGGGTGAAGAAGTAAAAGAGGCTGTTGTGGTTGAAAAGGTTCTAAGATCCTTGTCCCCTAAATTTGAATCTAAAGTTTTTGCAATAGAAGAAAAGGAGAATCTATGAAACCTCACTATGTCACAACTACATGGAATTCTAACCACTTACAAAATGAGGAAAGGAGGACCATCAGACAGAAGAGAAGCTGCATTCAAGGCTTCAGGCAAAGGAGATTATTATGAGTCAGGATATCTATCAGAAGAAGACGAAGAATAAAAAATTTTCAAGAACCTTCAACAGGGTGCTGGAAGATTCAGAGATAAGTTACCTTTCAAATGTTTTGCTTGTGGAAGAGTCGGTCACTATGCTGCAAAGTGTCTTCATAAAGACAAGCTTGATAATGGTAAGGAAGCTGTCAAATGGAACAAGAAACAAAATGTAAATAAGAAAAGTTATTACACTCATGAAGACAGTGATGGACTTTCAAATAGTGACGAAGATGAACAAGGTAAAAATTATAGACTCTTAATGGCTTTTGAAGATGATGATTTCATGGATGCTATAGATGAAGAAGGTTTGTATGAAGAGATTTCTAAACTCAAAATTTGTTTAGAAGAGAAAAATATGATTATTGATACTCTGCAATTCCAACTGGCTGAAAAAGAAAAACTTCATGAAAAGTTAGAATGTGTAATTTTTGGTCTTAGAAAAGAGATTGAGAAAACAAAATCTCTTAATCTTAAATTTGTTAAAGGATCTGAAACTCTGGACGAGATTATCAATGTGCAGCGTTCTCCACTAAGCAAGACAGGTCTGGGATATAATGAAGAAGCATCTCAAGCATCCACCTCCAAAAGTTATCTTGATGCAGCAAGGAGGAGCGAGAAAAGGCCTAATAGAAATCATCAGGTAGGGACAGTTTACCTCAAGAATGAACAAATACTATCAGGTAAATCGGGGACAATCCACTTTAAGGACAAACAGAAGCTACAACCAGCCTCAGGTAAAACCTTCTCAATCTGCCTCAAGAATGGATGTCAATAGAAACTACAATCATTTGGCTAGTAGATTTGATAATAACAGGAGTTTCTTCAATGGCCAATGTTTCTCTTGTCATAACTTTTGCCACAAAGCAACTCAATGTGTTGCCTATAAGACAATCATGACTAGAGAAGCTCAAAAACAAAGGAGCATGACTGGGATCATGAAAAGAACCTACAATAACTTTTCTGCTCTTGAAAATGAAATAGCATGCTCTATTTGTAACAACTTCGGTCATGAAGATTCCGAATGCAGGAGCAGGTTTCGGCAGAAAACTCAGTAGCAGCAAGCCTCAAGTGTCAAAACATGGAGAATGAAGGAACCACAACCTGAGAGATGTGGTATAAATTTATATGTAGAAGGGCAAGAAAATCAATGGTACATTGACAGTGGTTGTTCGAAACACATGACGGGTGATAAGGAAAAACTCCAGTCATATAGTGCCTTAGAGAAGGAGAAGAAGGTCTCTTTTGGAAATGACACCCCTGCGCTCATAAAAGGTAAAGGTTTTGTTCAGTTGAAAGAAAAGGTCAAAGCTGGAAATGTTATGTATTTTGATGGGTTAAAGCATAATTTTTTGAGTGTCAGTCAGATGTGTGATCAAGGAACAGAGGTAATATTTCGATCAAATGGATGTAGTGTTCGTGATCTTGATATAGGAAAAACAGTGATCAAAGGCATAAGGACTCCAAATAATTTATACATATTCAAAGAAGGACAACATCAATGCTATCTAAGCAAGAACGATGAACACTGGTTATGGCACAGAAGATTGGGGCATCTTAGCTTCTCACAGATAAGGAAAGCATGTAAATACCAGGCAGTTTGTGGTCTTCCATACATCAGAATTCCAGACAATACAATTTCCAAATCGTGTCAGTTTGGTAAGAAAACCAGAACTAACTTCCCCGAGAAGGAAGGATCAGCTAGCAGGCCACTTGAACTTGTCCATACTGATGTATGTGGCCCATCTAGGAAAAGGTCACCTCGAGGAGAAGAATATTTCATATTATTCATTGACGACTTTTCCAGGATGTGTTGGATAGGACTTATGAAGCACAAAGACGAAGCCTTTGAAAAGTTCAAATCATTCAAAGCCTTGGTGGAGAACGAATCAGATCACAAAATCAAATGCCTCAGGTTTGATAGAGGTGGGGAGTTTACCTCGAATGATTTTTTCGAATTTTGTGAAGAACATGGAATAAGAAGGGAATTCTATACAGCTAGGACTCCTCAGCAAAATGTAGTGGTGGAAAGGATGAACATAATGGTTAAACAAATGGCTCGTGTTATGCTTGATGAGTCTAGAACTCCCGCAACCTTCTAGGGTGAAGCCGCATTTGCTGCAGTTGTTATTCTCAACAAGACAAATATTCGGGTGAACAGCACTCAAACTCCTCACGAGCTCTAGTATGGTGAGACTCCTTCGGTAAAACATTTCAAAATTTTTGGAAGCAAATGCTATATTAAAAATAATGATGAAAATCTTGGCAAGTTTGAACCTAGAGTAGATGAAGGCATTCTCCTTGGTTATTCTCCTCACAGCAAAGCATACAAATGTTACAATAAAAGGCTTGGAAGAATTTTTGACAGCATTGATGTAGTGGTCGATGAAAAAGACAACACTCCCAGGCAAGTAAGATCTGAAGACTTCGAAGATGATGAGGACTATCCATCAACATCAAATCAGATACATAATGAATAAGAAACCCATGAGGCACTAGAGGAACAGATAAGGATAGAAGAAAAGACTCCATCCAGGTATGTTCAAAAGAATCATCCAGAATCTCAAATTTTGGGGCAAAATGAGGCAGGCATACAAACAAGAAGAACAATTGCAAAAGCTTCAAGCTATTTGGCATTACTTTCCTCCACTGAACCACAAAATGTAAGAGAGGCATGCAAAGATGAATGCTGGGTCAAGGCAATGGATGAAGAATTTGAACATATTGAAAGGAATAACACTTGGGAATTGGTTCCTAGACCAAAAGATAAGAATGTCAAAGGGACAAAGTGGATTTTCAAAAATAAACTAAATGAAAATGGAGATGTGGTTAGAAACAAGGCAAGACTTGTTTGTAAAGGATATGCGCAACAAGAGGGCATAGACTTTGAAGAAACCTTTGCACTAGTTGCTAGACTTGAGGCTATAAGAATGTTTCTTGCTCTCTCTAGCTTTCAAAAGTTCAAAGTATTTCAGATGGACGTAAAATCTGCCTTTCTAAATGGAGACTTGAATGAAGAAGTGTACATTGAACAACTAGATGGGTTCATCCTTGGAAATGATCCAAATCTTGTATGCAGGCTCAAAAATGCTCTCTATAGTCTTAAACAGGCTCCTAGGGCATGGTATTATCGGTTGGATAAACATCTTCATCAACAAGGTTTTATAAAAGGATCAACTGATAGCAATCTATATATAAAGGTTGATAATGAAAAGTTGCTAATACTTGTTGTGTATGTAGATGATATCATCTTTGGTAGCAATGAAGAAGACATGAGTCAAAAGTTTTCCTTGGTGATGCAAAAGGAGTTTGAAATGTCCATGCTTGGTGAGCTCACATATTTCCTTGGTTTTCAAGTCCAACAAAACAAAGACGGTATTTTTCTATCACAAACCAAGTATCTCAAGCAGATCTTGAAGAAATATGGGATGGAGGATTCGAAACCAGTATGTACCCCTATGGTGACAGGATGCAGCCTCAGTGCGAATGATGAGTCGGCAGCAGTACATCAACCAACCTATAGATCCATGATTGGAAGTCTGCTTTATTTGACAGGTACCCGACCAGACATCATGCATGCAGTGGGAATTGTTGGAAGATTTCAGGCAAATCCAAAGGAAACTCATCTTCAGGCCGTTAAGAGAATATTCAAGTACCTTCAAGGAACTCAAAAATATGGCTTATGGTATCCTAGAGATACAGATCTCACACTTCATGGTTATACAGATGCAAATTGGGCCGAAAGCGTGGATGACAGGAAAAGCACTAGTGGTGGTGCATTCTTCATGGGTCCTAGATTAGTATCTTGGTTCAGCAAGAAACAAAGCTCTATTGCATTATCTACAACTGAAGCAGAATATGTAGCTGCTGCATCTTGCTACACACAACTCCTTTGGATGATGCAAACATTACATGACATGCAAATCACTTGCACTCCACCTATCTCCATCTTCTATGATAATACAAGTGCAATCAATATTTCAAAGAATCCTGTCATGCATTCAAAGACCAAGCACATAACAATCAAGTATCAATTTCTTCGGGAACAAGTGCTTGAACAAAAGGTCAAGTTGGAGTATGTTCCCTCTAAGGAACAAGTTGCAGATATACTCACCAAACCACTGCCTAGGGAGACATTTGAATACCTCAGGAATGTTGGCATTATGATGCATGTGTTGTACTTGATGGCAACCCTCTCATAGAAGAATATATCACTTATGTATAACTGGGTGAATCTTCAGAAGAGATATCAGATGTGACTGATGGAGGACAGCTCAAAGGAATCAGATGATGAATCTTCAGAAGAGATATCAGACGTGACTGATGGAGGACAGCTCAAAGGAATCAGATGATAGTTCTAAGTGTGACAAGTTAGCTTTGCCATCAAGTCCAAAGGGGGAGATTGTTGGCATTATGAGATAAGTGTTGTCCTTGATGGCAAACCTCACTGATGACAACTCATAGTACAGAAGGTCAGCAGCAAGGAATTGATGATCAGACAGAAGGTCAGCAGCAAGCAATTGATGATCAGACTATAAGAAGAAGAGAAAGTTCATACACGCAGGTTCGTTAAGCCCAAGTCGCATGTACACGCAGGTTGGCTTCAGCAAAAGCGCGTGTATGTGGAAAAGTACCTTTGGTCCATGGCGGTTATTCCTTGGAAGTTGTGCCTATGGTTTTGGACCTTGGCGTCTCGGCGGACGTGTTGATCCCTAGTTTTGAAGTTGATGGTATTGGATTTCTATGGTTTTGGCTCTTGGTATTGAACAAGGCCTAAGGCTATATAAAGGGAAGGAAATCATTAGGCAAGTTGAGCTGAAATGTCTTGAATATCTGAAGAAGTATGAGATCCAGTATGCAGGTTATGGGTTGATGATGCATTGCTTAATCTGAGCTAAGGAGAGATCTCATCGGTTGATGGAGAACTAGATCTAAGGAGAGATCGGGATCAAATGGTTTGAAATGAACTATCTTTATGATGCTTATTCTAGATCTACATACTGACGCATGTATTATTCTATAAGTGCTATGAGTATGACTGATGTCTGGTACAGCTGCAAGTTATGAGAAATTATTTTTAGATCTGTACGCGGGTTGTCTTTGATAAAAGCGCGTATACACGCGGGCTTGATTCATCGAAGTAGCGTATACATTGTAAAGCTTGATATTTGAAGTTGCAGATGGATCTGATGGTTATTACAGAGTTCTGTGTCTGCTCTGTGTTCTGGTGACTGTTGTTAACAGGGTTTCAGTGATTCAGAGTTTGATGATAGTTTTGAGCTTCAATGATAGTTATGGGTCCAGTATGAAAATTGGATGAAAAGTGGCCTTTCAGATTATGTGTTGTGCTTCAGTGTATCCAGTCTGAAAATTGATGAAACGTGGTACCTGGAGGTGAGAAGATTGTAGGCAAGCACCTACGTACTAGTATCTAAGCTAGTACAAAAGCTAAAGGAGATCTTTGGAGCATTGTAGCAGGTAGCAGCCTGCGTACTAGTAAATGGATCGGCTAGTACAAGAGCAAAGGGGGTTGTAGCTCCCGTACTGGTATAAGACTGCACCAGTACAAATATTGTAAAAGGATTTTCTTATTACGAAGAAGATTGAGATGACTTGCAGCAGGTGGTTTTCACCCACATTGGGTTTCCACCTTATATCTTTGTGTTCATGTGTGTGGCTCTTGTGTGATGTTCTGTTCTGTTATTCTGCACCTGTTTACTGTTAATATGCTTAATAATGATCTGATGCATTTACTGAAGATTAAGCTAACTGAATTATAAGATCTCTGGATATACGCGAGTTTCATTAGACACAGTAGCGTGTACACGCGGGTTCACTTAATTGAAGTAGCGTATATGTTTCTGAGTATGAAATTGAAAAGATTGATTGATCTGATAATACTGATTCACCCCCCCCTCTCAGTATTATTTCCAACAATTGGTATCAGAGCAGGTCCTTTGATAGAAGCTTGATCGCTTGAAGGAGATCCGTGGATCAATGGGAAAGAAACTTAAGAAGAAAGCTCATAAGAAGAAGAAGACATCTCAAGAGATCTATGACAGTGGGAGAGTCGATTGGGGATTAGGTATAAGAAGTTCTTCAGATTCAGAATCAGATTCAGAATTAGATTCAGAATCATTATCAGGTATGAATGTATTATCCTCTGATGTTCCTGCTATATTTCCTTGTGAAAGTGATGGAAGTGATAGTGAAACTACTGAACATGCTTTTATGGGTGAGCAAGAAAAATGTCAAATAGAGGCAGTATTTAGAAGGCTTGCAGACAAAGTTAAAGATCAACAAGATCTATTGAACAAAAGGGAATGTGCTTTCAAAGAAGAAGTTACCAAACTAAAGGCCCAACTAGAAGAAGGAAACAAGGAAAGAAAGCTACTCAAGGACAAGGAAGACCAATGTCAAAAATTGCAGCATGAAGTGACATCATTAAGAAAAGAAGTCAACGAAAGAAGCACAACCATCAAGAAACTCAAAGATAGATCCAGCTACTATGAAAATCTTGAAGCTACAATCCCCTCACTAAAAGGAGATCTTGAAGAATCAAAGAAGCAGAATACAGATCTACTCCAAGCTATTGCAAAATAAGAAAACGAAGTCACCAGCTTAAAATCTCAACTAGAATGTGCCTTCCGAGTTCGTCAAATGCAGCAGGATCTGAATGAAGAACAAGAAAAGGAGATTCTCAAACTAAGGCATCAGTTGGAAGAAGGAAGGAAAGATGAAGAAGACATGAAGAAGCAATGTCTAGAAAAGGAGGAACAACTTCAAGTTGAGGTAAATATCTTGAAAGGTAAAATAGAAGAAAAGGATAAGCTTTTACGATTTCAAGATAGTTCTAAAGTCTTGGATGATATTCTTAGTAGTCAAAGGTCTCCTGCTATCAAGACTGGTCTTGGTTTTCAAGAATCTGTTGAAGGTGAATCTAGTTCACAAGGTGAGGCAAGGAACTCTAAAGAGAAATCTAAGATGATCAACAAGGAGATGAAAGGTCAACCCCATCAACAATCAAGGAAAGAAACTCCTCAAAGAAAATCTTTTACTCCTCCTATGAATAATGTTGAATGTTATGTATGTCATAATCTTGGACATGTTGCAGCTAGATGTAGAAGAAGAAGAGTTCAAGACCATTATGCGGACAGGTCATCTCAATCAAGGTACTTTAATGGATATTGCTTTGCGTGCAATATGTATGGTCACAAAGCTGCTGATTGCTACAGGAGGAATATGAAACATGTAAGATGTTATACATGTAACAAGCCTGGACATATAGCAAAGGAATGCAGGAACAAAGGATGGACATCACACCAAAAGAAGAAAACCTCATCACACTTGAAGATATGGAGGAAGAAGGAAGTACAGTCAGCACAATGTACTGAGACACAGCACAGCACAGACATATCAGACTCAGGGGGAGCTGAAGGTGTAAAACTTCAGTGTTCTGAATCTCATACGCAAGTTCCTTAAATGGAAGTCGCGTGTATACGCGAGTTAGACACTGCAAAGTCGCGTATATGTCAGTCTGAGGAAAAGCAGTGGGGACAGGATCAGAAAAAGGATCTGATATGATTCAGTCTATTATTTTCTCTATTGGTTACAGTCTGCTGAGGATGTGTGGAAATGATTTGTTACTTGTATGATGTCTAGAAGTGTTTTTGATCCTAACTTGAGGATGATGATGTTTTGATGCTTATTGCTGATATATATACATAATCAGATCTAACAGATGGCACAGGTTGAGGGGGAGCATATGCCTTTAGCAATTCAATGTTGGCATTATGGTTAATAATCCTTGGTGATGATTCTTATATGGCTAAATGATATATCTTGCTATTGTGAGTTGTCTATGATAAACTCTCATATGATTCTTGGAGTTACATAGAAGATGTTCAGATCAGATTTATGGTTGATTCTTTGATGATGCATATATGGTGCTTACATGGTGATCTTCATAAGAACAAGGAGAAGTACAAAGCTTGAATACACATCTTCCTCACTTTATATACTGCTGTTGTCATATGCATAAATATCATACAGTTATGATGCAGGCACTCATGCGGATAAGGATTGTTGCTGATGATGATATCAAGAATCTTTGTCAAAAGAATTTGAGCTCAAGATACTTAGTGCTGATACATGGATGACTACTCAAAGTTGCTTTATTGAAGACATGGTGATGAGTTCTTATCTATATGATGATAGGTTGATCCTTACATATGTTAATTGATGCAGATGTTCCCAAGTAATGATACTTGGATCATGTAGAGCTTGATGAAATGGCTATGGTGGTTTCACACATGATACAATGTGAATGATTCTGAATTCTGTTCAAGGGGATGAATTGATGCAGACATACCTTGTTATAGGTTGATGACCTATTCTCTACAGGACATTTACAGGTTGATGATATGGAAATTTGTGTACGCGTATTGTTTAAAGGATATCCGCGTGCATACGCAGTTTTACAAAGGGATAGTCGCGTATATGGTGTACGCGTGTTGCGTAAGGTATATCTGCGTATATACGCTTGTTTATGTGTATACAAACGCGTATATGGAGATTTGAAGGAAATCAGCAGGGACAGATGTTGGTTGCAGAAAGTCTGATATAGGTCTGACAGAGATCATCTGGCACAGGTTCAGGGGGAGCAGATAATCTTCCAATGATGCATTGTTGGCATTATCTTAGAAGCCTTTGGTTCTAGTTCACAAGTTGTTGTTGATTTCAGGTGAATCAAAGTCAGAGGAAGAACAAAAGGATCTCTTGGTTGCTGATCTGAATGCTGATTGACAAGATGCTGGCGATATCAGTTATTTGTGACTTTCATAAGTCTTGGTCTAGATCTATTGTCGCTATGTCATGTATCTCATTTATGGTGTCAAGGTCATGTAACGGCCTATTTTGGTTTCCCCACTATGCCTGGGATGATTGATGCAATATGATTGGTTGTCATATGTAAACTTTTGATGTATCCCCACTTGGTTGGGTGGATGAGTCAATTTTTGTATATCCTCACTTAGTTGAGAGATGGATGTATGTATGAGTCTTTGGTGATAGGAAGGTCTTTTATGATGTATAGAGTCATGTTCTTCTTGAAGAACATCTTATGCAGATCTTGCCTACAGTCAGGAAGAGCATGAACAACACACTTCAGCAGTACAGAGACTTGGCATGTACTCAGGGGGAGCATTGACAGATTGTTACACCTTGGCATATACAAAGGGGGAGATTATTCAGAGATTTCAGCAGGTACTCAGGGGGAGTATGGACAGTGGAATGATTCAGCAAAGGAAGAGAATATCTTGGTCCACCCTTTGCCCTTGATGTCAAAGGGGGAGAGTGATTTGGTGTTGTTGCCATCAAGTCCAAAGGGGGAGATTGTTGGCATTATGATGCATGTGTTGTACTTGATGGCAACCCTCTCATAGAAGAATATCTCACTTATGTATAACTGGGTGAATCTTCAGAAGAGATATCAGATGTGACTGATGGAGGACAGCTCAAAGGAATCAGATGATGAATCTTCAGAAGAGATATCGGACGTGACTGATGGAGGACAGCTCAAAGGAATCAGATGATAGTTCTAAGTGTGACAAGTTAGCTTTGCCATCAAGTCCAAAGGGGGAGATTGTTGGCATTATGAGATAAGTGTTGTCCTTGATGGCAAACCTCACTGATGACAACTCATAGTACAGAAGGTCAGCAGCAAGGAATTGATGATCAGACAGAAGGTCAGCAGCAAGCAATTGATGATCAGACTATAAGAAGAAGAGAAAGTTCATACACGCAGGTTCGTTAAGCCCAAGTCGCGTGTACACACAGGTTGGCTTCAGCAAAAGCGCGTGTATGTGGAAAAGTACCTTTGGTCCATGGCGGTTATTCCTTGGAAGTTGTGCCTATGGTTTTGGACCTTGGCGTCTCGGCGGACGTGTTGATCCCTAGTTTTGAAGTTGATGGTATTGGATTTCTATGGTTTTGGCTCTTGGTATTGAACAAGGCCTAAGGCTATATAAAGGGAAGGAAATCATTAGGCAAGTTGAGCTGAAATGTCTTGAATATCTGAAGAAGTATGAGATCCAGTATGCAGGTTATGGGTTGATGATGCATTGCTTAATCTGAGCTAAGGAGAGATCTCATCGGTTGATGGAGAACTAGATCTAAGGAGAGATCGGGATCAAATGGTTTGAAATGAACTATCTTTATGATGCTTATTCTAGATCTACATACTGACGCATGTATTATTCTATAAGTGCTATGAGTATGACTGATGTCTGGTACAGCTGCAAGTTATGAGAAATTATTTTTAGATCTGTACGCGGGTTGTCTTTGATAAAAGCGCGTATACACGCGGGCTTGATTCATCGAAGTAGCGTATACATTGTAAAGCTTGATATTTGAAGTTGCAGATGGATCTGATGGTTATTACAGAGTTCTGTGTCTGCTCTGTGTTCTGGTGACTGTTGTTAACAGGGTTTCAGTGATTCAGAGTTTGATGATAGTTTTGAGCTTCAATGATAGTTATGGGTCCAGTATGAAAATTGGATGAAAAGTGGCCTTTCAGATTATGTGTTGTGCTTCAGTGTATCCAGTCTGAAAATTGATGAAACGTGGTACCTGGAGGTGAGAAGATTGTAGGCAAGCACCTACGTACTAGTATCTAAGCTAGTACAAAAGCTAAAGGAGATCTTTGGAGCATTGTAGCAGGTAGCAGCCTGCGTACTAGTAAATGGATCGGCTAGTACAAGAGCAAAGGGGGTTGTAGCTCCCGTACTGGTATAAGACTGCACCAGTACAAATATTGTAAAAGGATTTTCTTATTACGAAGAAGATTGAGATGACTTGCAGCAGGTGGTTTTCACCCACATTGGGTTTCCACCTTATATCTTTGTGTTCATGTGTGTGGCTCTTGTGTGATGTTCTGTTCTGTTATTCTGCACCTGTTTACTGTTAATATGCTTAATAATGATCTGATGCATTTACTGAAGATTAAGCTAACTGAATTATAAGATCTCTGGATATACGCGAGTTTCATTAGACACAGTAGCGTGTACACGCGGGTTCACTTAATTGAAGTAGCGTATATGTTTCTGAGTATGAAATTGAAAAGATTGATTGATCTGATAATACTGATTCACCCCCCCCTCTCAGTATTATTTCCAACAAGGAAAAAGCTAGGGGTAGTTGATGCATCATCTTGCTGTTGAATCTTATCTGTTTTAGAGATTGTTGGTTGTACGCAAGTTTCATATGGGGTATACGCGTACATTCGCTGGTTTATGGATTGGTCGAAGATCGAATGGAACAGGTTCAGGGGGAGCATATATTCTTCTAATAATGCATTGTTGGCATTATTGTAGAAGATCTTGGAGGAGCATGTACAGAAGGAGTACATGGATGCTGATCTAATATTGCTGCTAATGTTTTGTCTCTATGTCTTATATTTCTTTTGACAAGGTCATGTAACGGCATATGTCCAGGATGAATAATGTAATGTACTTGGTTGTCATATGTAAATTTCTGATGTAACCCCACTTTGGAGGATGATCCCCACTTGGTTGGGTGATGAATGTATAGAATCTTTTGGTGATAGGAAGGTCATTTGGTGTATGGTGGTTTATGGTTCTTCTTGAAGAAAATTTCTTTTGTAGATCTAGCCTACAGTCAGGGGGAGCACGATCAGCACAGCAGAACAGTGTTTTCAGCATGTTCTCAGGGAGAGCATAACCCTTTGCCCTTGATGACAAAGGGGAGAATGACTTTGAGGATCTTGGGGTTGCCATCAAGTCCAAAGGGAGAGATTGTTGGAATTATGACTCAGGTTTGGCGCTATGGCACAGGTGTTGTCCTTGATGGCAACTCACTCTAGTGGAAAATCTATGTTCAGGCTCTCAAAATAATAGAAAATGAGATACCCGCAGGTGAGCTTAATAAAAGATGTGGACCCGTAGGTGCCCCGAACAAGAAGTGCGGACATACCCACAGGTTCTCCGAACAAAAGGTGCAGGCGTCAAATTCACTCACTCCAATGCAGAAAAGCGCGTGCACGTGGGAATTTTTATGATTGATCCATGGTATTTAGTCCGACATGTTTGATCCTATGGTTTTGGTCCGTGGTATAGCATCTAAAATATTGAACCCCGGTTTTGGGTCCCTTGTATTGGCTTTCTATGGTTTTGATCCATGGTTTGTGTAAGGGCTTGCTTATAAAAAGGAAAGGAGATCATTTGGCTAGACACTTGTGAATGTTGAATATCTTAAGTGGAACAAGATCTGAAATACTTGTAATCGGTTAATGAGATAAAATTAAACCTAAGCATGAGAATACTGATCAATTGAGGGGTCGTGATCTCTTTGGCGCATGATTAGATCTGTGGATCTGACAGTCTGGGGAACAATTGAGGACTGATAAAGTGTGTATATCCAGAGGTCCACAGGCAAGATATGACGCAGGTGCGGAGGTGCGCAGTCTAGTAGACGGCGCAGGTGCGAAGGACCATAGTGCAGTAGACGGCATAGTGCGGAGGACCGTAGTGCAATAGATGGCACAGGTACGAAGGTACGCATTCTAGTAGACAATGCAGGTGCGGAGGTCTGCAGTGCAGTAGACGGCGCAGGTGCAGAGTTTCATTGTCCAGTAGATGGCGCAAGTGCGGAGGTACGCAGTCTAATAGACAGATCAGGTGCGGAGGTACGCTGTCGAAAAAACAGAGCAGGTGCGGAGCTGGGCAGGCTGGACACAGCAGTAGTGTGGATATTCGTAGGTTTATATTGGTGAAGTTGCAGACTTTTCTTAAAATATTTGTTGGCTGCCTTTTGTCTATTGCTGCATAATTCTAGGTTTAGATTACTGGTTTTGCTTATCTGGTTACTGCATTCTGAGAGGTTATTGGTTGATTCATTAGTTGATTGTAAAATGAGATTGGTTGATTCACACATACTTGATGATTATTTGATGTTCATGGATCCAGTCTGAAAATTAATGAAACGAGGTCCTTGGAAGAAAAGAAGTAGGTCAGCACCTACGTACTAGTAGCTCAGCTAGTACAAGAGCAAAGGGGGTTGTAGCTCCCTTCCAAGAAAGTCTGGAAAATGAGAGAGGGTTGTAGCTCTCTGCAGGTTGCATCCTGCGTACTGGTAAAGGACTGCACCAGTACAGAATCATTGTAAAAGGAAGTTTCTAATTGAAAGAATATAGAGACATATTGAAGCAGGTGGTTTTCACCCACATTGGGTTTCCACCTTATATCTGGTGTTCTTTGGTGTGACTATCTGTTTTTCTTGTTCTTGTTAATTATTATATGGTACTAACATACAAATTAATGATCAACATTTGAAGAATAAATTAAAGTATAAATCTGGAAGGTATAGTGAAAGGAATTTGATAATACTGATTTACCCCCCCTCTCAGTATTATTTCCAACATAGGATGGACTATAGTTTTCTTTATATCATTTTCAGGTCCAAATGTTGAAATAGTGACACGTGTCACTTTGTACAAGTTCGCTCTACTGAACTAGTCTATAATCAGGTCATCGTGGGAGATTTGGAATAACTCTTTCTTGTAGAATCCAATCAAGATCAGACTTATGGGGTTACAATGAGGACTCAGAGTTCTACCGTAGGATGAAATTTCAGACCTTGGAGATCCGAAATTACAAAGATACAACAGATTCAATATCGAGATCCTACAAAGCAAAAAAAGTGTGTAGTCTTTTTAAAATTTTTGCATAAGTTTGGTTTAAAAAATTAGTTTGAAGAAATTCAAAGGACATAGTGAAGCATAATTATCATTAATTGATGCCTCAAAGAAAGAAAATGGAAACACCTAGTAAGAAACCTGAAATTTCTAACATGACTTATGAAGAAGAGGAAGAAATGCAACATGATATATCATAATTATGAGACCAAGTGCAACAAATTTCACTCTCACAAAAGTAACAGAAGCGAAGATGGATGGTTTAAAGAATGACGTGGAAGATGAGATGGATGGTTTAGAGAATGGCATGGAAGCTAAGATGGATGGTGTTGAAGCTAATATGGATGGTTTAGAACTAAACATTAAAGATTTGAAGAAAGAAATGGAATATTTAAAAGGTGGTTTGGCAAAGTTTCTACAAGAAATGCTTCCTAATAGAGAAAAGGTAGTAGAGGAAACTCATGATGAGAACAAAAGAAATTTTAGTCATGATTTTATAGACTCTAATGTTGGATTGAAGACCCACCATGTTCCAAATATTGATATGAGGAAGTTTGATGGAAAGGATACCATAACATGGATACTATAGATGGAGCAATATTTCGATCTCCATAATGTGCAAAACACACAAAAGGTATGCATTGCGACTTTATATTTGGAACCCAATCAGTTTGTATGGTATCGATGGCTTTTCTCTCATAAAAAAATTCTCGCTTGGGAAATTTTTACGAAAGAAATGATAGCACATTATGAGGATACAAAAAGCAACACCTTTTTTATCCAATTGATAAATCTCCAACAAAAAGGTTCATGTTGTGTTTTATTATATTCTTTCCTACCTAGGGTTTTGTGCATGGTTTTTGCACATGGTTTTTGGGTGCGATGGTTTTTGGTCCATGGTATTGGATGCATCGACATGTATATATGTGTATTGTAACATTGAAAGGAACATAATGGAAAAATCAAGCTGGTAGTCCTGGTTTTGGGATCCAAGGGAAAATCTCTATGTATATGTGTTTTATGTGTTATGCTCTCACATTTTTTATTTTTCTGTTCTTAGAATTTGTATGCAGGTAATTGTTGTATGGGGTTAAAACCTACAGTTTAGTGGTGGATCACATTGAGAACTTCCAAAAATTGAATATAAGGGTAAAAGATATTCTTGAGGAGCATAGGATTAATGTGTTCAGAGGGACATTAAAGGATAATGGGAACCTGATTCATTGGAGAAGGCATTCAGGTTGACAAGAAACATTGAAAGCAAAATTATGGAAAAAAGGAATCCTACCAATCACAACTATAAAGATGGAACTGTTGTTTCTCCTAGCCTTCCACAACCTACAAGGTTTACACCACAACAATTGGAAGAAAAAAGAGAAAAAGGGTTGTGCTACAGTTGTGATAGCAAATACACTAAAGGTCATAAGTATGCTGAGAAGAAATTATTTTACATAGATTGTGAAGAGGAAGAAGAAAAGGAACAAGAAACATCAAAAGAAGAGCATACACACTAGGAGAAAATTCTAGAGAAAGAAGAAATGAATTTGGCCATATCTTGTAATGCATTGGTCAGAATAACCACTCCTCAAACTATCAAGATAGAAGGACATATCAAGAAGAAAAAGGTAATAGTGTTGATTGATTTGGGCAGTACCCATAATTTTATTCATTGTAGGATAGTGAAGGAATTGAATTTCTTCCTATATCCATCACCAGAGTGTCAAGTGATGGTTGCAAATGGAAGAACCATAAATTTCTCTAGAAAGTGCCATAATATCAAGCTATCCATGGGCGAATATGTGCTGAATAGTCCAATTCTTTCCATTCCAATGGGTGGTGCTGATGTTGTATTAGGATTATAATAGCTATAATATTTGTGTACGATAGATTTTAATTTTCAATAACTTTTCTTGAAAAAAAAATTAGAAGTAAAGGAAGTTGAATTAAGTGGTATCACATGGTAACCAGGAAGCATAATCATCTATAATGGCATGAAAAAGATTCTAAAGAAAGAACAACGTGGTTTAATTTCACAATTATGTTCGCTAGAGGTTTCCACGTCAAAATCATCTATTTCTCTAGATCTCCAAAAAGTCTTGGACAATCATTCCAAGGTATTTGAGACTCCCAAAGGCCTCCCACCTATTCGTGATCATGATCATTCTATTCATTTGATTCGATGAAGTGTTCCTCCAAACATCAGGCCTTACAGATATCCTTATGCCCAAAAGAGTGAAATTGAATGTATGGTTGCAGAAATGATAGAGGTTGGTATAATTCAACCTAGTGAAAGTTATTTCTCTGCTCTAGTAGTATTGGTGCATAAGAAGGGTGGACCATGGCGCATGTGTCTACATTATAAGGAGCTCAACAAGCTCACTATTAAAGATAAATTTCCCATTCCTGTCACTGATGAATTATTGGATTAATTACATGGAGCAATTTTCTTCACCAAGTTGGAACTTCACTCAGGATATCATCAAATCAGAATGAAGACTGAAGGCATTGTGAAACAACATTTAGAACTCATGCGGGTCATTATGAAATTTTGGTCATGCCTTTTGATCTTACCAATGCACCTTCTACATTTCAAGGTTTGATGAATTCCATTTTCAAACCCTTCCATAGAAAATTTGTGTTAGTATTTTTTGATGATATACTAATCTACAACAAGCCTTGGAAGGATCATGTTCAACATGTTGATAGAGTGCTAAAAATATTGGAGGAGAAATAATTATATGCAAAAACCTCCAAATGTTTCTTTGGAGAACAAGATGTGGAATATTTGGGTCATGTTGTATCTCATGATGGTGTTAAGGTAGACCCTAGCAAAATTAAATACATTAAGGAATGGAAAATCCCTACATACATAAAGCATATGCGAGGATTTCTCGGGTTGACATGGTATAATCGTAAGTTTGTTAAGAATTATGGGAGAATATCAGCACCTCTAATAACATTACTAAAGAAAGATGCATTTTCTTGGATTCCAGAAGCAATGAAAGCCTTTCAACATATTAAAGAGATAATGTGCCAAGCACCAGTCTTAGCTATGCTAGACTTCACAAAAATATTTTTTGTGGAATGTGATGTGTCAAGAAATGGAATTGGTGTTGTTTTAATGAAAGAAGAAAGACCCATTTATTTCAAAAGGCATCCAATGAAAGGAAAATATTTACACATAGCTATTTATGAGAAGGAAATGTTGGCAACACTAAATGCACTTAAGAAATGGCGGACTTACCTAATGGGAAGACACTTCAAGGTAAAAACGTATCATGATAGTCTTAAATACTTTTTAGAACAAAGATTATCTTCAGAAGAGCACCAAAAATGGGTCACAAAGATGTTAGGTTATGACTTTGAAATCATCTTAAAAAAGGGAAGAAAAATGTTGTTGCAGATGCACTCTCAAGAAAGGATGAGGATGTGGAAGAATTGCTTGGCGCCATTTATATTATCCAACCAGATTGGATAAATGAATCAAGGGATGAACGAAAGAATGACAAAGAAGTGTGGGCACTCATTCAAAAGTTACAACAAGACCCCAGTACATCTTATACATTTAGCTGGAAAAATGATTCGTTATGGTATAAAGATCACTTATACCTCTGTAAGAATTCCCAAATCAAACAAAATACTCTTATGGAACTGCACACCTCTCCCTTAGGAGGGCACTCGGGATTTTTTAAAACTTACGAGAGGGTTAAGAAGGATTTTTTTTGGGATGGCCTTAAATCTGATATTCAAAAGTTTGTGGCAGAATGTTTGGTTTTCCAATAAAATAAAGTTGAAACAATTAAGACCCCATGTCTATTACAACTTTTATCCATTCCAAGTCAACGTTGGGAGAAGGTTTCAATGGATTTTATCATAGGTTTACCCATGTCCGAAGGAAAGAGTGTCATCATGATGGTATTTGATAGAATTACCAAGTATGCACACTTTTGAGCATTATCTCATCCCTTTAAATCCAGTACAATTGCTACTGCATTTATGGAAACAATTCAAAAGCTACATGGAAACCCAAAGATTATTGCAAGCGATAGAGATCCCATTTTCACTGGAAATTTTTGAACAGAATTATTTTCTTGTATGGGTACCCAGTTAGCTCATAGCTCATCTTATCATCCTCAATCTAATGAGAAAACTGATATAGGGAAAAAATGTTTGGAAAGATATCTTTGTTGCTTTGTATTTGATAAACATACATAATTGGTCAAATGGTTACATCTAGCCGAATGGTGGTATAACATTTCCTTCCATACTATAACAAAAATGACCCCATTTATGGAACTTTATGGATATCACCCACCATCCATCACATCATATTTAAGAGAAAATTATAAGGCTCAAGCAATGGAAGATCACGTCGAGAATCAATAACAAGTTCTCCAACTCTTAAAGGATAACCTCACTTTGGCACAGAATAGAATGAAACAATAAGCAGATCAACATCGCAACGAAAGAATTTTTGATGTAGTTGAATGGATATTTCTACGACTACAACAATACAAAGAAATGTCGCTCAGGAAAGCTAAGAAGGTGTTGTGGTCACCAACAACCCCCCTCTTTGTTTTGTATTAGCAATAACATCAAGAAAAGGGGGACCCTTAACAAAAATCCCAAAAATATTTTTGTCAAAATTTTTGTATTTAACTCCCTAAAAGCTATATCGCATCGCAAAGAGAGAGTGAAGTGTTTTCCTATGCGCATAAATAAGCTGCAATGAAGCGATGCGACATTCATCGCATCACATATTTTGAAAGCGCCCTTAAAGAAAACCTAAGGAATCGCCGATGGCCGATATGCGACGTCGCATATCGCAATGTCGCATAAGCAATGCACAGTGACTAAATGAAAAATGCGATCTTGCGATTTCCGATCTGCGATCTTACAAACTACGATCTTGCGATCTGCGATCTGCGATGAATGAGACTATTAATTGCTGCGATACGAATCGCAGAAACCACTCATCGCAAAGTTTCCTCAACATGACCTGCTAACCCAAAATTTGAGCGTGCACCTTAAGGGAAATTAATGATTGCACGCCTGATTATCCAAAGATGATCGTGTTGCATTTTTCGAAGAGTCAAGTCATTATGAGTGTCATGATTATGCATTCATTAGAACTTAAAGCTTTCATGTCAATCTTTTCGTCATTTCTCTTTTCCTTTGCGTAAACTGTAAGGAAGCAACTAATATAAATCTATATGCAGGAAACATCTAAGGAAAAGGGGAAAGCGTCAATACTTGAAGAACAGAGAGGAGATGCCTTCACAAATGGATGCCGCATGCAGCAGAGCCGTGGATTCCAGAGTATCACTCCACAGACACTGATGAAAATAGACTATTCAAGACTCAGAGTCAAAGGCGCACAAAAGCAACATGTTTGCAAAAGATCCTGAAGCTCAGACTGGGTAAAGCAAAAAGAAAAATGCTAAAGAGGGAGGACGCTCCAGAAAAGCCTGGAACAAAGAACGGAAGCAATTTTCAATACGGAAGATTGTTCAGGAAATGAAATCCCTAACTCATTGAGTCATTCACACGGCCGGAAATCGAAATAGCAACAACACAATTAGTTTGAAAGAAATCTGGGTTATACTAAGTATACACACAGCAAATACACCCAGCCAGAGGAAGATTTTCAAAAATATCTTCTAGTTTGTCAGAAAGAGGTGCCAGCTTTTGTTATTTCTACTTTTATCGCTCGAGCAAAAGAAAAAGACAACCAGCCGACTCTTTCTAGGCGAACCTTGCATTGCTTACAGCACTAAGGAGCAGATACAGAAACGGTTAGAAATTAGATTCAATTTTTAGAAATAAATTTGTTTTAGTAAAAGGGCGGTCATTTGAAGCCGTTTCCTAAAATTATGTAATCAAGATTAGTTAGTTAGTAGTATTTAACCCTTCTCATGGCATTTGGAGAAGGGTCCGGAAATTTGTCAAAAAAACTTGTCCTCAGAACATGCACTTTTGCACCCTCGGAGGGGGTTTTTGATGAATGGATGGATCGATATTTATTTATGTTTGCATTTTAATGTCTGCTACTGATGTTTCACTTCTGTACTCTTAGTAGATGTTAGAAGTAAGTAGAGATAAATCATTATTGCTTGAAGTTTGTGAGTGAGATCAGTCATAAATGGTACTTTTATCTCTTGATTAATTTCTGCTCATATTCTTAGAGTGATATACAGCTGAGTTGTTTATATGTTAATGTATGAATGTGTGGGTTACCATTTGGCACTTTTGTATGGTGGAGTCATTTATTCGTGCTTGACATATGAATAAATTATCATGCGATATGTTGTTCACAACTATTTTGCCTAACTTCTTATGCAGAATGGTTTATCTTAATTGATTTATATTCTTATGATAGCTGAATGATCTTTATTACCAGTTATTGTATGAAATCTTTTTAGATCGCATGATGAAAGAATTCTACCCCGGGTTAGTATAGATTAGATGTGCTGTTTTTGTTAGATTACAGTAGCATAGAGTCAGTTTAGAGTTTAGAATTAAATTAGCTTAAAATTACCTCTAGATTAACATCATCAAAATCTACACACACACACACATCCTTTAAATTGGGAAGCTGGTCCCATTATCCCCAGTCAGACCCGCTACACCAAACGGGCAAGGAGCCGCCAACCAGGTTCCGGACCGGGTGGGTATCCCCCTTGTTGTTGACCCGATTTTAGGGCCCTCAACATATTTGGTGATAGAAGGAGGGCACGAACTATGAATGGCAACTAAGTCAAAATCCAAATACCATTCTGAGAGTAAATCACCCTCATCAACTCCCTCGACTTCTCCAATACGGTTAAACCTGGAGTTAAAAGTCACTTGAGTATCCTCCGCTGCTACCTACCCTAATATATCAGACCAACTTATCATTGAACCCCCTGAAATTCAAACTTTGATTCGTAAACTCCAGGGATTCTCTATTTTTTCTCAGAGGTCTCATAAATCTCACAGCAGCGTGACTTCGCAGTACAATCCTGCTCATCCCTTGACCAGATTGAAGAGTGAAAAATTTGGTATTCAACCAAGTGAACTCCCTCTCCCTACTAGGAAAAGAGCAAGGAAAACACCAGAGTCTGACCGTGAGACTCTTTCATCTACTTCGTCCATTTCAACCCCCTCACCGCGAAGTCGACCATCCACATCCTCATCCCAAATCACTCATCCATATTCCACAAACCTTCCTCTTCAATCATCAAAGATCATAATACCTTCATCTTCTCAGCATCAGGGACCATCTTCTGCACTTTCATTAACTAGCGGCTCAACGATGGCCCAGTCTCCATGGAACAATCCTGGGGTGGTTTTAATGCCTCCAACCCTGAGCCCAATACCGGCCAATCCTGAGCTACCTAAATTCAATCCAGAAACAGGCATGCTAGCTGAAGAGCATATCAATAATTTCATGCTTTCTGTTAATCTCAACGGAGTTACCAACAAGGATGCTGTCGTCCGGCTTTTTCCTTATACAATGCAAGGAACAGCCGGGTCATGGTACTTTTTGTTACCTTCCAGGTCCATCACAAGTTGGGACATTTTTCAAAGTCAATTCCTCACCAAGTTTGGCGATGATAGATCAACAGCGACATTGATCAATGACCTATCTAATCTTAAAGCTGAGGCTAGAGAACCCATTAAAGATTTCAATGTACGGTTCAATAAGATCCTCAACAAAATTCCCGCTGCTTCTCAACCCAGCAAGGAAGTAAGATGTGAATGGTACATCACGGCCTTACCATCAAACTTGGCTATCTTCGTAGATAGGGCAAACAAGATGACCTTAGTTGAAAACTTGACTGAGGCGTTAGCAGTAGAAAAACGCGTAGTTTCCCTAGAAAAGAGATCTGCAATAGAAGAACGCAAATCTAAGAAAATCTCTTTCAAAGAAGACACCAAGAAGAAGAAAACGAAAGATCCTTTCGATATGGAAGGATTACAAAAAGTGTTAAAGGCCATGTCCAATGAGATGATTGACATAAGAAAACAAGTAGCAGAAACTTCTTCAAAAAAGCCCTACAGATATTTTAAAAGAAATCCTCCCATGGAGGTGAAACCACCCAATGATGTCTCAAACGTCGAATCTGAAGAAGAAGAAGAAGAAGAGAATACCACTGAAGGGCAGACCGATGATGAAGAAGTTGTGGAACTACAAGGAATGTGGGATTTCATCCTCCCACAAGAAGAAGATCAAGAAGCATTTCTGGTTAGCACACGAAGCAAAAATCATCTTGATCCTCCCCAAACTACCCCTAAACAGAAGGGCACAAGCCCTGAAACAAAAGATAAGGTCGCAAAAAAGAAAACAACTACTTGAGCGACCCAATTTAGCCCAGTCCAATCAGATCAAGCACCTCCATCAAGAACACTGATAGTGTCGGATGAAATGGAGTATAACATTATCGATGACATGAAAAAGACTAGGGCTAATATCACTCTTTACGAATTGAGCAAATTGAAACATCAACAGAAAATAATGATGAAAGAATTACATGCCGTGCCTACTACATCTTTACCTACAGCTGTAGCTTCCCACAACATGGGAAGACCTCCAACCAACATGATCAATAAGATTGATCCAAATGACATTGCCTTGATTGGAGGAAGATCAAGATCTCATACTCCTCCTTTTCTTCTCACTTATGAAATTTTCAATAAAAACGTGCACAATTGCTTGGTTGATTCTGGTGCTTCAACGAATATTTTACCCAGATCAATATGTGCCAAATTGAATGTTCAACCACAAAAATCTGCAGTGTGCATAGTTCAACTTGATCGATCTCAAGTCGAAGTGATTGGTGAACTTAACCAGGTGACCATAAGATTGTCGTCTAACCCGAAAGTATGCCAAGTTATCGGCATTCTAGTAGCTGATATCCCTGAATTCTATGGTTTAATTCTTAGCAGGGATTGGTCCGAAAAACTCCACAGATATTTCTCAACCGACTGGTCGCACATGTGGTTACCCTACAACGGTAAACCCAATCAAATAAAGGTTGAGCGAGAGTTTCACCAAAAGTACATAGTGACTGAATTGGAAGGAGAGAATGAAGCAATAGCATACAACAGCAGTATCATAGGCAATTACTCGGTAGATTCTTTCCTCGGAAATTTCAATGCTCACACCTCACCTTACTTAGAAAATTCAGTTTTGTCCCAAGTTGAAAATTTTTCCCAAACTGATGATTCAAAGTGTTTTAAATTTTTAGATAACTCTGTAAATACATCTTTGTTTTGGAAATTATATTTTGATGGCTCTAAATCTAACGAGGGAGCAGGAGTAGGATGCATTCTGATTAGCCCAGACAGAAACAAGATCATTCTTACATGCATACTTGAGTTCGATTGCACAAACAATACAACGGAGTACGAAGCCTTGGTGCAAGGCCTATACAAAGCAATCAGGTTGAATGTTAAGTATCTTCAAGTCTTTGGAGATTCTGAAATTGTCGTCAAACAGGTACGTAACACCATACATTGCCTGTCAAGTCATTTAAAGAACTATCAATCTTTAGTACAAGATCTGACTTCACATTTCATAGCATTCAATATTTCGTCAATCCCAAGACTCCAAAATGCGAGCGCAAACCTGTTAGCTAACGTAGCCTCTAAACTTATTCCCTCCGAAGATTTTAGTCCCGATAGGTTCTCAATAGAATTAATCTTTAGACCATCCATCCCTGACAACATCACCAACTGGAGAGTATTCAACGACGATCATGACATTGTAAATATCCTCACTTCTGAAGGATCCTACTCAAATCAAATAATTGATGAAGACCATCATGATCACCAAATTCAACAAAATAGCACTGATAATGCTATACCTAAATCAGTGGTTAAGTTAGAAGATTTATATGATTTGAAAAGTCGGTTTAAAAGGTCTACCAATTCTAAACTCTACAGTTCAACTCTGAATTATGAATTAGTGAACCTAGGAACCGATCAGAAGCCGCAAAACGTTAATCTAGGCCGCGACCTAGCCCCTGAAGAAAAATCAGCATATATCCGTCTTCTGAGACAATACAAAAACGTTTTTGCATGGAATTACGATGAGCTGAAGACATACAACACTTCTATCATTCAACACACTATCCCTATGATTGACAATGAAAAACCTATCCAGCAGAAGCTTAGAAAAATCCACCCCAACTTAGAAAATCAGATAAAGACTGAGCTAAATAAGTTGTTGAGAGCCAGAATAATTTTCCCCGTCAGACATTCCAAATGGGTATCCAATATGGTGCCCGTTAGAAAGAAAAACAGAGATATTAGAATCTGTATTGATTTCCAGAATCTCAACAAAGCCTGTCAGAAAGAAAATTTTCCCCTCCCACCTATGGAGCAAATACTACAGGCAGTAGCGGGCTCAGAATTAATGTCTTTCCTGGATGGATTTTCAGGATACAATCAAGTGCTGGTACATCCCGATGATCAGTTGAAAACCACATTCCGAACCAAATGGGGCACATATGCATATCGGAAGATGCCATTTGGTCTGATCAATGTCGGCGCTACCTTTCAGAGAGCCATGGACATCGCGTTTAAAGGTTTAGTCAATAAATCGGTAGTGATTTACCTGGATGATATAACAGTGTACTCCAAGAAGCGAAGCGACCATCTCAAAGACTTGAAACAAATATTTCAAATATGTTTAAGGTATGGGATTTCACTTAACCCAAAGAAATCTTTTTTCGCATTAAGTGAAGGGAAATTGCTCAGATTCATAGTGTCAAAATCTGGTATTCACATTGAACCTGACAGAATCAAAGAAATTTCTGAAATATCCATGCCCCATAAAAAAAAGGCCATGCAATCTTTCCTTGGACAAATCAATTTTGTAAAAAGGTTTTTCCCAGACTTTTCACGTATTATTTCTCCTTTACAAAATATGATAAAAAAGAATTCAAATTTTAAATGGGGTCAAGATGAGCACGAAGCATTCAACTTGATCAAACAAGCTATCATCAACGCTCCATCTTTAGCTACCCAAAATTTTTCATAATCTTTTATCTTATACACTTTTGCCTCAGAGAAATCTTATGCCGCGATTTTAACTCAAATAAATCAAGAGAAGACGGAAGCTCCAATCGCATTCTTCAGCTCGAACTTACAAGGTACTGAGCTCAATTACTCAGACGTGGAGAAACAGGCATATGCTGTTTTCAAAGCGATCAAATATTTCAGACCTTTCTTACTCAAAGCCCATACCAAAGTCGTAGTACCGTTTCCAGCGGTAAGAAACCTGTTGGTACAGAAGGATGTGGGCGAAGAGAGAGCAAATTGGATTACCGCTTTACAGGAATACGATCTTGAGATCAAACCAGCAAACATCGTAAGAGGTCAAGGCTTCTACAAGATGTTAGCTGGAGCATCGCAAATTCCTGAGAACTCATCTGAAGAGGTACATACATATGAGGTAAGCCTAAACAATGCAGAATCATTATATGCGGACACCATTTATTATCTTAAGAATGGGTATGCTCCATCACACCTGGATCACACCAAGAAAAGAGCTCTGAGATTGAAAGCTAAACAATACCAGCTCATAAATGATGTTCTGTTTAAAAGGAATTACGATTCTGTACTTCTTAGGTGTCTTGAGAAAACTGAAGCCGAAAAGGTTTTGCAGGAACTCCACGATGGACCAGCAGGTGGACACTATGCTGGAGAAGCCACTGCACATAAGATCTTACGTGCAGGATATTATTGGCCCACGCTGTTCAAAGACTCATACAATTACGTAAGGAAATGCCAAATCTGCCAGACTCCTGCAGGGAAACAAAAGAAATCGTCCATGCCACTACAGCCGGTTAACATCGAGAAACCATTTAGCCAATGGGGCTTGGAAATAATAGGTGAGATCGTTCCTCACTCTTCTAAGCAGCATAGGTATATCCTCACGGCAACAGATTATTTTACTAAATGGGTAGAAGCAGTTCCTCTCAAGACAGTTAATTCTGAAAACATTATTGAATTCATAGATCAATTTATCATCACTAGGTTTGGATTGCCAACGGCCTTAATGTTTGATAATGCATCATAATTTTCTGGAAATACGATGACTGAGTTTGCACTTAAAAGAGGGTTCAAACTGAAGTATTCCGCCAACTACTATCCGCAAGGTAATGGGTTGGCTGAATCAACAAACAAAAACCTAATCAAGATTATTAAAAGAACAGTCGACCAAAACCAAAAGAATTGGCACAAAGCGCTGGTAAATGCTTTATGGGCAGATAGAATTACGAAGAAAGCTTCGATCGGCACTTCTCCCTTTAATTTAGTTTATAGGAAAGAAGTGGTTCTTCCTACTCACTTAGTCATTCCCTCTTTGTCTTTAGTACAACACATCGATGAAGTATCTACTTCCTCTTTACAATTGAGACAAATGGAGATAATCAAACTAGAAGAACGACGAGAACAAGCTAAGAAAACCCATGCTCACCACCAAGCGCTAATAAAATCCTCTTTTGACTCAAGCATAATGACCAGAAAAAGCTTTCAGATGGGAGATTTAGTTTTGAAATGGGATAAGGCTCATGAAGAAAAGGGCAAGCATACGAAATTTCAGAAGCTGTGGCTTGGTCCTTTTCAGATTGTAGAAGTCATAGGCCCATCGACGTTTTTGTTGCAGGATTTGGCAGGTAGAAGAGATTCTTTGCCTGTGAATGGACAGATTCTTAAAATGTATTTTCCATAGAAAATCATTCTTCTATTTTTGTAGGATAGTTTTAGTTAGTTTTTTTTTTTTTTTCTCTTTCTTATAAATAAAACTGGTTGTAAATGATCATTGAAAAGGATTCATGAAAGAGCACACCAACTCTCTATCAAATTTTGATTTCACTTGTACAAATAGCAAAACTTTTTGAAAATCTGATTTTTATTATTGACAAATAGAGTTAACTTTAACCTGAATTTGATATTAGTTTCAACCAACTTTGATGAAAGCAACCTTTGGTAAAAAATTGTTTTATGTCAGCACAATATAAGGTATCATCAATAATAAAATAAATATTCTCTGTAAAGCTGTTGTTTTCAAACTCTATTATTGTCGTCTAGAGCTTTCTTAAGGAAAAACAATGACTTCCTCCCTGCAAAAGGAAACTGCAGCATTCATAGAAACAATCCGAGAAAACACTATATCTCAAAGAATAAGAGGTCTCATCACGAGCCGGCTTATCATGATCACAGATATTATAACTTGCTGACTTTGCCAATACTATCTATCAAAACAGGGCAACGACTCAAGATTGTTGCAATCAAAAGACAAGGGGTCTCATCACGAGCCAGCTTGTTCAGCAAAAGTGTAAATCAAGTGAATGACTGTGTCATAATTTGGCCACCAAACCAAGACATTGTTCTTTAGAGAATAAAAAAGGAAAAAGTGTCAAAAAGGATTTTTCTCTGAAACGTTGTAAATAACCTCAAGCAGGAAAAAGGATCATTGCTGGATAACATGGTAACCCTGTCGAGGCTATGGACGCTTGCGGGCAACAGAGGCTCTACCTACGACAAATGAGCATATTTTAAAGCCAGTACGCAGAGAAGACCTTATTTTATCTTTAAAAAGGACCGAGTAATGTATGGTATGAATGCAAGAACTAAGCCTAAGGAAGCAGACAAATAAAAAAAGAAAAGAAAGGTTGAGACAAAGTATCATTGACAGGATAAGGGGTAATCTACTCTATCTGTCCATAACAAAATTTAGACATATGAAAATTTTTCTGTTTCAGAAGTGGAAATGTCAATAGAAAAGCAGAGGTAACTGGTTCTTCACAGTGAATCGCCATTGTTGTGGTCACTAACAACCCCCCTCTTTGTTTGGTATTAGCAATAACACCAAGCAAAGGGGGACCCTTAACAAAAAATCCCAAAAATATTTTTGTCAAAATTTTTGTATTTAACTCCCTAAAAGCTATATCGCATTGCAAAGAGAGAGTGAAGTGTTTTCCTATGCGCATAAATAAGCTGCAATGAAGCGATGCGACATTCATCGCATCACATATTTTGAAAGCGCCCTTAAAGAAAACCTAAGGAATCACCGATGGCCGATATACGACGTCGCGTATCGCAATGTCGCATAAGCAGCGCATAGTGATCAAATGAAAAATGCGATCTTGCGATTTGCGATCTGCGATCTTACAAACTGCGATCTTGCGATCTGCAATCTGCGATGAATGAGACTATTAATTACTGTGATGTGAATCGCAGAAACCACTCATCGCAAAGTTTCCTCGACATGACCTGCTAACCCAAAATTTGAGCGCGCACCTTAAGGGAAATTAATGATTGCATGCCTGAGTATCCAAAGATGATCGTGTTGCGTTTTTCGAAGAGTCAAGTCATTATGAGTGTCATGATTATGCATTCATTAGAACTTAAAGCTTTCATGTCAATCTTTTCGTCATTTCTCTTTTACTTTGCGTAAACTATAAGGCAGCAACTAATATAAATCTATATGCAGGAAACATCTAAGGAAAAGGGGAAAGCGCCAATACTTGAAGAACAGAGAGGAGATGCCTTCGAAAATGGATGTCACATGCAGCAGAGCCGCGGATTCCAAAGTATCACTCCACAGACACTGATGAAAATAGACTATTCAAGACTCAGAGTCAAAGGCGCACAAAAGCAGCATGTTTGCAAAAGATCCTGAAGCTCAGACTGGGTAAAGCAAAAAGAAAAACGCTAAAGAGGGAGGACGCTCCAGAAAAGCCTGGAACAAAGAACGAAAGCAATTTTCAATACGGAAGATTGTTCAGGCAACGAAATCCCTAAATCATTGAGTCATTCGCACGGCCGGAAACCGAAATAGCAACAGCACAATGAGTTTGAAAGAAATCTGGGTTATACTAAGTATACACACAGCAAATACACCCAGCCAGAGGAAGATTTTCAAAAATATCTTCTAGTTTGTCAGAAAGAGGTGCCAGCTTTTGTTATTTCTACTTTTATCGCTCGAGCAAAAGAAAAAGACAAACAGCCGACTCTTTCCAGGCGAACCTTGCATTGCTTACAACACTAAGGAGCAGATACAAAAACGGTTAGAAATTAGATTCAATTTTTAGAAATAAATTTGTTTTAGTAAAAGGGCAGTCATTTGAAGCCATTTCCTAAAATTGTGTAATTAAGATTAGTTAGTTAGTAGTATTTAACCCTTCTCATGGCATTTGGAGAAGGGTCCGGAAATTTGTCAAAAAAACTTGTCCTCAGAACATGCACTTTTGCACCCTCGGAGGGGGTTTTTGATGAATAATTGGATCGAGATTTATTTATGTTTGCATTTTAATGTCTGCTATTGATGTTGCACTTCTGTACTCTTAGTAGATGTTAGAAGTAAGTAGAGATAAATCGTTATTTCTTGAAGTTTGTGAGTGAGATCAGTCATAAATGGTACTTTTATCTCTTGATTAATTTCTGCTCATATTCTTAGAGTGATATACAGCTGAGTTGTTTATATGTTAATGTATGAATGTGTGGGTTACCATTTGGCACTTTTGTATGGTGGAGTCATTTATTCGTGCTTGACATATGAATAACTTATCATGCGATATGTTGTTCACAACTGTTTTGCCTAACTTCTTATGCAGAATGGTTTATCTTAATTGATTTATATTCTTATGATAGCTAAATGATCTTTATTACCAGTTATTGTATGAAATCTTTTTAGATCGCATGATGAAAGAATTCTACCCTGAGTTAGTATAGATTAGATGTGTTGTTTTTGTTAGATTACAGTAGCATAGAGTCAGTTTAGAGTTTAGAATTAAATTAGCTTAAAATTACCTCTAGATTAACATCATCAAAATCTACACACACACACACATCCTTTAAATTGGGAAGTTGGTCCCATTATCCCCAGTCGGACCCGCTACACCAAACGGGCAAGGAGCCGCCAACCAGGTTTCGGACCGGGTGGGTATCCCCCTTGTTGTTGACCCGATTTTAGGGCCCTCAACAGAAGGATAATAAATTATCACCAAAGTATTATGGTCCATACAATTTCTTGCAAAAGATTGGTACTATGAAATACAAATTGAAGCTTCCTACAGTTTCCCGAGTGCACCTAGTTTTCCATATTTCATGCTTAAATATGGTTATAGGTGACAAGCTCCTAGTTCAAACAATATTTTCAAAACTTGACGAGAAAGGAAAAATTATATTGGAACCTAAAGTAGTCACAGAAACAAGAACTCGACAGCTATAAATCAATCAATTTCAGAGTATCTCATCAAGTGGAAGAACTTACCCGCTGAAGATTCCACGTGGGAGGATGAGAATTTTATACAGAAGCATCCATAACTACTCAAGTGTTGATGACAACACTTTTCAGAAGGAGAGAGGCATGTTAGTCCCAGTAATACTAATGTATTCTCATATTATAATTGTCATTGTAGCCCCTTATTGTTATTTTTGTGCCCATTTTGTCCCCATATTGTTATTATTGTGCCCCATAGAAGCCCACTATTGTTTTTTTTTCTAAATTTGACTAATTCTATTAATGTAACAAAAAATGGTACGAGACACCGGCCTCTGCAGATCAAGCCTCAAAATATGCCATGTTTAACAACAGATAATTGAAAGAGACTGCCCGCACCGGGGAAGCCATTCCAAAACTAGAAATGTTTGCTGCCCACACAAGGGTAACAACCTGTAAAGCCAGAGTGGAATAGTTTTTCGAGCTAACATAAAAATTGACAACATTTACATAAAAGAAACAACATAATAGACCTCTAAGGTTGGGAGCCAAGAACCCAAAACCTAAAAAATACTTTGACCAGCTAGGTGCCATTAATAGGAGGTTCTTCCACTATCAGACACCTGTACACCTCCATGTCATCTTCCGCATATTGTTGATCTCTTAGAGTTGTTTCCAGGCCTAGATTATTGCGTCCCTGAGCGGCGTCTCTGCGGTCCTGAGCTTCTTCATGGCTTCTGTACACCCCTAAGCTACTACCAGGGGCTTTTCTTTTGTTGGTGTTATCCCTCTCCTAAATATTGCGAGCTGGAACTTTAGAGTTTTGAGGTTCCTCTCTAAATGTTACCGAAATGGTCACAATTATGCATGGTTGATCCAGCATGCAGCAAAAATGGAACTGGGTTGAATGACTGGGTTGCTGAGATGAGACAGAGGCAGTCGGAGGCTATGGAGCATCTTCCACACACCGAGAACCTTCAGTCTGAGCTCACCTCTGACTGTTGCGGGTGGCTGGATAACTTCCTGTGAAATGATCCATCGAAGGGGAGGAAGAGTCAGAAGGGGTCGAGTCAAAGAGGGACAGGAAGGGGGGGCGGATTGTTCTTCCTCTACTACTGCCCCTCCTATAGGGCATCCTATGATGCATACGAGGCATGTTCACCTAGTCCAAATTGGCCAAACAAAGACAAGGAGGATCTGTTATAGACATATTTGGGCACTACAACGATAATCATATATGTCCATAAACCGAGGGCTTCTGAGTCCCTAAAAGTGTTGTCTCATACCCTAAAAGAACAAGGTCAACTGATTACATCATCTCCCAAAAGTTCTCCATGGAAAATTGCTCAGAACTGGTCAAAACTGGACCATACAGACTGCTCAGTGCTAAGGGTGCGATGCATCTCACCTGCTCAGTGCAAAAAGTGCAATGAATACTGGAAAGCCCTTCTGTAGGGTGCGATGGGCGAGAGTAGACAAATGGCAGAGACAGTTTGCAAGCTGGATGATCATGGAATCTTCCAGAAACTTCTCCTGTGACACTTTCCTCTCTGAATTCACCCAAGGATGAGTAAGAGATCATGAATCTGCGAGTGGAACCAAGAACTATCAGAGAGAGGACGCTAATCAAAATCCCAGAAGTTGACTCACCCCCTGCAAACATCTATATATGGATCCCTCATCCTAGAGATCAAGAGGCTGGAATTTGGTATTTTGTAAGGAAGTGTTGTTGATTTCTTGGTGGAACATCATAGTGTTGGGTGATCTAAACTTTTCATGAGGTGAAGAAGGGCTTTCATGCTGGGAGGATGACACTCGGTCAGATCAATGGGTTGTAATCTTCTTTGTTGTTCTTTCTATTAATAAAGCTATTGGAGTTTTCCTCCACATTCTTGTATGTTTGATGATATATGCATTTGTGTGGTCAATATATATCGCGTCCTATATTTTTTATGATTGTAGATCTCTATACTTCGATAGTGTTATGATGCTTTGACTCTACAAATGCTCCTTGAAGCGGGGAACGAGGAAGGAGCGGAAAAGATCTGTCAGAAGGGAGAGGAACCAAGTGCAAGACTGAGGTTGGTATCCTTTGTTCCCCTCTTATCTACTTCTCATAAAGGAAAGCAAAATTAGTTTTAGTTTGTTTGTTTCTAAGATAGCTACTTGTCTTAGTGGGACTAGCAGCTCCAAGTGGACACTAGATTTCCCAATAACAAAATGGTGACTCCGCTGGGGAGCGAATAGCTTGTTTTCTTGTCTATATTTGTTTGCTTTATAAACTACAGACGAAGCCTGAAGTTAAGCCAGCTAGCCTTCGAACTGCATTTGCTATGCAAGTGCAAAGTAGATCAATGGTGCTTCAGTCTATCTCCAGGTTTTGTTTATAAACTAAACAATCGATTTGAAAACATCCTAATTGCCCTGGTGGTGGCTCTAGTAACCGCATTAGATCAGCCCTTGTGATTTCTATTTACTAACTATCATTAGCTCGACCTAAATCCCTGAACTAAGCTGTAAACTGTGACCAAAACCCAAGTTAAAGTCTTGTCATGGTATCATTTCACCCTCTCTTCAAGGAAATCTGGATGCATCGCACCTCCCGTGTGCAGTAGGTGAGATGCACCCCTGTTTCCCTGTGTTACAGATGCGATGATTAGATAAGGCTAATTTTGCCTTCAGATTTTGGTTTTTCTTCACTCTCTTCAGTTTTATTCAGGAGTTTCGCTGTCTGTGATCAGTATACCACAGTGGAAACCCCCTTCCTTTCCATTATTTTGCCTCCATTGTACAAATAATTGTGAATGTTTTTATGTATTATGTTCCATTTATAGTTCTCTTTTACAAAGAATTAGCCTAATCGAACTGTCGTCATTTGATTTGGAAGTGTCGCAAGTGTCGTTTTCAGTCAAAGAAAAGAATCCTATTATTCTTGATGGTCGATTACACTGTTACTCTTGTATTCTATTTGAATTAGTAGTTTTTCAAGTGTCGAAAGCAGTTTTCAATTCAAAATCGCAAAGTGTCATCATTATTTTCCTTTCATATTTTGAAGAAAAATTGTTAGTACTGTCACTTTGAAAATATAATTCTAATTTGTACTTAGCATTCTTGTTGTCATTCACACATTAAGAAAGCGAAAAACAAATACATGCATGTGCATTTGCATTTAGACTGCTTGTTGGTTTGATTTAGGATAGTGCATCTAGTGTGCTCTCTGCTCTATGTTGAAAGAATCTCATATCTCATTACTTAGTAGCTAGGATTTTCATTGCAAAAAGAAGATTAAACGATTGTTTATCATCTTATATTGCATTTTAGAAATTGTATATCTACATCATGCGGTGAACCTGTTATCACAAAACCACTACTGAGGGCTGCAACCAAGCAGGATCTCATGTAACTCTTTCAACCTAACTTTAGATCAAAGATTAGCCTCTTTGATCAGAGAGGGCTCTCTCATAACCTCTGGATAAATTCCTTCAACACAATAGATGGCTAACTCTTTATTCTTTTATGAAAGCAAAGCTGGTTGGAAACATATTAAACTGGTTCTCATTGGGCTATGGAGTCTTATAAACTAAGTGAACAAGAGAAACAAAGTTATTTCATAGAAGTCAAGGCTTTCTGCATTACATGTCCAAACATTTTCCACAAACACCACAGCTTGCTTAATACACAGGAAATCAGAGCATAGTATATGAATTCTGAGTGATTGCATTAAAACAAGACTGCAAAATAACACATGATATGAAGCACCACCATTACATTTGAACACAATAATTCATCAAGAATCTTGAGAAGAAATTAACACTGCTTTTACTATTACTGCTATAAGTCTTACAATGGCCCAAAAACTCTGTTTTTCTATCAAATATCCAACCTTTTTTACATCCAAGTTCTTTCTATATATAGCTAACTCAAAACACAGCTACCTGAGACTCCTCGACAAGCATGAAGGGAGCTCCTAATTCTATCATTAAATGCTCCATCTACAATTTAAACAAACTAATTAATTACATAAATCTTGCGCTGCGAAAACAGAGGATTCCATCTTCCTTGAAATTTAATGACTATCTCTTCGTGCATATTGATGCCTTCTTGAGGGTTGACACCTGTGACCTTTCAATAACAGCCAAGCCAAACTGAATAACATTCATTGAATAAGCAAGTTCTCGAATGCCAAATAAGTAGATGACTCATCATTGGATAGGAATCTGAATCCTATATCTTCGGCCTCTGCCTCCCACTAATATTTATGCCTTAAAAATCATGTTTGAGGCTATTTAATCTTCAAGGGATCACGCATGGTGGAAGAAAACTGATGACCTGGCCAGCTTTTAGAACTAACATGTGTTCCACTCCCTCTCTCAGCAACCCAATCCAAACCCTAAAATCTCGGACATAAAGTGAAAACTTCAATAAAAGACAAAACTTCACTTTTTTCCCAAATATTCTCACCTGTCACTTTTTAATCCTTGGGATAGCTTTATACACGTTTCATACTTGCTTCAAGTCACCCTTTTCATGTTTGCTGACCTCAGCCTCAAATTTTTCATACAAACAGTAACCTACAGCAGTTTCGTAGCGCGCTACGAAACTGCTGTAGGTCATCAAGACTCGGCATATGACTA
The DNA here is from genome assembly GCA_031772625.1 of Pinus tabuliformis. Taxonomy (NCBI): domain Eukaryota; kingdom Viridiplantae; phylum Streptophyta; class Pinopsida; order Pinales; family Pinaceae; genus Pinus; species Pinus tabuliformis. The sequence goes on along the minus strand of CM062819.1, from coordinate 229,486,680 downwards.
TTAAAACCATTATGACTGAAACTGTGACTATTCCAACTACTCCACATAAGTATAAAAGCTTCAAAAAAGGTTTCAAAACTTTCAAAACGGTGACCACCAAAACTCATCAAAATTTGAAGAATAGATTTCTCCTCTTCATCAATCAGCTAGCTTGCCTAGCTTCCTTTTTAACTTGCAAACTTCTTCTTTTAACCCTTTGTTTTCTGCTCTCAGGTGTGTATTAATTTGTTTCATAGTCCTTACCTGCTTCAGGGCTGGTACAGTCCATATATAGGCATCTGACATTGAACCATCTTGGCTGATCAAACCTGTTTTTCCTTTCATCACAGCCTTTTTATAGCTGGCATACTTCACTGCTCTTTCCCTGAAAATCCTTCTGATCTGAGGTATTTCCTTCTTTGCTGCTTCAGATTGATCCTTGACAATGAGAACATTCCCACTTTGACTGAAAGTAATTTCACTATCCTTGTTTTTATTTTTAGCCTCTTGAGCTAGTTCAGTGAGAACCTTAGGTATCTCTGTCCCATGCATTTTCCATGGTGCTTCCTCCTTCTGTACCTTTTCCACTTCTTTGACTTGCCTTCTAGTGATTGGTCTGCGTGGTTTGAAGACATACTTTTCACTAAGTTCTTCAAATTTCAACTTTTTAGAGGCCTTTGACTTCTTAGAACTTTCAGGTGGGGACTTAGTCAAATCAATATGTACTGGCTGAACTAAAAGATCTTGTTCAATTTCTAATGGTTCAATCTGCATGGGCTGGTCCTGCTCTAGTTCAATAGCCTCCAGTAGGTCTGTTAAACTTCCTTTTGAAAGAGGACTCTCCTCCACAGTGACTGATTTCCCTTTTTCCCTATTCAATTGACTTCTAGTTTTCATTCTTGAGCTCTTTTCCACTTCACCTGATGTAGCTTCATCATTCTTTTTATGCATTTTTTGCTTTGATGATTGTGATACTTCCTTAGCTGATGACTTTGGATTTTTCTTCATTGAAGTCTCAGGTGTTTCAGGAGTTTTCCTCATTGCTGCCTTAGGTGTCTCTTTAATGGTCACAGCCTTCTCTGACTTCTTTGATTTTGTTTGAGGCTTCTTTTGTTCAGTCATTTCTCTTCTAAGTTCAGCTAAAGTGAGCTCTTCAGCTCTTTCTTCTCTCTCTCTCACAGGTAAAGGGGTCAGACCTGTTTTACTAGGGAATCCGGCCATGAACACAAAGGAATCCCAATCTCTGCCTATTTTTTGTAAATTATCTAACACCAATAATTTCACTAGGCCATGATGAAAGAGAGATGTCTCACAACTATCTTTTTTAAACTGAACCTTATCACACATCTTGCTTAAACTCCTGAACAAATAGAAGGGTAAGTCTATGGAAACCTTACCTGTGAAGTGTAGCAGGAGCTTGAAGTGATAAGAATATACTTTATTATACCTACCCTCACATGTCATATATTTTTGAATGCAAGTGAGGAGTGTAGCATAATTTTCCTTTACATAACTCCGTGGAACTGCCTTAGTGAGATCTTCATCTGCATATGGCTCCTTCAGAAACTCCTTGCATGGGCTCATGTCAAACTTGAAGTTCTTAAACCATTCATGGCCACCCCTCGGGATCTCAGTAACAGCAGAAATAACCTCGGGAGACACCGGGAACTCCAACATAGCCACCTTCGAATTCAACCCTGTGAAATTTAGTGCAAATGCCTTAGTCACTTCCGCATGTCCTCCTTTTAATTTTTCACAGAATCTCCAGCATCCTGCATTCCGAAAAGCCGCTGCTACATATCCATCTCTAAGAGTGATATCCAATCCCTCCGACTCTGTCCTTACACATTTGCCAGATCGGTGTTCTTTCTTATCCATTCTGTTTTGAAAATCTTCTAACAAAAACACACGGTATTCTGTTAGCACAAAAGCAACTTTCGAACTCCGGGGAGCAGGCTCGCTTGCAATGACTCTTTGAATGAACACTCGGGGTTTTCATATATCCAGCATATTTACAAATGATACAAGACTATTATGATACAACATTGCTCGTACAATCTCTTGAACTATCATTCAAATGCATGACTCTGAAGTTTGTGGTGGAATAATGACTTATGAATACATGGGGAGGACATAGACTGACGCTATTTGCACGGACCAATGACTCACTCTATCTCAGATTTGACATTTAAATACAAAAATCTATTCCAGACCCTGAAACCGCGATTTCGCAGCGCGGGTAGTTCAATTTTAACGGAATGCGCTACGAAAACGCTGACACACAGAGCGCTGCGAAATCACGAAAAGATCTTTTCGCAGCAAATTTGACCAATCAAATCTGCGCTACGAAACTGCGCAAGTACCGATGACCTAACATGCCTTAAATATCAATGATGGAGGGTGTCTAATAGGAATTTCTTTACACGACTTCACATCACTACCTTATGATGTTCAAATTTCAAATCCATATACATCCCTAAACTTAAGCACAAGACTTGGAAACTTTATATGAACTTATAAACAATCTAACATGCATCACTATGATTCTAGGTGATAACAGAACCTAAAAGGAAAATTTCTTAAGAAAGATCAAATTTAAAATAAATTCAATGAACATAAAAACTCTTTGGAACCTAACGCACAACATTTAGAAGTCTAGGCTAGAGACGTATTCCAGCGTCGTAAAGCCTGGTAACTATCGCTTTCTTTTTTGGTTGGGTGATTCCTCCTCTTTGAGACGACAAGTGCCAGTACGGACTTGTGCTCCCACGTACCATCAAGTATATATTGGGAGACCACAATAGGCTATATCCTTTACCCTTAGGAAGCCATGTCTGTCGCCCTATCGATCGCAATGCACTGAACACAACATTCGCGAAGATTGACTCTCGTACCACAAAAAGTATTCTGTAGTTTTGCGATTGGTTTGGTAATCCCTCTGTCTAGATTTCCAGAGTAGTCTCTTTCATTCCTTTTCAAACTCCTTAAAGGTTAATGTCCATCTGAGCACTTGTCACTTCAGGCTCATTAAAAATCGAAGGTGACTAGAGTCATCTTTTGCTTTTTCTCGACTCTTAAAAATTGAAAAAGCAAGTTGTGTCAAAGTGTCTAAAATTTATTTTAATCGAAATAATATCATTGTTCCCGCGTTGGTCTTAGGTTGAGAAAAATAGAGTCCACCAACCAAGGATTTCCCCTCGAAGGAAATCCTAGTCCTTTCTCCTCTTGGGGAGATGTTGGTGCACCTCATATGGCCACATTGTCCCTTCCAGGATTGACAATCGGCTTACCAATATGGCTCTTCTCGACCTTTGTCGTTCAAAACACCATGATTCCTGAACAATCAAGTCAGCAACTAGATGATACTAGAGTTACCCCCCAACCTTCTACTTCTCTTATTTCTCCCTCCCCTCCTTCTTCTTTGCTTGGTGAAGCTGGTAAAGCTAAAAACCAAGTGGCTAAGAAGAAGAAGAAAGGGAAGGAGAAGAAGAAGAAGAAGAAGGAGCCAAAGGAAAAAAGGGGCAACCATGCATCATCTAGCGAAAATCCACACACTGCACCATCCAAACCCAAATATCCATGTGTCATTTGAAAAGGAGACCACTATCATCGAGATTGTCCTTGCATCCCTCAGATCTTAAGGGACTAGTCTCCTCGATTGCACAATCCAGTGTCGTCAACCTCTGACGATCATGTTGAAAGTACACCGTCAACTAGTGAAAGCGAAGTCTCTAGGCAGAAAAGAAAATGTAAATTTCCTTGTAAACTGTGTGAAGGTGATCACGTCGTCCACTGTTGTCCCTTCCTAGACGAAGCTAAAAGAGTCTTGGATAACCGTCCTACTTCACCGCTACGACTTCCTCCTGGATACAAGAAACTCTTGTCGAGCCCATCACCAGTTGAAAATCCAACTGACACAACTTTGTGGTCAGTCAAAGCATCTATCATTGAAGATAAACCCTCTAAAACCACACCAGATGAAAGTCAAAAGGTCGAGGTGGCAGTCGACCCGGTCTTGTCTTCGGAAGGTCCATCTTTAGATGATACAGTCACTGAGGAGAATGAAAACGACACCGTTCAAATTCTTTTCGTAAACACAGGCTCTGATGAACATAGGGGCAATCTACCCGTTCCTTTACCGCAGGAAGGAAGTTCGTCAAATTCGTATCCGGCCATTTATTGTGTCCCACCTCCAAGCAACCTAGTAGTTTCCTTCGATTGGAATCTACTAGGTAGACCCCATTTACCATCTAATGTACCATTCTGAATCATTGTACAAGCTTACAGGATGGTCATGGTCGGTACTATTATAAATGAAGGGGCTTCTGTGAGTATCCTTTCCTCAACTGCTTGGAAAGTGATTGGTTCGTCATCGCTTCTGCCTAAGATTCGAAATCTAACAGGCTTCGACAAAGGAACCAGTCGACCATTAAGGATCCTTCCAAATGTGACTATAACTTTGAGAAGGAAAACCATTTATATGAACGTAATGGTAGTCCAAGGACCTTTAGACTATAATCTACTCCTTGGACGTGACTATATTTATAGCATGGGAGCCATTGTCTCCTCACTCTCTAGAGAAATGTGTTTTTCGCATGAAAGCAGAATGGTCCAACTCATAGACCAGCTTTCATTCCCTGGCTCACACAAAGATAACAGTCAAATGCCATCCCTAACTGGTATTTTCACGCAAGGAATATCTCATCAATCTCCAGTCTGTCCACCTAAAGAACGCGAGTAATTCGGGGGTCATTACTGAAACCCAGGGGGCATGCACCCTGGTCTGCTTCGACAGGAAAGCTCTGGGCATAGAGTAGGTTTCCGCGAAGGATATATGACTGGTCCGACACCCATCCATATAGGAAGATTGGATTAGACTGGAATAAGATACCTCCGTTAGAAGGTAGGCCTTTCCCAATAGAACAAATGTTTTGTCTGCAAATTGAAGGGTAACCTGGAAAAGGTAGGCCTTTCCCGACAGAGCAAATGTTTTGTCTGCAAATTGAAGGGTAACCTTGAAACTCTACTTCACTATACCTGGGGGCATGAAAACCTTTTTGCATGTAAGTGAAGAGAGACCATTTATTTTCTTAGTTTTTAGATTCTCAAACCCTTTAAACTCGTAGGATTGGTCGTTCCTAGCTTACATAATGAAAGGATGCAGAGCAAAGCTTCAAGTGGTGCAAGCTCCATAAAAATGGAACCTATCGATGAGATGTCCTTATTATACGACTAGAACGAGTAGTTTTTATGCAAAGTTCAACTTGTTAAAAATTAAACCTAAGAGATGAATGTTCCCCCCAGAGTTTAAGCTCATTAAAAAATGAACAAATCTCTAGTAAATAACCATTGTGAATGCATTATCATCAGCTTTTGAGCCTTGGTCATGTTCTCATCATCACCTCCACTCTATTTTAGCCGATCATATGCCTCCATTTGATTGTTTACCCTTTTGAGGAACATCTGTGACGAGTGATCTTGTTAGCCACCCTTCTGACACTGTCGTGATTGGAAAATTCCAAACCGTACCTGGAATCAGTTGCCACCCGAAAATATCACTCGTTCCTCAAACAACGAGTCTCCTTTAAGCTCTTTTCATCTGGCTCGTAAAATATGAAAAGATTGCCAAGCAATTGGCCTCTCCAGCTCATTAAAGCTATCAGAAGTGTTATCCCTCCTCTAGATTTTAACCTTTTTGGACTTGAGGGATTATTACACAAAAAGATCGAGCGCTTGTCTTGTTCAACACGTTAAAACTATCAAAAATTCATCCCTTTCATATTATTTTATACTTTTTCAGACTTAAGGGACTATACGACGAAAAAGGATCATTGGAGTTTCCTTTCTGTCCCTTTTCAGACTCTCTAAAATTGAAAAAGGACCGAGTTATCTTTGTTGTTAAACTTGCTAAAACTAATAGCGACAAACTTGTCATGTAGATAAGAATGAGTTTCACTGTCACTAGGCTCGTTAAAACATAGCGATGGGTTTGCCCGAAGGGCAAATTATAGAACAAGCATATGTTATCCTCCTCAAGATTGATAAAAATAAAGAGGTACTAGTCAGCAATGACTGGGGAAAATTGGGAAGAAAACTTGAAGAAACTTTATCGGTAGCAAGTCGCTCTTGAACATGACACTTTCACTCCATGTCTAAGTTGGGTTGGGTTATTCCGTTCACCGGTCATATTACCATTGGTCCATTTTACCATCCATCTTTGGGGTTAACACTACCAATCCATTTCAGTGTCGTTGATATGTTCAAGAGAAGTCGCTCAGAGAATTCACCAACCCATCTTGTGTCTCATCCACTGCAATACATTCACGCTCCATTCTTTCATGACCGCCACCCTGAACCTTGTATCATCAGATCATTTTCACCTCCACAAAATAATTTTCTCTGTTCCATGTCGTAGATGTGGGATTCATTAAGGCCCTCCTACGACGAGTCACTTCTTGTCGACATCAGCTCATTATCCAAGAAGTCGACCTAGGAACAACCCTTTCAGTACTTTGAAGCTTGCATGCCTCAATGGCAAGTTTCTCACTTCCGGTGACAGGTTTACCTCAATGGCCTTTGACCGAAAGATTTTACGTGGTGTTCGATGCCAAGTCCCATTCTCACACCACGTGGATTGTACTGCCATACCTTGAGGGTCATCATCATTATCGGTGATTCCTCTCGCGCCTGTTAACAGCTTACATCATTGGTTGGTAATCAGGCGATGTCTTTCCATGTTTGACTCCAGAACATCTTTCACATGGATCGACTTGTACTTCGAGAAAATATTGAACGAGTTTGAAGACCCCAGATCTAGTTTTATCCATTCGGACTGCAATATATTCAGGAAAACAAAGACATCGAATATACATCATTGCTGCACATATGATTATAGGAATCCAAGGATGATGGCTCTATCAGAATCATCAGTCTGCCACACATATAGTTGTCTGTCCTATGTACATGAAATGAATTTATAAAGTTGAGCATGGGAATGCCCGCCTCAGCTAGATCATGAAAATACTATGAAGATAATGTATTGTATTGTATCTTATTATAGGTCGCCTTCCAGTTTGAAAAACCTCAGATCCTCATGATAAAGCATTTCACTCGACATCAAAAGATTAATGACCTCATGCTTTAGGGGGCAACTGTTATAGACATATTTAGGCACTACAACCCCAATCATATATTTCCATAAACCAAGGGCTTCTGAGTCCCTAAAAGTGTTGTCTCATACCCTAAAAGAACAAGTTCAACTTATTATATCATCTCCCAGAAGTTCTCCATGGAAAACTGCTCAGAACTGGTCAAAACTGGACCATACAGACTGCTCAGTGCTAAGGGTGCGATGCATCTCACTTTCTCAGTGCAAAAAGTGCAATGCATACTAGAAAGCCCTTCTGCAGGGTGTGTTAGTGTTAGCCTTTGCAGCCTTCCTCCAGTGATCAAACATGCTCTTACAAAATGATTTTAAGGTGTCAAGGTCAAATTTTATCATTTCAGTGAGTCTTCAAGCAAAATTTGGTCACTAGGCGTTAGGTCTAGGGTTTGCTTTTACTCCTGTCAAAGTTGTCCAAATGTCTATCCATGTCACCATTCAGCTAAGTGTACCATCATTCAGAGGGTTTTCATCATCATGTAAAGTTCCACTGGGTCATTTTACACCTTGTTCATGCTTCAGTGGTGCCTAGGTAAAGTTCATTTCCCTCTCCTAGGGTTTTGAAGGTAATTTCTATTGGATGGTCAAATCATCAACAAAAATATATCCTGATGTTCAGAAACCTTCCCCTATCCTTAATGTACCTTATTAAACACTGCCCATCACTGAGATCCCCCAAATTCCTCATTTTTCCACAAACCCTAGTTTCTTGCTACAACTTGACAATTTTCTAGGCTAAGCCTGTGTTTTGCCCTTTTGGACCCCTTCCCCTCACTAAATCTTTGAAATTCCACTTTCCCTTGCTTCCTAACATCCCTCCCTATTTCCAAAAATTTTCTCAAGAATTTAGAAGCTCTTTATCCCCTTCATTTCACTTCATTTCAACAAATCCCCTGTTCCACACATCGGGGTAGGTTTTACTCAAATGATGTTTTTGAGCAATAAAAAATGAATTTGGGGAAAATGAGAGAGGTTTTTGTCCAAAATAGGTGAAGGAAGAAAAAAATCCTTAAATTTTTACACAGGTTTCATGGTTTTAGAGAAATGTCAAAAATACTGTTGCCTAGGGAGAATTGATGCACCTCTAAAGTGACCTTGGGAAAATCAAGTTTTCTCCTAGCTTGGTTGGCCAAATGACTTTCTTGATGAGTCAAATGATAACTAGACACAAATATATTTCCAATGCGCTATCATGAACTCAATTTGGAGTTGAGGAAGACCTCAAAAATTTGACTGCAACAGCACTCTGCCTTTAGGCAGCCTCATTTGGCACCATTTGATAAGTCTTGGGAGATTGATTTTTGACAGGGCAAATGAACTCCAAATTAAAAAATTACAGTTGGGTTGGAAATTAGACTCAAAGAAATTTCCAACAAGCTATCCTGCGCTCAATTTTGACACCAGGAAGGCCTCCAAAAGTCTCCTAGAAAAAGTGCTACGCACTGGGTGGTGGTGCGGCACATTGGGCTGCAATTTCCAGTGTAAAAATACACTGGCGTGGCGCATAGAGAAGGCATGGCGTGTTGGGCTTGAGGCATGGCACATAGATCTGCCAAGCCCAATTTTCTCAAAAACTTCATCAAATCGCCCCAAATCACATGGATTTGCCTTGTGACAAGTAGGTAGACCCTTCATCATTGTTTTTTTTATCCAAGTTTGGTGCTATGTCATGGTGGTTGATGAATGGAAATTGTTTAAAAAAAATCAAACCCTACCAATTGAAATTCCAAGAAACTTGTTGCCTAGGGTTTGATTAACTATTTTTCTACCAAGTCTATCATTCCTCCATCACTCCCTTCTCCCATTTGTCCCTTGATTTCATTATTCCCTAAGTTCCCCTACCCCCTAAATTCATTAATCCCCTATCCTAAGTTCCCTTTCCCAAAATCCCAATTGTAAATCCCCAAACCCTAAATCCTATAAAAAAACTCCCAAAACATCCCATATTTCCCTAACTAAAATCTATCCCAACAACCCTAAATCTCCAACTATTTTTCCCTCCCCTCACAGTCCCTCATTTCATTGTTTTCCCTTGGTAGCAAAGGTCAAACACATCATCAAAGGCAGTTTAAGACAGTTTGACATATCAACACCTATTTCTCCAAGGTAGTTTATTTACCAGAAGCCATGGCATCTGATCCGTCATATGATCATGAAGAAGAGACACACAGTGACTCTCCCACAGAGGTACAGGCACCCAGGAGGCCTCATAGAGGTGGCAAAAACATAAAGAAAAATCGCTAAAGCTGCCCAAAGGAGGAGGGTAGAGCTCACGTTAATTGAGCAGGAGATCAATGTCGATCGGTAGTCTTGGCTTGAGAAAGCCAACATCCACTTAGAGAGATTGTTAGATAAGGCCAACAAGGAGAGAAACTTGTTGAGACACATGGCATTTCATTACATGGCGCGGAACAAGGTTTGCAAAGTGTGAATAAGGAATTTAAAGGCAAAATTGAAGAAGGCTTCAAAGAGGCGAAAGGAGCATGATCGACTTTGGATATTGGCCAAAGCATCCTTGGCTCATCGTAGCTCTTGATAGAGAAGGTCCAGCCCAAATTTCAAAAAAATTGGAGCAATTTTTGCATTTTGGAAATTTTTTGCACAAAACATAGAGTTTTCCTCCCTATGCGCCACGCCACGTGGCACTCGCTTTTTCTAGAGGGCTCCAAATCACAAAAACTTTGCATTTTTCAATTTTTCATGAAATGTTATGCTTGCCTACCTATGGCCAAGAAATTTGGGCAGGTTTTAAGCCCTCAAAAAGGTCAAAAACACTCAAAAAATGACCTCATTGCCCCTATTTTGACACACAGGAAGCATCCTTAGGAGATTTGATTTTTGATAGGGCAAATGAAGACAAAATTGAAAAATTCCACTTGGGTTGGAAAGTAGACAGGTAGGCCTTTCCAACAAGCCTACTTGGAGCTGATTTTGATATTGGAAAGACCTCAAAAAGTGGGTCCAAACAGACGTGACACATAGAGGAAAAATTGCTAGTTTGACCCAATTTTGCTCTGTTTTTTGCCTAGTTTTGCCTAGTTTGACTTTTTCACTTTCCTAATGGAAAATTTATGATGTAATTTGATGAAAATTGATTGATCATGACGTAAATATGTTATATTTTTTCTTGTATAGGTAGATTCATCAGTTTAGAGGTTGTTTGAAACTGAATGAATCAATTTCCTTATTTTTAGAGGCATGTTGTTATGTTGCCTAGATTCCAGTTCTCAGTTTAGGATCAGTTGGATCAGATCCTAAACATGTGAGCTCGACCCCTAGAGGCAAGGAGGAGCTATGTTTGTCTATATTATGTTTTTTTTTAGTCATTAGTATGGTTGGACTCTTGAGAAAGCCTTGAGCTTCATTGTACACTCTTATCAATGTTTTGGCTAAGGAATTAAGACTAGGATTTGCAGTACTCTTTGGGATACCTGTGGAATTTGTTTTGGTACAGTGCTTTCTTATGTCTTTGTGAATTTATTCATGTGTTATATGTATCATTTCTCTTTATTTCTTCTCATCTAAACAAACAAGAGTGCAAGAAGAATACATTGAAATTGCAGTGCTCAGCTTCAAGTTTTCTTTAGTTTCTTGATGTTTTCAACTGTTTGGAGAGGATCCATGGCTTCCCTTGCCCTATTCAACTCCTCCTCTATCTGATACATCTATCTTACTTGATTCAGAGTGCAAAATTCAACTTCCTACCTTGCCCCATTGAGATCCCTGCAGGACTGAACCTTAATCCCCACACCCAAAATCTATCTTTCCATCTGAGCCAGCAAAACCCCCACAGAAAATCAAGTCAAATCCTTGCAATTCATACCTAGCCTAAAATTAGTTGTTATTTCAGTCATCTCAAGCCCCATCAATTATCCTTTGTTGAGATTGACCCGGAGAGAGCCCTCTCCTGTCCTCGTAGGGCTAGCTACGAGGCTGAGTGTGGTTTGATGTGGACCTAGAAGCTTAACTTTTCAGCCTGAGGTAAATCTAGGCTCTAACATAGTGGCGACCATACTGTGGAAGAAAAGTTTATTTTCATTGTTTGGCTTTGTAGACTACAAACGGAGCCTAAAGTTAGCCAAGTAGCCTTCAGTCAATCTCTGGTCTAGTTTATAAACTGAACATCTGATCTAAACGATCACCCCAGTACATGTATCAAGTTCAGATTTGATTGTTGATGGTGGACAAAAATCAGACACTGGAAAGGCTGAAATCATTCACCTGGCGATTCCAAATCATTTTCAAGATCATATCCAAAGACTCCACTAGAGGATGAACCCAACTAGTAGAAACATGAAAGGACAATATGGACAGGTCAGGTATTCAAGTTGGAATTTCATCCAATACATTTTGTTCTTTGTTATAAATTATTTCTTCTCTTTTTTCAAGAATGTCAAGAAGGCTTTGCAAAGTATACTATGTTTGAGAAAATATCCTCAGCCTGCATTTGATTCCTTCCCTTTGAAGATTGTGAATACCAAAGATTTTCATGCCTTTGAGCTTGATCAAGACCCGTCTTCTGAATTTTGTGATGACCATCTTCAAACTGATGAGCCTAATGAGACCAAGACTGGTTCTATACTTTCTGTACTTACCCCACTACCTTGTAAAATTCCAGATCGATACAAACCTCTGATTTTACCTCCTATATCCCATGCTTTCCCTAAAAAGCATGATCTATATCTACCAAGATTTGACGGTGAACGCGACAACATCACTGATGAGAGACATGTATTGAATTTTGAGTCTTTTCTTGTTCCTTTTGAAGTTGATGAAGAAGATCTCAGTATTAGGATTTTTTCTCTTTCTTTGCAAGGCAAAGTCAAGAGTTGGTTCAAAACCTTGCGTGATGCGAGCATCTCAAATTTACAGCAGTTCGTCAAAGTTTTCCTCGATAGGTGGGTGGTCAGATAGAATCCTTTCTTGATTATAGAAGAGTATAACCAGTTGAAAAGATTGCCAGGGGAGACAGTGCAACAATTTTCTACCAGATTTAACCAAGTTTATTGTTCGATGCTAGTTAATATAAGACCTCCTCCTGGATCCGCTCTCTTGCACTACGCGGCTACCTTTGATCCGGAAATGGAGTTTCAGCTGAGAGAAAGGAATCTTGCAACACTTGAAGAGATGCAGAACAGTGCAGTAGATGTAGAGGCTCATTTGCTGATCAAAAGGGCAAAGTTGAAGGAAGAAGAGATGAAAAACACCGATCCAGAGGAATAAACATCTTTAGAGGTAAAGCTTGACATTTTGGTAAGTGCAGTGGAAGAGGTGATGCAAAAGATCACGGCAAGGAATGATTATGATGTTCAAGCCCATGGCTTGCTGATTGAAGAAGAATAAGTTGCTGATCCAAAACATATTCTTTCTTATCCCAATTGTCATAGATCTGATAATGATTGTCTTATAGATCATCTTGGAGAAGAGAGATCTATTGATATGACATGTATGCTTGATGATGTGTTTTATACTGATGATTTGCCTCAGTTTGATCAGTATGATGATGATTATGTTCTCCAAACAGAAGCTAATCTTGTAGACAAATCAGCAGCTAGTTTGTTGAAGGAGGAAGTTCACTTTCAGCAGCTTGAGTACGGTGATCAACCGATGCATATCAGCTATGAAAGTGATGAGGAAAGTGCAAAAATTTTTGAAGTAAGTGAAGGATCTTTGCCTTTTTGTTTTGCTTCATTTCATTTCATCAGAGACAACATTCATGCAATCAGAAATCAACTGTCAACAAGTCTTGATTTGGACCATCTTGAGGGCAATGAAAACCTTGTTCAATACTTCTCATATCCAAATTTGCAACCCCCGAATGCCACTGAATGTCACGTTGCAGATGAAAACATGGAAGCTGGCACATATGATCAAATGATGCAAGATGATTCCGTACCTTTCTGTTTCGAATCCTTTCAGTTTTTGAAGGAAAATTTGCATAATACATTTTCAGTAAAGGATGAGCAGCCTGTAGGGAATCATGTAATCTCACTGGAACCAATAGAAAATGGGTTGCAGCAATCTTTTCAAGTTTTTCACGATCCAATAGCTGATGTGTTGGATGATGTATACAATCCAAGTCCTTCTCCATTGACTACATGTGAGCTTGAAACCTGTGCTGAAATTCTTGGTCCGGCAGCTGGTTTCTTTGTCATTTTCAAAAGGAGTCTCGTCACAAAGTTCAGATCAAAGTTTGCATTCATGGTATAAGGAAAATAGAAGTAATCCATTGGATGAGCTAAGTCCCAGTGTGCATGAACTTCGAGATCCTTATACAATGTTTTTGGAGGCGAATAGAGAATCCATATCATTCAACGGATCTGTTTCCAAGTTTTCATGGGAGTTGCCTTTTAGCAGTTCTCTCTTGTTGTTCATAAGCGAGCACTTGCGGAGAATTCAAACAACAGTTAGAATACTTACTTGGTTGCATTGGTTGTTTCATTTCACTTGATCAGGTGATGAATGGATCAACTAGAGTAGGTTGTATTGAATAAGCTCCCTTTTGAGCATCATTTCCAGTTTGTCGGTTGTGTCTAAGTATCGAGTAAGTTTTTAGTTGAGTAAGAGTCAATTTGTGTTGTCGAGTCATCAAGTTTTCAGTCATGCATTTTAGCTTGAGTTTTTGACTCCATTGCCCAATGGATAAGGCATTGGTCTACTCTCCCAAAGATCTGTTGTTCTTGGCACCTCCAAGGAGCTACCATCCCCATTGGAGAAAATGTTATTTTCAACCTTTGCAACCTTCCTCCAGTGATCAAACATGCTCTTACAAAATGATTTTAAGGTGTCAAGGTCAAATTTTGTCATTTTAGTGAGTATTCAAGCAAAATTTGGTCACTAGGCATTAGGTCTAGGGTTTGCTTTTACTCCTGTCAAAGTTGTCAAAATATCGGTCCATGTCACCATTTAGCTGAGTGTACCATCATTCAGAGGGTTTTCATCATCATGTCAAGTTCCACTGGGTCATTTTACACCTTGTTCATGCTTCAGTTGTGCCTAGGTAAAGTTCATTTCCCTCTCCTAGGGTTTTGAAGGTAATTTCTCTTGGATGGTCAAATCATCAAAAAAACTTATATCCTGATGTTCATAAACCTTCCCCTATCCTTAATGTACCTTATTAAACACTAACCATCACTGAGATCCCCCAAATTCCTCATTTTTCCACAAACCCTAGTTTCTTGCTACAACTTGACAATTTTCTAAGCTAGGCCTGTGTTTTGCCCTTTTGGACCCCTTCCCCTCACTAAATATTTGAAATTCCACTTTCCCTTGCTTCCTAACATCCCTCCCTACTTCCAAATATTTTCTCAAGAATTTAGAAGCTATTTATCCCCTTCATTTCATTTCATTTCGACAAATCCCCTGTTCCACACATCGGGGTAGGTTTTACTCAAATGATGTTTCTGAGAAATAAAAGATGAATTTTGGAAAACAGAGAGATTTTTTTGTCCAAAATAGGCCAACGAAGAAAAACCTCCTTCCCTTTTTACACAGGTGTCATGGTTTTAGAGAAATATCAAACATACAGTTGCCTCAGGAGAATTGATGCACCTTTGAAGTGACCTTGGGAAAATCAAGTTTTCTCCTAGCTTGGTTGGCCAAATGACTTGCTTGATGATTCAAATGATAATTAGACACAAAGATATTTCGAATGAGCTATCATGAACTCAATTTGAACTTGAGGAAGACCTCCAAAAGCTGACTGCAACAACACTCTACCTTTAGGTAGCCTAATTTGGCACATTTTGACCAGTCTTGGGAGATTTGATTTTTGACAAGGCAAATGAACTCCAAATTGAACAATTCTAGTTGGGTTGGAAAGTAGACTCAAATACCTTTCCAAAAATCTATCCCATGACCAATTTGGACACCGGGAAGGCCTCCAAAAGTCTCCTACAAAAAGTGATACGCATTGGGTGGTGGCGCGGCGAATTGCGCAACTGGCGCAGCACATTGGGCTGCAATTTCCAGTGTAAAAATACACTGGCGTGCTGCATAGAGAAGGCGTGGTGCGTTGGGCTTGAGGCATAGTGCATAGAGCTTCCAAGCCCAATTTTCTCAAAAACTTCATCAAATCGCCCCAAATCGCATGGATTTGCCTTGTGACAAGTAGGTAGACCCTTCATCATTGTTTTTTTATCCAAGTTTGGTGCTATGTCATGGTGGTTGATGAATGGCAATTGTTTAACAAAAATCAAACCCTACCATTTGAATTTCCAAGAAACTTGTTGCCTATGGCTTGATTAACTATTTTTCTACCAAGTCTATCATTCCTCCATCACTCCCTTCTCCCATTTGTCCCTTGATTTCATTATTCCCTAAGTTCCCCTACCCCCTAAATTCATTAATCCCCTATCCTAAGTTCCCTTTCCCAAAATCTCAATTGTAAATCCCCAAACCCTAAGTCCTATACAAAAACTCCCAAAACATCCCATATTTCCCTCACTAAAATTTATCCCAATAGACCTAAATCCCCCACTATTTTTCCCTCCCCTCACAGGCCCTCATTTCACTATTTTCCCTTGGTAGCAAAGGTCAAACACATCATCATAGGCAGTTTAAGACAATTTGACATATCAACACCTATTTCTCCAAGGCAGTTTATTTACTAGCAGCCATGGCATCTGATCCATCATATGATCATGAAGAAGAGACACACAATGACTCTCCCACAGAGGTACATGCACCCAGGAGGCCTCATAGAGGTGGCAAAAACATAAAGAAAAATCGCCAAAGCTGCCCAAAGGAGGAGGGTAGAGCTCACGTCACTTGAGCAGGAGATCAATGCCGATCGGGAGTTTTGGCTTGAGAAAGCCAACGTCCACTTAGAGAGATTGTTGGAGAAGGCCAACAAGGAGAAAAACTTGTTGAGACACATGGCATTTCATTACATGGCGCGGAACAAGGTTTGCAAAGTGTGAATAAGGAATTTAAAGGCAAAATTGAAGAAGGCTTCAAAGAGGCGAAAGTAGCATGATCAACTTCGAATATTGGCCGAAGCATCCTTGGCTCTTCATAGCTCTTGATAAAGAAGGTCCAGCCCAAATTTCAAAAGAATTGGAGCATTTTTGCATTTTGAAAATTTTTTGCACAAAACACAGAGTTTCCCTCCCTATGCGCCACACCACGTGGCGCTCGCTTTTTCTAGAGGGCTTCAAATCACAAAAATTTGAATTTCTAGATTTGTCATGAAAATTTATGCTTTCCTACCTATGGCCAAGAAATTTGGACAGGTTTCAAGCCCTCAAGAAGGTCAAAAACACTCAAAAAATGACCTCACTACCCCTATTTTGACACACATGAAGCAGCCTTCGGAGATTGGATTTTTGACAGGGAAAATGAAGACAAAATTGAAAAATTCAACTTGGGTTGGAAATTTTACAGGCATGCCTTTCCAACAATCCTACTTGGAGCTGATTTTGACATCGAGAAGGCCTCCAAGATTGGGTCGAAACAGGCACGGTGCATTGAGGAAAAATTGCTAGTTTTACCCAATTTTGCTTTGTTTTTCGTCCAGTTTTTCCTAGTTTGACTTTTTCACTTTCCTAATGGAAAATTTGTGATGTAATTTGATGAAAATTGATGGATCATGATGTAAATATGTTATATTTTTACTTGTAGAGGTAGATTCATCAGTTTAGAGGTTGTTTGAAACTGAATGAATCAGTTTCCTTGTTTTTAGAGGCATGTTGTTATGTTGCCTAGATTCCAGTTCTTAGTTTAGGATCAGTTGGATCAGCTCCTAAACATGTGAGCTCGACCCCTAGAGGCAAGGAGGAGCTATGTTTGTCTATATTATGTTGTTTTTCAGTCATTAGCATGGTTGGACTCTTGAGAAAGCCTTGAGCTTCATTGTACACTCTTATCAGCATTTTGGCTAAGGAATTGAGACCAGGATTTGCAATACTCTTTGGGATCCCTGTGGAATTTTTTTTAGTACAGTGCTTTCTTATGTCTTTGTGAATTTATTCATGTGTTATATGTATCATTTCTCTTTATTTCTTCTCAGCTAAACAAACAAGAGTGCAAGTAGAATACATTGAAATTGCAGTGCTCTACTTGAAGTTTGCTTTATTTTCTTGATGTTTTCAACTATTTGGAGAGGATCCATGGCTTCCCTTGCCCTCTTCAACTCCTCCTCTGTCTGATCCATCCATCTCACTTGATTTAGAGTGCCAAATTCAATTGCCTACCTTTCCCCATTGAGATCCCTGCAGGACTGAACCTCAATCCCCGCACCCCAAAATCTATCTTTCCATCTGAGCCAATGAAACCCCCACAAAAAATCAAGTCAATTCCTTGCACTTCATACCTAGCCTAAAATTAGTTTTTTATTTTAGTCATCCCAAGCCCCATCGATTATCCTTTGCTGAGATTGACCCGGAGAGAGCCCTCTCCCGTCCTCGTAGGGCTAGCTACGAGGTTGAGCGTGGTTTGATGTGGACCTAGAAGCTTACCTTTTCAGCCTGAGGTAAATCTAGGCTCTAATAGGGTGCGATGGGTGAGAGTAGACGAATGGCAGAGACAGTTTGCAAGGTGGATGATCATGGAATCTTCCAGAAACTTCTCCTGTGCCACTTTCCTCTCTAAATTCGCCCAGGGATGAGTAAGAGATCATGAATCTCCAAGTGGAACCAATAACTATCAAAGAGAGGACACTGATCAAAATCCCAGAAGCTAACTCTCCCCCCTTCAAACATCTATATATGGATCCCTCATCCTAGAGATCCAGAGGTTGAAATTTGGTATTTTGTAAGGAAGTGTTGTTGGTTTCTTGGTGGAACATCATAGTGTTGGGTGATCTAAGCTTTTCATGAGGTGAAGAAGGGCTTTCATGCTGGGGGGATGACGTTGGGTCAGATCAATGGGTTGTAATCCTCTTTGCTATTCTTTCTATTAATAAATCTATTCGAGTTTTCCTCCACATTCTTGTATTTTTTATGATATATACATTTTTGTGGTCAATATATATCTAGTCCTATATTGTTTATGATTGTAGATCTATGTACTTCGATAATGTTATGCTGCTTTGACTCTACAGGTGCTCCTTGAAGCGGGGTAAGCGAGGAAGGAGAGGCAAAGATCTGTCAGAAGGGAGAGGAACCAAGTGCAAGACTGAGGTTGGTATCCTTTGTTCCCCTCTTATCTACTTCTCATAAAGGAAAGCGAAAGTAGTTTTAGTTTGTTTGTTTCTAAGATAGCTACCCATCTTAGTGGGACTAGCAGCTCTGAGTGGACACTAGATTTCCCGATAATAGGATCAATGCCTGGGATTGAATGACCTATGAGAGTAGGGGGACCTATAATCTGTTGTTCTGAACCAAGATTCAATGCCAAAGAATTAGATTGAAGGCAACACAAAAGATTCTGCGAGAAATGGGCACCATCTACCATCTCAATGCAGCATAGAATTTGGCAACGTCTCTCCATTGTCGTGCGCGAGCTCGACTCTGCAGCAGCAAGGAGACAATTGCAATTTAGAGGAGGTGGAACAGGGGGAAGGTGGTCTGAATAAGCCATCTTAAGAACCATATTGAGGTTTCCTCGGCCCATGAAGTGCATTAAAACGCCATTAATGTCGACGATGATTGTTTGGGTAAAAGCGTGGGTTGCCAGGTGGCCACGTCACTTGACAACCCAAAATCGCTGCGTAGTACTAGTGCTCTTAAACACCTGCATCCGTGAAGAAGCCCACTATTGTTATTATTGTGCACTTACATTATTAATTTTATGTGATCTTTGACTATATTGTGACCCCATAGACTCCTATATATAGAAAGCAGGTCTTGTCATTTTTTTCATCAAAGAATTATTCAATTGTGTAATGTAAAGGACGTTTCCCCCTTGAAGAGGCTTATTTTTAAGTCGTTGCTCTATATTCTCTTCTATTTTGTTAGTTCATTGCATAACAATTGGTATCAGAGCCTTTCGATTCTAAGGTTTCGCTGCTTCAAACAGTTCATCATGGAATTTTCGCTATAACTTCTCTTCTATGACGTTTCAGAAGCTAACATTAAAACCCACTTAATCCGAAATCTTGATTAACCATGGGTCCAAATTTCATAGCTTTCCTCACTATATTTTTGGAGATATCATCAAAGGAATTTAGGGTTTTTGCAGGCTCCCGAACTATATCTTAAATAGGTGACCTAGGGAAAATTGTCATAAATTTCTCTCTAAGCATCAGATTGAAATTTCATAAAAGGTACAAAAACAAGACGGATTTTGGTTTTCTTTGTATCGGTTTCAGGTCTAACGGTCGAAACAGTGACATGTGTCACTTAGTACAATTTCACTCTACTGAACTATTCTATAATCGGGTTAGTGTGGGAGATTTGGAATAACTCTTTCTTGGAGAATCCAATCGAGATCAGAATTGTGGGGATGGAACGAGGACTTAGAGGGCTACCGCATGATGCAATTTCAAACCTTAGAGATCCAAAATTATAGAGATACAATAGATTCAATATTGAGATCCTAAAAGCCAAAAAAGTGTGTAGTCTTTTTAAAATTTTGCATAATTTTTGTTTGAAAAATTAGTTTGAAGGAATTCAAAGGACATATTGAAGCATAATTATCATTAATTGATGCCCTAAAGAAATAAATGAAACACCTAGTAAGTAACCTAAAATTTCTAGCATGACTCATGAAGAAGAGGAAGAAATGTAACATGATATATCAAAATTACGAGACCAAGTGCAACAAATTTCACTCTCACAAAAAATAACAAAAGCTAAGATGGATGGTTTAAAGAAAGGCATGGAAGCTAAGATGGATGGTTTAAAGAAAGGCATGGAAGCTAAGATGGATGGTTTAAAGAATGGTGTGGAAGCTAATATGGATGGAGTGGAAGCTAATATGGATGGTTTAGAAGTAAACATTGAAGATTTGAAGAAAGGCATGGAAGGTTTGAAAGGAGGCTTGGTAAAGTTGCTACAAAAAATGTTTCCTAATGGAGAAAAGGTAGTAGAGGAAACTCATGATGAGAACAAAAGAAATGTTAGTCATTATTTCATAGACTATAACGTTGGATTGAATATCCACCATGTTCCAAACATCGATATGAGGAAGTTTGATGGCAAGGATCCCGTAACATGGATACTACAGATGGAGCAATATTTTGATCTCGATAATGTGCAAAACAAACAAAAGGTACGCAATGCGACTTTATTTTTGGAACCAAATCAGTCTGTATGGTATCGATGGCTTTTCTCTAAAAAAAATCTCACTTGGGAATTTTTTACGGAATAAATGATAGCATGTTATGAGGATACAAAAAGCAACACCTTTTTTAGCCAATTAATAAATATCAAACAAAAAGGTTTAATGGTGGAGCACATTGAGGACTTCTAAAAATTGAATATAAGGGTAAAAGATATTCCAGAGGATGATAGGATTAATGTGTTCATAGGGACATTAAAGGCTAACATCCAACATGAGGTTCACCTTTGGGAACCTGATTCATTGGAAAATGCATTCAAGTTGGCAAGAAAAATTAAAAGCAAAACTATGGCAACAAGGAAGCCTGCCAATCACAACTATAAAGATGGAAATGTTGTTGCTCCTAGCCTTCGGCAACCTACAAGGTTGACACCACAAAAATTGGAAGAAAAAGGAGAAAAAGGGTTGTGTTATAGTTGTGATAGCAAATACACTAAAGGTTATAAGTGTGTTGAGGAAAAACTATTTTACATAAATTGTGAAGAGGAAGAAGAAAAGGAACAAGAAACATCAAAAGAAGAGGATACGCACCAGGAACAAAGCCTACAGAAATAAGAAATGAATCTGACCATATCTTGTAATGCATTGGCCAGAATAACCACTCCTCAAACTATCAAGATAGAAGGACGTATCAAGAAGAGAAAGGTAATAGTGTTGATTGATTCAGGCAGTATGCATAATTTTATTCATTGTAAGATAGTGAACGAATTGAATTGCATCCTATATCCAACACGAGAGTGTCAAGTGATGGTTTCAAATGGAAGAACCACAAATTTCCATGGAAAGTTCCATAATATCAAGCTATCGATGGGAAAATATTTTTTGAATAGTCCAATGCTTTCCATTTCAATGGGTGGTGTTGATGCTGTACTAGGAGTCCAATGGCTACAATATTTGGGTAGACTAGCTTATAATTTTCAAGAGCTTTTCTTGAATTTTTTTAGAAGGAAAGGAAGTTGAATTCAGGGGTATTGAAAGGAAACCGAGAATGATAATCACACATAATGGCATGACAAAGCTTCTAAAGAAAGAACAACATGGCATAATTGCATAATTATGTTCACTAGAGGTTCCCACGTCGAAATAATCTATTTCTCCAAATCTCCCAAAAGTCTTGGACAATCATTCCAAGGTATTTGAGACTCCCAAATGCCTCCCACCTATTCGTGATCATAAGCATGTTATTCATTTGATTCTAGGAAGTGTTCCTCCAAACATGGGGCCTTACATATATCCATATGCCCGAAAGAGTGAAATTGAACATATGGTTGCAGAAATGTTAGAGGTTGGTATAATTAAACCTAGTCAAAGTTCTTTCTCTGATCCAGTAGTATTGGTGCACAAGAAGGATGGATCATGGTGCATGTGTTCAGATTATAGGGAGCTAAAAAATCTCAATATTAAAGATAAATTTCTCATTCCTTCCATATATGAATTATTAGATGAATTACATGGAGCAATGTTTTTCACGAAGTTGGACCTTCGTTCAAGATATCATCAAATCATAATAAAGACTGAATACATTCCAAAAACAACATTTAGAACTCATGAGGGTCATTATGAATTTTTGGTCATGCCTTTTGGCCTTACCAATGCACCTTCTATATTTCAATGTTTGATGAATTTCATTTTCAAACCCTTCCTTAGAAAATGTGTGTTAGTATTTTTTGATGATATACTAATCTACATCAAGTCTTGGAAGGATAATGTTCATCATGTTGATAAAGTGCTCAAACTATTGGAGGAGAAACAATTATATGAAAAAACCTCCAAATGCTTCTTTGGAGTACAAGAGATGGAATATTTGGGTCATATTGTATCTCAAGAAGGTGTTAAGGTAGACCCTAGCAAAATCAAAGTCATTAAGGAATGGAAAATCCCCACATCCATAAACCATATGTGAGGATTTCTCTGGTTGACAAGGTATTATCGCAAGTTTGTTAAGAATTATGGGAGAATAGCAACACCTCTAACAACATTACTAAAGAAAGATGCATTTTTTGGACTTGAGAAGCAACGGAAGCCTTTGAACACCATAAAGAGGCAATGTGCCAAGCACTGGTCTTAGCTACACCAGAATTCACAAAAACCTTTATTGTGGAATGTGATGCCTTAGGAAATGGAATTGGTGTTGCTTTAATGCAAGAAGAAAGACCCATTGTTTTTGAAAGTCTTCCAATCAAAGGAAAGTATTTACACAAAGCTATTTATGAGAAGGAAATGTTGGCAATACTACTTGCACTTAAGAAATGGCGACCTTACCGAATTGGAAGACACTTCAAGGTAAAAACAGATCATGATAGTCTTAAATACTTTTTAGAACAAAGAATATCTTCAGAAGAGAAAAAAAAATGGGTCACAAAGATGTTGGGTTATGAATTTGAAATCATCGACAGAAAAGGGAAGCAAAATTTTTATGCAGATGCACTCTCAAGAAACGATGAGGATGTGGAAGCATTTCTTACTCCCATTTCTATTATCCAACCAGATTCGATAAATGAAGCAAGGGATGAATGGAAGAATAACGAAGAAGTGTGGGCACTCATTCAAAATTTACAACAAGATCACAGTACATATGATACATTTAGCTGGAAAAATGATTCATTATGGTATAAAGATCACTTATACCTTTGTAAGAATTCCCAAATCAAACAAAAGATTCTTATGGAATTGCACACCTCTCCCTTAGGAGGGCACTTGGGATTTTTAAAAACTTACCACAGGGTTAAGAAGGATTTTTTTTTGGGATGGCCTTAAATCTGATATTCAAAATTTTGTGGTGGAATGTTTGGTTTGTCAACAAAATAAAGTTGAAACAATTAATACCCCAAGTCTATTACAACCTTTATCCATTTCAAGTCAACGTTGGGAGGAGGTTTCAATGGATTTTATCACAGGTTTACCCAAGTCCGAAGGAAACAATGTAATCATGGTGGTAGTTGATATAATTACCAAGTATGCACACTTTTGTGCATTATCTCATCCCTTCAAATCCAGTACAGTTGCTACTACATTTATGGAAACAATTCAAAAGCTACATGGAAACCCAAAGATTATACAGTAAGCGACAAAAATCCCATTTTCACTGGAAATTTTTGGACACAATTTTTTTCTCATATGGGTACTCAGTTAGCTCATAGCTCATCTTATCATCCTCAATCTGATGGAAAAACTGAGATATTGAACAAATGTTTAGAAGGATATCCTCGTTGCTTTGTATTTGATAAACAGACACAATGGGTCAAATGGTTGCCTTTATCTGAATGGTTGTATAACACTTCCTTTCATACTACAAGAAAAATGAACCCATTTATGGCACTTTATGGATATCATCCACCATCCATCACATCATATTTAAGAGAAAATTCTAAGGCTCAAGCAGTGGAAGATCACATCGAGCATCAACAACAAGTTCTCCAACTCTTAAAGGATAGCCTCACTTTGGCACATGATAGAATGAAACAACAAGCAGATCAACATCGCAATGAAAGAAGTTTTGATGTAGGTGACTGGGTATTTCTATGACTACAACCATACAAACAAATGTCCCTCAAGCAAGCTAAGAAGGATAATAAAATATCACCAAAGTATTATGGTCCATACAAGGTGTTGCAAAAGATTGATACTATGACATACAAATTGGAGGTTCCTATAGCTTCCTGAGTGCACCTAGTTTTCCATATTTCATGCTTAAAGAAGGTTATAGGTGACAAGCTCCCAATTCAAACAATATTTCCAGAACTTGCGAGGAAGGAAAAATCATATTGGAACCTGAAGCAGTCGCAGAAACAAGAACTCAATAGCTACGAAATCAATCAATTTCAGCGTATCTCATCAACTGGAAGAAATTACCCGCTGAAGATTCCACATGGGAGGATGAGAATTTTATACAAAATCATACATAACTACTCAAGCGTTGAGGAAAACACTTTTCTAAAGGAGTGTGGCATGTTAGGTCCCTATAATACTAGTGTATTCTCTTATTATTATTGTCATTGTAGCCCCTTATTGTTATTGTTGTGCCCATTTTGTCCCGATATTATTATTATTGTAACTCATAGAAGCCCACTATTTTTATTATTGTTCCCTTACATTATTGTTTTTATGTCATCTTTTACTATATTGTGACCCCTTAGACTCCTATATATAGAAAGGAGGTCTTGTCATTTGTATCATCGAAGAATTGTTCATTTGTGTAATGTAAAGGAGGTTGCCCCTTGAAAAGGCTGATTTTAAAGTCATTTCTCTATCTTTTATTCTATTTTGTGAGTTGGTTGCATAACAAGAGCATCTTGTTTGTTTCATATTGTTTGTCTCTTCCCTTAGCTAGATTTTCATTGAACAGAAAGATTCCATTTCCTCATTCTAGATTTGCATTTTAGGGAATTCAAGTGAATTCATGGTGACCCATAAAACTAAAACTTAATTTAAGATCAACTTAAAATTTACTAAATCAACCTCAGGAGCATTTGTAACATTAACACAAACACATAAAGGTCTAGGCTAGAGACATGTTTTGATGTCATTAAATGTAAGAGTTGTCCTTGTTTTCCAGGATTGCATCCCATGAGTGAAATCTCGTTCCGCGTATATGGGTGTATAGGATCGTACTCCACGTACCTTTGGGTATATTGGTGGCACTCCATGCACGTAAAGTATATGGGAACACTCTTATTGAATGGTTATGAATTAGACAACACTACTACGGACTACACTCCCACGTACCGTCAAGTATATTTTGGGAGTCCCCAATAGGTTTCTATCCATCCATAGGTAATGAAGTCTGCCGCCTTGTATACCATGATACACGGAACATAACATTTGTGGAGATTGGTTTTTGCACACTAATTCCTTGCCTCACCAAGGTGTATATTGCAGTTCATGGTTGCTTGGTAATCCTTTATGCCTATATTACCCTCTTTTTGTTTTACATATTTTTTGTGTTAATAAAATTTACTATCCAACATGGAACAACAATATCCCCCACTTTGTCATTTACATA
The DNA here is from genome assembly GCA_031772625.1 of Pinus tabuliformis. Taxonomy (NCBI): domain Eukaryota; kingdom Viridiplantae; phylum Streptophyta; class Pinopsida; order Pinales; family Pinaceae; genus Pinus; species Pinus tabuliformis. The sequence goes on along the minus strand of CM062819.1, from coordinate 229,461,316 downwards.
GAACGCAAAATAAGGCTCCTCTTCAACTAGAGGCTACTCCTGGTTGTCGTCGTAAGAATAAAATAATAAAAACTACCATATCAGAAAACTCAGGAACTACTTATGGTCCTCCTCTTGAATCTAATAAAACAGAATCATTTGTCCCCTTTAGTACTGAACCCGAGGTTACATCTACTCTTATCGGCGAAACTTACACAAGAAATAGTGAATTACCTGAAATGAACTTCCTTAGTTGAAAACTTTATTTCTCAAGGTCATCAAACCTGAGGAGCCTCAGTCATCATTACTTATTACTTCAGGAATTTCATCTTCTCTTCCTTTGTCTCGACAAATCCACCTACCATATATCTCAGCCCTGATAGTGAACCGCTTCCACCTGGGCTTATGAGTATCGAAGAGATCTCACAAAGAAGAGCCTCATCCTCATACTCATTTGGAGGGACTTTTCCTTTATCCAAATCGTCCTCTTCTTCCTCCTCCACCTCTTGTACAAACTCCTTTACCTAGTTCTTTTAACTCACCTGCGAATTTCACGCTTCAATCTACATTTGGATTATTTACCATAATTGGAACCAATATGGATTTCCATCATGCATCTACCACTATGGTTGAGACACCAAATGTTGTTTCCACATCTATGTTTTGACATCACCAAAGGCACATATGTATCATGGACTGTCCATCCCACCATTTTATTAGTCCTTATCTGGTACCTTCTCTGGTGCATCTTCTAGTTTATGGACATCCCCCATGTCTTCCACTTTGGGAATTCCATCTGGCGCTTCTCTTATGAGTTTTTTTCATCCTGTTCTTTATCCTTCTCCTACACCAACAATTGAACAACAGGATGGCCCTTATGTTAGTGGGCAAGGTCCTCTTCAACAGCCTAACTATCCCTATGTTGGGTACCCTCCGCATGGGGGGATTTTGCCTCCATCATCACCTCCCCCTTTGGGAGGGGGGAAACTTGTTTTTGGTATACCTCAAATTGGTAACCAACCTTATTATAGTCCTCCTTGTCCTAGGAAAAATGCTAGTGTTTGGCAACCTACTTTTCCCATTCAACCTGGTTCAATGTTGGGTTCATTGTTTGTTTCCCAACTTGTGCCATCTTCATATAAAGTTCCTATTTCTATATATATACATCAAAAAGATCAAATTAATGTGACTCAACCTGTACAGGATGTGATCCCATCTCAACCCATTCCTTTAGTATCTGGTACCTCTCAAGTCCCACTTACTCAACCTTTACAAGTTCCTTTACAATATTAATCACTTACACAATGTATTCCTCAAATTCCAGTAGGACGGATTGTGTATGTCATGGAACAGTCTCAATCGAACCCCCTTTATCATGTGAAAATTCATCGAACAACAATATAGACCTTATCAGGGTATTCCTCAAGTTCCTTTTCAAGACCAGTAAATTCATGGTTACCCTAGGCGTGGTCAACAAAGTCACTTGTATTCTGGTTAATAGAATCCTCTTTATTTTGGTAACCAAATTCTTTATTACTAGAACCCTCCTTATCCAAGAATGAAAGTGCCTATTTCCCAGGCTATTCCTTCATATCTAGGTCATCTTCTGTTAGACTTTAATCAGTAGTTGCCTTTTGTGGCCACTCTCGAGTTGCCAAATTTGACTCAACTCACCAATGACCACATCGCTTACTCACCTTGGTGGTCGATTATTCCTACCAAATTGCTTTTTGATATCCCTAAATTCAATGGGAATCTAGGAGAATACCTGTCTATTATCCTATACAATGTTGCAGTGTTGTTGGGAAAAGTATCTACTCAGAACGCCCCTATCCCACTCTAAGGTGTGACAGTGCCTTAGCAACAAACAAGGAAAACTACTTTCGTATTCTTCTTTATGAAATGTAAACGAAGAGGAAGGATGAACTAACCTGTGTCTTGCGCTAGTTTGTTGATCCAATCGCTCTCCTTTTTGTTTGCTTCCTGCTACATGCTCCCTTACTTGCCCAGCTTCACCAAGTTCCTGCAAGATCACGGAAGAGGAAAACTACACAAAGACATAGATTTACATTCATAAATAGCTTAGGATCAGATTTAAGCTAAACATGCAAATATAACAAAACATCATTGATACACAAGCATGTAGGAGAAACTCAAATAGTTTTATTGATATAATAAGAAGATCCAGGAGGAGATACAACCAAGTGAGTCCCGATCCATCATCTACCTCCCAGCAAAGGAATCCCTTCCTCACCTCCAACAAAGCATAAATCACCCAATGCACTAATCTCAATCTCAAAACCAACAACAATTCTCTGCAAAGTACAAAATTCCAGCCTCCGGATCTCTGGGATGAGGGATCCATATATAGATGTATGCAAAGAGGATGAGTCATCTTATGTTTTGACTTGTGGCTTTTCTCTGTCAGTTCTTGCTTCCACTTGGAGGCTGAGTGCCTCTTACTCATCCTTGGTCGAACTCAGTGAGGCAAGTGTCATTGAGGAAGATTCTGGAAGCTTCCATTGTCTGTCCACCTCATGGAATGACACTGCCATTTGGCATTTCCCGCTCAGCGCACCCTGGTAGTGCATTTAGGTGCGTTGCAACGCACCTAGCTAGTGTACTGGGGTACTATGCAACGCAGGTAGCTAGTGTAGCAGCTGAAATGATCTTGATTTGACTGATTCTGAGTAGTTTCTGGTGGAGAACTTCTGGGAGAAGTTGTCATTGGTTGACCTTGTTCCTTTAGGGGTAGGAAAAACACTTTTAGGGACTTTGGATCCCTTGGATTATGAACATTTCATGCTTAAATTTGTAAGGCACAAAAATGTCTATAACAGTTGCCCCCTAAAGTATGAGGCCGTTTATCGGGTGAAATGCTTTATTAGGAGGATCCGAAGTTCTTTCAATGCTGGGAGGAGACCTGTAATAAGATACAATACAATACATCATCTTCATACTATTTTCATGATCTAGCTGAGGCGGGCATTCCCATGCTCAGCTTTATAAATTCATTTTTATGTACATAGGACAGACAATCGTCTGATGGTAGACTGATGATTCTGATGAAGTCATCATCCTTTTAGTAGGATAATTATCTGTGTTGCAATGTTGTACATGTCAATGCTTTTATTTTTCCTGAATATATATCGCAGCCCGGATGGATGAAACTAGATCCGGGGTCTTCAATCTCGTCCGATCTTTACTCTAAGTACAAGTCGATCCATGTGAGAAATGTTTTGAAGTCGAACATGGAAAGACATCGCTTGATTACCAGTCAATGATGTAAACTGTTAACAAGCGCGAGAGGAATCACCGATAACGATAATGACCCTCAAGGTACTGCAGTACAATTCACGTGGTGTGAATAAAGGACTTGGCGTCGAACACCACGCAAAATCTTTCGGTCGAAGGTCATTGATGTATACCTGTCACCGGAAGTGAGAAACTTGCCATTGAGGCATGCAAGCTTCAAAGTACTGAAGGGGTGTTCCTAGATCAACTTCTCGGATAATGAGCTGATGTCAACAAGAAGCGATCCGTCAAAGGAGGGCCTTGATGTATCCCACATCAATGACACGGAACGGAGCAAATTATTTTAATGGAGGTGAAAACGATCTGATGATATATGGTTCAGGGTGGCGGTCATGAAAGAATGAAGTACGATGTATGGTAGTGGATGGGATATGGGTGACTTCTCTGGATGACTTCTCTTGAACATATCGGCGACACTTATATGATGGATTGGTAGCATTTACCCCAAAGGTGGATGGTATGGCGAGACCATGGTGATGTGACCGGTGAATGAAACAACCCAACCCGACTCAGGCATGGAGTGGAAGTGTCATGTTCAAGAGCGACTTGCTACCAATAAAGATTCTTTGAGTTTCTTCCCAATTTTTCCCCAGTCATTGCTGACCAGTACCTCTTTATTTTTGTCAAGCTTGAGGAGGATAACATATGCTTGTTCTATAATTTTCCCTTCGGGCAAACCCATCGCTATGTTTTAACGAGCCTAGCGATAGTGAAACTCGTTCTCGTCTAAAGACAAGTCTGTCGCTATTAATGTTTTTAACGAGTTCAACGACAAAGATAAATCGGTCCTTTTCATTTTTAGGGAGTCTGAAAAGGAACGTAAAGGTAACTCTGGAAGTCCTTTTTCGTCGTCTAATCCCTTAAGTCCGAAAAAGTATAAAACAATACAGAAGGGATGAATTTTCGATAGTTTTAACGAGCCGAACAATACAAGCGCTCGATCTTTTTGTGCAATAATCCCTCAGGTCCAAAAAGATTAAAATCTAGAGGAGGGATAGCACTTCCGGTCGCTTTAATGAGCTGGAAGGCCAAAACTTGGCAATCTTTTCATATTTTACGAGTCAGATGAAAAGAGCTTAAAGAAGACTCGTCTTTTGAGGAACGAGTGATAAAATGGGTAGCAGTTGATTCCAGGTAAGGGTTGGAATTTTCCAAGCACGGTAGTGTCACAAGGATGGTTAGTGAAATCACTCTTCGCAGTTGTTCCTCAAAATGGGTAAACAATCAAATGGAGGTGAATGATCGGCCAATGGAAAAGTGGAGGTGACGGTGCAAACACGACCAAGGCTTTAATGGCTGATAATGTTACATTCACGGTGGTTATTTACCGGAGGATAGTTCATTTTTTAACGAGCTTAAACGCAGATTGAAACACTTGCTCGATCTTATGTTTATTTTTTAACAAGTATGAACTATGTGCTAAAACTGCTCGATTAATCCAGTCATATGATAAGAATGTCTCGTATAAAAACGGCAACTTTTAGATTTTTTCGCCACATCCTTTCTTTATACAAGTTTGGTGACAACTAATCCTACGAGTTTAAAGGGTTAGCCTACAGGTTTAAAGGGAGGACCTAAAAATTTTAAAAATAAATAGTCGCCCCTTGCTTGCACTCCAAAAGGTTTGCATGCCCCCAGGTATAAAACAGAGTTTCGAGGTCTCCCTCTATTCGAGCTGACAAAAATTTCATTTTATCAGGAAGGGCCACCCTTTATTCGAGCTGACAAAACATTTGTTTTATCAGAAAGGGTACTACCTCTTACAGGTTACCCAAAGATTGTTCTATTTGCGGTGCAAACAAAACACTTCTTTGGCGATGTCTACTGAAATAGACAAAGGTGAGTGACAACGAGTGCCAAACACATAACTTTGACAAAAGAATCTTATTCTAGAACAACCCCTCTTCCAATCACAGACAGGGTACGGACTAGTCATATTCTCCCGCGGAAACCTACCCTATACCCGAAGTTTTCCTGCCGAAGCAGACCAGGACGCATGCTCCCTGGGTTCCAGTCATATCCCTCTGAATTACTCGCGCTCATCGGGAGACGGACCGTGGGTTGAGACATTTCTTGCGTGAAGAGACCATTTAGGGACGGTATATGACTATTTGCGATGCGTGATCCGGGAAATGAAAGCTGGTCTACGAGCTTGACCACTCTTCCTTCGTGTGGAAAACACATTACTCTAAAGAGTGAGGAGACGATGGCTCCCATGCAATAAATATAGTCTCGTCCAAGGAGTAGGTTATAATCCAAGGGTCCTTGAACGACCATTACGTTCATTTGAACTGTCTTCCATTTCAATGTTATGGGCACATTGGGGAGGATCCCTAAAGGTCGATTGGTTCCTTTATCGAAGCCTGTCAGATTTCTCATCTCAGGCAAAAGCGATGGCGAACCAAGCGCTTTCCAAGCAATAGAGGAAAGGATACTCACAGACGCCCCCTCATCTATGATGGTGCCAGCATGACCATTCTGTATATTTGAACGATAATTCGAAATGGTATGCTTGTTGACAAACGGGGTCTGCCTAGTTGGTTCCAGTTGAAGGATACAACTAGGTTGCTTGGAGGTGGGACCGAGTAGACAGCCGGGTATGGCTCTGATGAACTTCCTTCCTGCGATAAAGGAATGGGTGGATTGCCCCCGTGTTCGTCGGAGTCTGTGTTGATGAAGAAAATTTGGACGGTGTCATCCTTATCCTCTTCAGTGACTGTATCATTCGAAGATAAAACCTCTAAAGGCAAGACCGGGTCAACTGTCGCCTCAACCTTTTGACTTTCGTCTGGTATGGATTCAGTTGGTTTATCTTCGATGATAGATGCTCCAGCCGACCACTTGAGCGGGCCAGCTGGATTCTCAACTAACGAAGGACTCGGCTAGAGTTTTTTATATCCAAGAGGAAGTCGTAACGGTGAAACCGGACGATCATCCAAAACTCTTTTAGCTTCGTCTAAGAAGGGACAACGGTGGATGGCGTGATCACCTTCGCACAGTTTACAGGGAGATCTAGCTCTCCCTTTTTGTCCTGGGACTTCACTTTCGCTAGTTGATGGTGTGCTTTCAACATGGCCATCAGAGGTTGACGACACCGAATTGTGCAAACGGGGAGACCAGTCCCTTAGTATCCGAGGGATACAAGGACAATCTCTGTGAAAGTGGTCTCCCTTGCAAATGACACATGGCGATTTAGGCCTGGTCAGTGCTGTGTGTGGATTTTCATTAGACGACACTCGTTTTCCCTTATTCGCCTTTGGCTCCTTCTTCTTTTTCTCTTTCTTATTCTTTTCCTTATTCTCCTTAGGAACTTGGTTTTTAGTTTTACCAGTCCCGTCAAGCGAAGAGGAAGGAAGAGAGGAAGAATTCGAGGAAGTAGAAGGTTGGTGGGTAACTCTGGACTCGTCTAACTGTTGATTCGACTGTTCAGGAATAGTGGTGTTTTGAACGACATTGGTTGAGAAGAGCCATACTGGCAAGCCAATTGTCAGTCCTGGAAGCGACAATGTAGCCATATGGGGCGCACCAACATCTCCCCAAGAGGAGAAGGGACTAGGATTTCCACCAAGGGGAATTCCTTGGTTGGTAGGCTCCATTTTCTCAACCTGAAGATCAACGCAGGAAAAAGGGTATGAATATTCCGTTTAAAATAAATTTTAACACGCTTTGACACAACTTTGTTTTTTCAGTTTTAAAGAGTCGAGAAAAAACAAAAGATGACTCTAGTCTCCTTCGATTTTTAATGAGCCTGAAGTGACAAGTGCTCAGATGGACCTTTTTCGTTAAGGAGTCTGAAAAGGAACGAAAGGGACTGCTCTGGAGATCTAGGTAGAGGGTGTACCAAACCAATCGCAAAACCACAGAATACTTTTAGGGTACGGGCGGTCAATCTTCCCGAATGCTATGTTCAGTGCATTGCGATCAGTAGGGCGGCCGACACGGCTTCCTATGGATAAAGGTTTTATGCCTATAGGGGTCTCCCAATATATACTCGACGGTACGTGGGAGCACAATCCATACTGGCACTTATCATCTCACAGTGGAGGAATCACCCAACCAACAGTGAGGACAACAGTTACTAGGCTTTACGACGCCGGAACACGACTCTAGCCTAGACCTCTATGTTGTGCGTTAAGTTACAAAGCGTTGTTAAGTTCATTCAATTTATTTTAGGTTGATCTTTCTTAGAAGTTTTCCTTTTTGGATCACCACGAGATGTAGATGTAATTCCTAAATGCAGTCTAAAGATGATAAGCAAGCTTTTATCTCTTTTCAATAATGAAAATCCTAGCTACAAGGGGAAAAGAAAGACACAATCTTTTCTCAAAGAGCAAAGAGCACACTGTAAATGCACTTTTCCTAAATCAAGCCATACAAACTGTCAAAATGCAAATGCACATATGCATGTATTTGTTTTTCACTTTCTTAATATTGATGCCTAAAAAGAAAGTTGTTGTACAAATTTGAATTCGATTTCAAGTGAAAAACACAAACAAGTTTCTTTTCGAAATCAAAAAGTAGAGACGATTACGACACTTTATGATTTTGAAGTAAACACTTGTTTCAACACTAGAAATTCACAAATTCAAACCAAAGACAAAAGTAAAAGCGTAATCAACTATCAACAGCAAATAAACTTACTCCTAAGATCAAAACGACACTTACGAAAGATCTATATCTAAGGGCGACCGTATGACTAGTTTACTTTTGCAATGGGAAACTGTAAATGACGTAACAAATACACAAAAACAAATACAGTTTCTTTTATACAACTGAGGCGGAATTAAGGCAAAGAAAAGGGGTTTTCAGATAGGTACACACACTGATAACAGGCTGCAAAAATCAGAGATAAAACTGAACAAAATGAAGCAAAGAACCTTAGCTGCACAGGGCAAAGGCTGATCAGCGCACCTGTTGCACAGAGAAACTGAAGTACAGCGCAGGTAGCCCTCTCGGGACCTGCGTTGAAATGCAGAACCTCTTCACAGAGCCTGCGCTGGGGCAGAAACGATAATTTTCTCTGGGTTTTGGGTCACGGTTTGCAGTTTAATCTATGGTTTTTGGCCGGATAAAAGCAATCAGTAAGGTACAATCAGAGGGATGATTTAAAGGAGGACTAAGAGCTATCACAAAGGGCAATTAGAGCATTTGTGGATCAGCTGTTCAAATCATAAACAAATCCTAGTGAATGGATTGAAGTAGCAGCTACTTTGCATTTGATAATCGCAAATGCAGTTCGATTGCTACTTTTGTGTTTATGAAACAAACAACAAGAGAAACACAAACAAACTAACTAGAAACGATCCCCAGCGGAGTCGCCATTTTGTTGTTGGGAAAAGTATCTACTCAGAATGCCCCTATCCCACTCTAAGGTGTGACGGTGCCTTAGCAACAAACAAGGAAAACTACTTTCGTATTCTTCTTTATGAAATGTAAACGAAGAGGAAGGATGAACTAACCTGTGTCTTGCGCTAGTTTGTTGATCCAGTCGCTCTCCTCTTTGTTTGCTTCCCGCTACCTGCTCCCTTACTTGCCCAGCTTCACCAAGTTCCTGCAAGATCACAGAAGAGGAAAACTACACAAAGACATAGATTTACATTCATAAATAGCTTAGGATAAGATTTAAGCTAAACATGCAAATATAACAAAACATCATTGATACACAAGCATGTAGGAGAAACTCAAATAGTTTTATTGATATAATAAGAAGATCCAGGAGGAGATACAACCAAGTGAGTCCCGATCCAGCATCTACCTCCCAGCAAAGGAATCCCTTCCTCACCTCTAACAAAGCATAAATCACCCAATGCACTAATCTCAATCTCAAAACCAACAGCAATTCTCTGCAAAGTAAAAAATTCCAGCCTCCGGATCTTTGGGATGAGGGATCCATATATAGATGTATGCAAAGATGATGAGTCAGCTTATGTTTTGACTTGTGGCTTTTCTCTGTCAGTTCTTGCTTCCACTTGGAGGCTGAGAGCCTCTTACTCATCCTTGGTCGAACTCAGTGAGGCAAGTGTCATTGAGGAAGATTCGGGAAGCTTCCATTGTCTGTCCACCTCGCAAAATGACACTGCCATTTGGCATTTCCCGCTCAGCGCACCCTGGTAGTGCATTTAGGTGCGTTGCAATGCACCTAGCTAGTGTACTGGGGTGCTATGCAACGCAGGTAGCTAGTGTAGCAGCTGAAATGATCCTGATTTGACTGATTCTGAGTAGTTTCTGGTGGAGAACTTCTGGGAGAAGCTGTCATTGGTTGACCTTGTTCCTTTAGGGGTAGGAACAACACTTTTAGGGACTTTTGATCCCTTGGATTATGGACATTTCATGCTTAAAGCTGTAAGGCACAAAATTGTCTATAACATGCAGGCTAAGGAGAAAATCGAAAGAGGTAACTTCAAACCACTTGTAGTTTAGCAGCTAGCCCTGCTAAACCGGAGAGGGATCTCTCTAAGGATTTCACAGTCAATGACTGGGAGAGAAATGGATTTTAGGATATATATAATAGTTTTAGTTGAGTTTTTGAAAATTTAGGGTTTTTGGATTGCTGGACCAAGGATGAAAAAAATAAATTAGGTCAAGGTCTCAAAGGGTTGCAATAGCAGGCATAAAGAGGAGAAAGATAGTAGTGTCTTGTGATTAATATGAGTATTTTCTCAATATAGTGTAGGATTTGAAAAGCTTATAAAGTCATAATGAGCATGTATTACCATGAATTCATTAATCTAGAAGGAGAAATACTCATACATGATTTTCCAAATAAACAAATCTTTGAATATAAAGAATTATGCCTATATAATTGTAAGGAAAATCACCGAGGAAATAAAAGCATGTTAAGAGAGATGGATTAATTCATAAGAAAGTGATATAGAAAGAAAACAACATCACAAACTCACCGCACATGTCTTCCTAAAAAATTGTTGCAATTGCTCCTTGATTAACTTTGTGAAGCATAAGATACAAGTCCTCTCTTCTGAAGTCCAACCCTTCTCTGTGAATGAGAAATGATACATATAGACTAGAATAAACCATTTCCCCACCCTCAAGGGTCGAATCTACAAGTGGTGGAATAGTTTCCAATAATATTTCAACCAACAAGAGAGAGAGAAAGAAGGTCAAAAACAAACTCTTTTGTTAGGATTTGATATGATTTTTGCTTCATTTATGAGGCCTAATTAATCATAAAAACGACCTATCATGCTAATTTATTCTATAATTACATCATCAAGACATTAAAATATAAAAATTACATCACAAAACCAAGATCTGGAAAAAATAAGTTGAGAAAGACTTATATTGGCAAAAGTGCAGTGCATTTAGGCATAAGCACAACGCACTTAGGCATAATCAAAGCGCCATCTTGAAGGAATATTTTGGAAGCCTTTCGGAAGTCAAATTTGAAATCTGAGAGAATGGTCAAAAAGTATCGAGTTTCCAGAACATCTTGAATTTTTTAAAATTATCCATGGGACGGCCTTCAAAAAATAATTCTCTGAAGGTGTCTCTATAAGTGCAGTACCTGCTTCAGAATAGTGGCAGAAATTGACTTTTTGACCTATTTTTTGGCATTTTCTCTCAATTTATCTTTCAACAAGCTTGAAAAAGTAGTTATCTGATAAGTATAGGTTATTATCTATTCAAGCATACAATGATTTTGTCATTTGGAGGCTTGTAGAGAAAGCACAGCGCCTAGCTGCCACTGTGTTTTTAAAACAGACAAAAAACATCAAAATTTTGAAAATGACAAAAAAATTCTCCAAATATTCTCAAAATTGTTGAGTGAAGCTATAATATGATGTGTTATGCCATGAGGGAGGCCTCAGAAAGTAAATCAAGCTTTTCCTTGTCCTTTTGGCTTGTTAGGGTTTCCTTGAGCTTCTTCTTCAAATGCTTGATTTTGACTTGGGATACTTTGTTTCTTGTGTAGTAATGCATAACCATATGCCTTTGCAAGTTATTGTCCCTACTTTCCTTCTTGAGGAGCTTCTCCAGGTGTCCATTGACCTTATCAAGCCAATATACCCTATCTTCATTGATTTCTCTAGTGATTAGGTCATCTACAGTAATCTATTCTTTTGGTGGAGAAACCTCCCTTTGTAGCTCAAGGGCTCTCTTGGATGCTCTTGTTCTTGGTCTCCCTGATGTACTTTTCTTTCCTTTACCTTTTGACACTTTCAATTTAGCCACTGCTTTTCCCTTTACATCTTCCTTCTTTGAAAAAGCTGCTTGTTTATCTTGGATCATTTGGTTCACTTTCAATTGCATGTTCTCTTGTTGCAAGCATGTTATTAAAGAATTCACCTCTTTCAACTTGTCTTCCAACCTCTTGATCTCAGCCTCCTTATTCCTTATGATCTGATCTTCAATTCTTCCCTCATATCCTTTCTCCATATCTGACACATTTGTACCTGGATGAGAGAATTCCTCATGTTGTGAGGAAGCTCTCTGTTCACCTGTTGCAGGCTTGGCCCTTTCAACAATCCTTTGAGAAAACACAAGCCTATCACCTCTGGCATATGTCTGAAACACTTCTGCCCTATCTTTCCTCTTGGTTGGTCTGCTTGAAGAAGCAACCTCTTGCTGCACTGGTGAGCTTGAAGGTGTTGTTTCATCACTAGACATAGCTGAAGAAGATGGAGGAAAAGTTGAACTTGAAAAGTGATCCCAAGATAGATTTTCCTATGCTAACTGATGACAAACTAGCACTTTCACTAAGCCATGATGAAACAAACTATTATGGTGATTCTCTCCGAGCTTTTGTACCTTTTTCTGTCATTTTAATCAGACTTTTGTACAAATAATGAGACAAATTGATTTGTTGAACACGAGTGAAATGGATAAAAAGCTTCATGTGGTACTTATACACCCTTGAATACCTGCCCTCACATGTGGAGTACTTCATGATCATTTTGATGACAGGGGTATATCTTTCTAACAAATGTTTGAATGGAAAAATATATTTTGGAGTTTCCTTGTATGGTGCCTTTAGGTACATCTTGTAATTTTGAACGTCAAGGTCTTCTCTCTTGAACCAAATTTATCTAGTGTTTGGAATCCATGTAGTTGCGGAGATAATTTGCCTTGAAATAGTGAATTCCACTCCTACTATGGTCACTTTATCCTTTCTTAGTTTGGTGGCAAAAGCACTAGTCAATTAATCATGAAACTTCTATTTCTCAATTCTCTGGGAATATGTAAGATAGCCTGCATCTTCAAATGATTTTCTAATGAAGGGAGATGATAAGACCTCATGGGTTGAGGTAGGTTCATATTAGATGATGTGTTCTCCCCTATGATTCCTTTGTTCAGAGGTTTCAAATTCCATGTCAACACTTATCTCTTAGGATAGAAACTAGGGTTTTGACTATAGGAAAAACAAGGGATTTTTAATAGCTGTGAGGGATTTTAGGGAAATGAGGGGGATAGGGAAATGGAAAAATTATAGGAAAATTTATGGGGAAATTAAGGGAGGTTAGGAATCCACGCAAAGTGGAAATTTAGGATTTGGGTGAGTGGAAGGTTTCCAAACAAGAAAAAACAAAATTCTATGGTTTAGAAGGTGTAATTTGTTTAGGGTTTAGGTAAAATTGATGAGATTTGAGAGTGGATTTCGTCGAGGGTGTTTAGGAGGGTGACTTTAGGATATATGATGGTGTACAAGCAATTGTATACAAGTTTTAGCAGGAATTTGACATGAAAATGATGAAAGCCTTGAAGATTGTATTCAAAAACCCTAGGAGATGGACATGAAGCATAACAAGCACAGTTGAGACAATTGAGAGAGGATTGAGCCTTATGATAAACCACCAACCTGTATTAGTAGGAGCACAATGTGAAAATGATAAAGGAAACCACTGCATGGAGCTCACAACCTTTGAGAGATGATGGAGCAGTTGCCTGGCATTTGCGTAGCAGAACAGAGTTATTTGTGCAACACCAATGGAGAACTCGACTTATGGATGCAAAAAACTCTCCTTGTCTGACAATCTCGCCTTGATTAGATGGATTTGAGTGTTGGAAAGTGAAATGGGCAAATGGAGAGTGAATGAGAGTGAGTGATGGCCTTTTATAACTTGAGAAAATCGATTTTTCCTTTGCAAATGGTAGTGAACCCACCATAACAATTATAACTTGGACTTGACACTTTGCAGCTTCATGATCTTTATGATGGTATTTCATTTAAGAAAATGAAATAAAAAACTTGATTACCAAGTTGATCTCTACTGTTCCTCATAAAATGAATTTTAATGGTCAAAGGACCAACTTTCAGAAATTTAACCTATTGACCCAGTGGTGACCTAACATAGACTTATTAGGTGAATTATGAACATAGTGACTATGGGACTCTTTTAACAATGATTTGAATTGACCAAGATAGTTTTCTTTGACCATGAGACTAAAAGTAATAGTAGATATTGACCTTGTTAACCAGTGACCAAATTTTTTATTGAAAAATTCTTTGAAACTATAAAAAGTTGACCTGAAACCCTAAAAATAACTATGTAAGAGCACATTTGATCGTCGGTGACTAACATGACTGACAGGCACTAACATTGGCTCTATCTGGGGATGGAAGCTCCTTGGAGGTGTCAAGAACATTGTATACCAGGTAGCCTTATTCATTGGGCATGGAGTCAAAAATAAAAATACCAAACTCAAAACTGAAAACTCACTGACTAATTGACTTTACTATAAAAAACACACTAACTAAGCTTACTTATGGTAGTAGACCATTGATACATTAAGGCCTTCACCTCAAGCTTCAATTACTAATGATAATCTCCCACCTGCTGAAGATATATAAACAAACATGTGAAATGATCCCTCCAGTGTAACCAATCTAGCAAATGGCTACTTACTTGAATTTTGCTCACACTTTCCTCAAGCAAGTAGAAAAAACAAAATCTAGACAACTCCAAGTGTCCACTAAACATATGTACATGATCCATAAATACAATATAATGCATCTCCCTTGATGACCGAAGTAAATTAGTAAAAGGATCCTGAATAATCTGAAATGTTACCCGGTCTTGAAAGTCAACGGAAATATAAGAACACCCTTCATTTTCTAATGCAATTTTTTGTCATGATTAATGTTCATTAATTTTTTCATTCGAATCTTGAAAAAGGGAAGTTTGTTCTTGAAAATCCACGTTTGAGGAAAGCATATCATTAATATCAAAGATGTGCACATTCATAGGATCCGGGACAATCTCCTCTTCTTTAAAGGACTCTTCATTTTCTTCACCTAGAGGAAGATCATCATTGCATGAGGCTCTAAAACAACCTCTCCTTTATCGCTGCTCTCCTCTTCATCATCTGAATGAAATGTTTGATGACTATTCTTTGCCATAATTACATTGTCTGAAAACTCCACACATGCTAGTTCAAAATTATGATTTGCACGAATCTGCTCTTGGAATAGTTCAGATCCTTGTTCATGCATTTCATCAGAAAACTCATCTTGGTATTCACAAACATGATCTTGCAATAAAAACCTAGATAAATATCAATATGAAACAACAAATGAATGAATATCTTCATACCTTTCATTAAAAGATTGACAATTATGCTGCAAATATTCATCAAACTCGTAGGATGGAACATGACTATCATTCATAAGCATAATTTCTTCATTAAAACAAGGTTGAATGTTCTCTTGTTCTTCTAAAATGTATACAACCTTTTTAATGTCATTATTGGAGTCCCACTCAATTTCAATTTCATCCAAGGGAGAAAACACATGTTCTTCTTGGTGATGGAAAGGGTTCTCATATAAAGCCTATGGGATCTCTTCATCCATGAACTCTTCATCACCATAAACACTTTCCAAATGATGAATAAAACCTTGAAAATGCTTGCAACAATCTTTTACCATCAGTAAATATGGATGTTCTTCTTTAAAATGTTCATAAAACATCATATGAAAATCAGCAAGTGAATAAACAGAACCAGGTGGAAAACCTTCATACCATGATCTTGATTGTTCCTCCAAGGTGGCCATGAACATCTTCATCAAACAATCTTCATGAAATTAAATTTGCAGCCTATGTACATGCATGGGAATTTGACCAAGTGAAGAGAAGCATGCTCTCCTTTCTCGTCTTTGAACTTCGGCAAATAAGTCTACCAATCTACACAAGGCATGCGGTTTGGAAAACATGGAATATAAGCATGATTTAAGGGAGTATAGATTGTAGATCTGGGATTCATCTTGCAGTAGTGTTGTCGCCAATTCAATCACAAATGGAGTACTTTGAACTTGCATGAAATTGATTGGAGTCGCCAGGTGGGATGGTTCAACCTTCCCGTGTTTGATCACTGTCGACCATCAGCAATCAGATTTGATACTTGTCATTCTCTCCCAGGGAAGATACGATCTTTCATTCCCCAACAACGACGCCAAAATGTTATCCTCTACAATGTCCTAGGTTGAGGAGATCGAAAGAGGTAACTTCAAACCACTTGTAGTTCGGCAGCTAGGCCCGCTAAACCAAACAGGGATCTCTCTAAGGATTTCACAGTCAATGAATGGAAGATAAATGGATTTTAGGCTAGGTATAATAGTTTTAGTTGAGTTTTTGAATATTTAGGGTTTTGGGGTTGTTAGACTAGGCATGAGAAAAATAAATTAGGTCAATATCTCAAAGGGTTGCAACAGCAGGCATAAAGAGGAGCAAGATAGTAGTGTCTTGTGATGAATCTGAGAATTTGGTCAATGTAGTGTAGGGTCCGAAAAGCTTAGAAAGCCATAAGAAATACATAGACATGATTTTCCACATAAAAAAAGCTTTGAATATAAAGAATTATGCCTATATAATTGTAAGGAAAATCACTAAGGAAATAAAATCATGTTAAGAGAGATGGATTTATTCATAATAAACTGATATAGAAATAAAACAACATCACAAACTCACTGCACATGTATTCATGAAAAATAGTTGCAACTGCTCCTTGATTAAATGTGTGAAAGCATAAGATACAAGTCCTCTCCTCCGAAGTCCAACCCTTCTCTCTGAATGAGAATGATACATATAGACTAGAATAAACCATTTCCCCACCTTCATGGGTCAAATCCCTAAGTGGTGGAATAGTTTCCAAGAATCTCTCAACCAACAAGAGAGAGTGAGAAGGTCAAAAACAAACTCTTCTCTTAGACTTTGATTTGAGTTTTGCTCCATTTATGAGGTCTAATTAATCAAAAAAACAACCTATCATGCTAATTTATTCCACAATTACATCATCAAGACTTTAAAATATCGAAATTACATCACAAAACCAAGATCTAATGAAAATAAGCTGAGAAAGACTGCTATAGGCAAAAGCATAGCGCATTTAGGCATAAACGCAATGCATACAGGCATAAGCACAAATCCATATTGCAAGAGGATTTTGGAAGCCTTTCTGAAGTCAAATTTGAAATATTAGAGAATGGTCAACTAGAATTTCCTGTCTAGTTTCAATATAATCTTGAATTTTTTAAAATTACCCATGGTAGGGCCTTCAAAAATTGATTCTCCCAAGGTGTCTTTATAAGCACAATGCTTGCTTTAGAATAGTAATAGGAAGTGACTTTTTGACCTATTTTTTGGGATTTTTCTCCCAATTTATCTTTCAAAAAGATTGCAAAAGTAATTATTTGATAAGTATAGTTGATTATCTATCCAAGCATACAACGTTTTTTTCATTTGGAGGCCTCAACAAGTAAATCAAGATTTTCCTTATCCTTTTGGCTTGTTATGGTTTCCTTGAGCTTCTTCTTCAAATACTTGATTTTGACTTGGGATAATTTATTTCTTGTGTAGTAATTCATAGCCATATGCCTTTGCAAGTTATCGTTCCTGCGTGCCTTCTTGAGAAGCTTCTCTAGGTGTCCATTGACCTTATCAAGCCAATATACCCCATCTTCAATGATTTCTCTAGTGATTAGTTCATCTACAGTAATCTGTTATTTTGGTGGAGAAATCTCCTTTGTAGCTCAAGGGCTCTCTTGGATGCTCTTGTTCTTGGTCTCCCTGATGTACTTTTCTTTCCTTTACCTTTTGACACGTTCAATTTATCCACTTCTTTTCCCTTTACATCTTCCTTCTTTGAAAAAGTTGTTTTTTTATCTTGGATCATTTGGTTCACTTTCAATTGCATGTTCTCTTGTTGCAAGCATGCTATTAAAGCATTCACCTCTATCAACTTGCCTTCTAACCTCTTGATCTCAGCCTCCTTATTCCTTATGATCTGATCTTCAATTCTACCCTCATATCCTTTCTCCATATCTGACACATTTGTACCTGGATGAGAGAATTCCTCATGCTGTGAGGAAGCTCTATGTTCACCTACTACAGGCTTGGCCCTTTCAACAATCCTTTGAGAAAACACAAGCCTATCACCTCTGGAGTATGTCTGAAACACTTCTGCCCTGTCTTTCATCTTGGTTGGTCTTCTTGAAGAAGCAACCTCTTGTTGCACTCGTGAGCTTGAAGGTGTTGTTTCATCACTAGACATAGTTGAAGAATATGGAGGAAAAGCTGAACTTGAAAAGTGATCCCAAGACAGATTTTCCTATGCTAACTGATGAAAAACTAGCACTTTCACTAAGCCATGATGAAACAAACTATTATGATTATTCTCTCCCAGCTTTTGTACCTTTTTTGTCATTTTAATAAGACTTTTGTACAGATAATGAGACAATTGATTTGTGGAGCACCGATGAAATGCATCAAATGCTTCATGTGGTACTTATACAACCTTGAATACCTGCCCTCACATGTGAAGTACTTCATGATCATTTCCATGGGAGGGGGAGGGGTATATCTTTCTAAAAAATGTCTGAATGGAAAAATATATTTTGGAGCTGCCTTGTATGGTGCCTTTAGGTACATCTTGTAATTTTGAATGTCAAGGTCTTCTCTCTTGAACCAAATTTCTCCAGTGTTTGGAATCCCTGTAGCTACGGAGATAAGTTGCCTTGAAACAATGAATTGAACTCCTGCTATGGTCACTTTATCCTTTCTTAGTTTGGTGGCAAAAGCACTGGTCAATTGATCATGAAACTTCAATTGCTCAATTCTCTGGAAAAATGTAAGACAACCTACATCTTAAAATGATTTTCTAATGAAGGGAGATGATAAGACCTCATGGGTTGAGGTAGGTTCATATCTGATGATGTGTCCTCCCCTATGCTTCCTTTGTTCAGAGGTTTCAGATTCCATGTCAACACTTAGCTCTTAGGATAGAAACTAGGGTTTTGACTGTAGGAAAAATAGGGGATTTTTAATAGCTGTGAGGGAGTTTAGGGAAATGAGGGGGATAGGGAAATGGAAAAATTCTAGGAAAATTTAGGGGGAAGGTGAGGGAGGTTAGGAAGCTAGGGAAAGTGGAAATTTAGGATTTGGGTGAGTGGAAGGTTTCCAAACAAGAAAAACACAGTCCTGTGGTTTAGAAGGTGTAATTTGTCTAGGGTTTAGGTAAAATTGATGAGATTTGAGAGTGGATTTGATGGAGGGTGTTTAGGAGGGTGTTTTTAGGATAGATGATGGTGTACAAATAGTTTTATACAAGTTTTAGCAGTAATTTGACATGAAAATGATGAAAACCTTGAAGACTGTACTCAAAAACTATAGGAGATAGACATGCAACATAACAAGCACAGTTGAGAGAATTGAGAGGGGATTGAGCCTTATGATAAACCACCAACCTATATTAGCAGTAGCACAATGTGAAAATGATAAAGGAAACCACTACAGGGAGCTCACAACCTTGGAGAGATGATGGAGCAGTTTCTTGGCATTTGCGTAGCAAAACAGAGTTATTTGCGCAACACTAATGGAGAACTCAACATATGGATACAGAAAACTCTCCTTATCTGACAATATCACCTTCATTAGATTTAGTTGAGTGTTGGAAAGTGAAATGGACAAATGGAGAGTGAATGAGAGTGAGTGATGGCCTTTTATAACTTGAGAAAATCAATTTTTCCTTTGCAAATGGTAGTGGACCCACCATAACAATTATAACTTGGACTTGACACTTTGTAGCTTCATGATCTTTATGATGGTATTTCATTTAAGAAAATGAAATAAAAAGCATGATTTAAAAAACTTGATTACCAAGTTGATCTCTATTATTCCTCATAAAATGAATTTTAATGGTAAAAAGACCAACTTTCAGAAATTTAACCTATTGACCTAGTGGTGACCTAACATAGGCTTATTAGGTGAATTATGAACATAGTGACTATGGGACTCTTCTAACAATGATTTGACTTGACCAAGATAGTGTTCTTTGACCATGAGACTGAAAGGAATAGTAGAGACTGACCTTGTTAACTGGTGACCAAATTTTTTATTGAAAAACTCTTTGAAACTATAAAAATTTGACCTAAAACCCTAAAAATAACTATGTAAGAGCACATTTGATCACCAATGACTAACATAACTGACAGGCACTAACACCATCAACACATGTCATAACATATCATCTATGGTGTTCATCAAACTCCGTTAATGATGATTCTATTTGACTTCGTCCTTTCCAAAGTACGCTTACGGGTACCACTACTACATGGTATATTGAGTAACCTAGAGCTTCATTTCATGATTTCAACTCCTTAGCCACAACCTTCCTTAGGAATTTCCAGTTGCCCATCAGATAAGAAATTGGAACGGAACTACTAACCAACTTCAAACAATCTTATTCCACTCACATTCATGAGTGGAGGCATCATCGTCGGTTGGTCAAAACTTATTTTCCCGATCATTTGCTCATGGAATGGTTTACCAAATCATTGTTGGCATACATAATAGAATATGTGTCCAAAGTTGGATTTGTTACTTAAGAGCAAGTAATTGCTCGTGTGCAATATTTGGATCTGTTTTATACCCAATCAAGCATTCCCTATGATAAGATACCAAACACTCTGAGACCTTCAAATATTTATCCTCCTACGCCTAGTAAACAATCTCATGATTTTGATGGAATTATTGGTTCTACCATCTTACAGATGGTGAGTAAGCCATCTGGTATTTCTCCACTCGCATCTGCTCAAAACCCTTAATCCCATCAGCATGCAGCTTCTGCTTCTGAGATAAATGTTGTTTCATCTTATAAAGGAAGGTCTCAAAAGCAAACTAGAAGCAAGAATAAAGGAAAATGTAATAAAAATAAATATCCCTCTCCACAGGATAAACAAACAAATCATTCTTCTGATGAGAAACGAAAGCCTCGATATTCTTTCGTATTTCCAACGAGGAGAACTTTACACGTGATTTTCCTCACGGTGTTGAAGTGAATCAATTTCTTAAGTCCTCCACTTCTCATACGGTGTTGATTGGCATGTTTCTTAATCAAGAGACTCATATGGTTTCTCGGGACCCATCTTTCTCTAACAGGGTTTTGATGCTTTCCTCCTCAAAGTCAAGATCTAATATTTTGGTAGCTACTCGGAACAAGGATTATGGTAATGTGAATCCACAAAATAGTGAGGTTATTGATCAACCTTCCCGTTTTACACCATCCTTGTCAGATCGCACTTCGTCATTGATTCCTACTGAATTGACTATTAAACCTCCAAAGGGCGTTATTCATAAGTCATATTTCAACGCTCATGCAAGAGCCACCTAGAATAATAACGTGGTTGAAGACTTCACTTAGTCTACATCAACTATGTTGACTCTTGAGTTGTTCAAAACTGCCCCACCCAAAAGAAGGCTTTACTTTCAGCTATCAAATGTGTGGATGCATTAGATTCCAACCTTGTTGTTTTCTCTCATGAAAAACATACCCCTCGCCTTCTAGCTCAATTAGCTTTTATAATCCAAGTCGTCATTCATGGTAAGAATATTCAACGTTCTATCATGGATGAGGGATCCTCGACTTGTATTGTATCCATGTCTTGATGGTCTCCTCAACTAAGTTAGTCACTTACCACATTGAAATCCTTTGATGGTGTTATTGGGAAATCTAGTGTCCATTCGGAGCTGCTAGTCCCACTAAGATGGGTAGCTATCTTAGAAACAAACAAACCAAAGCTACTTTTGCTTTCCTTCATGAGAAGTAGATAAGAAGGGAACAAAAGATACCAACCTCAGTATTGCGCTTGGTTCCTTGCTTGGTTCCTCTCCCTTATGACAGATCTTTGCCGCTCCTTCTTCGCTTACCCAGCTTCAAAGAGCACTTGTAGAGTCAAAGCAAAATAATACTATCGAAGAACAGAGATATACAATCATAAACAATATAGGACCAGATATATATTGACCACAAAAATGCATATATCATCAAACATACAAGAATGTGGAGGAAAAATTGAATAGCTTTATTAATATCAAGAATAGCAAAGAGGATTACAACCCATTGTTCTGACCCAGCGTCATCCTCCCAGCATGAAATCCCTTCTTCACCTCATGAAAAGCTTAGATCACCCAACACTATGATTTTCCACCAAGAAACCAACAACACTTCCTTACAAAATACAAGATTCCTGCCTCTGTATCTCTGTGATGAGGGATCCATATATAGATGTTTGCAGGGGGGTGAGTCAGTTGTTGGGTTTTTGATTAGTTTCCTCTCTCTAATAGTTCTTGGTTCCACTTGGAGATTCATGATCTCTTACTCATCCCTGGGCAAATTCAGAGAAGCAAGTGTCACAGGAGAAGTTTCTGGAAGATTCCATGATCATCCACCTTGTAAACTGTCTCTACCATTTGTCTACTCTCACTCATCACACCCTACAGAAGGGCTTTCCAATATGCATCGCACTTTTTGCACTGAGCAGGTGAGATGCATCGCACCCTTAGTACTAAGCAGCCTGTATGGTCCAGTTTTGACCAGTTCTGAGTAGTTTTCCAGGGAGAACTTCTGGGAGATGATGTAATCAGCTGACCTTGTTCTTTTAGGGTGTGAAGCAACACTTTTAGGGACTTAGAAGCCCTTGGTTTATGGACATGTATGATTGGGGTCAGTGCCCAAAAACATCTATAACAGTTGCCCCCTAAAGCATGAGGTTGTTAATCTTTTGATGTCGGGTGAAATGCTTTATCATGAGGATCTGAGGTTTTTTCGAGCTGGAAGGTGACCTGTAATAAGATACAATACAATACATTATCTTCATAATATTTTCATGATCTAGATGAGGTGGGCATTACCATGCTTAGCTTTATAAATTAATTTTCATGTACATAGGACAGACAATCATCTGTGTAGCAGACTGATGATTCGAACGGAGTCATCATCCTTTGATTCGGATGATCATCTGTTCGGAAATGATGTACATTTGATGTCTTTATTTTCCTAAATATATAGCAGCCCAGATGGATGAAACTAGATCTGGGGTCTTCAAACTCGTTCAATCTTCGCCCGGAGTACAAATTGATCCATGTGAAAGATGTTCTGGAGTCAAACATGGAAAGACATCGCCTGATTACCAACCAATGATGTAAGCTGTTAACAGGCGCGAGAGGAACCACTGATAATGATGATGACCCTCAAGGTACGATAGTACAATTCACGTGGTGTGAAAAAGGTACTTCGCGTCGAACACCACATAAAATCTTTCGGTCGAAGGCCATTGATGTAAACCTGTCACCGGAAGTGAGAAACTTGCCATTGAGGCATGCAAGCTTCAAAGTACTGAAAGGGTTGTTCCTAGGTCGACTTCTTGGATAATGAGCTGATGTCGGCAAGAAGCGACTCGTCGTAGGAGGGCCTTAATGGATCCCACATCTACGACACGGAACGGAGCAAATGATTTTGGAAGTGAAAACGATCTGATGATACAAGGTTCAGGGTGGCGGTCATGAAAGAATGGAGCGTGAATGTATTGCAGCGGATGAGACATAGGTGAATTCTCTGAGCAACTTCTCTTGAACATACCGGTGACACTGAAATGGATTGGTAGTGTTAACCCCAAAGATGGATGGTACGATGGACCAATGGTGATATGACCGGTGAATGGAATAACCCAACCCAACTCGAACGTGGAGTGAAAGTGTCATGTTCAAGAGCGACTTGCTACCAATAAAGTTTCTTCAAGTTTTCTTCCCAATTTTCCCCAGTCATTGCTAACCAGTACCTCTTTATTTTTATCAAGCTTGAGGAGGATAACATATGCTTGTTCTATAATTCACCCTTCGGGCGAACCCGTCGCTATGTTTTAACGAGCCTAGCGATAGTGAAACTTGTTCTTGTCTATATGGACAAGTTTGTTGCTATTGATTTTAACGAGTTTAACGACAATGATAACTCGGTCCTTTTTCAATTTTAGAGAGTCTGAAAAGGGACGGAAAGGAAACTCCAATAATCCTTTTTCGTCATATAATCCCTTAAGTCTGAAAAAGTATAAAATAATACGAAAGGGATGAATTTTTGATAGTTTTAACGAGCCGAATAAGACAAGCGCTCGATATTTTTGTGTAATAATCCCTCATGTCCAAAAAGATTAAAATCTAGAGGAGGGATAGCACTTCTGGTAGATTTAACGAGCTGGAGAGGCCAATCGCTCGGAAATCTTTTCATATTTTACGAGTCAAATGAAAAGAGCTTAAAGGAGACTCGTTTTTTGAGGAATGAGTGATAATTTTGGGTAGCAGCTGGTTCCAGGTAAGGTTTTGAATTTTCCAATAATGGCAGTGTCACAAGGATGGCTCACATAATCACTCATTTCAGATGTTCCTCAAAAAGGGTAAACAATCAAATGGAGGCATATGATCGGCCAAAACAAAGTGGAGGTGAGGTTATTTACCGGAGATTGGTCCATTTTTTAATGAGCTTAAACTCTGGGGGAAACATTTGCTCATTGCTTAGGTTTAATTTTTAACGAGCTTGAACTTCACATAAAAACTGCTCGTGCCAGTCATATAATAATGACATCTCATCGATAGATTCCATTTTTATGGAGCTTGCACCTTTCGAAGCTTTGCTCTGTTGCCTCTCATATGCAAGTTAAGAACGACCAACTATTGTCCTAGGGGTTAGTTAACTACCAAGGTCAGGTAGGAAAAAATTTCCCTTACTCTGCCGGTGCCATTTTGACCCTGCAAAGGCGAACGGTCGATTTGACCACTCACCCAACTTAGGCAGTTGAAGTCAGCGGAACTATAGAGTTACCATTACGCTGGTCACTTTTCACTTGCACACAAAAAGGTTTGCATGCCACCAGGTATAGCGAAGTAGAGTTTCCAGGTTACCCCTCAATTTGCAGGCAAAACATTTGTTCTATCGGGAAAGGCCTACCTTTTCAGGTTACCCTTCAATTTGTAGACAAAACATTTGCTCTATCAGGAAAGGCCTCCCTTTTGATGGAGGTATCTTATCCCAGTCTAACCCCATCTTCCTATACGGACGAAGGTCAGACCAGTCATATATCCTCCATGGAAACCTACCCTATACCTGAAGTTTCCCTACCAAAGCAGGCCAGGGTGCATGCCCCCTGGTTTCAGTCATGACCCCTCGAATTACTCGCGTTCTTCAAGTGGAAGGACTGGAGATTGATGAGACATTCCTTGCATGAAAAGACCATTTAGGGATGGCGTTTTAATATTAGCTACGTGTGAGCTGGGGAACGAAAATTGGTCTACAAGTTGGACCATTCTGCCTTCATGCGGAAAACACATTACTCGAAAGAGTGAGGATACAATGGCTCCCATGTAATAAATATAGTCACGCCCAAGGAGTAGATTATAGTCGAGAGGTCCTTGGACTACCATTACGTTTATATAAATGTTTTTCCTTCTCAATGTTATAGGCACATTGGGAAGGATCCCTAACGGTCGACTGGTTCCTTTGTTGAAGCCTATCATATTTCTCATCTCAGGCAGAAGCGACGGCGAACCAAACGCTTTCCAATCAGTTGAGGAAAGGATACTCATAGAAGCCCCTTCATCTATGATGGTACCGACCATGACCATTCTGTAAGCTTGTACAATTATTCGGAATGGTACACTAGCCAGTAAACAGGGTCTGCCTAGTAGATTCCAATTGAAGGAAACGACTAGGTTGCTTGGAGGTGGGACCGAATAGAAGACCGGATATGACTCTGATGAAATTCCTTCCTGCGGTAAAGGAACAGGTAGATTTCCCCCATGTTCATCGGAGTCTGTGTTTACAAAAATAATTTGAACGGTGTCGTTCTCATTCTCTTCAGTGACTATATCATCTGAAGATGGACCTTCTGAAGGCAAGACCGGGTCGACCGCCACCTCGACCTTTTGACTTTCGTCTGGTGTGGATTTTGAGGGTTTATCTTCAATGATAGATGCTTCGACTGACCATAATGGCGTGTCGGTCGGATTTTCAACTAGTGATGGAATCGGCAAGAGTTTCTTGTATCCAGGAGGAAGCCGTAGCGGTGAAGCAAGACAGTTATCCAAGACTCTTTTAGCTTCGTCTAGGAAGGGACAATGGTGGACGACATGATCACCTTCACACAGTTTACAAGGAAATTTACATTTCATTTTCTGTCCAAATACTTCGCTTTCACTAGTTGACAATGTACTTTCAACATGATCTTCAGAGGTTGATGACACCGGATTATGCAAATGAGGAGACCAATCCCTTAAGATCCGAGGGATGCAAGGACAATATCGATGATAGTGGTCTCCTTTGCAAATGACACATGGAGATTTAGGTTTAGACGGTGCAGTGTGTGGATTTTCGCTAGACGATGCACGGTTGCCCTTTTTTTCCTTTGGCTCCTTCTTCTTCTTTTCCTTCTTCTCCTTCCCCTTCTTCGCCTTCTTAGTCACTTGATTTTCAGCTTTACCAGCTTTGTCAATCGAAGAGGAAGGAGGAGAGGGAGAAACGGACGAAGTAGAAGGTTGAGGGATAACTCTAGTATCATCTAATTGCTGACTCGATTGTTCAGGAATCACGGTGTTCTGAACGACGGAGGTCGAGAAGAGCCATATTGGCAAGCCAATTGTCAATCCTGGAAGTGACAATGTGGCCATATGAGGTGCACCAACATCTCCCCAAGAGGAGAAAGGACTAGGATTTCCTCCAAGGGAAATCCTTGGTCGGTGGACTTCATTTTCCTCAACCTAAGACCAACGTGGGAACAGTAATATTATTCCAATTAAAATAAATTTTAGACGCTTTGACACAACTTCCTTTTTCAATTTTTAAGAGTCGAGAAAAAATAAAAGATGACTCTAGTCGCCTTCGATTTTTTATGAGCCTGAAGTGACAAGTGCTCGGATGGACCTTTTCCTTTAAGGAGTCTCAAAAGGAATGAAAGAGACTACTCTGGAAATCTAGACAGAGGGATTACCAAACCAATCGCAAAACTACAGAATACTTTTTACGGTACGGCAATCAATCTTCCTGAATGTTGTGTTCAGTGCATTGCGATCGATAGGGCGGCAGTCACGGCTTCCTAAGGATAAAGGATATAGCCTATTGTGGTCTCCCAATATATACTCGACGGTACATGGGAGCACAAGTCCGTACTGGCACTTGTCGTCTCAAAGAGGAGGAATCACCCAACCAGCAATGAAAGCGATAGTTACCAGGCTTTACGACACCAGAATACATCTCTAGCCTAGGCTTCTAAATGTTGTGCGTTAGGTTCCAAAGCGTTTTTATGTTCATTGAATTTATTTTACAGTTGATCTAGCTTAAGAAATTTGCCTTTCAGGTTCACTGCATGATGTAGATATATAATTCCTAAAATGCAATCTAAGATGATAAACAATCATTTAATCTTCTTTTTGCAATGAAAATCCTAGCTACTAAGGAAAGAGAAATGAGATTCTTTCAACATAGAGCATAGAGCACCCACTAGATGCATTGTCCTAAATCAAACCAATAATCAATCTAAATGCAAATGCACATGCATGTATTTTTTTTCTGCTTTCTTAACGTGTGAATGCCAAAAATAATGTTGAGTACAAATCTGAATTTTCTTTCCAAAGCGACAGTACTAACAAATTTCTCTTCAAAACGAAAGGAAGATAATGACGACACTTTGCGATTTTGAATTGAAAAATTGTTTCCGACACTTGAAAAACTACTAATTCAAATCAAATACAAGAGTAACAGTATAATCGACAATCAAGAACAATAGGATTCTTTTCTTTGACTGGAAACGACACTTGTGACACTTCCAAATCAAGAAACAACAGTTCGATTACGCTACTTCTTTGAAAAAGAGAACTGAAAATGGTGCACAATACACAAAAACATTCACAGTTTTTTGTACAATGGAGGTAGAATGATGGAAAGGAAGGGGGTTTCCACAGTGGTATACTGATCACAGACAGCAAAACTCCTTAATAGAGCTGAAGGGAGTGAAGAAAAACCAAAGTCTGAAGGAAAAATTAGCCTTATCTGATCATCGCACC
This sequence comes from Pinus tabuliformis, assembly GCA_031772625.1. Classification (NCBI taxonomy): domain Eukaryota; kingdom Viridiplantae; phylum Streptophyta; class Pinopsida; order Pinales; family Pinaceae; genus Pinus; species Pinus tabuliformis. The sequence goes on along the minus strand of CM062819.1, from coordinate 229,433,690 downwards.
TGTTACACAGGGAAACAAGGATGCATCCCACCTGCTTCACATGGGAGGTGTGATGCATCCAGATTTCCTTGAAGAGAGGGTGCGATGGTACCAGGACGAGACTTTAACTTGGTTCTTGATCACAGTTTGCAGCTCACTTCAGGGATTTATGCCGAGCAAGTGATGTTTAGTAAATATAAATCACAGGGGTTGATCTAATGAGGTTACTAGAGCCACCACCAGGGAAATTAGAATGTTTGCAAATCGATTGTTCAATTTATAAACAAAACCCGGAGATAGACTGAAGCAGCATTGATCTACTTTGCACTTGCATAGCAAATGCAGTTCGAAGGCTAGCTGGCTTGACTTCAGTCTCCATCTGTAAGTTTATAAAACAAACAAATATAGACAAGAAAACAAGATATTCGCTCCCCAGTGGATCCGCCATTTTGTTATCGGGAAATCTAGTGTCCACTCAGAGCTGCTAGTCCCACTAAGACGGGTAGCTATCTTAGAAACAAACAAACCAAAGCTACTTTCGCTTTCCTTTATGAGAAGTAGATAAGAGGGGAACAAAAGATACCAACCTCAGTCTTGCGCTTGGTTCCTTGCTTGGTTCCTCTCCCTTCTGACAGATCTTTGTTGCTCCTTCTTCGCTTACCCAGCTTCAAAGAGCACCTATAGAGTCAAAGCAGCATAATACTATCGAAGAATAGAGATCTACAATCATAAACAATATAGGACCAGATATATATTGACCACACAAATGCATATATCATCAAACATACAAGAATGTGGAGGAAAACTTGAATTGCTTTATTACTATCAAGAATAGCAAAGAGGATTACAACCCATTGTTTTGACCCAGCATCATCCTCCCAGCATGAAAGCCTTTCTTAACCTCATGAAAAGCTTAGATCGCCCAACACTATGATTTTCCACTAAGAAACCAACAGCACTTCCTTACAAAATACAAGATTCCCGCCTCCGGATCTCTGTGATGAGGGATCCATATATAGATGTTTGCAGGGGGGTGAGTCAGCTGCTGGGTTTTTTATTAGTGTCCTCTCTCTGTAGTTCTTGGTTCCACCTGTGGATTCATGATCTCTTACTCATCCCTGGGCGAATTTAGAGAGGCAAGTGTCATAGGAGAAGTTTCTGGAAGATTCCATGATCATCCACCTTGCAAACTGTCTCTGCCATTTGTCTACTCTCGCTCATTGCACCCTACAGAAGGGATTTCCAATATGCATCGCAATTTTTGCACTGAGCAGGTGAGATGCATCACACCCTTAGTACTGAGCAGCCTGTATGGTCCAGTTCTGAGCAGTTTTCCATGGAGAACTTATGGGAGATGATGTAATCAGCTGACCTTGTTCCTTTAGGGTGTGAAGCAACAATTTTAGGGACTTAGAAGCCCTTGGTTTATGGACATGTATGATTGGGGTTGCAGTGCCCAAAAATGTCTATAACAATGGGAGAACATACAAACCTTGTGGGATTTTGAACTCCCTGTAAGTTGAATTAGGGGGAAAAATTTGTGTCCATAGAAGTTGAATTTATTGACATACCTCTCAATTACAATATTCTATTAGGATGTACGTGGGTTTATGCCATGTATGTTATCATCTTGAATTAATTTCATATGATCGTCGTTCCTCATAAAGGTGGCATTATAGCCATAGACCAACTCACCTTTTTTGCCTTCGATTCACATGTTACTGGAAGTGTCCCTCTTTTAGGGGAAAATCTACAGTCATATCAACATGTTAGAGTTGGATTGTTAAAGGATTCTTCACTTATGGGAACCTTTTCATTCTCTCCTCCTCTCCTTCTTCGCAACTCATCTTCAGTATCCTATATTAACATTATATCGTCTTCTACTATCCTGACCAATCCCTTTGGTGTTAGAACATACAAACCTTGTGAGATTTTGAACTCCCTGAAAGTTGAATTAGGGGGCAAAAATTGTTGAAATGTGGCAACAATAATATTCCAATTTTAATTTGTCCTTGAATTAAAATTGAGAATTAAAATTCGAATTTAGTCTCACCAGCTGCTTGAAAAATAATTAATTAATTCATATTGAGTTAACTAGTTGGAGAAATTCAAGCTAGAAGTCTTTGTGAAGTCATGCACCAGTTATCCCTTAAATTAAGGAGATTATCCCTTAATTAAGGAGATAAGGATGAGTTATAATTGATTTGTAATTAGCTAGCTCAGTTAACTGAGTTATGTCCAGTTAAATTAGTTCCAAACAGTTTGAGGAACTAATTGTGAGTTCAGTCAGTTAATGCATGCATGCATAAAACTAGCGTACTCAAGATAACTAAATATTCTCTCATAAATAACTCATGCATTTCTATTCATAGAAAGACCCAGTTGAGATTAAAGACAAGGACAATGTACTATCAGTTGCAAGAATTTTCCTATAAGGAAAACTCTTGCATGCAGAAGGAATTCATTCCTTGAGATTTGCACAATTTTACAGGGTGTGAGATTAGTGTGAGTGATCAGTGTTACACATGGTAACAACTGGATCACCCAGGAGAAACTACGCAAGGAAATAGGAGCTTGGAGGGTAGAGGAGAAGGCATATGAGCAGTCTATTTTGTCTGTGAGCATCAGTGAGGGATTGTACTGAGAGTTGGCTAGCTGTGAGAGCTTAAGCTTTGTGTAATATTGATATATTTCCACTTGTATGATAATACAGATATTGGGGTTTTTAGCTGAGGCTTTCCCCTGAGTATTCTTTTGTGTTTCATGTGCATTGATTCTGCTTTTGGTTATATGTTTTCTGCTTGATTTTTCTCAAATGTATTAAGCTTCCGCAAGTTTGATTGTAGAAGTAGATTGAAGTATTTTTCATTAGTTATATTACATTATCAGGTTAATCTACAGTTCGAATTTCTACATGGTATCAGAGCAAAGGTTATCAGAGCTATGAACAGTATACGGAGAAGAGAATTTGAAGTTTGAAGTTTAGGATTGCAGGTACAAATCGAATTCATCTCATACTTCAGGTTGGTCAATGGCATTCTACGGCTTGAGACTCAAGTATGTCTCAAAAGCCATCTCGAATTACATAGCATGGAAAGATAGAGTGGAAGTTGTATTATAAAACAATGGTTTGAAGGATTTCATTGATCAAGAAATCCCCAAGCTAGCTACAGCTAATGCACAAGAATTGGTTGAATGGAAGAAGTGTGTGGCGAAGGCAAGACAGATTCTTCTAGAGGGAGTTCGAGACCATATTGTCTTGAGTCTCCATAGGAAGGATACTCTATTTTCAATGTAGAAGACATTGAAGGACCTCTATCAGAACAGTAGCGACGAGAGGAAATTGGCGCTCAAGGATAAGCTTCAGAAAATCAAGATGGAGAACGGCGATACTATTTGAAAATTGAATTCATCAAACCTTGAAATGTTGAAGGTGCATTGGTAAGGCCAAAAGGCATGACCAAAAATTCATAATGACCCTCATGAGTTCTAAATGCCGTTTTGGGAATGTCTTCAATCTTCATACTGATTTGATGATATCCCGAACGAAGATCCAACTTGGTGAAGTAAATTGATCCATGCAATTCATCCAGTAATTCATCAATAACAGGAATGGGGAACTTATCTTTAATAGTGAGCTTGTTGAGCTCCCTATAATCTGGACACATGCGCCATGATCCATCCTTCTTGTGCACCAATACTACTGGAGCTGAGAAAGAACTTTGACTCGGTTGAATTATACCAGCCTCTAGCATTTCTACAACCATACGTTCAATTTCATTTTTTTGGACATAGGGATATCTGTATGGCCTGATGTTTGGAGGAACACTTCCTGGAATCAGATGAATAGCATGATCATGATCACGCATAGGTGGGAGACCTTTTGGAGTCTCAAATACCTTGGAATGATTGTCCAGGACTTTTTGTAGATCTGGAGAAATAGATGATTCCAATGTGGAAACATCTAGCGAAGATAATTGTGCAATTACACCTCCTTGCTCCTTTTTTAGAAGCTTTGTCATGCCATTAGAGCTGATTATCTTTCTTGGTTTCCCTGCAATACCCCTTAATTCAACTTCCTTTCCTTCCGTAGAAAATTTGATGAAAATTTCTTGAAAATTAAAAGCTATTGTACCCAAGGATTGTAGCCATTGGACTCCTAGTACAATATCAGCACCTCCCATTGGAATGGAAAGCATTGGGCTAGTCAATACATATTCTCCCATGGATAGCTTGATATTATGGCACTTTCCAGAGAAATTTATTGTTCCTCCATTTGCAATCATCACTTGACACTCTAGTGCTGGATGTAGGAAGCAATTCAATTCTTTTGCTACCCTACAATGAATAAAATTGTGGGTGCTTCCTGAATCAATCAATACTATTACCTTTTTCTTCTTGATTTGTCCTTCTATCTTGATGGTTTGAGGAGTGGTAATTCCTGCCAATGCATTACAAGATATGGTCAGATTTATTTGTTCTTCATCTAGGCTTTGTTCCTGGAGTATATCTTCTTCTTTTGACCTTTATTGCTCCTTTTCTTCTTCCTCTTCACAATCTATGTAGAATAATTTCTTCTCAACACACTTATGACCTTTAGTGTATTTTCTATCACAACTGTAACAAAGCCCTTTTGCTCCTTTTTCTTCCAATTGTTGTGGTGTCAACCTTATAGGTTGTGGAAGACTAGGGGCAACAACACTTCCATCTTTATAGTTGTGAGTGGTATGCTTCCTCGTTGCCATAATTTTGCTTTCCGTTTTTCTTGTTAACCTGAATGCCTTCTCTAATGAATCAGGTTCCCAAAGGCGAACATCATGTTGGATATTATCCTTTAAATACCCTATGAACACATCAATCCTATGCTCCTCTGGAATATCTTTTACCCTTATGTTCAATTTTTGGAACTCCTCAATGTGCTCCATTACTAAACCCTTTTGTTTGAGACTTATCAATTGGCTAAAAAAAGTGTTGTTTTTTGTATCTTCATAATATGCTATCAATTCTTCCGTAAAAATTGCCCAAGTGATAAATTGTTTATGAGAGCAAAGCCATTTATACCATAGAAACTGATTTGGTTCCAAATATACAGTTGTCATATGTACCTTTTGTGTGTTTTGCACATTATTGAGATCGAAGAATTGCTCCATCTGTAATATCCATGTGGCGGAATCCTTGCCATCAACTTCCTCATATCGATTTTTGGAATATGGTGATTCTTCGATCCAACATTAGCATCTATGGAATCATGATTAACATTTCTTTTGTTCTCATCATGAGTTTCCTTTACTACCTTTTCACCATTAGTGACCCTTTCGTGTAGCAACTTCTTCAATTCTTCCATGTCTGTCTTCAAATCTATCTTCAAATCTGCCATGTCTCTCTTCAAATTTGTCTTCGAATCATCCATCTTAGCTTCCATGCCCATTATCTTAGATTCCACGCCATTTATCTTAGATTCCACGCCACTTATCTTAGCTTATGTTAGCTTTTGTGACCGTGACATTTGTTGCACTTGTTCTTGTAATTTTGAAATATCATGTAGCATTTCTTCCTCTTCTTCATGAGTCATGCTAGAGCTTTCAGGTTCCTTACTAGGTGTTTGCATTTTCTTTCCTCGGGGCATCAGTTACCGATAATAATGCTTTACTATGCCCTTTGAATTCCGTTAAACCAAGCTTACACAAAAATTTAAAAAAAAACTACACACCTTTTTTCACTTTATAGAAGCCTGATATTGAATCTGATGTATCTCTGTAAGTTTGGATCATCCAGTTCTGAAATTGCTACCTGTAGTAGCCTCTACGTCCTATTTCCAATGCCACAAGTCTGAGCCAAATTGGATTCTCCAAGGAAGAGTTATGTGAAATCTCCCACAATGACTTGCTTTTAGACTGGTTCAGTAGAGCAAACGTGTACGACGTACCATGAGTCACTGTTTCAACCTTTGAATGTGAAACACACACATACGAAACTACCATCCGTCCTCTTTATGTACCTTCTTATGAAATTTCAATCCGATCCCCAGAGAGAAAGTTATGACTATTTTCCCCAGGTCACCTGTTTTGAATGTAATTCAGGAGTCTGCAAAAAGACCAACTTCCTCAGATCATATCTCCGCAAATATCACGCGAAAAGCTCTGAAATTTGGATCCAAGGTTCAGAGCAATTTTTTCTCAAATGGGTTTTTTTTGCAACTTTTGAAACGTCACAGACAAAACGTTATAGCGAAATTTCCACGATGACCTGTTTGGAGCAGCGAAACCCTAGAATCCAAAGCTTTGATACCAAATGTTATGAAACCAACTCAAGAAAAGATAGAAAAGATAGATCAACGCCTTAGAATTCAGCCTCTTCGAGGGGGAAACCTCCTTTACATTACATAAATGAACAATTCTTGGATGATACAAATGAAAAAACCTCCTTTCTATATATAGGAGTCTAAGGAGTCACAATATAATCCAACCGACCTAACAATAATAAAGCCACAAAAATAACAATAGAGGAATTCTATGGGACACAGAAATAACAATATGGGGGTAATAGGGGCACAAAAATATAAATAAGGGGTATAACTACAATAGTAATGGGGTAATCACTAGTATTATAGGGACCCAACAGAAACTTCCGGATTGGGAACGACTGTGGTCGGATCTCATGTAGGAGGAGATCAGGAGGATCACTCAAGATGTTTTTTCATCAAAGAATGATGATGAAGAAAATCTGGCCTTAGCAAGTAAGGCAAGGAAAGGGAAAGGGAAGGCTTCCCATTCCAAATCGAATTCTTCTCATGGAGGGAAGAAGGGTGACAAATCTAAAGTGAGATGCTTTAATTGTCATGAGATGGGACATTATGCAACTAATTTCCCATCGAAGAAGTCTAAGAAGGGATCCACAAAAGGATCGGAAGGTGAGGCATTAGCCTCTTAGTTCGAAATGGACTTTACCCTCATCGCATGTATGGTTTCATCGATGGTGGGTTGTGTTTGGTATCTTGACAGTGGAGCCTCATTCCACATGACCAACAATAAAATTTTATTCAGTACCTTGGAGGAGAAATACCTCAAGATGCGCATAGAGATGGGTGATGATGGAAAGTACAGTGTTTTAGGAGTGGGCACGGTTCCTTTTTAGAGGGAGCACGAAGATCCTCTCACCTTGACAGATGTGAAGTATGTGCCTAGACTGAAGAAGAACTTGGTATAGGTCGCGATGTTGGAGGGAAAAGGCTACAATGTTGTCTTCAGTAAAGGAAAGGTGTTCCTAAGACACATAGCCACGATTCAGACCAATAGGATCAGGATTCAAGTAAAGAATCTCTATAAACTATAGGTAGATGATTATGCAACATTGAGTTAGAAAGCAGAATTGGTGCAAAGCCAAGACATTGGCAAGTTATGGCACAGGCGTTTGGGCCATTTGCATCATGGGGCCTTGAAGATAATGCAGTAGATATCTATCAGACTTCCCAAAGGTAAACTTGAGCAAGTTGACACATGCAAAGGTTGTACCTTGGGAAAGTACGCCAAGTCTTCCTTTCATGATCGAGACAGTCGAGAAAAAGGGATCTTAGAGCAAGTTCATACTGATGTGTGTGGACCATTCTCGACGGCATCCACAGCGAAGTAAAGGTATTATGTGATTTTCATTGATGATTATTCTCGTAAATACTAGATTTATTTCATGCAAAAGAAGGATCAAACCTTCTCAAAGTTTTGTGAGTTCAAATCTTTGGTTGAGAAAGAATCAGGGAAGAAGATCAAGGCCTTGAGAAGCGACAACGGTGGAGAATGTGTCTCTGAAGAGTTTAAGGACTTCTACGCAGCAGAAGGAATTAAATGGGAGCAGACGACACCTCATAACCCACAACAGAATGGGGTGGTCGAGAGGAAGAACATAACTATTGTAGGGGCAGCATGGGCAATGGTGCATGACCAAGGCCTACCACTTCATTTGTGGGCTGAGGCATGCATGCAACACAGTAGTCAATTTGCATAATAGAAGCCCGCATCGCATACATGGGATGAAGACACTAGAGGAAGATTTCTCCTGAGAGAGACCAGATGTGGGTCACTTCAGGATCTTTGTCTCATCAGTGTATTGCCATGTGACAAAGGATGTACGGAAGAATCTTGAGCCGACAACAGAGTTGGGGATACTTGTGGGGTAAACTGATACACCCCACAACTATCGGGTGTACTTGCCTCCCAGTCAGAGGATAGTAGTTCGCAGAGATCTCTAGTTTGATGAGAAGAAGGCCATACGATTTTCCCTTGAGAGGGAGCTCCAACTATAGGCTATGGAGGAACTGTTGGTTCCTAAGGAGGAGAAGCCTCAGATTGATGTGGAGCAGCTGCATGCAGAGGATCTAGAAGTGGAGACATCCACTCAAGCAGAGTCTTCCAGAGATGGACGAAAGCACATAAGAGAAGTTGATAGATTATTGTTGAATGCGAGAGAGAATGTGGGAGAACCATCTTCTCAATGCAGATAGAGGAGGTCACCTAAGATGTACACTGGATACATGGCCCTTGTTGGGGAATGTGTTGAGACTGAGCCATCTTCCTTCAAGGAAGCAGTGCAGCAGCGAATTTGCGTTGATGCTATGGTGGAGAAGTATGACTCCATAGTTCGTAACAGTGTTTGGGATGTGGTTTCAAGACCAGAGAACAAGTCAGTTGTGATTTCCCGTTGGCTTTACAAGTTAAAGCAAGATGCTGATGGCTGTGTGGAGAAACATAAGGCAAGATTTGTTTCCCATGGTTTCTCACAAGTCGAGGGGATCGACTATGATGAGACTTTTGATCCTGTAGAAAGTTACTCATATATCATATCGATGTTGGCACTATCAGCACAAATGGGTTGGAAGATCCATTAGATGGATGTAAAGACTACATTCCTCAATGGCAAGATTAAGGAAGTGGTGTACATAGAGCAGCCGGAAGGTTTTGAGACCTTCGATTGTGAGTCGCATGTGTGCCAACTCAAGAGAGCTTTGTATGGGCTGAAGCAACCACCTCATGCTTGGTACACAAGGGTCGAAAACTACTTCACCAGGTTGGGCTTCACAAAGAGTGAAGCGTATGCGAACCTATACCACATCACGGTGAAAGGTAAGTAGTTGATCATTGTACTTTATGTTGATGATCTCATATTGGCAGGTGATGATCAGTTGATCATGTCTTGCAGGACGACCTTGCAAGAGAATTCAAGATGAAATACATGTGACGTTATGTGAATTTGAATCCACCAAGACTTCCAAACATTTCTCTAAGGCCATGAATTCCACCATGTTATTATTGGCCTTCCCCAAGTGGCCATGAAAGATCTTCTTTATTTGACCCTGTTCATCTCTTATAACACCCCAAAAACCAACTGACCCTGGGTTGCCCTTAGAAGCTCCATCTATATTAACCTTTAAGAAACCATGTGGAGGAGGCTTCCAAATATTTATATCTGCATTTTTTTGGCTCACACCCTCGATTATGCCCTATCATCTTATAGAATGGAGACCCAAATGTAGTAGAATACTTGCACCTTGGGGTAGAGGAAGGTCCTTAGGAAGTGTCCTCAACAAGCTACTAACTGTGTCTTTGAGTTGCCTTAAAATTTGGTCAATTATGTGTTAGGGCTTGCTTTCTTTGTTCTTGAAGATTCGACTATTGCACTCTTTCCAAACATTCCATATGACAAAGCCTGGAACCAAATTCCAGGCTTTATTAATAATTTCATTCCTTGAGAAATTTTTGTTCCAATTCTTCAAAGTGTTGGAGATGTTGAATCTGTCCCTATCAATGCACCTAAAGATTGAGGCCACCCATTCCCACACGGTGGAGGTGAAAGGGTAGAGGTTGAGAAGGTGATCCATTGTCTCCTCTTGTGAGCCACAAAGGTATCGTTTGGATGGTCCAGTGAAGACTTTTTTCAGGAGATTCTCCCAAGTTAATATTTTCCTTTGATGAACTAGCCAAATAAATAACTTTATTTTCATCCAGTGGGGGCTCTGCCAAATATTTTTCCAAACTTGATCACGGTTTAGATAGTTAAATCCTGTTACTACCTGTTTAGCTTCTTTGAGGTTAAAGTTTCCTTCGGTGTTCTTTCCCCATCTTAGTTGGTCAGACAAGGAGGATACCATAATCCTCCTATGTTCTAGATCCTGGGTAAGAGAGTTTTCCTGGGCCTTTAGAGGAATCTCTTCACTGTGGCCTCCAAGTTCTCCATTTTCCATTGTTCCTATCCTGGTCCCAGAAGTCTTTTACTATAAGTAGACCTTTGTTATCCGTGTCATTCTTGAGAGCTGCTAATTCATCCTTATACAATTTGGGTTCCTATTGCCAGTTGTCCTCCCAAAATCGAGCTAGGTTCCCAACTCGAATTTCCCAGAAACTATGTTGCCAAACAATACTTTTATTTTCCTGGGCAAGGTTCCAAATGTGGGAGCCCTTAATATGCCCTGACATTCTAATGTGATCCTTCTCTTGCCAATGCTTGGCATATTTTTGTTTCCAAAGCTTAGCCCAGGGAGTTTCCTATTCCTTGATCCACCTCCACCAGAGTTTAGCTCCCAAAAACCTGTTGATGGTTTCAGGATCATGAAGCCCCAAGCCACCATGGCTCTTGGGTTTGCAAATATTGTCCCAGGCAACTAAAGCCCATTTTTTTTTCTCTTCTCCCTTTGCCCCATATAAATTCCCTTTGTATGCTCCTAATCGGTTGCTTAATTCCTTTAGGAGCAAGAAGAGTTGAGAACATGAACATGGGAATGGCTTGCAGGACAGCCTGGGTGAGCACAAGGTGCCCCACCAAATTTAAAGACCTACATGTCCATTTTCTAATCTTGTCCTGAAGTTTATTTATAATTGGCTCCCACACTTCCTTGCTGAGAAGTTTATATGTGAGAGGTATGCCCAGATACTTGGAAGGTAGCTGGTCCCTTTGAAACCCAAGAATTCTGGTGATATTTCTTTGAATAACAATGTCAATGTTAAAGAAAAAAACTTTTGATTTGTTGATGCTTACCTTTGTGCCAGCAGCCATAGCAAAGTCATTCAAAATATGTTTAATCGTTCTAGCTTCCCTGACTATGGGTATGCCTTGTAGCATTGTGTCATACACAAATCGTTAATGAGTGTTAGCCACTCCATCCAAGGTGAGTTTGATGCCTTGGATTCTTCCTTCAGTATTTTCCATTTTAATCGCTCTGCCTAGCCCTTCCATCATGAGAACAAAGAGGAAGGGTGAGAGCGGATCCCCTTGTCTGAGACCTCTGAAGGGTGTGAAGAGTATTGAAGGAGCGCCATTAAGTAGGATGGGGAAACTAGTCGTGGTAACTAGTGCCATAACCCATCTTATCCAGTTTTGGTCGAAGCCAAAGGCTCTTAGAACTACCCTTATATAATACCAACATAGCTTGTCGTAAGCTTTTGCTAGGTCCAGTTGAATGATCATACTAGCTTGTTTGTTGCTTTTGAGAGAGTGTACCACCTCATGAGCTTGGATGATATTATTGAGGATTTGTCTTCCTTCCACATAGCCCGTTTGCTCCTCTGAGATGAGAGTTGGTAAAAGGGGCTTGAGTCTATTGGCGATCACCTTGGAAATAATTTTATACACCACATTACATAAAGCTATGGGTCTGAATCCATCCAGCGTCATGACTTTTTCCTGTTTTGGGATCAAAGCTATGAAGGAAGCATTAAAAGCCTTCAGAACCTTTTTGGATCTTCTTGGGTCTTCCACCACCTCAAGGATATCTTGTTTGATTGTTTTCCAACATGCTTTGAAGAAGACTACATTGAACCCATCCAGGCCTGGATCTTTTCCATTTTGCATTTCATTGATCACTTCACTGACCTCCTCTTCCGAAACTGGCTTGTTAATATTGTGGTTATATTCTCTGGTAACTAGGTGAGGGATATACTCAGTGAAATGGTTGATGAACCTGTATCTATCCCCCAGAGGCTCCTCTGCAATACTGAGGAAATGTTGTACAAGGAGAGATTCCATGTCTTTATGAGAGATGATTTCTCTCCCTTGAGAGTCTTTGATCTTTGTGATTCTGTTGTGTGCCCTGTGATCCATTGTGGATTTATGAAATAACTTTGTGTTTCTTTCTCCCTCTCTAATCCACTATATCCTTGACTTCTGTCTCTAGAAAATCTCCTCTTGCAAGCATCGTTCTTCCCATTCTTCACGCAAAGAATCAGCTAGCTTTTTCATTCCTCTGTAAATCCCTCCATGATGTTGATCTGATTGATCTCTTGGAGTTTCTGCTCAGCTTCTCTTTTGGCTTTGAAGATATTGCCAAATTCCTTTTAGTTCTAACCTTTAATCTTGGATTTGATATGTTTAGGTTTCAGTTGGAGCAGGAACATTCTAGTGCCTTGACTGTTTAGATCCTCTCTCCACTATTTGTCAATATTACTAGTGAATTCAAAGTGAGAGAGCCAGGAATTCTCAAACCTGAAATTTTTGTTTCTTAGTGTACCCATAAAAGTGGCTTCTAGTTGTACAGGCCAATGATCCGAACCTACAAAGGGAAGAATAGAAGTTGTTATGGCAAGGCCTGAGAGAAAGAGGTCCTCTAAGATAATAAATCTATCTAGCCTAGATGTGACTTGTGAATCCCCTCCCCTTTTGGTGTTCCAGGTGAAGGTCCCATTTATTGTTCCAGTGTCCACTAACCCCATGTTCATTATGAAGTTCTAGAAGGTCATGGAGTCTCTACCTAGTTGTTCAATACTACCTTTTTCTCTATAAGAGATCTTATCATATTGAAATCTCTTGCAACAATCCAGGGCATATTAGGGTGTCTTGCTCTTAGTTCCTCAAGGGAGGTGAGAAGCTTGAGTTTTTCTTCATGCTTTTGAGGTTCATAGACATTTGTGATCATGTATCTCTCCTTATCACCGAAAGGTTGACAAACCAAAGAAAGATAGTTTCTAGATACCTCAGCATCCAGGATTCCAATTTTTTGTGGATCCCACAGCATGAGAATCCCCCCCCCCCCCCCCCACTGATTTTTTTGCTTTAACATCTAGATACTCATACTTGATTAGCCATTTATTATGAATTTCTCTAATCTTATCCATTGAACATTTTGTCTTCTGAATAAAAACCATATTTGGTTTTTCTTCTTTTATTCTAGTACTGAGAATCCTTTGTTTCCTTCTATTTCCTATGCCTCTAATATTCCAAGTTGTGAGCTTCATTAAGAAAGGTTTGTAAAGGAGTAACTGGTGAGCTCTTTCATCTTACCTATTTTAATCAATAGTTTCCCACATTCGTTCAACAACTCCTTCTATCTTTTTCTTCCTCTTTTCCTGCCTGGGCTCTTTGGATATTGTGCCTATGTCTCTTCCATCATTTTGACCCCTCTATGTTCCTGGCTTTCATGATTTCTTTTGACTCTGGTTCCCCTCGATTGTGATCTTCATAGGAAGAGTTGTTGAACCCTGTCATATTCCTCTTTTGGCAGGGAGTCCACTCCTTTGGTCGTTCCTTGTTCTAGAAATTTCTCTAGATCCATATTTTCCCTATCTAGAATCTCTTGTAGTTCATGGTCCTCCGTTCCCACCTCACTTGGATTCATCTCATGGTCCCTATTTATCTCCATCATGTTTTCTATGATATCTTCCATGTTGTCATCCCTTTCCTTCTTAGTGATAATGTTCTCCATTTCCTGGTTTGTTTCTTTGTTTCCTTCTTCTTCTTCTAGGATATTAAGGCTATTGTGGATTGGTTGTCTTTCCTCATTGATCTTCTTTTATGGCCTCTTTCCGCCTTTCCCTTTGCCCCCAACCTTGGTAAAACCCTCAGGATTTTTATCCATAGTGGTTTTCACATTTCTCTTGATGTTGTTTGTTGGGTAGTCTCTATATAGATACCCATGCTCATGGAATTTTCGGCACCTAAATGGGATGTGCTCATAGTCCACCACCTGTACCCATTCTTCATCATATACTTCTAAAATTATCATGTCCAGAATTTCTCTAGATAAGTTCATTTCCACACATATCTGGCCGAAGGAGGTGTATTTTCCTTTCATAGTCGCATCTGAGATCTTTAGAAAATGCCCCAATTTGTTGCCTATTATTTTTCAGCGATTCCAGTAGTTAATAATCTGGAGGAAGGGAGTATAATCTGATCCATACCGGTACCGATGTAAATGTCTCATCCGGAACAAAGTTCATTATCCATGGCTGCATGTAGAGGCCTGCAACAGCATAGAAATATGGTCCTCCTTCAAACACTCTGTCTTTATCCTCTAGGCTTGTGAATACTACTATGAAGAAGCCCTTGGATCCAAAATGAGGTGTATTTCCCCCTTTGGCTTCCAGTAGCTTCTTATCCATACATGTTGCGCCCTCTCGGTCGGCCATATTCCCATGATCCTTATGTGATTGTAGCGTAGGGTCGCTCAAGATGACCCATGGAATGATGTTCAACTTAGGTTTGCAAACCCCAGATGTCCTTATAGAAGTAGGTTTTTGACTACTATCCCCTTTCTCCTTTTCCTTACTAGCTTCCTGTTGCTCCCCTTCCTGTTCATGAGGTTTGTTTCCTCCCAATGTGTCTATATTACTTGCCATTGTTGCCTTCTCTAGAGGTTTCTTGAAACGCTGCTTTCCCACATCCTTGCTTCTATCCGTAACTACTTGACTATAGGAGGGAGTAGCACTCCCCCCTGCGTGTCCTGCCACGGTGCCCAACGTCAAAACCCTAACCCTAGATCAAGTTGCAGAGCCTCCCATTTAGTCGCCTATATTCATCTCTTTTGAATCAGTTAATCGTCTACACTTTTGTTTTTTGTTTGACAATTGGCACACAATTGTGTTGTACCTAATTATCAAGAATAAAAGAAATAATGAAATAAATTAGTATAATGACATATATATTAAGAAAGAAGATATTGAAATTCAATTTTATATAATAAAAATTACATGAGCCTGAAAATAAATCCACAACCCAATCTCCTTCATTTGAACATAAGCCTGTAAGATAGTTAATCAATGATTGTGGTTTTTGATAAATGTTAACTATTTCTCCTTTTTCTTCTTTATCTTTGTATGTTAGTTTTTTCACAACAGCATCATAAAACAATACTTGTCTATGACTCTTTCCATCTACCCGATTAAGAAGCATAGACTTATAGCTATCATCTTTTGTCCAACTATTAATATGGACGAACTCACAATAATTTATAAGGTTGATCTTCATAGTTAAGAAGATTTGACTTTTGCCTGTAACATGAAATAGTAAAATTCAATTAATGTGTACATAAATGAATTTTTTAACATTAATCAAACATACAATTTCAACATCTTACCATGTAAGTTGCATCCTTGAGTTTGTTTTCCCATTGAAGCTTGTCAATAACATTTCCAATTGTGTGTCTGAATGAAATGTCACAAATCTCCATAATGGTGATGATGTGACTTATACAAATCCCACAACCACTTTACTAAGAGTTTGATAAGTATAAGGGTCACTATCATAGTCAATGTTTGGGATATTGAAACCATGGGGAATATCTACAATAACTAGGGAATAATCCTTTTAGGTATGAGTTTAGCAATGTCTTCACAATCACCTTGTATTACTTGATATTGAATAGTGTCAAGCCCATTCCAAATGAAATGAGTAAGAGTTGGATCAAGTTCAACATTCCTAAGACACTTCTTTCTCGGTCTTTCGATCTTAATTTTTTCAAGAAATATTTTGAAACTAATTGGTGCTCCATTTGCATCCTTCCTCATCTTTAATAAAATAAACAAATTTATGTATAAGCTATAAAATAAAAATAATATACAACTGAATATAAATGAATGTATAAATCAACATACCTTTTCAAATGCAAGATAAAAATCTTTTAGTGTTGATGTAGAACTTGAATCTGGGTAGTTGCGTACAACATCATCCCAACTATATTCATTAAATAATTTAACCATTTTTTCTTGATTTTTCATTTAAAATTTGTGACCACGAACAATATGTTATATTTAAAAGAAAATTATAATCTAGAAATAAGTAAAAATAATTCAACAAACTTACTTTTGAAATTCCAGAGACATTTCGTCCAATGATAATTCCCTTGACTTCACACGAGATAATATTGGTTTGACAAGTTTTTCATTCTTCACTCCTTGGAATGCTCTCCAAGGTGTGAGAGTCATATCTTTTGGAAGCTGCTTCATTTCAAGATCTGATTTACTGCTGCTACATATCAATGGTTGAGACTTTTTAACCTTCTAGTTTTTAATGCCAATGTTCTCCCACATGCTAAAATGATCATAAATAAATTCCCATATCTCTCTAGTTCTAAATGCCAACTGGGAAATGTTATCAATACTTATGAATATATCAGAATTTACTTTTCCACCTTTTGAATTGATTTTCTCCTCAATTTGATAGCCCATTTCCATACAACATTCCTTTCAAAATTCTAGAGTAACATTTATCTTATCCCCACCACATTTTTCTTCAATTTCATTATGAATAAATCTAACCCTTTGGATGAAATCCATAGAGATCCTATATTCATTATCTTTATTATGATCCCATGCTAATAAATTTCTTATGTATCTCATAAAGCAACAAAATTGATACATTTCATTGTTTCAAAATGTGGGTTATTGGGATATTCCTCCATCAATTCCCTTTGAGCTTCTACGTAATGGTTCCCCTGAAGCACATAGTAATTTTATTCAAAAAAATTTGACTTATCAAATTCTTCTTTGTCGGGAAATTGAACTCGATCAACAAGAAGCACATAGTTAACCACATGAGCATATGGATTGTACCTCATCAATGCCTTCAAGTTGTGAATATGCCTTCAAGGTGTGGCTTTCTGATTTGATATTTAAGTTGTCCTTCACTTGGCTTATAGATTTGTCTCACATTAAGCTAAAATGTACGCCCACACTCAATTAAGTTTGTCTCTGTCAAGTTATGTCCAATGCCTTTTTGTTTTGTTTTAATAATGTCATCCTCTAAATCAGTGCCTCGTGTAATGATTCCCTTCTTTCTTTTGAATTTTCACTAGGATCTTCACTATTGGCCTTGACTATTTGAGAATGATCAACTTTCATTTTCTCCCTCCTCTTTTCTTCTAGATAAATAACATTCTCATCATTAACTAGAACATAGAAATTCCTGGGCATTTTTATTTTTGGTTTTTTATGACTCTTCTCCTTTCTAACATCAGTTCTAATGTCATCCTTAGTAATGGAAACATATTCTTTAGCGTCAGTTTCAACTTCCTCATATTCAAAAGTAACATGTCTACCTTTGCTAGATTTATCCACTATAGACATTCTTTTATGATCCCTTGAATGTAGTTTTGTAGCATCATGAATTACTAATTTTTGCTTGTTTTCCATATCTTCTTTTGACCCTGAGTAGAAACTGCTAACAATATTCAGAATATCTTGCTTGTTGGGTTGTGTTATATTCTTTCCACGACTAGCCCACGTAGTTAACCGGGGGGTTAGAGGGGGGGCAAAGCACCCCCTTTTTTGCGTCGATTGTATAGTAGGGGGAGGTCACAGGGGGTTTAAGGTGTACCCGTAACCCCACTTTATGGGGTCCAGGGCAACGCCCCAGAAAATTTTGGTTTTGGACCCTATGTTAGGTTGGGCAGACCCACCTATGGTTTTGTGCATGATTTTCACACATGTTTTTTGGATGCAATGGTTTTCGGTCCATGGTATTCGATGCTTCGACATGTATAAATATGTATTGTAACATTGAAAGGAAAATAAAGAAAAAGCAAGCTAGTAGTCCCAGTTTTGGGATCCAGGGGAAAATCTCTGTGTATATGTGTTTTATGTGTTATGCTATCACATTGTTTATTTTCTGTGTTTTAGAATTCATATGCAGTTAATTTCTATACGGGGTTAAAACCTACATTTGGTATCAAAGCAGATTTGGCTTCAAGGGGATGCCCTTGTTGCTGAGGGGTTTCACTCGGGCCTGTGGTAGACCCTGTTCAGTGGGAGATCTGCAAGATCAATTCTGGTGGTGAAAGAAGATGGCGAGCAGTGGAAAGATAGAGATCGAGAAATTTAATGGTCAGAGTTTTGAGTTGTGGAAACTCAATATGGAGGATCTATTGGTGGATAAAGATCAGTGGATCATGGTAGATCTGGGTACTAAACCAATGGGAGTGTCTGGTGAAGAATGGAAGAAGTTAGATCAGAAGGCAAAGAGCACAATACGATTGTGTGTCTCAGATTTAGTATTGTTGAATGTATCAGGGTAAGCTACAGTAAAGGCTTTGTGGGACAAGTTAGGGACTTTGTACTAATCTAAGTCTCTGGTGAATAAACTGTTCCTGCAGAAAAAGATGTATAACCTGAGGATGAAAGATGGAGACTTGGTGACAGAGCATCTGAATGCATTTAATACTGTGGTAAGTCAGTTACCATCTGTTGATATTAAAATTTTAGATGAAGATATGTGCATCAGTTTGTTGTGTTCTCTACCAGATTCGTGGGATAGTCTGGTTATTGCAATATATAGCAATGCAATTCCCTTACAGTTTGATGAAATAGTCTCAGCCTTGCCGACGGAGGAGATGAGACGAAAAAATATGGAGAGCCAAAATGGTGATGCCTTGTCTATGCGAGGACAGTCCCAGAACAGAAACAAAAATAAGTCATCGAGTGGGAGATCTAAACCTAGAGGGAGATTTAAATCTCTAGAAAAATTTGTAAAGGTGGTGTGCTGGAAATGTGGAAAGAAAGGCCACTTCAAAAGGGGCTGTAAATCTAAAGCTCCTAACAAAGGAAAGGGATTTGATGGGGATCCTTCTGCAGAGGCTAAAACCACCTCAGATGAAGGTGGGGATGTGTACTTGGATTCTTCAAGTACACATGTAGATCATGAGGCATGGTTGATTGACTCAGGTGCATCCTTTCACTTCACTCCCCATAGAGATTGGTTCTGTGAGTATGAGAAATATGATGGTGGTGATGTCTTCTTGAGGGATGACAGGAAGTCTAGAATCATTGGTCGTGGAAAAGTAAAGTTGAAACTACAAGGTGGAAGGGTTAGAACACTTCCGTGTGTTCTACATATTCCTGCATTAGCCAGAAATCTAATTTATGTTAGCAAGCTGGATGATGCAGGTGTAAAAATAGTGTTTGAGAAGGACACCTGCAAGATGGTTCGGGGAGCACTGGTATTGATGCGGGCAGTTCGGATTGGAACTCTGTACAAGTTGCAAGGTAGCATTGTTTTTTATGGGTGCAACAGATCTGTGGTTCCTGAAAGTGGAGCAGAAAATCTAGTGGTCTTTGGAGAGAAAACCATGTTGTGGCATCAAAGGCTTGGACATATTGGAGAGAAATGCCTTCGAATACTTCATGGTAAAGGTATGGTAGAAGGTATGAGTAATAGCTCTCTGGATTTTGATTTCTATGAAAATTGTGTATATGGGAAGCAAAATTGGGTGAGTTTCCCCTCTGGTAGTAAGAGGGGGAAACAGATATTATAACTTGTGTACAGTGATGTGTTTGGACCTGTGAAGGTTCCATCACTAGGTAAATATGTGTACTATGTATCATTTATAGATGAATTCTCAAGGAATACATGGATATATTTCCTTAAGAGGAAATCTAAAGTCTTTGACAAGTTTAAAGAATTTAAGGCTCTCATGGAAAATCAAACATAGAAAAGATAAAGGTTCTGAGGACAAATAATGGTGGAGAGTTTTGTAGCAAGGAATTTGAAGAATTCCGTAAGAAGTGTGGTATAGCACGGCAGAAGAATACTCCATATACACCTCAGCAAAATGGAGTTGTAGAAAGAATGAACAAGATGTTGACAGAAAGGGCAAGAACCATGCTCAGTGGTACTGGGTTAAGATAGGAATTCTAGGTAGAGGAAATGGAGACAGCATGCTACCTAGTCAATAGATCACCTTCATCAGTGTTGGAGGATAAGACTCCTCAAGAGGTATGGACTGGTAAGAAACCCTCTCTTTCACATCTGAGGGTATTTGGATGTGATGCATATGTACATGTTCCAAAGGAGAAAAGATCCAAGTTGGATAGTAAATATGAAAAGTGCATCTTTATTAGGTATAAGGATGGTTTAAAGGGTTATAAGCTTTGGAACCCAGTAACAAGGAAGGTTGTGTACAACTGAGATGTGGTGTTCAGAGAGGTGAAATATGTTATTAAACATGAAGTCCAACCAAAGGAACTTGAGAAGATAGAATTTGAGCTAAAGGAGGAAGAATCAGACTCTACAACAGACGAGGAATCAGAAGATGAAGAGCCACAAACTCCAGCTGTGAGAAGATCAGTTCGAGAAAGAAGGCAGCCAGAGAGGTATAGTCCATCTGCTTTCTATTCAAATTTTTCTTTGTCCATTACTAATGATGATCCCAGAACTGTGAAGGAAGCAGTGGATTCAGAGGATGGAAAACTCTGGAAAGAGGCCATGATTGATGAAATGGCATCTTTTCACAAAAATGAGGCTTGGGATCTAGTGGAGTTGCCGACTGGAAGGAAACCCATTGGCAGCAAATGGGTGTTCAAGAAGAAGATAAATGCAGAAGGAAAGGTGGAGAAATACAAAGCTCGGTTGGTAGCAAAAGGTTATTCCTAGGTGCCAAGAATTGATTTTGGTGATATTTTTTCTCATGTTGCCAAGGTAACTTCTATTAGATTACTTTTATCTGTTGTTGCTGCTTTTGATTTTGAGGTAGAACAGATGGATGTGAAGACAACATTTCTTCACGGGGATATGGAAGAGGAGATCTACATGAATAAACCTGAAGGTTTTGTTGTGAAGGGTAAGAAAGAACTGGTATGTAAGTTAAATAAGTCTCTGTATGGATCAAAACAGTCACCAAGGATGTGGTATCAGAAATCTGATACATTTATACAGGGACTTGGCTTCACGAGAAGCAAAGCATATCAGTGTGTGTATTTTAAATTAATTGGTGATCGTGTTATTTATTTGGTCTTGTATGTCGATGATATTTTGCTAGTTGGAAATGACAAAGAAATTATCTAGGATTTGAAGACCCAATTGTCCTCCAAATTCGACATGAAAGATCTTGGTGCTACAAACTATATTTTGGGCATGGAAATTAAAAAAGATCATACAAAGAGGAAGCTCTAGTTAAACCAGAGAAAGTATGTCGAGACAATACTACAGAGATTTAATATGCAGGATAGTAAATCGTTGAAGGTTCCTATTCCTGTAGGTGTGAGGTTATCTGCTAAACAGTGTCCCAAGACACAAGAAGAGGAAGAGTACATGTCCTGTGTCCCATATTCAAGTGCAGTCAGTAGCCTGATGTATGCAATGGTCTGTACTAGACTAGACATTGCACATGCAATGGGAGTATTGAGCAGGTTTATGTCAAAACCAAGGAAGGAGCACTGGACAACAGTGAAGCGGGTTTTCAGGTATTTGCGTGGCACTAGTGATTATGGTTTGTGCTACCAAGGAAGACCAGGATTGGACAGAGTGTTGGATATTCATGGCTTTGTTGATGCAAACTGGGCTAGGGATCTGGATCAGAGAAGATCTAAAAGTGGGTATGTGTTTAACCTATTTGGAGGTGCAGTCAGTTGGATAAGTAAGAAACAATATGTAGTGGCACTATCAACTATAGAGGAAGAATACATGGCAGCCACTCACGAAAGCAAGGAAGTAGTTTGGTTGCAGAGATTGTGTTCAAGTATGGGGTTAGTACAGGGAGCTATAAGGATAGACTGTGATAGCCAAACTGCAATTTTCTTGGAAAAGAACCCTGCATATCATTCAAAGACAAAGCACATTGATGTTCAGTATCACTTTGTGAGGGATATGATAGAAGACAAAAAGGTGTTGCTGGTAAAGGTGGACACTTTGAAGAATACTGCAGATGCATTGACAAAATCTATGAGCTCTGAGAAGTTCTCTTGTTGTAGAGAAACAATGGTCATTCCAAGGCTGGAAAAATGACTAAGCTCTCTTGTGGCCCCCTGTGAAAATAAAACAACAAGTGGGAGAATGTTGGGTTGTGTTATATCCTTTCCATGACTAGCCCACGTAGTTAACTAGGGAGTTAGAGGGGGGACGGAGCACCCCCTTCATTGCGCAGATTGTGTAGTGGGGGGGTCACAGGGGGGTTTGATGTGTACTCGTAACCCCACTTTATGGGTTCCAGGGCAGTGCCCCAAAAAATTTTGGTTTTGGACCCTATGTTAGGTTGGGCGGACCCACCTATGGTTTTGTGAATGATTTTCGCACATGTCTTTTGGACGCGATGGTTTTTGGTCCATGGTATTGGCTGCTTCGGCATGTACAAATATGTATTGTAACATTGAAAAGAAAATAATGAAAAATCAAGTTGGTAGTCCCGGTTTTGGGTTCCAGGGAAAAATCTCTGTGTATATGTGTTTTATGTGTTATGCTCTCGCATTGTTTATTTTCTGTGTTTTAGAATTCGTATGTAGGTAATTTCTGTTAATGGAAACATATTCTTTAGCGTCAGTTTCAACTTCCTCGTATTCAAAAGTAACATGTCTACCTTTGCTAGATTTATCCACTATAGAAATTCTTTTCTAATCCCTTGGATGTAGCTTTGTAGCATTATGAATTACTATTTTTTGCTTGTTTTCCATTTCTTCTTCTGACCCTGAGTAGAAACTGCTAACAATATTCATAATATCTTGCTCTATGAAATGAATTCCTCCCAACATAATTGAAAGATTTTCAATAAAATTATGTCAAAAAAAATATCATATGTCAGTGAAAACTAAGTTACAAAAATATAATGATATAGTTACAATAACGCAAAACACATAAATATAAATAACAATATTTACCATATCTTCTGCAATGTCATTTATAATTTGCTTAAACATATTTTTATATTCATTTGTCATGTCATACATTGACAATGATAACTGATATTTAATCTTTTCATGTGACTTGGGTAGCTATGTAAGTACATAAACAACTTCAATGTCCGGTATCAAACAGATGTCTATGACTTTTCCTAGCACCTCATAAAGTCCACCATTGTTAGGGTTATCAACATATAGATATATCTGTAGTTGTTGTTCGCCTTCTCTATCTTTCACATACCATACATTTTCTGTAAGTGTCACTTCATTTGATTTCTTCCAGTATGAAATCATCTTCTTAACATTTGAGGCCCTTGATAAATTTGTAGTTATTATCTCAAGTTTGGTTCGTTCAATAGTGTTTTTTGATGATCCACCTTTAATTTTAGCAGTCTTTGGTCCAGAAAGATTCACAGAAATCTTATTTGATGCTATTTTCCTGCAAAAAATATAGACATATATAAAAATCAGTAAATTACAAAAAATACAATAACTTAAATAAACAAACAAAATGAAACAAAACCTAAAAACGATAATTAATAATAAATCATGAATAATTTTTTAAAACATAACCTTTGAAAGCAAAAATGCAACCCCCTCCCACCCCACCCCCACGGCTCAATGGGCTTGTGGGGGTGGAGTCCTGATACGCACAGCCCCTCCCGCCCCACCCCCGCATCCCAACGGGCCCATTGGGCTGGAAGCCCGATTCACTCAGCCCTTCCCACCCCACCCCCATGGCCCAACGGGCCTATGGGGCTGGAGGCATGATTCTGAGAATCAACCCTCACACTTGGTGGGTTGGGCCGAAAAGGTGGGTGCCACTAGTAGGCATGACCGGGCCCACCACATCCATTGCAGATGTAGTGGCCTTTTGCCTACCATGGGGTTGTTTGGTAACCCTGGCTCATCTAAATTTTTAATTTCTAAAAAAATTATAAATTTCATTAATAAGAAAATAAATATTATTTTACTTGAATATGTATTTGGTATGGTATTTTACACGAAGATAACAACCCAACTGACACATAACTACTAGTAAACCTATTGGATTTTAAAACTTGCACACAACAAAAAGGAAACTAACCTTTCGAATGTGATAATCGTCCGTTGAATATGCTATCGATAAGAATATAGTTGCTCCACAAAATCGCTCCAAGTCTTTTAGTGAACCTCGAAATGCCTTGATGTGATGTGAGGAAAAGAGATAATGAAATTTATGATATAGCAAAAATTACAGAATTATTTTACCGCATGGTGAATGTGGAATTAATTTTTTTTTATAAAGAAATTTAGCATATAAATCTTGTTATGGCGATATAGTAAATTATGATAAAGTGAACATTACGAAAATGTTTTACCACGTGGTGAATGTGGTATTAATTTTTTTTTATAAAAATCAGATTGTTTTTGGATATCTAAACATGCTTATTGAATTGAGAATTTTTCAAAAGGTAAAGGTTGGTTTCCTTCTTGTTGGGCACACTCAAGACCATATTGATCAGATGTTCAGTCGTTTTTCAATCACATTGAGGAGGAAGGAAGTTGGGAGCTTTCCATCATTAATTGAATGTATTAAGAAATCATACATGCCAGAGCCTATTTTTGATGTGTTGGAAGAAATTGTTGACAAGCAAAGGTTTATCCTAGGATCGCATGGTGAGGAGAAATACATTGAAAAAATTAATGACATTAGCTTCCAACATCAATTTCGTATCAAAAAAATTGCTAGGAAAACACTAATATGGGGCAAGAAGTATTCCACTACTACAGAATGAGTGTAGTCATCAAGTTTGACATTTTTAAATTTCATTCTAGATCATCCAATATTTGCATCAAATATATTGTTATTACAATCAATTGTTGAAATTCATAATGCAAGCAGGTAGAATAGAGATATAAATTGATCTAGACCTCTGCACAACATTCCCCTTCTTGGATTGGGTATACCTCCCCTATCAGCCGAATCCAAGCCTACCAGAGGTATACCTTCTAAGATTGCTAAAGCAATCAAATCTGTGGTGACTGACGTTGCACATGGCCAACAATCTACTATTGAAAGGGCACTTAAAGCATCTGAACCCCTTGACTCTGTTCCCCCATGATCTGGCTTTCCTTCAACTGTAAGGGACTAGCCAACCCAAAAGAAAGATTGGCTCTCAAGTGTCTCCTGAATAGCCCCAGCTATGACATTCTTATACACCAGGAAACCCTCAGACCTTTTGAAATGATTTCTTGAACCCTACTTTCCCTCCACCCAGGATGGCACTTCCAAGTTCTGGATGCAGTGGGCAGATCAGGGGATCTTGCTATGGGTATCAATCCCAAAACGATTAAAGTGATTTTCTCCTGGGGTGGGAAGGGCTTCTTGGGTATGGATGTATTTGCTAGGGATCTGGGGAAAAATATTTGTATCTTGAACATCTATGCTCCCAACCAGAACAGACTTGAATTTTGGCAATCCATCCTAGACAGTCCTCTTATCACTTGCTCCACCATCATAGGAGGTGATCTTAATTTTTCCATAGGAAATGAGGAATCCTAGGGTCATCACTCTTAGATCGACCCTCTCTCAGATCAAATGGGCTTACTCTTGGATAACCATGGACTCATTGATGTGCCCATGAACAAGAAAATGCCCACATGGCATAATAGGAGAACTGGGGATGCGGCCCTGGGAAGAAGACTGGATAGATTTCTCATCCATGAAGAGCTCCTCCAAACCCTAACCCTATACAAGCAATGGGTGGGCTCGGGTGGCCTGTCAAACCATTCTCCCATTTTTCTTCAAGTTTTGGGTCCTTCCAGGAAGCCTCGAGCCCCTTTCAAATTTAATTCTACTTACTTAAAATACCCCGACTATATCAAGTTGGTCTCGGATTTCTAGCGAGCCCAACCCCCTCTCGGGGAATAGAGAAAGGCAGTTGATTTATGTGGGCTCCTAAACAAACTCAAAAGACTTACCATGGATTGGTCCAAAAGGAAGAAATAGAGGGATGAGCAGACCCTGAAGGAAATTGAAGAGCAGATTGCCTCATTAACTGGTGAAAATGGGCATGGTTTCCTATCAAACGAAACAAAATTCACCTTGTTGAACTGGAATCTCAGAAATCTAAGATCCTTTTGGAAAAGGAAGAGCTATGGAGGCTTAGAAGCATAGCTATATGGTTACAAGCTGGTGATGGTAATACTAAATTCTTTCACAACTT
The DNA here is from genome assembly GCA_031772625.1 of Pinus tabuliformis. Classification (NCBI taxonomy): domain Eukaryota; kingdom Viridiplantae; phylum Streptophyta; class Pinopsida; order Pinales; family Pinaceae; genus Pinus; species Pinus tabuliformis. The sequence continues at coordinate 229,407,646 of CM062819.1, read as the reverse complement.
CTCCAATGGTAGGAAAGAAAATAAAACCATCTGGTAGTTGCCCATGGAACAAGAAGGCTAGGCCTCTACTCACTCCCAACTAGCAAGGCTTGGGACAACTCACTTCAAAAGTCTGTTCAAGGCCCCCACAGTTACCACTCTCCGTGATATCATCAATCTCGCAAGCCATTTCACTAGATATATGGACCCGGATGGTATTGAAGATATCTTAAAACCCGTTTCAATGGGGGAACTAGAGGGCACTCTTAAATGGTTTAAGAGAGATAAAATTCCAGGTCTGAATGGCTGGCCTATTGAATTTTATACAACATTTCTGGATATTATTGGGCAGGATCTTCTTGCGGTTATTGAAGAAAGTAGGACCCTGGGTCGTATATATGCCCCTCTCAACTTCACCTATATTTCCCTAATCCCTAAATTTGACTCTCCTACATCCTTCAATGATTTCTGGCCCATTTCTCTCTGCAATTGCCTCTACAAAATTATAGCCAAAATCATAGCAATTCGCATCAAGCCCATTTTATCTTATCATATCTCCTAGGAACAATTTGCTTTTCTACACCAAAGACATATCTAGGAAGCCATTGGCTTGGCTCAGGAAGCCCTTCATTCAATCAAACAAAAAAAGCTCAAAGGGATGGCTCTTAAATTGACCTATCAAAAGCCTTTGACAAAGTCAGCTAGTTATACCTCAGAATGATCCTCACTCATTTGGGATTTCCCCTAGCATTCAAAAATTGGATCATGGGATGTATCACATCTGTATCATTTGCAATCCTCATCAATGGGTCTGCTACTCATTCCTTTCAAGCTAATAGGGGTATAAGACAAGGATGCCCTCTATCCCCTCTACTCTTTCTATTGGTTATGGAAGGACTAAGTAAACTGATTGATTCTGAGAAGAGATTGGGGAGGCTCAGGGGATTAAAGATCACTGAAAAATTCACTTTGTCCCATCTCCTTTTTGTGGATGATATACTTATTTTCCTTAGTGGAAGTGTTTAGGACATTACAACCATGAATGAGGATTTAAAACTTTTCAGCAATGCCACAAGGATGGAAATCAATAGAGGAAAGTCTACCATCTCCTTCTCAGAATGCACTCAGCAGGAAATACAGCTCTCGCTTCAAAATTTTCCCTTCCAGGTTTTAGATCTAAAGGATCGACTGAAGTATCTAGGTTTCAGACTCAAACCTGATGGATACAAAATAGCAAACTGGAACTGGCTTATTACCAAGGTGGATAAAAGAATCAATATATGGTGTCATATGTTCCTATCAAGGGCGGGAAGACTGATTCTTATCAAAACAGTATTGGAAGCTACCCTTGTCTTTTGGATTTCCTTGGCATGGATCCCAAGGGGGATTCTTCATAGAATACAAAAAACATGCAGTCAATGCCTATGGAGGGGGCCAAAGGAGGGGAAACTGTTTTCCTGGGTTAAATGGAACAAATTCGCCACTCCCAAAAAATGAGGAGGTTGGGGACTAAAGCAACCTCCTGCCTTTGCACAAGCACTGGCTACTAAATAGGGGTGGCTTTTACTAAAGCACAAAAGCCTCTGGTCGGAGGTGATATCTCACAAATATATCTGTCCCAGCACCATTATTGATTGGCAATGGTACCCCTACTGGAGCAGAAAAGGAATCTCAATCATATGGAGGGCCATACTAAATACTTTGCCCATTACCAAGGATGGACTTATATGGAAAATAGGAAATGGTGCATCAGCTCGTATTGGGATGGATCCCTGGACCGACAGTGGGAACAAATACCAACTCCCACTAGAGCTAATCACTTTTCTAAATAACAGATACATCACATACATTGAACAACTCGATGACCACCACAAATCTTCCTTTATGTTTCAAGCCTGGCACTCTGGTGAGGACTAGAACATTCCTATTGAATGGGATAGGTCATGGAAAAACTATATTCAAGCCCTTACAGAGTCATGTCAGATTAAATGATGATGAGGATGAGCTTATTTTGGGTCAATCAAAAAAGGGCCAATACTCCTCAAAACAAGGATATGACATCATTATAGCTGATACAAATTCGGAAAGCATGAAAAGTTGGTGGAAGTACATATGGAAATTGAAAGTCCCCCTTCGCACAAGACTTATGATGTGGAACATCCTCGAAAACAAAACACCCGCTGGAACAAATCTAAGAAAGCGGGCATTCACTGGACCTACTTGGTCTGTACTTTTCCATCAGGAGGAGGAATCGACACATCATCTTTTTCTTACTTGCCCCATTACTAAGACAATATGGGAGCAAGTTCTTAATTCACTAAATATAAACAAGATCTGGCAAGGAGTCGACATTCCAAATGCATGGGACTCGTGGTGGGGAGAAGCATCCGAACCAAAGATAAGAAATTTTCCCCTCCTAGTCTCATGGCATATTTGGCTAGGGCATAATCTCATTATATTCCAAGACAAGCCTGTAAATTGGAACATGGTTCAACCCAAAATATGCTCAGGATATGAGGAAATACCAGCCGAAGAAAACAACAATAGACCCAGGATTATAACACAAGAGTTGATAGACAATTCAAAGCCTTGGGCATATTTCGATGGCGCTGCTCAAACCCAGGGCTGCGGGGGTGGCATCCTATTCCATCTCATAGATTCACATTTTTTCTAGATTAGCATGGGCTTGGGCCAAGAAACAAACAACTATGCTGAACTGATATCTCTTCGACACCTGATTTATTTTGCTATACTACAACAGTGTAGAAATATACAAATATATGGGGACTCAAAGAATGTGATAAACTGGTTTAACAACACTGCTACATGCCATGCTTATTCACTGAGATCTATTATGGATGAATTTTTTTTTTTTGAAAACACATTTTAATCATATTTCATGCTCTCACATCTACAGGGAGCGAAATGAAAGCGCAGACGAGCTTTCGAAAGAGGCAACGAATCGTCCCATAGGAGAATGGCTAATTATTGAACATACACCAAAAAGAGCCTACCAATTTTTCCACAGGCCATACATAGACAAGGATCTTTAGAGGGGGGACAGCCCCTAATTTTCACAGCAATTTTTGTTTATAAATACAGGTTTCTATAAATGATGTAAATAAAAGCTTTTGTTCATGAACAGTCATCACCTCTGGGTGATATTTTGGTTTTTTGTATACGCACATTAGTACAGTACACCCCTTGGGGTCTTCTCGTAATTATCTCTGAACTACAACAGCTAACTTCGATCACAGTCTTGCATATGCTTAAGGGCATCTACAGCATGTAATTTCACCAATTAATGAAATTATGATTTTTCTCCGGGGAAAAAAAAGAGTAGTTTGATATTGTTGATTTAGTTTGGTGGGAGTCTTTTTTCAATAATCAAAGTGATATCATTTCAAGAACAAAAAATGAAGATATACCTTTTAAAACTCCATTTATTTGGCCACAAAATGTTTCAAATGAACATGAGGAAAGAAACATTGTTGAACAACAACAATCTCAAGTTATTATTAATTCTTCACATGTAGAGGAAAGAGAAATATATATTGGTTCAATAAGATCTCGTGCACAAAATGAAGCCATGGAAGATGCTTAATGGGGTTTAGTACATGATATTAATGAAGGTTGCATGATCGCAGTGCTAGCATATGGAGATCCGAATGGCTATCCATTTTGGGTTGCTAAGGTTATAAAGGTCATTACAAAAAATGAATATGTTGTAGGTGTTGAAGTATATTGGTATGCCACAAATACACACCCATTTAATGGTTTGTATAAGCCAGAGATGATAGTCGATAAACAATTGGCGGAAAGAGAAAAAGAAAGCATACAAATATAAATAGACACCGCACAGACCTCTTAAAATTGGAGGATGTTGACATACATGTTTATGACTTCAATTTAAAAAAGAGAGGAACTCTTTACTTTAAGACGATATAGATTCTGAAGAGGTTGTTACCAGAAGAAACAATGTTGAGAGGGGATTCTGCTAAAACCAATCGTAGATCTAGAAGAATTTTGAAACCTGAAATGGTGGGCATGCATGTGGACTCAGATGGGGCACTAGTTAATGAAAGAGAAGAATATAGAACATCTTCATCTACATCCATTCATTCATCTGAAGATGTGAATTTTGATGGTGTCCAAGAAAATTTGAGTGATTTTGAATCATTGTCTAAGACGGTTTATATAACTGATTTTTGCATCATATATTGAAATAAAAATTTTGATTTCCATATGGTCTTAAATGAGGTTATGCGTCATTTTTATGTTTGTTGGATTATATGTTTTAATTATGATGATTTTTATTGTTTAGAATATCTACAATCCAACAATAACTTAGAGATATAATTTATGTTTCATTCAATCTACAAGTATTGACATTTTGATTAATGCAGTCATTTAATTTGTTCATTATGTCATGGTTTAAATGTGTTGGTTTATTTCTATGGTTGAAAATTTTCCAATTACTTTTTATCTTTAATGTTATGGTTGAAAACAATTAGAATTTTAGCGATCTTTAGTGTCATGTTATTATATGTTAAACAAAATGGATGTAAATTGATGGAATTTTAATGTGTTTAAGATCCCATTATTTTATCTTTATCGTCATTACTAAAAAATGTTGAAGTTATACCTCGGAAAGAAAAATGCTATTCTACCAAAAACATTAGTGTTTTTTCCACAAAAGCAATTGTTTTTTGCATAAAAAAATTGGTTTTACTGCTATTTTTTAAATATGTTTAAAATTAACCCTTAAAAAAACATTGTTCTAGTATACACACTTTTCATTTTTAGCATTCTTTTTCATGTTTTTTAGGGGTTTTTTGGCAAGAGTTCTCGTTTTGAGTTTATAGTTCCAGTTTCAAAGTTTACATGGCTGATTGCAATGGATACATTGATTTTAGTGTAATTTTTTATTTATAATCCTATTTGATTGTTTGAACTAGATGCAATGATTTTAGTGTAGATGTTGATTTCTAATCCTATTTGACTACTTGCACTTTATGCATTGATTTCAGTGTAGATGTTGATTTGCAATCATATTTGATTGTTTGCACTAGATGTATTGATTTCAACTGTAGATGTTGTTTTTTATTTGAAGTAACTAGATGTATGATGTACATTGATTTCAAAGTAATGAGATTAATAGTGTGCATTGATTTCAGTGTAAAGGCACAAAAACTATTGATAATGTACTTTGATTTCCATGTTACACTAATTCAACCATAAATAAAATACTTGAATTTCCATCTTAAATAAAATGTTCACTTACCTTAAATGTGTGCTTCTTGAAACTATAAACTATTTATAATTGATTACATTCTTATTCTTCCCATTTTCTATCATTCAAAATTCTTAGTCACTTTGCATTCAAACAAGGTAATATAAAACAACTACCATTGAAATTTACTTGGGGTTTAACACTCCATAAGTCATAATGATTGACTTTGGAGAAAGATACCATTAATTTTGCGGAGCGAGAGAGACAAGGTATGACATTTGCTAGGATAGGTCAAGTTAAAGACTTGATTGGTCTAGAATTTCAACTGCCATTTTCATATGATTGATATGAAAAGATGAAAAACTAACATGTGTGACAATAAGAACAACAGAATAAAATAATTTGAGATTGATCATAATGAAGGCTTTTTGTAGTTGACTACATTCTTATTATTCACATTTTCTATCATTCAACACTATTACATTGTCACTTTGCATTCAAAATTTTTATTTCATCATTTTTCATCGTTCAAGTTATTAATAGTCTCCATCATCTCATCAAATTGAAATAACTAAGCAAATTTAAAATTAAATGACTAGATTAATGTTAGGCATTTTTGGCATATTTAAAGTGATCATTATAATTATGATTAATATTAGACATATTTAGCATATTTAAAATGATCAAAATAATAATGACGCTCAACGAATTTTGTGTGACAACACACGACTGGAACCAACCTAGATCCATATTAACCCCAAACCTATCAAGCACCGAGAGGGATCAAATCTCTTGGGGTGCAAACCTTTCCTCAAGTACAAAACTTGAGGAAAGGTTTGCACCTCAAAAGATTTGATCCCTCTCGGTGCTTGTTAGATCCAAGGTTAAGATGGATCTAGGCTGGTTTTTAATGTTACAGTTTATTAATTTTAATGATAATACACTTCAAGGTGAATAAACACTATTAGTGAAAGTGTCAATATTAGTATGTGAAAATATTAATATTTGTATGCTAAAGATGGGAGTGAATTACATTAGATATTGATATCTAACAACATGGGATAAATTATGAATTGAATTATAGGAAACACATTGCCAAAAATCTTGAGAAAATAAAATGAATATAATAAATCTATAGATGTCAATATAGTAAGCATATATTGTCAGACACAAGTATATGGTTGATGCATATTACCGAAAGAAATTATATAATAAGTTATATTATCAAACTCAATTATATAGACAATTACATGTGAGTATAGCTACATTTTAACACCTGCCTATCAATCATTGAGAGGGATAAATCTCTTATAGTGCAAAAAAAATCACAATTTTCCAGAATTTGATGTTTTTTTCACCTCCAAAATTTGAAAAGATAAAATTGTAATGATAGATTACTTTTATTCATTCCATTGACTATATAACAATAATATCCATACATAGAACTAAATTACCGCCATTTTTTACTCTAAAGATGTTAAGAAAACAACATGAGTCCAACTTTGTAATAAGAGCTACGGACACACATTATCATGAAAAAAGAAAAGGTCCCGCAACATTGAATGCAACAGAAAATATCCTCTACAAACTTGTTGGTAACCTCTACATATATGTTGGTCGTTGGTGTACCTAAGTGAGATTCTAACGAACGTTTATTAGAAACAACCATCTAGCAAATTCACATTTCAAAAATCAGCCAAAGGAAATTTTCATGCCAAGCAACCTTGTTTCGTTCGGGCCTGTGGTAGACCCTGTTTAGTGGGAGATTTGTGAGATCAATTTCGGTGGTGAAAGAAGATGGCGAGCAGTGGAAAGATAGAGATCGAGAAATTCAATGGTCAAAGTTTTGAGTTGTGGAAACTCAATATGGAGGATCTGTTGGTGGATAAAGATCAGTGGATCATGGTAGATCCGGGTACTAAACCAAGGTGAGTGTCCAATGAAGAATGGAAGAAGTTGGATCGGAAGGCAAAGAGCACAATACAATTGTGTGTCTCAGATTCAGTATTGCTGAATGTATCAGGGGAAGCTACAGCAAAGGCTTTGTGGGACAAGTTAGGGACTTTGTACCAATCTAAGTCTCTGGTGAATAAACTGTTCCTGCAGAAAAAGTTGTATAACCTGAGGATGAAAGATGGAGACTCAGTGAAAGAGCATCTAAACACATTTAATACTGTGGTAAGTCAGTTAGCATTTGTTGATATAAAAATTTCAGATGAAGATAAGCGCATCAGTTTGTTGTTTTCTCTACCAGATTCGTGGGATAGTCTGGTTATTGCAATATGTAGCAATGTAATTGCCTTGCAGTTTGATGAAATAGTCTCAGCCTTGCTGACGGAGGAGATGAGACGAAAAAATATGGAGAGCGAAAATGGTGATGCCTTGTCCGTACGAGGACGGTTCCAGAACAGAAACGAAAATAAGTCATCTAGTGGGAGATCTAAACCTAGAGGGAGATTTAAATCTCGGGAAAACGTGTAAAGGTGGTGTGTTGGAAATGAGGAAAGGAAGGCCACTTCAAAAGGGACTCTAAATCTAAAGCTCCTGACAAAGGAAAGGGATCTAATGAGGCTCCTTCTGTAGAGGCAAAAACCACCCCAGATGAAGGTGGGGATGTGTACTTGGCTTCTTCAAGTACACATGTAGATCATGAGGCATGGTTGATTGACACAGGTGCATCCTTTCACTTCACTTCCCATAGAGAGTGGTTCTGTGAGTATGATAAATATGATGGTGGTGATGTCTTCTTGGGGGATGACAGGAAGGCTAGAATTATTGGTCATGGAAAATTAAAGTTGAAACTGCAAGGTGGAAGGGTTAGAACACTTCCAGGTGTTCAACATGTTCCTGCATTAGCCAAAAATCTTATTTCTGTTAGTAAGTTGGATGATGCAGGTGTAAAAACAGTGTTCGAGAAGGATACCTACAATATGGTTCGGGGAGCACTGGTATTGATGCGGGGAGTTCGGATTTGAACTTTGTACAAGCTGTTAGGCAACATTGTTGTTGATGGGTGCAACAGATCTGTGGTTCCTGAAAGTGGAGCAGAAAATCTAGTGGTCTCTGGAGAGAAGACCATGTTGTGGCATCAAAGGCTTAGACATATTGGAGAGAAACGCCTTCGAATACTTCATGGTAAAGGTATGGTAGAAGGTATGAGTAATAGCTCTCTGGATTTTTATTTCTGTGAAAATTTTGTATATGGGAAGAAAAATCAGGTGAGTTTCCCCTTTGGTAGTAAGAGGGCGAAACATATATTAGAACTTGTGCACAGTGATGTGTTTGGACCTATGAAGGTTCCATCACTGGGTAAGTCTGTGTACTATGTATAATTTATAGATGAATTCTCAAGGAATACATGGATATATTTCCTTAAGAAGAAATCTGAAGTCTTTGACAAGTTTAAAGAATTTAAGGCTCTTGTGGAAAATCATACAGAGAAGAAGATAAAGGTTCTGAGGACAGATAATGGTGGAGAGTTTTGCAACAAGGAATTTGAAGAATTCTGTAAGAAGTGTGGTATAGCACGGTAGAAGACTACCCCATATACACCTCAACAAAATGGAGTTGCAGAAAGAATGAACAAGATGTTGATGGAAAGGGCAAGAAGCATGCTCAATGGTGCTAGGTTAGGACAGGAATTCTAGGTAGAGTGCATGGAGATAGCATGTTACCTGGTCAATAGATCACCTTCATCAGTGTTGGAGGATAATACTCCACAAGAGGTATGGACTGGTAAGAAACCCTCTCATTCACATCTTAGGGTATTTTGATGTGATGCATATGTACATGTTCCAAAGAAGAAAAGAACCAAGTTGGATAGTAAATCTGAAAAGTGCAACTATATTGGGTATAAGGATGGTTTAAAGGGTTATAAACTTTGGAACTCAGTAACAAGGAAGGTTGTGTATAGCCAAGATGTAGTGTTCACAGAGGTGAAATATGTTATTAAACATGAAGTCCAACCAAAGGAACCTGTGAAGATAGAGTTTGAGCTAAAGGAGGAAGGGTCGGACTCTACAATAGAGGAGGAATCAGAAGATGAAGAGCCACAAACTCCAGCTGTGAGAAGATCAGTTCGAGAAAGAAGGCAACCAGAGAGGTATAGTCCATCTACTTTTTGTTCAAATTTTTCTTTGTCTGTTACTGATGATGATCCCAGAACTATGAAGGAAGCAGTGGATTCAGAGGAATGAAAACTCTGGAAAGAGGCCATTATTGATTAAATGGAATCTTTGCACAAAAATGAGGCTTGGGATCTGGTGGAGTTGCTAGCTGGAAGGAAACCCATTGGAAGGAACCCATTGGCAGCAAATGGTTGTTCAAGAAGAAGACAAATGCAGAAGGAAAGGTGGAGAAATACAAATCTCGATTGGTAGCAAAAGGTTATTCTCAGCTGCCAAGAATTTATTTTGGTGATATTTTTTCTCCTATTGCCAAGGTAACTTCTATTAGATTACTAGTATCTGTTGTTGCTGCTTTTGATTTTGAGGTAGAACAGATGGATGTGAAGACAACATTTCTTCACAGGGATCTGGAAGAGGAGATCTACATGAAGCAACCTGAAGGCTTTGCTGTGAAGGGTAAGAAAGAACTGGTATGTAAGTTAAAGAAGTCTCTGTATGGGTCAATATAGTCACCAAGGATGTGGTATTAGAAATTTGATACATTTATACATGGACTTGGCTTCACCAGAAGAAAAGCATATCACTGTGTGTATTTTAAATTAATTAGTGACCGTGTTATTTATTTGGTCTTGTATGTGGATGATATGTTGCTAGTTGGAAATGACAAAGAAATTATCCAGGATTTGAAGACCCAATTGTCCTCCAAATTCGACATGAAAGATCTTGGTGCTACAAATTATATTTTGGGCATGGAAACTAAAAGAGATCATACAAAGAGGAAACTCTGGTTAAACCAGAGAAAGTATGTCAAGACAATACTACAGAGGTTTAATATGCAGGATAGTAAATCGGTGAAGGTTCTTATTCCTATAGGTGTGAGGTTATATGCTAAACAGTGTCCCAAGACACAAGAAGTGGAAGAGGACATGTCCCATGTTCCATATGCAAGTGCAGTCAGTAGCTTGATGTATGCAATGGTCTGTACTAGACCAAACACTACACATGCAGTGGGAGTATTGAGCAAGTTTATGTCAAAACCAAGGAAGGAGCACTGGACAGTAGTGAAGCGAGTTTTCAGGTATTTGCATGGCACTAGTGATTATGGTTTGTGCTACCAAGGAAGACCAAGAGTGGATAGAGTGTTGGATATTCATGGCTTTGTTGATGCAGACTGGGCTGGAGATCTGGATCAGAGAAGATCTACAAGTGGGTATGTGTTTAACCTATTTGGAGGTGCGGTCAGTTGGATGAGTAAGAAACAATCTATAGTGGCACTATCAACTACAAAGGCAGAATACATGGCAGCCACTTATGCAAGCAATGAAGCAGTTTGGTTGCAGAGATTGTGTTCAAGTATGGGGTTAGTACAGAAAGCTATAAGGATATACTGTGATAGCCAAAGTGCAATTTTCTTGGCAAAGAACCCTGCATATCATTCAAAGACAAAGCACATTGATGTTCAGTATCACTTTGTGAGGGATATGATAGAAGACAAAATGGTGTTGCTGGTAAAGGTGGACACTTTGAAGAATACTATAGATGCATTGACAAAATCTGTGAGCTTTGTGAAGTTCTCTTGGTGTTTAGAAATAATGGGCATTTCAAGGCTGGAAAAATGACTAAGCTCTCTTGTGGCCCCCTGTGGAAATAAAACAACAAGTGTGAGAATGTTGGGTTGTGTTATATTCTTTCCACGACTAGCCCACATAGTTAACCGAGGGATTATAGGGGGGGCGGAGCACCCCCTTCATTGCGCAGATTGTGTAGCGGGAGGGAGAGGGTCACAGGGGATTTGAGGTGTACCTATAACCCCACTTTATGGGGTCCGGGGCAGTGCCCCGGAAAATTTTGGTTTTGGACCCTATGTTAGGTTGGGCGGACCCACCTATGGTTTTGTGCATGATTTTCGCACATGTTTTTTGGACGCGATGGTTTCAGTCCATGGTTTTGGACGCGATGGTTTTCAATCCATCGTATTGGATTCTTTAGCATGTATAAATATGTATTATAACATTGAAAGGAAAATAATGAAAAATCAAGCTGGTAGTCCCAATTTTAGGATCCGGGGGAAAATCTTTGTGTATATGTGTTTTATGTGTTATGCTCTCGCATTGTTTATTTTCTGTGTTTTAGAATTCGTATGTAGGTAATTTCTATTAATGGAAACATAATCTTTAGCGTCAGTTTCAACTTCCTCATATTCAAAAGTGACATGTCTACCTTTGCTAGATTTATCCACTATAGACATCCTTTTCTGATCCCTTGGATGTAGTTTTGTAGCATCATGAATTACTAGAAACATAATCTTTAGCGTCAGTTTCAACTTCCTCATATTCAAAAGTAACATGTCTACCTTTGCTAGATTTATCCACTATAGACATCCTTTTCTGATCCCTTGGATGTAGTTTTGTAGCATCATGAATTACTATTTTTTGCTTGTTTTCCACATCTTCTTCTGACCCTGAGTAGAAACTGCTAACAATATTCATAATATCTTGCTCTATGAAATGAATGCCTCCCAACATAATTGAAATATTTTCAATAAAATTATGTCAAAAAAAATATCATATGTCAGTGAAAACTAAGTTATAAAAATATAATGATAAAGTTACAATAACGCAAAACGCATAAATATAAATAACAATATTTACCATATCTTGTGCAATGTCATTTATAATTTGCTTACACATCTTTGTAGATTCATTTGTCGTGTCATACATTGACAATGATAACTGATATTTAATCTTGTCGTGTGACTTGGGTGGCTTTGTATGTACATAAACAACTTCAATGTCTGGTATCAAACAGATGTCTATGACTTTTCCTAGCACCTCATAAAGTCCACCATTGTTAGGGATATCAACATATAGATATATCTGCAGTTGTTGTTCACCTTCTCTATCTTTCACATACCATACATTTTCTGTAATCTTCACTTCATTTGATTTCTTCCAGTATGAAATCATCTTCTTAGCATTTGAGGCACTTGATAAATTTGTAGTTATTAGATCAGGTTTGGTTTGTTCAACAATGTTTTTTGATGATCCACCTTTAATTTTAGCAGTCTTTGGTCCAGAAAGATTCACAGAAATCTTCTTTGATGCCATTTTCCTGCAAAAAATATACACATATATAAAAATCAATAAATTACAAAAAATAAAATAACTTAAATAAACAAACAAAATGAAACAAAACCTAAAAATGATAATTAATAATAAATCATAAATAATTTTGTAAAACATAACCTTTGAAAAAAAATGCAACCCCCTCCCGCCCCACCCCCGCGACTCAACAGGCCTATGGGGGTGGAGGCCTGATACGCACAACCCCTCCCACCCCACCCCCGCATCCCAACAAGCCCATAGGGCTAGAAGCCCGATTCACGCAGCCCTTCCCACCCCACCCCCATGGCCCAACGGGCCTATGGGGCTTGAGGCATGATTCTGAGAATCAGCCCTCACCCTTGGTGGGTTGGGCCGAAAGTGTGGGTTCCATTGGCGAGCACGACCGGGCCCACCACGTCCATTGTAGATGTAGTGGCCTTTTGCCTACCATGGGGTTGTTGGGTAACCCTGGCTCATCTAAATTTTTAATTTCTAAAAAAATTATAAATTTCATTAATAAGAAAATAAATATTATTTTACTTGAATATGTTTTTGGTGTGGTATTTTACATGAAGATAACAACCCCACTGACACATAACTACTAGTAAACCTATTGAATTTTAAAACTTGCACACAACAAAAGGGAAACTAACCTTTAGAATGTGATAATCGTCCATTGAATATGTTGTCGATAAGAATATAGTTGCTCCACAAAATTGCTCCAAGTCTTTTAACGAACCTCGAAAAGCCTTGATGTGATGTGAGGAAAAGAGATAATGAAATTTATGATATAGAGAAAATTACAAAATTATTTTACCGCACGGTGAATGTGGGATTAATTTGCTTTTATAAAAAAAATAGCATATAAATCTTGTTATGGCGATATAGTAAATTATGATAAAGTGAACATTACAAAAATGTTTTACCATGTGGTGAATGTGGTATTATTTTTTTTTTATAAAAACTTAACATATAAATTGTGTTATGGTGATATAGCAATTTATTTTAAATGTGTGATAGAAGATATAAGAAAAATTAAAAGAAACATTCAATTGTCTAATAAATGCTATATAGTTTAACTAAAAGTTTAATTTAGGTAAAAGATTTAGTTTACAATTTTAATTTAAAGATTTAGTTTAAAAGATTAATTTCATAAAAAAAAATTAGTTAAAATTTTTCAATAAATTTTAGAACAAAATTATGGAGGAGAATACATGAAAATAAATTTTTGGAGGGAAAAATTTCAGTGAAAATTTTTAGAGAGAAACTTTGGAGGGAAATTTTCATTCTTTAAGCTATATATTATCGTTAGGAGAGAGTTCATTTGTATCATTCGACCTCTTCTATTTGAAAGACATGGATTTTTCTAATAGTGAAGTTTCGCTTTGTGAAGCATCAACATCTTCGTCACGTAACAACTATATTCATATTGACGAATATAACAGAAATTCTTCCACTATAAATAGAGAGTCAAATCTTCCACTTAGTCCTAATCTTGAGGACTATGAGAGAAGCACTGATGAAGGGAAAGATGAATAATTTCAAATAAATAAATAGTAACGGTTTCTACTCAATTCTAATACTATGGACTATGAGAGCAGTAGTGTGAAGAGCATGATGAGGATTTTCAAATAAATAAAGAGTCGTGGTTTCCACTTAGTCCTAATCCTATGGACTATGAGAGTAGCAGTGATGAAGAGCATGATGAATAATTTCAAAAGAATAGAGACTCACGGTGTCCAACTAGTCCTAATCCTATGGACTATGAGAGAAACAGTGATGAAGAGCATGATGAAGAATTTCAGATGAATAGAGGGTCATGGTGTCCACCTAGTCCTAATCCTATGGACTATAAGAGTAGCAGTGATGAAGATCATGATGAAGAATTTCAAATAAATAAAGAGTCAGGGTTTCCACTTAGTCATAATCCTATGGACTATGAGAGCAGTAGTTATGAAGAGCATGATGAAGAATTTCAAACGAATAGAGAGTCACGATTTCCAATTAGTCTTAATCCTATAGACTATGAGAGAAGCAGTGATGAAGAATTTCCAATAAATTGAGAGTCACATTTTCCACCTAGTCCTAATCCTAAGGACTATGAGAGCAGTAATGATGAAGGGCAGGATCAAGCACTTAGTCCTAATCCTAAGGACTATGAGAGCAGCAGTGATGAAGGGCGGGATGAAGCACTTAGTCCTAATCCTAAGGACTATGAGAGAAGCAATGACAAAGGGTAGGATGAAGAATTTCCAGTAAGTAAAGAGTCACATTTTCCACATTGTCCTAATCTTATGGACTATGAGAGTAGCATTGACAATGCACATGATGAAGAATATCCAATAAACATCGAGTCAAATTTTCCATTTAGTCCTAATTCTAAGAACTATCAGGGTAGCACTGAAGAAGGCAAGATGAAGAATATCCTCCAAATCAGTTTTTCAAAAGAACATATGATCATAGTGAGGATAACATTCCTCATAATGATGATGAAAATTCTTATACAGATGACAATCCAATAATGGAGATGTTGCTAGCAAATATTGTATCGAGCAGTAGGAGCAGACCTTTTCATATCAATCCAATATGTTCTAGTTATACAAGGGGTAGAGAAGAATATTTGATGAGAAGAAGTTATGTCAGTGCTCTCATTTCAAGTGAATGTTGTCAAAAATATTGCTTGAAACATATGGATTTCAAGTTTGCATTGGAGAAAAGGAAGAGATATTTGTCAATGAATAAAAGCATGCAAAATTCATATTTAGTGGGGTGCATGAAAATCTACATTGTCAGGTTATGATTATCATATTGGGTCTTTATTTATCTGTAAAAAGGCTTTCAAAATGTTTCATTCAATGGATAATTTTCGTCTCTCAAGAATCCAAGAAAATTTGGAAAAGGATCCCACATTTTATTCAAAAGTACGTCATAAACGACAATTTGCGCCACTATCAAATATTGCAATGTCATGGATGAAAGGCTTATTTTAAAAGAATGGAGAGCGTATGCCAAATAGAGATACAATACATATTCCATATAATTTCTCAAGACGATAAATCTACAACTTATACAAAGAATATGCAAAATATGCTCAAGGAAATAGTCGATTTATTACATATCAATATTTTGTGAAGATATGCAAGAAAGAATTCAATAATGTATGTATTCCTAAGAAGACAAGGATGGGTATTTTCAATATATGTGCTTCTCTTAAATGAAAAAGGGATAAATTTGAAGGGACAGAAAGAGGTAAGCATTCATAACATTAATTTTTAAAATTGTATAGTCATCAACTATGAACATGTATTTATTAATGACTTTATTTTATGTTGTGTAGATTCCGTGTCAAAGCACTTCAAGAGCATCGCGAACAACAAACAAGTGAAAGGAAAAAGTTGTACAAGCATCGAAAGAAGTGTTATGATAATCCAAATAAATATTTGGATTTGATAATTGATGGTATGGACCAGAAGAAAACACTTCTATCACATTTTGTTCGCACACCCAAAAATTTACAAGAGGAAAATTTTATTCAATATCACTTGATCGATTGTATGGTCTTCAATGGGAAAATGTTGCCAAGGGTGTACTTCACAGCTCCAAATATTCATCATCATGCAAATCTGACAATAACCATAATTCATGATGTGCTTTCTCATTGGTCTGGTAATCTTCCTGAAGTTTTGTATCTACAATTGGACAACACTTGTCGTGAAAACAAAAATCAGATTGCTTTTGGATATCTAAACATGCTTGTTGAATTGATAATTTTTCAAAAGGTAAAGGTTGGTTTCCTTCTTTTTGGGCACACTCATGACCATATTGATCAGATGTTCATTCGTTTTTTGATCACATTGAGGAGGAAGGAAGTTCGGATCTTTCCATCATTAATTGAATGTATTAAGAAATCATACATGCCAGACCCTATTTTTGATGTGTTGGAAGAAATTGTTGACATGCGAAGGTTTATCCTAGGATCTCATGGTGAGGATAAATACATTGAACAAATTAATGACATTAGCTTCCAACATCAATTTCGTATCAAAAAAATTGCTGGGAAAACACTAATATGGGGCAAGAAGTATTCCACTACTACAGAATGAGTGTAGTCATCAAGTTTGGCATTTTTGAATTTCATTCTAGATCATCCAATATTTGCGTCAAATATATTGTTATTACAATCAATTGTTGAAATTCATAATGCAATCAGGCAGAATAGAGATATAAATTGATCTAGACCTCTGCACAACATTCCCCTTCTTGGATTGGGTATACCTCTTCTATCAGCCGAATCCAAGCCTACCAGAGGTAGACCTTCTAAGATTGCTAAAGCCATCAAATCTATGGTGACTAACGTTGCACAGGGCTGACAATCTAATATTGAAAGGGCACTTAGAGCATCAAAGCCCCTTGACTCTGTTCCCCCATGATCTGGCTTTCCTTCAACTGTAGGGGACTAGCCAACCCCAAAAAAAGATTGGCTCTCAAGTGTCTCCTGAATAGCTCCAGCTGTGACATTATTCTACTCCAGGAAACCCTTAGACCTTCTGAAATGATTTCCCGAACCTTACTTTCCCTCCTCCTGGGATGGCACTTCCAAGGTTTGGATGCAGTGGGCAGATCGGGGGGTCTTGCTATGGGTATCAATCCCAAAATGATTAAAGTGATTTCCTCCTGGGGTGGGAAGGGCTTCTTGGGTATGGATGTATTCGCTAGGGATCTGGGGAAAAATATTCGTATCATGAACATCTATGCTCCCAACCAGAACAGACTTGAATTCTGGCAATCCATCCTGGACAGTCCTCTTATCACCTGCTCCACCATCATAGGAGGTGATCTTAATTTTTCCATAGGAAATGAGGAATCCTGGGGTCATCACTCTTAGATCGACCCTCTCTCAGATCAAATGGGCTTACTCCTGGAGAACCATGGACTCATTGATGTGCCCATGAACAAGAAAATGCCCACGTGGCATAATAGGAGAACTGGGGATTCGGCCCTGGGAAGAAGACTGGATAGATTTTTCATCCATGAAGAGCTCCTCCGAACCCTAACCCTATACAAGCAATGGGTAGGCTCGGGTGGCCTGTCAGACCATTCTCCCATTTTTCTTCAAGTTTCGGGTCCTTCCAGGAAGCCTCGAGCCCCTTTCAAATTTAATTCTGCTTACTTAAAAGACCCGGACTATATCAAGCTAGTCTCGGATTTCTTGCAAGCCCAACCCCCTCTCAGGGAACAGAGAAAGGTAATTGATTTTTGTGGGCTCCTAAACAAACTCAGAAGACTTACCATGGACTGGTCCAAAAGGAAGAAAGAGAGGGATGAGCAGACCTTGAAGGACATTGAAGAGCAAATTGCCTCATTAACTGATGAAAATGGACATGGTTTCCTATCAAATGAAATAAAATTTCACCTTGTTGAACTGGAATCTCATAAATCTAAGATCCTTTTGGAAAAGGAAGAGCTATGGAGGCTTAGAAGCAGAGCTATATGGTTACAAGCTGGTGATGGCAATACAAAATTCTTTCACAACTTCGCCAATGGTAGGAAAGCAAATAACACCATCTGGTAGTTGCCCATGGAACAAGAAGGCTAGGCCTCCACTCACTCCCATCTAGCAAGGCTCGGGACAACTCACTTCAAAAGTCTGTTCAAAACCCCCATAGTTACCACTCTCCCTAATATCATCAATCTAACAGGTCATTTCCCTAGATATATGGACCCGAATGGTATTGAAGATCTCTTAAAACCTGTTTCAATGGGGGAACTAGAGGGCACTCTTAATGGTTTAAGAGAGATAAAAGTCCAGGTCCGGATGGCTAGCCTGTTTAATTTTATACTGCATTTATGGATATTAATAGGCAGGATTTTCTTGTGGTCATTAAAGAAAGTAGGACCCTGGGTCACATATATGCCCCTCTCAACTTCATTTATATTTCCCTAATCCATAAATTTGACTCTCCTACATCCTGCAATGATTTCCGGCCCATTTCTCTCTGCAATTGCCTCTACAAAATTATAGCCAAAATCATCGCAAATTGCATCAAGCCCATTTTATCTTATCATATCTCCCAGGAACAATTTGCTTTTCTACACCACAGACATATCTAGGAAGCCATTGGCTTGGCTCAGGAAGCCCTTCATTCAATCAAACAAAAAAAGCTAAAAGGGATGGCTCTTAAAATTGACCTATCAAAAGCCTTTGACAAAGTCATCTAGTTATACCTCATAATGATCCTCACTCATTTGGGATTTCCCCTAGCATTCAAAAATTGGATCATGGGATGTATCACATATGTATCATTTGCAATCCTCATCAATGGGTCTGCTACTCATTCCTTTCAAGCTGATAGGGGTATAAGACAGGGATGCCCTCTATCCCCTCTACTCTTTCTACTGGTTATGGAAGGACTGAGTAAACTGATTGATTCTGAGAAGAGATTGGGGAGGCTCAAGGGATTAAAGATCACTGAACAATTCACTCTGTCCCATCTCCTTTTTGTGGATGATATACTTATTTTCCTTAGTGGAAGTGTTCAGGACATTACAACCATGAATGAGGATTTAAAACTTTTCAGCAGTGCCACAGGGATGGAAATCAATAGGGGAAAGTCTACCATCTCTTTCTCGGAATGCACTCAGCAGGAAATACAGCTCTCGCTTCAAAATTTTCCCTTCCAGGTTTTAGATCTAAAGGATGGACTGAAGTATCTAGGTTTCAGACTCAAACCTGATGGATACAAAATAGCAGACTGGAACTGGCTTATTACCAAGGTGGAGAAAAGAATCAATATATGGTGTCATCGGTTCCTATCAAGGGCAGGAAGACTGATTCTTATCAAAACAGTTTTGGAAGCTACCCTTGTCTTTTGGATGTCCTTGGCATGGATCCCAAGGGGGATTCTTCAAAGAATACAAAAAGCATGCAGTCAATTCCTGTGGAGGGGGCGAAAGGAGGGGAAACTTTTTTCCTGGGTTAAATGGAACAAAATCGCCACTCCCAAAAAATGGGGAGGCTGGGGACTAAAGCAACTTCCTGCCTTTGCACAAGCACTGGCTGCTAAACAGGGGTGGCTTTTACTAAAGCACAAAAGCCTCTGGTCGGAGGTGATAGCTCACAAATATATCTGGCCCAGCACCATTATTGATTGGATACGGCACCCCTCCTGGAGCAGAAAAGGAATCTCAGTCATATGGAGGGCCATACTAAATACTTTGCCCATTATCAAAGATGGACTCATATGGAAAATAGGAAATGGTGCATCAGTTCGTATTGGGATGGATCCCTGGACCGGCAGTGGGAACTCATACCAACTCCCACCAGAGCTAATCACTTTTCTAAATAACAGAGGCATCACATACATTGAACAACTCGGTGACCACCACAACTCTTCCTTTCTGTTTCAAGCCTGGCACTCTGGTGAGGACTGGAACATTCCTATTGAATGGGACAGGTCATGGAAAAACTATATTCAAGCCCTTACAGAGTCTCATGTCAGACTAAATGATGATGAGGATGAGCTTATTTGGGGTCATTCAAAAAAGGGCCAATACTCCTCAAAACAGGGCTATGACATCATTATAGCTGATACAAAGCTGGAAAGCATGAAAAGTTGGTGGAAGTACATATGGAAATTGAAAGCCCCCCTTCGCACAAGACTTCTGATGTGGAACATCCTCGAAAATAAAACACCCACTGGAACAAATCTAAGAAAGTGAGCATTCACTAGACCTACTTGGTGCATACTTTGCCATCAGGAGGAGGAATTGGCACATCATCTTTTTTTTACTTGCCCCATTACTAAGACAATATGGGAGCAAGTTCTTACTTCACTAAATATAAACAAGATCTGGCAAGGAGTCGACATTCCAAATGCATGGGACTCGTGGTGGGGAGAAGCATCTGAACCAAAGACAAGAAATTTGCCCCTCCTGGTCTCATGGCATATTTGGCTGGGGCATAATCTCATTATATTCCAAGACAAGCCTGTAAATTGGAACATGGTTCCATCCAAAATATGCTCGGGATATGAGGAAATACTAGTAGAAGAAAAAAAAAATAGACCCAGGATTATAACACAGGAGTTGATAGACAAGTCAAAGCCTTGGGCATGTTTCGATGGGGCTGCTCAAGCCCAGGGTTGCGGGGGTGGAATCCTATTCCATCTCACAGATTCACATTTTTTCCAGATTAGCATGGGCTTGAGCCAAGGAACAAACAACTATGTTGAACTGATATCTCTTCGACAGCTGATTTATTTTTCTATACTACAACAGTGCAGAAATATACAAATATATAGGGACACAAAGAATGTGATAAAATGGTTTAACAACACTGCTACATGCCATGCTTATTCACTAAGATCTATTATGGATGAAATTGTTTTTTTTTTAACACATTTTGATCATATTTCATGCTCTCACATCTACAGGGAGCGAAATGAAAGCACGGACAAGCTTTCGAAAGAGGCGATGAATCGTCCCATAGGAGAATGGCTAATTATTGAACATACACCAGAAAGGCCCTACCAGTTTTTCCACAGGCCATACATAGACAGGGATCTTTAGAGGGGGGACAACCCCTAATTTTCACAACAATTTTTGTTTATAAATACAGGTTTCTATAAATGATGTAAATAAAAGCTTTTGTTCATGAACAGTCATCACCTCTGGGTGATATTTTGGTTTTTTGTATACGCACATTAGCACAGTACACCCCTTGGGGTCTTCTTGTAATTATCTCTGAACTGCAACAGCTGACTTCGGTCACAGTCTTGCATATGCTTAAGGGCATCTACAACATGTAATTTCACCAATTAATGAAATTATGATTTTTCTACCCGGGAAAAAAAAAGAGCAGTTTGATATTGTTGATTTAGTTTGGTGGGAGTATTTTTTCAATAATCAAAGTTATATCATTTCAAGAACAAGAAATGAAGATATACCTTTTAAAACTCCATTTATTTGGCCACAAAATGTGTCAAATGAGCATGAGGAAAGAAACATTGTTGAACAACAACAATCTCAAGGTATTATTAATTCTTCACATGTAGAGGAAAGAGAAATATATATTGGTTCCATAAGATCTCGTGCACAACATGAAGCCATGGAAGACCTTTAAAGGGGTTTAGTACATGATATTAATGAGGGTTGCATGATCGCAGTGCTAGCAGATGGAGATCCCAATGGCTATCCATTTTGGGTTGCTAAGGTTATAAAGGTCATTACAAAAAATGAATATGTTGCAGGTGTTGAAGTACATTGGTATGCCACAAATACACACCCATTTAATGGTTTGTATAAGCCAGAGATGGTAGTTGATAAAAAATTGGCGGAAAGAGAAAAATAAAGCATACAAATATAAATCGGCGCCACATAGACCTCTTAAAATTGGAGAATGTTGACATACTTGTTTATGACTTCAATTTAAAAAAGAGAGGAACTCTTTACTTTAAAACAATAGAGATTCTGAAGAGGTTGTTACCAAAAGAAACAATGTTGAGAGGGGAGTCTGCTAAAACCAGTCGTAGATCCAGAAGACTTTTGAAACCTGAAATGGTGGACATGTATGTGGACTCAAATGGGGCACTAGTTAATGAAAGAGAAGAATATAGAACATCTTCATCTGCATCCATTCATTCATCTGAAGATGTGAATTTTGATGGTGTGCAAGAAAATTTGAGTGATTTTGAATCATTGTCTAAGACGGTTTATATAACTGATGTTTGCATCATATCTTGAAATAAAAAAAATTATTTCCATATGGCCTTAAATGAAGTTATGGGTCATTTTTATGTTTGTTGGATTATATGTTTTAATTATGATGATTTTTATTGTTTAGAATATCTACAATCCAACAATAACTTAGAGATATAACTTATGTTTCATTCAATCTACAAGTATTAACATTTTGATTAATTCAGTCATATAATTTGTTCATTATGTCATGGTTTAAATGTGTTGGTTTAATTCTATGGTTGAAAATTTTCCAAATTTTTTTTGTCTTTAATGTTATGGTTGAAAACAATTAGAATTTTAGTGATCTTCAGTGTCATGTTATTATATGTTTAACAACATGGATGTAAATTGATGGAATTTAATGTGTCTGGGATCCCATTATTTTATATTTATCGTCATTACTAAAAAATGTTGAAATTATACCTTGGAAAGAAAAATGTTATTCAACCAAAGACATTAGTGTGTTTTTTTCCTTGAAAACAATTGTTTTTTGCACAAAAAAAATTGGTTTTACTGATATTTTTTAAATATGTTTAAAATTAACCCTAAAAAAAACATCGTTCCAGTGTACACACTTTTCATTTTTAGCACACTTTTTCATGTTTTTTTGGGGTTTTTTGGCAAGAGTTCTCATTTTGAGTTTATAGTTCCAGTTTCAAAGTTTACATGGCTAATTGCAATGGATACATTGATTTTAGTGTAATTTTTTATTTATAATCCTATTTGATTGTTTGAACTAGATGCAATGATTTTAGTGTAGATGTTGATTTCTAATCCTATTTGACTACTTGCACTATATGCGTTGATTTCAGTGTAGATGTTGATTTGCAATCATATTTGATTGTTTGCAATAGATGTATTGATTTCAACTGTAGATGTTATTCTTGATTTGAAGTAACTAGATGTATGATGTACATTGATTTCAAAGTAATGAGATTAATAGTGTGCATTAATTTCAGTGTAAAGACACAAAAATTATTGACAATGTACTTTGATTTCTATGTTACACTAATTCAACCATAAATAAAATACTTGAATTTTCATCTTAAATAAAATGTTCACTTACCTAAAATGTTTGCTTCTTGAAACTATAAACTATTTGTAATTGACTACATTCTTATTATTCCCATTTTCTATCATTCAAAATTCTTAGTCACTTTGCATTCAAACAAGGTAATAGAAAACAACTACCATTGAAATTTACTTGGGGTTTAACACTCCATAAGTCATAATGATTGACTTTGAAGAAAGATACCATTAATTTTCCAGAGCAAGAGAGACAAGGTATGACATTTGCTAGGATAAGTCGAGTTAAAGACTTGATTGGTCTACAATTTCAACTACCCTTTTCATATGATTGATATGAAAAGATGAAAAACTAACATGTGTGACAATAAGAGCAATAAAATAAAATAATTTGAGATTGATCATAATGAAGGCTTTTTGTAATTGAATACATTCTTATTATTCACATTTTCTATCATTCAACACTATTACGTTGTCACTTTGCATTCAAAATTTTTATTTCATCATTTTTCATCGTTCAAGTTATTAATAGTCTCCATCATCTCATCAAATTGAAATAACTAAGAAAATTTAAAATTACATGACTAGATTAATGTTAGACATTTTTGGCATATTTAAAGTGATCATTATAATTAGGATTAATATTAGACATATTTAGCATATTTAAAATGATCAAAATAATAATGACGCTCAATGAATTTTGTGTGATAACACACGACTGGAACCAACTTAGATCCATATTAACCCCAAACCTATCAAGCACCGAGAGGGATCAAATCTCTTGGGGTGCAAACCTTTCCTCAAGTATAAAACTTGAGGAAAGGTTTGCACCTCAAAAGATTTGATCCCTCTCGATGCTTGTTAGATCCAAGGTTAAGTTGGATCTAGGCTAGTTTTTAATGTTACAGTGTATTAATTTTAATGATAATACACTTCAAGGTGAATAAACACTATTAGTGAAAGTGTCAATATTAGTATGTGAAAATATTAATGTTTGTATGCTAAAGATGGGAGTGAATTACAATACATATTGATATCTAACAACATGGGATAAATTATGAATTGAATTACAGGAAACACATTGCTAAAAATCTTGAGAAAATAAAATGAATATAATAAATCTATAGATGTCAATATAGTAAGCATATATTGTCAGATACAAGTATATGGTTGACGCATATTACCGAAAGAAATTATATAATAAGTTATATTATCAAACTCAATACTATAGACAATTACATGTGAGTATAGCTACATTTTAACACCTGCCTATCAATCATCGAGAGGGATAAATCTCTTATAGTGCAAAAAAAATCACAATTTTCCAGAATTTGATGTTTTTTTCACCTCCAAAATTTGAAAAGATAAAATTGTAATGATAGATTACTTTTATTCATTCCATTGACTATAGAACAATAATATCCATACATAGAACTATATTACCGCCATTTTTACTCTAAAGATGTTAAGAAAACAACATGAATCCAACTTTGTAATAAGAGCTACGAACACACATTATCATGAAAAAAGAAAAGGTCCCGCAACATTGAATGCAACAGAAAATATCCTCTACATACTTGTTGGTAACCTCTACATATATGTTGGTCGTTGGTGTACCTAAGTGAGATTCTAACGAACGTTTATTAGAAACAACCATCTAGCAAATTCACATTTCAAAAATCAGCCAAAGGAAATTTTCATGCCAAGAAACCTTGCCTACCTCATGAATATAAGTTAATTGCATGAGTCATTGGATACATCTATGATGTTGTTAATGTCAAGGAGAAAATATAGTGAAGCAAAGCCACATGGTCTAAAATAAGCATGTAGAATATTAATACCCCATGTATCAAGTTTCCAACAATTCCCTTATGTGCAGATTAAATTATTGAAAGTTCCCATGGTTCACGATTCGAGTATATAGGTGTTTTTGTGAAGATTTCATGGTGGGTCCTTGCAAGAGCCATGTAGAAAGTAAAATAGGTGAGATAATAAGGAATGTCTATGGCACCTGAGAAATCCAATGAGATAATAATAGTAGCTGATATTGCAAATACTATATATATATATATATATATATATATATATATATATATATATATATATATATATATATATCCAATTGAAATTAATTTTGTTTGTCAGCCTAACCAACTTTACATTTTTATACTCCTTCACGTGACTATTTGTTTTTGAAGGCTTGTTTGGAACATATGTACGCATATTCTTTGCACATAGGTTTTCAAGTCTAGAATAGAAGTGAGGAAAGGTTTGCACCTCAAAATATTTGATCCCTATCGATGCTTGTTAGATCCAAGGTTAAGATGGATCTAGGCTGGTTTTTAATGTTACAGTGTATTAATTTTAATGATAATACACTTCAAGGTGAATAAACATTATTAGTGAAAGTGTCAATATTAGTATGTGAAAATATTAATGTTTGTATGCTAAAGATGGGAGTGAATTACAATACATATTGATATCTAACAACATGGGATAAATTATGAATTGAATTACAGGAAACACATTGCTAAAAATCTTGAGAAAATAAAATGAATATAATAAATCTATAGATGTCAATATAGTAAGCATATATTGTCAGATACAAGTATATGGTTGACGCATATTACCGAAAGAAATTATATAATAAGTTATATTATCAAACTCAATTCTATAGACAATTACATGTGAGTATAGCTACATTTAACACCTGCCTATCAATCATCGAGAAGGATAAATCTCTTATAGTGCAAAAAAAATCACAATTTTCCAGAATTTGATGTTTTTTTCACCTCCAAAATTTGAAAAGATAAAATTGTAATGATAGATTACTTTTATTCATTCCATTGACTATAGAACAATAATATCCATACATAGAACTATATTACCGCCATTTTTACTCTAAAGATGTTAAGAAAACAACATGAATCCAACTTTGCAATAAGAGCTACGAACACACATTATCATGAAAAAAGAAAAGGTCCCGCAACATTGAATGCAACAGAAAATATCCTCTACATACTTGTTGGTAACCTCTACATATATGTTGGTCGTTGGTGTACCTAAGTTAGATTCTAACGAACGTTTATTAGAAACAACCATCTAGCAAATTCACATTTCAAAAATCAGCCAAAGGAAATTTTCATGCCAAGCAACCTTGCCTGCCTCATGAATATAAGTTAATTGCATGAGTCATTGGATACACCTATGATGTTGTTAATATCAAGGAGCAAATATAGTGAAGCAAAGCCACATGGTCTAAAATAAGCATGTAGAATATTAATACCCCATGTCTAAAGTTTCCAACAATTCTCTTATGTGCAGATTAAATTATTGAAAGTTCCCATGGTTCACGATTCGAGTATATAGGTGTTTTTTGTGAAGATTCCATGGTGGGTCCTTGCGAGAGCCATGTAGAAAGTAAAATAGGTGAGATAATAAGGAATGTCTATGGCACCTGAGAAAGCCAATGAGATAATAATAGTAGTTGATATTGCAAACACTATACATACATACATACATACATACATATACTATATATATATACAAACAAAATTAATTGCAAGTGGATATATATATATATATATATATCCACTTGCAATTAATTTTGTTTGTCAGCCTAACCAACTTTACATTTTTATACTCCTTCACGTGACTATTTGTTTTTGAAGGCTTGTTTGGAACATATGTACGCATATTCTTTGCACATAGGTTTTCAAGTCTAGAATAGAAGTGTTTTCTCTATGGAAATTAAAGTATCAAGACAAATCATAGATCCAATGCAAAAATCAAGAAAATTAAATTATTGTTTGAAAGACATTAGATAATGGACTTTCTAGTTGGAAATTAAATCATTCTTGTGGACAAGACCAATCTCCCTAGATCCGACACCCAAATATATAAGAAAACAAAACACAAATATAAGGATTTCCCTAATTCTATTGCAATAAATTCATAAATGAAAACACTAATGAAAAGAGTGAGATGAGAGATTCATACCTGTTTATTGGAGTTTTTCATTGCTTATTCGAATTTCCATAGTTTCCAACAATGTCCTCGGTGATCACAAAGAAAACGTGTGTCCCTTGGTCCCCACGCTTCCCACTCCACACCCTTCCCCCAAATTTTTCTATTGATGCTCATCTCACCATGCAAGAAATTGTTAATGGAATTCATGAAGCGATCTACAAGGCTCACTTGAAGCCAATATAGATAGATCTCAAAAAGCCTCTAATAATTGAGCTTGTGCATGACTCCCAAATTTAGTTGTCTCTAGGGCAGCTAAATTTGAGCTTTAGATTATGTCAGAAGGATTATATCATGTTTCCTAAAACACCCTTTAACACAAAATTATTTGTTCCATTCCACATGAGTGGGTTGCCTTCAAAATCCCAAGTCCAGAGATTACTTCACTCGGTACACCCTCCATCATGCTTTTTTAGAGATTCAAACAAGTCCTTTAAGAGTTTTATAGAGTATAAAACTTAATTATCCATGAGATGTTTCAATTTTGATTATCCATAGAACTATAAATTTAAGTATTCATGAGATGTTTCAATTTTGACATAAAAGCATCTCCTCTAAATATTTCCATGTTGTTGGATCCAAGGTTATCATTTCCCCACCCATCCCCACAAATATAGATCTAGGATAATCACCCCTTGATCCCCCCATCCCTCAACTCCCCCACTCCACTTTCTCACTCCACAACCTTCCCCAAAAGGTTTTGTTTTTATGTTTTGACTCTCTATGCACAAAATTAAGAAATGAATTCATGAGGTGATATCCAAGGTCCATGTGAAGCCAATATAGATAGGTATTGAAATCCTCTAAAAATCAAGCTTATGCATTACTCCCAGTTTTAGTTGTTTCTCTAGGGTCGCTAAATCGAATCTCTTGAAACTCAAGAGGACGATATCATGTTTTCTGAGAATCCCCTTTAGCACAAATTTAGATTTGTCCCATCAACTTTATGGGAATCAAAGCACCACATTCCAAATTTACATGAGTAGATTTAAATTTTCAAATAACCACCCCCTTCAAATATTTCTACATATATAAATCTTGGGTAGTCACCACTTGCTTCCTCCCCCCTATTCTCACTCCACACCTTTCCCCTAAGGTTTTCTATTGATGCTTATCTCACCATGCATGAAATTTTTGAGGTGATCTAGAAGGCCCTTTTGAAGCCAATATAGATAAATCTCAAAAATCCTCTAAAACTAAGGTCGCGCATTACTCCCAATTTTAGTTGTCTCTCAAGGGTGGTTACATCCAAGCTATAAAGCATATTTAGAGGACAATAGAATATTGTCTGAGAGTCTCCTTTGGCATATAGTTGATTTGTCCCATCAACTTTGATGGATGACATTATTGCTTGTTTAGAGATTTACATAGCTCATTTCAGAATTGTATTAAGTACAAAGACCATAAACTTGTCTTTAATTATCCAAGAGATGTTTCAAATTTAACATTAAGTTACGCCCTCCAAATATTTCCACATAGTTGGACCCTAAGTTGATACACACTACCCAACTCCACCCACAAACAAAAGGAATCTTTCCAACACCCTTCCCCCGACAAAAAAAAGACCTTCACACCATCCCCAAAAGGTTTTATATATGTGAGAAATTAATAAAGTAATCATGAAGCAAAAATCTCATTTGAAGGAAAGAAATCCCTTCCTCACACCCTCCCACCAAGGTTTTATATTGATGTTCATCCCACCATCCAAACTAACAGGTATGATATCATGTTTCATGCAAATTGAGTTGTCACATCAATTTTCATTGATGTCAAAATATCATATTCTGCTTGATTAGCATACCTACACATTGTCTTCAAAAAAATAAAATCCATTAATTATTTCACTTCATATATACTCTACGAAATTCATGGATGAACCATTACATGTTTGGAGATTCACACAATTCCTCAAGTAAATAAATAATGTTATATCTGTGACAATAAAATCAATTATAATTTAAAACCAGAATTATTTTTGGCAATCCATAATTATTTCGTATATAAATTAGTTCACCATGGTACAATTCAAACAATCTCATTGTCACACATTCATTGTTCATTCATTCTTAATCCCTCCTAAATACAATACATCACTAGTTGTCCTCGCATAAAGAGACCATCTTTAAAAACAAAATTATTCAAAATCCCTCAAGTCAATCATCATCTATTTATTCTTAACTACTATTATATGCATCACAACTTTATAAACAAATGTTATCATATCATTATTCTAAATCCATTGTGACCATCTAACAATGTAAACTTTGAAACGGGAACTGATATGATTACCCGTTTCGTAGAGGTAGCAAAATAGTGACCAGATTTTGAAAAGGGGTGATGCAGAATACAGATATTGTTTACATAGTTTTTGGCACTTTAAAAAATGTTATGTACATTACTTTTTAGAATGTTAGTGATTTTCATGCTTATTTAAAAAAGTGGTGATTCCGCATCAGGCCCTTTTTTAAAAGACCTTTTTTTTACTTCAAATTTTCTAATATATGAAATGTAAATAATTATTTTCTAAATTTAACAATTTTCGAAGTGGTCTTCTTCTTCATATTTTCTTGTTTTTATTTTTATTTTATCTTTTGTAGTGAGTTTTTTATTGTTTTGCATATTCGATATTTTAAAGTTTCGATATTCTACATATTTATACATCGTTAATTAATTTTTCAATGCACATCAAATAATTGTCTCTAAAAAACAACAATTTTTAACATTTGACATAAACATAACCATTTTCAACATAAATATAATTAAAAAATTACACATTTTGATAATTTTTTGCTAGAAATGACGTCAAAATCACAATTTTTATAGGAAAAGTTTAACAAAAAATGGTTAAATAATAGTTTTTTTATGAATTTCATGTCAAAAAATTAATAATAATCACTGTTTTTTTCAAAAAAATAATGATTAACATATAAATTAATGTGAAAATCACATAATACAAATATTGAACACATAACAACATTAATTGAATACTTATTCTTCTCATAAAATGTCAAAGTCAAAACATTACAAGTATAACTAATTAATAGTTACAAAAAATGAGCTTGATTTCCAAACATAACTTAAATTTAATTAACAATATCACGTAATCAAAACTCTTCATCTTCTAGAGTTTCATCATTGTATTCTTCCACAATATTTTTTGCTTCATTTTGCTTATTTTCCTCTTCTAATGGATATTTGATGTCTATGAATCTCCCAATGTATGCATTTCCAATCATTCCATGTAATGATGGTTGAGGTTCCTTTGCCTTTTTTCCACATGTGATTCACTAAAATCCCCTTTCTTCAACTCAATTTCTTGCATTGCATTTGGAAGAAATTGAAGAGAATTAATTATTTGTTGAATAAAATTGCACTGTACCGGATCTTTTTCAATGGAAATGCAATTTCTTCATTCTTGAAGGCAACATGCTAGTGTTGTACCTAATTATCAAGCCCAAAAGAAATAATGAAGTAAAATAGTATAATGATTTATAAATTAAGAAAGAATATATTGAAATTCAATTCCATATACTAAAACTTACATAAGCCAGAAAATAAATCTGGAACCCAATCTCTTTCATTTGAACATATGTCTATAAGATAGTTAATCAGTAACTGTGGTTTTTGATAAATGTTAATTATCTCTCCTTTTGTTTCTTTGTCTTCATATGTTATTTTTCTCACAACAACATCATAATCCACTACTTGGCTATAACTCTTTACATCTACTCGATTAAAAATCATAGACATATAGCTATCATCTTTTGTCCAACTATCAATATGGATGAATTCACAATCATTTATAAATGGTTGATCTTCACAGTTAAGAAGATTTGAATTTTGTCTGTAACATGAAATAGTAAAAGTTCAATTAACTTTTACATAAATGAATTTTTTAACATTAATCAAATATACATTTTCAACGTCTTACCATGTAAGCTGCATCCTTGAGTTTGTTTTCCCCTTGAAGATTGACAATAACATTGTCAATTGTGCGTCTGAATGAAATGTCACAAATATCCATAATGGTAATGATGTGACTTCTAGAAATCCCGCAACCACTTTACTAAGAGCTTGATAAGTGTAAGGGTCACTATCATAGCCAATTATTGGGATATTGAAACCATGGGGAATATCTACAATAATTAGGGCATAATCCCTTTTAGGTATGAGTTTAGCAATGTCTTCACAATTGCCTTATATTACTTGATATTGAATAGGATCAAGCTCATTCCAAATGAAATGAGTAAGAGTTGGATCAAGTTCAACATTCCTAAAACGTTGCTTCTTCAGTCTTTCGATCTTAATTTTTTCAATAAAGGTTTTGAAACTATCTAGAACTCCATTTGCATCCTTCCTCGTCTTTAATAAAATAAACAAATATATGTATAAGTTATAAAATAAAATAGTATACACATGAATAAAAATGAATGTATAAATCAACATACCTTTTTAAATGCAAGATAAAAATAAATAAATAAATAAAAATAATAATAATAAAATAAAATAAAATTAGTATTGATGTAGAACTTGAATTTGGATAGTTGCATACAACATAATCCCAACTATTTTCATTCAACAATTTAACCATATGTTCTTGTATTTTCATGTAAACTTTGTGACTGCATAGATAAAATAAAAAAGGTTAATATAATAATATTTATAACAAATGCTACCAAGAACAATATGTTATATTTAAAAGAAAATTATAAGCTAGAAATAAGTAAAAATAATTCAACAAACATACTTTTGAAATTCCTCAAACATTTCCTCCATTGTTAATTCTCCTGACCTCACACAAGATAATATTGCTTTGACAAGTTTTTTGTCCCCCACTCCTTGCAATGCTCTCTAAGGTGTGATAGTCATATCTTTTGGAAGTTGTCTCATTTCAGGACCTCACTTGTTGCTACATATCAATGGTTTAGACCTTTTGGCCTTTTGGTTTTTAATGTCAATGTTCTCCTACATGCTAAAAATCTCATTAATCAATTCCCATATCTCTCCAGTTCTAAATGCCAACTAGAAAATGTTATCAACACCTCTGAATAAATCAGTATTTACTTTGTCGCATTTTGAATTGATTTTCTCCTCAATTTGATAGCCTATTTCCGTACAACATTCCTTTCGAAAATCTACAGTAACATTTATCTTATCCCCACCACATTTTTCTTCAAATTCGCTATAAATAAATCTAACCCTTTGTATGAAATTCATAGACATCCTATATTCATTATCTGAATTATGATCCCATGCCACTAACTTTGCTTCTATATCTGATAAACAAGCATAAATGATACATTTCATTGTTTCAAAACATGGGTTATTGGGATATTCCTCTATCAATTATCTTTGAGCTTCTACAAAATGGTTCCACCCAAGCACATAATAATTGTATTCAAAACATTTTGACTTATCAAATGCTTCTTTGTTGGAAACTTGAACTAGATCAATAAGAAGAACATAATTAACCACATGAGCAAATGGAGTGTACCTCATTAATGTCTTCAAGTTATGAACATGCAAGTGCTGTGGCTTTCGGATTTGATATTTATATTGTCCTTCACTTGCCTTATAGATTTGTCTCCCATTAAGCTAAATGTACGACCACCCTCAATTAAGTTTCTCTTTGTCAAGTCTTGTTGAATGGCATTTTGTTTTGTTTTAATAATTCCATCCTCTAAATCAACTCCTGATGTAATGATTTATATGCTTTCTTTTATAGTTTCACTATGATATTCACTGTTGGTAATGACTACTTGAGAATGTTCAACTTTACTTTTCTTCCTCATAACATTCTCATCATTAACTAGAAAAGATTTATTCTTGGACATTCTTACTTTTGGTCTTTTACGGCTCTTCTCCTTTCTAACATCAACTCCAATGTCATCCTCAGTGACGACAACATATTCTTCATTGTCAATTTCATCTTCCTCATCTTCAAAAGTAACATGTCTACTTTTGCTAGATTTATCCACTAGAGGCATTTTTTCTTGATCCCTTGGACGTAGTTTTGTAGCATAATGAATTACTACATTTTGCTTGTTTTCCATATCTTCTTCTGACACTGAGTAGAAACTATTGAAAACATTCATAATATCATGCTCTATGAAATGAATGTCTCCCAACATAATTGAAACACTTTCAACAAAATTCTGTCAAACAAAATATCATATGTCAATAAAAACTAAGTATAAAAATATAATGAGAAAGTTACAATAATGAAAAACACAAATATAAATAACAATACTTACGATATTTTGTGTAATCTCATTTATGATTTGTTTACACAACTTTGTAAATACCTCTCTCGTGTCATACAATGAATATAATTACTAATATTTAATCATTTCATGTGACTTGGGTGGTTTTGTAAGTATATAAACAACTTTATTGTCCGGTACCAAACACATGTCTATGACATTTCCCAACACCTCATAAATTCCACTATCGTTAAGTATATTAGCATATAGATATTTATGCACTTCTTTGCTTTCTCTTTCTTTCACAAGACATATATTTTCTGGAAGTTTCACTTCTTTTGATTTCTTCCAATATGAAATTGTCTTTTTATCGTTTGAGGCACTTGAAAAATTTGTAGCTATCAGCTCAGGTTTGGTTCATTCAATAGAGATTTTTGACGATCCACCTTTGACTGTCTTTGGTCTAGAAAGATTCACAGAAATCTTCTTTGATGCCATTTTCCTGCAAAAAAAACACATATATAAATCAGTAAATTAAAAAATAATAGCTTAAATTAACAAACAAAATAATAAATGATAAGTAATTTTGTAAAACATAATAATTAAAAAATTAAAAAATACAGCCCCCTGCCTCAATTTTGAAAAACAAGATTCCCACCGGAGACAATCTGATCAAGAGAGGACAGCATGGACCCTTCTATTGTTGCCTATGCAAAGACTGTTCAGAATCGATGGACCACCTTTTCCTTACCTTCCCCATCACTGCTGATATTTGGAGAATGTTGGGTCCTTATAGTACTAGTGATTACCCCATTACTATTGTAGTTTCATCCCTTATTAACATTGTTGTGCCCCTATTATCCCCATATTATTATTATTGTGCCCCATATAATCCCTCTATTGTTATTTTTATGGCTTTATATTATTATTGTTTGGTCGGTTTGGTTATATTGTGACTCCTTAGACTCCTATATATAGAAAGGAGGTTTTGTCATTTGAATCATCCAAGAATTGTTCATTTATGTAATGTAAAGTAGGTTTCCCCCTCGAAGAGGCTGAATTTTAAGGCATTGATCTATCTTTTCTATATTTTATTGAGTTGGTTTCATAACATTTGATATCAGAGCTTTGGATTCTAGGGTTTCGCTGCTCCAAATAGGTCATCGTGGAATTTTCACTATAACTTTTTTTCTGCGATGTTTCAGAAGCTAAAAAAAAACCCATTTGAGAAGAAATTGCGTTGAACCTCGGATCCGAATTTCAGAGCTTTTCGCACTATATTTGCGGAAATGTGATCTGCGGAAGTTGGTCTTTTTGCATACTCCTGAATTACATTCCAAACAGGTGACCTGGGGAAATCGTCATAACTTTCTCTCTGAGCATCGGATTGAAATTTCGTAAGAAGATACAAAAAGAGGACAAATGGTAGTTTCTTGTATATATTTTTCAGAGCCAAATATCAAAACAGTGATTCGTGGCATGTCGTACAAGTTCGCTCTACTGAACCAGTCTGTAATCAGATCACTGTGGGAGATTTCGCATAACTCTTCCTTGGAGAATCCAATTTGGATCAGACTAGTGGCATTGGAAAGAGGACATAGAGGGTTACTAAAGGTCACAATTTTAGAACTGGATGATCTGAAAGTACAGAAATACATCAGAGGCAATATCGAGCTCCTACAAAGTGAAAAAATGTGTGTAGATTCTTTTAAATTTTTTCTTAAGATTGGTTTGAAAATTTATTTTGAAGGAATTCAAATGGCATAGTAGAACATTATTATAAGTAACCGATGCCCCGAGAAAAAAAAATGTAAACACCTAGTAAGCAACTTGAAAGCTCTAGCATGACTCATGAAGAAGAAGAAGAAATGCTACATGATATATCAAAATTACAAGAACAAGTGCAACAAATGTCACTCTCACAAAAGATAACAGAAGCTAAGATAAATGGCATGGAATCTAAGATAAAGGGCGTTGAAGCTAAGATGGATGATTTGAAGATAGATTTGAAGAGAGACATGGCAGATTTGAAGACAGACATGGCAGATTTGAAGACAGATTTGACAAATTTTCTACAAGAAATACTTACTAATGGTGAAAAGGTAGTAAAGGAAACTCATGATGCGAACAAAAGAAATGTTAATCGTGATTTCATGGACTCTAATGTGGGATCAAAGACCCACCATATTCCAAAAACCGATATGAGGGAGTTTGATGGCAAGGATCCCGCAACATAGATATTACAGATGGAGTAATTTTTCGATCTCAATAATGTGCAAAACACACAAAAGGTACGTATTGCAACTTTATATTTGGAACCAAATCAGTTTTTATGGTATCAATGACTTTGCTCTCGTAAACAAATTATCACTTGGGAAATTTTTACGGAAGAATTGACAGCACATTCTGAGGATACAAAAAGCAACACTTTTTTTAGCCAATTGATAAGTCTCAAACAAAAGGGTTCAATAATGGAGCACATTGAGGAGTTCCAAAAATTGAACATAAGGGTAAAAAATATTCCAGAGGAGCATAGGATTGATGTGTTCATAGGGAATTTAAAGGATAATATCCAACATGATATTCACCTTTGGGAACCTGATTCATTAGAGAAGGCATTCAGGTTAGCAAGAAAAATGGAAAGCAAAATTATGGAAACCAGGAAGCATACCACTCACAACTATAAAGATGGAAGTGTTGTTGCCCCTAGTCTTCCACAACCTATAAGGTTGACACCACAACAATTGGAAGAAAAAAGAGTAAAAGGGCTTTGTTACAGTTGTGATAGAAAATAAATTAAAGGTCATAAGTGTGCTGAGAAGAAATTATTCTACATAGATTGCGAAGAGGAAGAAGAAAAGGAGCAAGAAAGGTCAAAAGAGGATATACTCCAGGAACAAAGCCTAGATAAGGAAGAAATGAATCCATCCATATCTTGTAATGCATTGGCGGGAATTACCACTCCTCAAACCGTCAAGATAGAAGGACAAATCAAGAAGAAAAAGGTAATAGTGTTGATTGATTCAGGAAGTACCCACAATTTTGTCAAGCCAGGCAGTAACTCCATTAAGAAAAAAACTAATTCGTGTATTATTCCATCAGGTAGGTCTTTGTTATATACAATAGGGAGTGACTATTCAGTTCATCTCCTGATGACTGTTCACATTTCTAATTTAATTAATTACATAAATTCCCCCAATCATGAGGATTAGGTGTCAACATTCCCCCCCTTAATCTAAAGGGATGTTGGTGAGTCCAAGAATCGTTCTGAATCGTTCAAGATTTTCTCTTCCAAGCTCTTTGGTGAAGATGTCTGCAATTTGCTCATTTGTGGAACAATGACGGAGATGGATTGTTTTGGCCTCAACATGATGTCGAATCAAATGATATTTAGTATTGATGTGCTTCGTTCGATCATGGAACTTTGGGTTCTTGGCCAACTTTATTACAGAGGTATTTTCAATCATGAGTGGAGTTGATTGTACTTGTTTTACCTACAAGTCTTCAAGAATTTTCCTGAGCCACACAATTTCTTTTGTTGCTTCAGCTGCTGCCACATATTATGCTTCTGTTATGGAATCTGTTGGAACTAATTGTTTGTGTGATCTCTAGGAAACAGCTCCTGATCCAAGACTTATAGCATATCCTTAAGTAGATACCCCAGTTTCTTTGTCTCCATCGAAGCCTGAATCGAAGTATCCAATCAAGCTGAAGTCATCCACATGTGTATACTTGATTCCAAAGTCTTGAGTTCCCTTCAAGTACCTTAGAACTCTTTTTGCAGCAGACCAATGTCCCTCACAAGGCTTTTGCATAAACCTAGAGAGGATTCCAACAGCAAATGAAATTTCTATTCTGGTAGTAGT
Source organism: Pinus tabuliformis (assembly GCA_031772625.1). NCBI lineage: Eukaryota > Viridiplantae > Streptophyta > Pinopsida > Pinales > Pinaceae > Pinus > Pinus tabuliformis. The sequence goes on along the minus strand of CM062819.1, from coordinate 229,370,344 downwards.
TAGGTAGTTGAGACTTCCTACAAGCTGTTTATACTTTGTTGCATCCTCAAATTCCTTTCCTTCAATAGATGTGAGCTTTAAGTTTTGTTCAATTGGAGTAGTAAGAGGATTGCACTCTATCATGCCAAACCTGTTCAACAGATATCCAATGTATTTCTTTTGAGAAAGAAATATGGACTTTGGATGTTGGGTTACTTCAATGCCAAGATAGTAATGAACATAGCCCAAGTCAGTCATTTCAAAATTTTTCTCCAATTCCTTATTTATGGATGCAATGTAGCTTTCATTGTTCCCTGTCATCAAAATATCATCTACATATACCACAAGATATATAACTGTTTTGCCAACTTTCTTGACAAATAAAGTTGCATCGTCAAGATCAAAATGTTTGAAGTTGAGTTTCAGAAGATGCTCAGTTAGTTTTTAATACCAGACTCGTGGTGCTTGTTTGAGGCCATACAAGGACTTCACAATTTTGCATACTTTATGTTCGTGTCCTTTCACAGAAAATCCTTCAGGCTGGGACATAAAAATATTCTCTTTTAGATCTCCATTCAAGAAAGCAGTTTTTACATCCATTTGATGGACTTTCCAACCGTTCTGAGCTGCTAGTGCAAAGAGTGTCCAGATGGTAGCCCATTTTGTTGTGGGGGAAAAAGTCTCCTCATAATTGACCCCTTCCTTCTATGCAAAACCTTTTGCCACAAGCCTAGCTTTGTGCTTATCAAGTGAGCCATCAGCTTTATACTTGTTCTTGTAAACCCACTTGCAACCAATTGGTTTGGTTCCTAATGGAGGATCAACCAACTTCCAAGTGTCGTTCTTTATGAGGGCATCATACTCCTTTTGCATCTCTTCTTTCCATTCATCATGAGAAGCAGCTTCTTTGAAGGAATTTGGTTCAAAATCTGTAGACAATTTTAATTCACAATCATAAGAAACATCCATATCAACAGGTGAATTAGAGTCATCTACATCACCTCCATTTTTCCGGCTTGAATTTCTGGTTCCTGTCTTTCCAACTTCATCAGGATGAACACTTTCAAGTGTCTTTGTCACCCACTTTGGGGGACCTTTTTTAGATGGTCCAGGCTGCTCCATTGATTGAGTTGGGACTGAATCAAGATTGAGTCTCCCAATTCTATCAATCACATCACTTAAAGCATCATCCGTTGTTGGAGTTTCATGCGGGGGAGAGTGTTCTTCAGAAGAGGATTCCACATGTTGATCTAGTATAGGAATCCCCCCTTCAAGATGTGGAATCTGATTATCAAATTCTTGAAATAATTTCACTTTTGTGAATCTATCCGAGCGATCAAGTTGCCGCTCAACAACATTGTCAGTTTTGGATGATTCAAGGAAAATTACATCTCTAGATACAACAAATTTCTTATTTACTTCATCATAGAGTCGGTATGCTTTGGAAGTGTTTAAATACCCCAGGAAGATACACTTACAACTTCTAGCACCAAGTTTGTTTCTATGTACCTTTGGTATCAAGGCATAACAGGTGAAACCAAAGACCTTGAGATGCTTTACCGAAGGAAAATGTCCATACCACATTTCATATGGAGTCTTGTTTCTTATAGCATTAGATGGACATCTATTCTTTATATATGCAGCACATAGAGCAACATCAACCCAAAACATTATCTTTACATTCTTGAAAAAGAGCATGGATCGTACCATATTTAAGATTGTCCTATTCATTCTTTCAGCTACACCATTCTGTTGGGGATTATAAGGCACAGTTGTTTAATGTTTGATCCCATGTTGGCGAAGATAGTTTTCAAATTCATTTGATGTGTATTCTTTTCCATTATCAGTGCGAATAGACCCAATATGAGAATGTGCATCGTTTTCAATCCATTTATGAAAATTCTTGAATGTTTGAAAAGCATCAGATTTGTTCTTCAAAAAATAAACCCAACACATTCTGGTGTAGTCATCAATAAATGTCATGATATATTTATTTCCATTTGCAGAAAGAATAGGCATTGGACCACATAAATCTGAATGAATGAGTTCAAGTTTCCTATGTGCTCTTGAATGTGAATCATGAAAAGACTGTTTTCTATGCTTTCCTAGAATGCAAGCATCACATTGCTTAAGTTTCCTAGGAATTGTAGGCAAACCAACAACACCATTTTTCTTCAACAAGAGAAGATTGTCATAGTTCAAATGTCCAAATCTAGCATGCCATAATAAACTTGATGGAATTGTACCTTCTTCATGATGAGAATTGTATGAGAAATGTTGTGCATGAGTAGAGGTTCCTTGCAGCTTAATAAGCCTTTATTCTTCTATTCCCCTCATGACAAGTGAGTGGTCAGATGCTTTTCTTACCTCAAGCTTGCCATCAAACATATGAATGGAGTGATCTTGCTGGTGGATGTGGACCAAAGATAGCAAGTTTCTCTTGAGTTGTGGGAGATATAGAACATGATGCAAAAGAAAGTCTAGAAGACCAGGTAGTTTAAGCCTGATTGTGCCAAGACCCTGATGGCTTGATTTTTGATTGATCTGCAAATTTTACTGCTCCATCAACATTGTCAGTGAAATCTTCAAAAAAATCTTTCCTATGAGTCATGTGGCAAGTTTCTCCTGAATCAAGCAACCAATCATTTTTCCAAGAATCAATTGAAGCATTAAATAGATCTTCATTTACTCCAATGTTACATTGTGCCACAACATAGTGAGCGGATTCAGGTGCTTTACTTTTGTCTATATCATCAGTTTTACCTTTCTTTTGGTTTCTTTTCTGTTCAATTTTGTCCCATGGTAGCTTGCAAGTAGAGGCATCATGTGATCCATTTCTTTTGCAGCGTATGCAGTGCAAATCTGCCTTTTCTCCTTGAGAATGTCTGCCCCCCCTGCCTCTAAAATATCTTCCTCTTCCTCTTCGTCCATCTCTTCCTCTTGTAGAATATTGAGCAGGATGCTTTTCTTTATGAGCAAGGCACACAGCCTCTTCAAAAGATTCAGGGGTTGTCTTCTTTCCAAAAGCTTTCTCTCTTTCAGCAAACTTTTTCACAGAGAGTCAAAGGTTATATCTTTGAGATTTCCATTTTCTTGCAATGACTCAAGATAATTGGAGTAAGTAGGGTAAAGTGCCTTGAGAAAAGCAATAAGAGGAATATCCAATTCAACCTTAGTGGATTTGATATCATGCATTATAGACTTTACTTCAGATGCAAGAGCAAGAGGATCATTATTTTGCAGTTCAAGAGTGAAGAGTTTAATCATGAGTTGGACAACTTTGAGTGCAGAATGTGAGTCATAGAGTTCTTTCATATTTTGTAAGGCTTCAAAGGCAGTTGAATATGACGAAATATGGCGACTCACCTCTTCATTTACAGATGTTGCGATTAATGCATAAGCTTTGCTATTCTTGTTTTCCCAAATGACGAGCTCTTTGTTTGAGGTAGGCTGTACTGGGTCATTGTCTCCTTCTCTGACACACACTCCTTTCCACAACTCATTGAAAATGAGGGTGTGTTTTATCATCCGGGACCATTCAGGATAGTTCTCCTTGCCAGTGAGAACTATTCCCACCATAGATATGATTAAATGCATTGTAAAATCCGAAAGCTATAAAAATACTTTTGTTGGAAAAAAATGTGCTTTTGTGGAGAAAAAAAACTTCTGCTGCTAAAAGAAAATTGATTCTGATATCAAAATGTATTCTGGCCCCAAACAATATATTAAACGCAGTCAAATGCAGGAACGTTAACTATGTTAGTCATTTTGAAAACAGCTTTATGAAATCAATATTATGGTAGCCCAACAGCATGGTATATATGTGATATAGTCTATATGAAAATAGTAGCCACATCAAACATTATATACCAGCGTATGTATGAAAGCAACAGTGTATTAAAACCATCCAAAACTAGATCAGGAATAGAATTCAGCTACGCCATTCATATACCATTGACCATAACTATGCTACCACTGTCATAACAACTTCACCGCATATAACATTGTGTGTGTCGTGCGCTCTCTCCACTTCCGCATGCTTCAACACAGATGCTTCTATTCTTGCTATCAAAAACAGACAGAAAGTAGGTTAAGTGGAAATTCAAACAACCCAACACCTCAACATTACATGGCATATGCCATCAATGGCTCTCTGCAAGACTTTGTCCATACAACAAAACTACAGTCATATAAGCTACAAGAATATGCTATTGATATGCAACTGAGACAATACAATCAATAGCACCCCCTGAAGGACACTTGTTAGCGCATAAATACAATTATGTCTCTGTCCTCCTTTGATCCATACGCAGGTCAATTATCTCTCTCCATACGCTCTGTCATTGCTCTGCTACAGGTATGCACTAAACCATTCATGCACAATGTGTATACCAATTGACACTCTGCTATAGGTATATTGCATTTCTCTATGCACACAACCACTTCAAATTATATGCAATCACATCCTATAGTTCTATTATCCACGCAGATAAGAGAACAATTGCTCCATTACATGTTTATCAAAAGCAAGGGCACTCTGACTTCTTCATGCTCTCTGCCTTAGATCCATCGAGTTATAACTATGCACAAGTAACTCGAGCTCTGTCAACGCAGCCGAGCACGGAAGAAAAATTACGGAACTGGAACAACCCAAGTGCATTGAAATTTATGCGGATTTGGGCATATTGGATACCAATGGTTCTGGTGGGCTCCAGTATTGTAGCAATAATGCTACAACTCCTGGAGCTTCCTATCTCTAATTTTATCAACCCGGTAGTTCGTAACAAACTTGGAAGCGACGGTGCTGTATGCACAAGTACTAGCTCTTGTCGCAGCTGTCACTTGGTCAGCTGGCACAAGTCCGCTAGGGCTCAAGCCAACTTCTATATGTTCTCAGAAGAAGCTTTCTAAATGATGGACGAAGGCTATCTCAAAGGAAATTAATCTACTTTGCAAAAATGAACTGAAAGCCAACCAAAACATGGAAACCCTAGTAAACCCTAATCTGACTAGCTTAATCTCTATGATGCAATGGTGGGAGTGCAAATGTCTAAAAATGATGCCATTACTTCTAGTGAGATGAGATGCATGAATTTAAACTACTTTCATTGAAAAGAACTCATTTTTGTATTTTTGCTTAAGTGGTTGGAGTTAGTATGATTTCGTTTCTTATTAGGTTTTGACTGTGCAGGGGTAGTGCGAAGGGAAAGAAAGCTTGGGAAAGGTCAAGAGGGCTAGGAGAGGTTCCAGGGGATCCCTAACATCATTCCACAGGAGTCCACAATGTTCAGATGCTCGGCAACCGAGTGTGCAGGCTTCTACAGGATGTCTGCAGGGGATCCTACAGGAAGCTCGGGATTTCTACAGGAAGTCTGCTAACTTCTACAGGATGTGCTATAGTGGCGTTTTGGGTGATGGAGGAGTGGAGGAGTTGTATGGGTGGATGGGTAAGGTGAAGGAGGAGTTTGTGGTGGCTCAGGGATAGAGATATGAGATGAGGAAAGAGTGGGTACAGTTGGTTGGTGGATAGAAGGGTGGAAGCAAGGAAAAGTTAAAAAGATGGAGCTACGTGAGAAGTAGAAGGGTTGGAAGGCTAACGAGCTGAACAGAGGTCGAGCAAGTGGCTTCAGGCGTGGTTGAGAAGAAGAAGAACACGATAAAGTGATGCTATACAGTGTAAAAGAAACAAATCCTCTATATCTTGCACAAAACCGAGAATTCCATCAACCTATTCTAACTGTGTTATTAAACCAATGAACAGCAATATAAAGTGTGGAGAAAAATCGTGCATGGTGTTGGAACGAAGAAGTAGTGCTCAAGATCAGAATGCATGGATGGATCTACAGTTGAAATGACTGTGTGGTAGCTTGCATGAAAGTATAAGACTGCGTTTTTTTGGTGGTTGGTACAGCCCACACCCCCAATCTCTAAACAGAGATGGCAGCGAGTGCACTATCAACCTTTTTTGGAGCTCTAATGAATTACAATCCTCCTACTCTAATCTAAGCAACTAAAAGCACTTTAACCATAAACTAATCCTATCCAATCACATTAAAGAAATTAAATCAGCAGACTGTGTTTTTTCAAATGCATGTCAAAGCAAAGAAATAAAGTGCTAAAAGGAAAACAAGTAACAATACAAGGAAAAGGAGGTTTATTGCTCTCAAGTTGGGCCCTAACCTGAGAGCTATAGCTCCCTTAAAAACTCAGAATTGAATCCAAAGCTTCCTGCCTTTATTAAATAATCATGAGTCTAACATCATGCCAAAACTGGCTTACAAAAAGCAAAAACCGAGCTGTAGCTCGTGCTTAGAAATTGCAACAGTAGTTCAAAATTTCAAAAAGCTCCTATCAAAGGCTACGGCCTTCGTATTTATACATGATGAAGATCAAGCTGGCTTCCTCAATTCGTGGAGCTTGGCTGTCCAACTGAAGGTTAAACTGCTGTTCCTGTAGAATCTGTTGGTTGCCTTTAAGCTCGGTGGGGAGAGCTGTTGGAGCTCGGAGTTAAGGTGGAAATCACGAGGAAGGTCATCAAGACTGTGGACAACCTACCTATGAACCCGCAATGCCACCTTTGTTGTCTCCTTGTCTCCATTTGCGTGGTCTTTGCTTTCTTTAATGCCAAAAAACCTGAAATCATCATGTATTAGCCACATAGATATAATGCCTGCCCTTCTTCCTACAAATAACACGAATATACTAAGAAATGAATGCATAAGTGTTAAAAGATGAAGGGTTGAGCAAGGTAAGTAGGCCAAATGAGCCCAAATTGTTACCAAAAATTGGGGCTCATCATCACCCCCCAGCTAAAACATTTGCTCATCCTTGAGAAATTTTTCTCTGGCTCCTTGTCCTTGGTCGAGAACTAGGCTCCATAATACTCTCTTTCTTTCCTACTTTTGGTGGCTCTGCCTGTTCTGTCCTTGGTGAGTATGAGGGTGCCGCTCCTTCCCCCTTCTCTGTTTCCTTGACCTTGATCAGGGCTTTTGAAACCGATTGGTCCAACCTCCCTTTCCAAGTAGTTGTTTTTGGGCTCCCCCTCTCGTAGGTGACCGATATCTTCGAGGGGGACCTCTCACCGGGTGAAGTAGGGACATTCCCTGTAGTGGTTTGGCTGCTGGATGGAGGCTGTGGCTTGCCCGTCTTTATCCTGACACTTCTTCGAGCCTCAAAGTATAGAGGGGTCTCCCTCTTTCTTTTCTCTTTTGGCTTAGGTGGCGTGCTGAGGGCGGCCAGCACAGCTGCTGCCTCCCTCTCACGACTATCAGCTTTCTTCTCCTTGGGTTTCACTTTGTCATGGCTTCCTGTAGAAGACCCTGTTTTAGCAATTTTCGGGCTTCCTGTAGAAGACCCTTTTTCAACAGCTTTCGGGCTTCCTGTAGAAGACCCTTTTCCAATAACTTTCGGGCTTCCTGTAGAAGACCCTTTCTCTGTTTTCGGGCTTCCTGTAGACACAGGTGTCACCACCTTGGCTTGCTTTGCTGCATGGGTTTTGCTTTTTGGTTTGGTTGCAGGTGCTGATGAGGTACTTGGGCTGATGTGGACCTTCTCAGCTTTGTCCGTTCTGCTCTGCAACCTTTTCTCTCTTGCTGACAAGATGGGTGTGTCACCTTTTTCTTTGTCATCCTTTTCCTCATGCTTCTTCTTTTGCTCTTTCTTCTGCACTGTGGTCAGGGTCTTCTGGCATGTTTCTCTCTTTCCCGCGGCCACTGATTCTTTTTCCTCACTGCTGGAGGAACCACTTTCCTCGGTCAACATCCTTATGTCTCCATCTCTTGTTAAATTTCTGAATGCTTCCCATGAGAGGGGAACCTTATATGAATGAAGTGCATCCTCCACAAGAAGTTTGATCAATCCATGGTGGGCTACCTGATCTGGTATGCCTTCTTTTAACTTGGTGGCACACTCAATTAAAGACTGTAGCAGGAAATAAAGGATGCTCAGTTTATTTTCTATAGGAAGATCAATCTGGTGCCTCAATTCAGTGAGCAACCTAAAGTGATATCCGTACACAATGCTAAAACGGCCTTCAAAGGTTATATACTTCATGATCTATAGGCTAACTTCATTCCATGGTGGCAACAAACTGGTTCTACGCACCCCATTTTTGTCCTCCGAGAATTCCTCCTCAGGTGGAAAGAATTCTTTCTTGGCCTGCTGGCTCAACTTCCTTTCTTCCTTATCCCATGGAAAACCCATTGGAAGTTCAGTAATTCGACTGATATATTGCGGGGTGAGCTTGAGGCTTAGGCCCCTGAAATTCACGGTGGCCAATGTTTTGGATTTCGGCCTCAAAGCTTGTAAAAATTCTTCTGCCACTTCGTCGTCATAACCCTGCAATTTGTCACAAAAGGATATCCATTGTGCTCGTGTGAAGAGCTCCACCACTTCCTGGTTTTCCCTTAACTTTGATGAATCAGTGGGTTCCCGTCTAATAAACCCACCCGGCATGATAAAAACTGTGGTTTTAACTAGAGGTGGCGAATGCGAAGGAAATTTAGCTTACTGAGAGAGAGCGTAGAATTACGCTTCTGTCATGCACATAATCCACGAAATTTATCCCTGAGGACCTTAACACATTTTAATTATACTGACATCCTCTAGAACGACAGTCTATGCACAGCAGACAATACTTGCAACAACTTCCTATGACCAGACTGTAGACGACGATTTTGCCACCTTTAAAACCAATTGCATGAAGAGTTCAAGGTTACCTTTTTAATCTGCCACCTTTTTACGTGAGGAACCTGCCTTCCTGTAGAAACAGCGTTCCTGTAGGAGCAGCGCGTGATTTCTGGGAAAGACTGCAGCTGGTCTGTGCTCTCGGTGTTGCTTCACAGGCGTTCTGATAGCCAAAGGCTCGGAGTTCCGAACTGCAGAGGGATCCAAATGTTCACTTGAGGTTCAAACGGTGGATGATAAATGCATGCGGGCAATCTAGCCGATTAGATTTGAATCAACGGAATCCGTGGCGCGGGGGTGAGCTGTCCCCGCCGGACCGTTGGATGACGTTGTTCCATCATTTGTCTGCGAGTTCACTTACTGCCGATCATCCCCCAGCAGATCCGTCGCCGCCATTCTCGTTAGACTCGTTTTTCCCGACGGGATTTTTCTCACATGCGTGTTGCCCATTCCTTTTGTCACGGCCGCCACCCAAACATCCGACTGGACCATTAACCGGTCGATGTGGCCATTCAAATGACCATACCACCGTTCAACCCATTCACCTCACACTTTGCAAACAATTCAAAGTAAAATTCATGCAATCTAATGGAAGGAAGGGTCGAGACACTTACCTGCGCGGCTGCAACATGATTTTTCGGCTTTTGGACGATGATGAGTGGATCTATCTGCCGCTAATGAATTTGCACAGGCCCGGAGGTTCATGTTTATAGGCTGTCGATGATGGATTGGATGCTTTGGCTGCATGCGCCCGTGTTTCATTGCATATGGCCAGCGCTGTGAATGGTATCCACTCTAGCGGGCTTAACTGTTACAAGACTCCCGCGGGATGTCTTGTAACAGTTCTTCCTCCTTGGGTGCATGCTGCACGACGAAGGATCTGGCCTCACGATCACGCTCCCGGAGCTTCTGGATGACTGGGATGGATATGGTATGAGATATCAGCCTTTGTTTATCTTAAAAATTGCTTTCTCCTTGAAAACTCATCGATCTGCTTTACTGGTGCAGGTAACTTTGTTGCATGTCGACAAGGATGGTGGAACAGGGTGACAACAGTAGCTTGCATGCGTCCAAACCGATCCTTAGCCATTAGATCTCCTCATAAAATGAAGTCTGGCCCATCCTGAACTTCTACAGGAAGTTTCCTGTAGAAATACAGAGCTTCCTGTAGAAAGTTTGCATTTCCTGTAGAAAGTCTGCACCTTCCTGTAGAAAGTCTCCATCTTCCTGTAGAAGGTCTGCATCTTCCTGTAGAAGACTCAAGCCATGATGAAATTGTGCACATACCTTGGAGGAACTGAATATTCTTGGAGGAAGTGCTGGTGAGGTCTCCTGGAAGTATGATAAGGATCCTGGGCTCTGAGTTGAGAGGCTTCCTCTCCTCCATAGAACACCTGCAATCTGCATGCAATTTCACATTATAAACTTGCTGTCTTTGCCTTTCTTGCTTATTGTTTTTTTCTTCTTTTTTCTTTTTTTTTTTGAAAGATAACAGGGGTGCCTCAATGAGGTTTTCACCCTTGCCATCTGCCCTGAGTGCCTCAGAGAGGTTTTCACTCAAGGATCTTTTTCAAATTTTTTCTCTTTTTTTTTTTTTTTTGAAAGACAATAGGGGCGCCTCAATGAGGTTTTCACCCCTACCACCTGCTTTGGGTGCCTCAGAAAGGTTTTCATCCAAGGATCTTTATTATTTATTATTATTATTATTATTATATATATTATATATATATATATATATATATATATATATATATAGATGTTTCAGGGTATGCCCAAAGCAGAGGCAGAACCCTTCTCTATGACCAACACTGACTTCTCCATAGTTTTGATGAACTCTTGTCTTGAGAGAGGCTTCCTGTAGATCTTCAATCGATGCCCATTGACAAGCATGGGGATGGCTTCCTCATCAATTGTCTGAATAAGAACAGATCTATTGTCATGACATTTTTCCACTGCATATGGCCCTAGCCATCTGGTTCTCAGCTTCCCCTTGAAATATTTGTATCTGGAGTCATACAACAAGGCCCAATCTCCCGGCTGGAATTTCTTGTCATGGAGGTGTTGGTCATGCCACACCTTTCTCTGAAGTTGAACCACTTCCGAGTGAAGGAGGGCCTGCATTCGGTGCTCATCCAGTCCATTCAGCTGCAATAACCTTTCTTGTTGTGCATGGCTGAGATCTAGGTCCAGCTGAGCTGCCATCCTCAAAGTGTTGTATTCAAATTCAATGGACAGCGAAGCTTTCTTCCCATAGACCAGCTCATAAGGTGTGAAGCCGGTGGTGGCCTTCCAAGTGGTGTTGTAAGCCCATGTGGCCTCAACCAGGCGATCTGCCCAGTCCTTTCTGCTGCTGCTCACCACCTTAGTCAAGATCCCTTCTAATGCTCTATTGGTGACTTCCACCTGCCCATTTGCTTGAGGGTGATAGGGGGTGGAAGTCCTATGCTTGATCTTGTGATGAGCTAGTAGGTATTCAACCAGGTTGGATGTGAACTGGCTCCCTTGATCGGTGACCAGCTCTCTTGGATAGCCAAACTTGTAGAAGATGTTTTCTCTTAAGAACTCGGCCACCTTTTATTCTGTTGCTGCTTTGATTGCTTTGGTCTCTTCCCACTTTGTCAAGTAGTCAGTGCACACAATGATGTAAGACTTTTGCCTCGAAGGAGGGTTGATTGGGCCCACAAAGTCCATACCCCACTTCTCAAATGGCTCAAGAGTCACCTGAGGTTGGAGAGGCATCTCATCCCTTTGGGTCGGTTTCCCCATTCTTTGGCATTGGTCACACTGGCTAATATATCTTCTGACATCTTGAAGAAGTGTGGGCCAATAGTAGCCTGCCTGCAGGATTTTGAAGGCAGTTCTCTTTGCTGCAAAATTTCCTCCACAAGGCCCATCATGACAGGTGAGGAGGATATCAAAGACTTCCTCCTCCCTTACATAACGCCTTAAGATCTGATCGGGGCCAAGCTTGAACAGATTGCCCCTGATCCAAGTAAATGAGGCACTTTTTCTGATGATTCTTCTCTTCTCTCTTGAAGATAGGTGCGGAGGGAACTGTGCTGAAACAAGGTAGTTTTCTATATCAGCAAACCATGGAGAGAGTACTGAAATAGCAAACAGATGTTCATCGGGCATCTGGTCATCCACTATTCCATCCTCATCTGCAGACAAATCCAGTCTAGATAAAAATTCAGCAACAACATTTTCTCTACCTGGTTTGTCAACAATGGTCAAATCAAACTGCTGCAATAAAAGTAACCATCTAATAATACGAGCATTCACATCTGGTTTATTCATTAAATATCTAATTGCAGCATGGTCTGTATGTACAAATGTTTGATAGCCAGTGATATAATGTCGGAACTTGTTCAGTGCATGGACCACAGCCAAGAATTCTTTCTCGGTTACAGTGTAATTCAGCTCGGCTTTGGACAAGTTTTTGCTAACAAAGTAAATGGCATATGGAAGTTTTTGCTCAACTTGTCCTAAAGCTGCACCTATGGCTTTGTTCGAGGCATCAGTGTGGATGTGGAAAGGTAGGGCCCAGTTTGGACCTCTCAGGATTGGGGCTAACACCAACTTGTCCTTCAATTCATTCAAAGCCCTCTGACAATCGTCAGTCCATTTAAACTCCACATCTTTTGCCAACAAGCCAAACAATGGCGAGGCTAGCTTGCTGAAGTCTTTAATGAATCTCCGGTAATATCCTGCTAATCCTAAGAAACTCCGAACATCCCTTACCTTTTGAGGAGGTGGAACCTTCTTGATGAGAGCAATTTTGTTAGGATCCACCTGTAACCCTTGGCAAGAAATGGTATGGCCTAGCATGGTCCCTTCAGTCATTAGGAATTCACATTTTTCAGGACTAAGGGACAAGTTCATCTCAATGCATTTGGTTAGGACTTTTCCCAGATTGGACAATGCTTCCTGGAAGTTGGCCCCATAAGGAGTGAAGTCATCCATATAGATTTCCACTGCATCATGGACCAGCTCCGAGAAGATGCTCAAAACAGCTCTCTGGAAGGTAGTAGGAGCATTGCATAGCCCAAAGGGAAGGACACAGTAGGCAAATGTACCCCAAGGACAAGTGAAGGTGGTCTTATCTTGGTCTTTCGGGCTGATTTGGATCTGGTTGTACCCGCTAAACCCATCCAGGAAAGAGAAGAACTTCTTTCCTGCTAGTCCATCCAACACTTGATCTATGAAAGGTAGAGGGAAATGGTCTTTCTTGGTAGCTTTGTTCAGTTCTCGGTAGTCCACACAAATTCTCCACTTCCCATTTTTCTTGGGAACCAAGACCAGAGGGGACACCCATTCACTATCTGAGATGGGGTAAATGAATCCGGCATCCAACAGTTTTTGCAATTCTTCCTTGAAAATGTCCTTAAGGGCTGGATTCATTCTCCTCTGAGGTTGCCTAACCGGCTTACAATCCTCTTTGATGTATATGTGATGGGTATAGACCGAAGGATGGACTCCTTTCATCTCCTTATAGCTCCAAGCAAAAGCATCTAGGTGACTGGCCAACAGGCTACACAGCTCCTTTTCCTGGGAAGGAGATAGGGAGGAGCTGATCTTTAACGTTCTCTCAGGGCCGAACTCCACATTTTTGACTCTGGGAGTGACAGGGTTGGTTGTACAAAGATCCACTAAGGTGTTGGCTTGGGCATCCTCCACCAATTTTTCTAAGGATAGTGCACTGGAAGGTGGATTCTGGATCAAGGTCTCAATCAAGTCATCCTCGGTTGGGGGGTCTCTTCTAGTGGTATCTAGGGTGCACAAAGGTGCCGAGTACACCTCATCCTCTTCTCCTTCCTCCAACCAAATTGGTAAGTCATGCTCTAAGGAGGGTTGGGCAGGAGGGTATAGGACTAGCTGCTTGTACATAGGACCATTTTTGATGGTCATGTTTCCTGCACGACAACTTATGTAAGCATCTGCAGTGGCTAACCAAGGCCTTCCAAAAATGAGAGGATATCCAGTAAGCTTTGCCTTGGGTTGCAGAACCAAGAAATCTGCAGGGTATTCCCAAGAGTCGATAGAGACCAAGACATCCTCCACAATCCCTTCGGGAGTCACAGTGGAGCGATCTGCTAGTTGCAGTACTGTCGAGGTCTTCCTCAAGGAACCCTGAAGATTGAGTTTGAGCATGGTATCCCTGGTCATCACATTAATGGCAACCCCTAGATCAATCAAGGTGTGTGGTATGATGGTGCCATTGATGTGGACATCTACTACAGGACTCCCAGGATCTAGATACTTTGGGCAGATGACTTGTCCTAACATAAGGTCAGACAGTTGTCCCAAGACATTGATGGTTGAAGCATCTCTCTTTCGCCTACCTGGGTGTTTGAAACACTTTTTCTTAACCAGTTTGTTGTATATTGGCACATCCTTGATGGCTTGGAGAAGTGGTATTTTCACACACAACTGCTTGAGCTCACCCAAAAGCTCATCCTCCTCTGGGTTGGGTTGTGTGGTGGCTGTTAGTCTCTCAGGAAAATGTGGAATAGCCTTTGGTTCACTTTCCTGTTTATCTTCCTCATCCTCTGGGGGAGGAGGTTGGCGATCTAGAAGAGTCTTTCCAGATCGAAGATTGATCTCCTGGATCTCCACAGCATAGGTAGGGCATGAGGTTTCCCCAATGTATACCTACTGGGCCTGTCTATTGTTGGGGTTCGGGTTCGGTTGAGCAGGCATTTGAGGTTGCCTTGGAGGAGCAGGAGGTAATGGCTGAGGTTGAACTGGTGGTGGAGGAAAAATGGGAGGAGGAGTATTGTACTGGGGCCTCCACCCCGACTGAGGTGCATTCCACTGAGGCTGTGGCTGGGCATGTGAATGATATGAATGAGAAGTAGGTTGAGTAGGGTACGGAGGTGGATAAGACCATGGAGGAGGCATGGACCAGGAAGGATGAGCAGGGGGACCCCAGGAAGGCATAGGAGTCGATTGGTTGGGGCTATAATAAGCTTGAGGTGCCCCTTACATCCCCTGCTGGTAAGGTCTAGGTCCTTGTGGCCTCCTTTGGTTGAGGTAGTAGAGAGGTTCAGTGGAAGCTTCTGTCCCTTGGTACATGGCTTTGAATCCAGGTAAGGTTGGACATTGGTTTGTGGGATGGTCCTCCTCACAAACGAAACACACTTCAACCGAATGCAATGGACATTCGTTCTTAGGGTGTCTCCTTGTACATCTAGGGCAGAAGATAGCCAAGGCTCTCTCAGCTTCTTCCTTCTTCTGCTGGATCCTGAATGTGTCCAGTTGCATGGCGATGGTCTGTCTCACCTCACTCTTAAGATCTTCTAATTGATTTTCAAACTCATGCTTGGAGAAAGGAACACCAGCTGAGAGGAGGTTTCCTCTACCTCGTTTCCGAGCTGCCCTGGAGTGGTTTCTAAACACAGTCTTGATGTCCTCATAAGGCAGTTGGTAAATGTCCCCCCTAGCTAACATGTGAAGGGTATCTAAGAGGTCTTCAGGGACTCCTCAGAGCAAGACCAACTTGAGGGATTCAGGGTCAAGTGTGCACCTGGCCCGCTTATAGCTAAGTTGGAACCTCTCCTCATAATCCTCTAAGGACTCATCATTTCCCATGGTCATCCGAAAGATTTCTCCCTTGGTTTCCTTGGACCTACAGTAATCCCAGTACTTGGTATTGAAAGCTTGTTGCATCTGAGCCCAAGTAGTGATACTATTTCCAGGTAAGCCCATGAACCAGCATAATGTTGCATCCTTAAGAGTTGAAGGGAAGAGTTTTAGCTTCTGCTCATCTTCAGTATAGTCATAGGTTCTACAAAGGACAGCAAACTCAAACAGGAAGGTATCAGGATCTTCAGTGGTCAGTCCATGGAAGTGAGGTAAAGCGGAGGGGCTAATGTTCTTCATTTTCATCTCTCCATTGGTCTCTCGGATGGGGAAGGCACCTTCTATTCTCTCATCTTCTCTTCTATTGTCAGCCATAGCTTCAGATGGGATGGTCTCTAATTCTTCTTCTGCTATAGGATCTTCGTATATCTCAGGAGGTTCACCTATAGGTTCTTCTGGATCACTGCCACCTAAGAAGAGAGAAGGGTGACTCAGTGATGTGGCGGGGGTATTGGGTAGGAATTTGCCTGTTTTATCTCGGTTCCTACGAGGCATGAAATGGAAAGACTTTATTTTTTTGATTGCTTTTGTTCTTTTTTCTTTGGTACCTGCAAAACTGAAACAGATTGATCTACAACTAACTATCTTACTGAAATGAAGATGCAGAAGTGAATTGAAAGCAGGAAAGAACTAATCTACTTTGCTCAAATGAAATTGCAGGAATGGAAATGCTAGTCTACGCTTGCAGAATTGAAATGCTAATCTACGCTTGCAGAATTGAAATGCTAATCTACGCTTGCAGAATTGAAATTGCGGAATTGAAAGGCTAATCTAGGAAAGCAGGAAATGTCTATGCTACTTTTGCAGAATGGAAATGAAATAAACTACCTGGCAGAAGGCAAGAGTAAGAAAATAGAAGAAAAGCAACAATTACTAATACTCTGACGCTTCCCCGGCAATGGCGCCAAAAAGATGGTGGGCTCCAGTATTGTAGCAATAATGCTACAACTCCTGGAGCTTCCTATCTCTAATTTTATCAACCCGGTAGTTCGTAACAAACTTGGAAGCGACGGTGCTGTATGCACAAGTACTAGCTCTTGTCGCAGTTGTCACTTGGTCAGCTGGCACAAGTCCGCTAGGGCTCAAGCCAACTTCTATATGTTCTCAGAAGAAGCTTTCTAAATGATGGACGAAGGCTATCTCAAAGGAAATTAATCTACTTTGCAAAAATGAACTGAAAGCCAACCAAAACATGGAAACCCTAGTAAACCCTAATCTGACTAGCTTAATCTCGATGATGCAATGGTGGGAGTGCAAATGTCTAAAAATTATGCCATTGCTTCTAGTGAGATGAGATGCATGAATTTAAACTACTTTCATTGAAAAGAACTCATTTTTTGTATTTTTGCTTAAGTGGTTGGAGTTAGTATGATTTCGTTTCTTATTAGGTTTTGACTGTGCAGGGGTAGTGCAAAGGGAAAGAAAGCTTGGGAAAGGTCAAGAGGGCTAGGAGAGGTTCCAGGGGATCCCTAACATCATTCCACAGGAGTCCACAACGTTCAGATGCTCGGAAACCGAGTGTGCAGGCTTCTACAGGATGTCTGCAGGGGATCCTACAGGAAGCTCGGGATTTCTACAGGAAGTCTGCTAACTTCTACAGGATGTGCTATAGTTGGAGTTTTGGGTGATGGAGGAGTGAAGGAGTTGTATGGGTGGATGGGTAAGGTGAAGGAGGAGTTTGTGGTGGCTCAGGGACAGAGATATGAGATGAGGAAAGAGTGGGTACAGTTGGTTGGTGGATAGAAGGGTGGAAGCAAGGAAAAGTTAAAAAGATGGAGCTACGTGAGAAGTAGAAGGGTTGGAAGGCTAACGAGCTGAACAGAGGTCGAGCAAGTGGCTTCAGGCGTGGTTGAGAAGAAGAAGAACACGATAAAGTGATGCTATGCAGTGTAAAAGAAACAAATCCTCTATATCTTGCACAAAACCGAGAATTCCATCAACCTATTCTAACTGTGTTATTAAACCAATGAACAGCAATATAAAGTGTGGAGAAAAATTGTGCATGGTGTTGGAACGAAGAAGTAGTGCTCAAGATCAGAATGCATGGATGGATCTATAGTTGAAATGACTGTGTGGAAGCTTGCATGAAAGTATAAGACTGCGTTTTTTTGGTGGTTGGTACAGCCCACACCCCCAATCTCTAAACAGAGATGGCAGCGAGTGCACTATCAACCTTTTTTGGAGCTCTAATGAATTAAAATCCTCCTACTCTAATCTAAGCAACTAAAAGCACTTTAACCATAAACTAATCCTATCCAATCACATTAAAGAAATTAAATCAGCAGACTGTGTTTTTTCAAATGCATGTCAAAGCAAAGAAATAAAGTGCTGAAAGGAAAACAAGTAACAATACAAGGAAAAGGAGGTCTATTGCTCTCAGGTTGGGCCCTAACCTGAGAGCTATAGCTCCCTTAAAAACTCAAAATTGAATCCAAAGCTGCCTGCCTTTATTAAATAATCATGAGTCTAACATCATGCCAAAACTGGCTTGCAAAAAGCAAAAATCGAGCTGTAGCTCGTGCTTATAAATTGCAACAGTAGTTCAAAAGTTCAAAAAGCTCCTATCAAAGGCTACGGCCTTCATATTTATACATGATGAAGATCAAGTTGGCTTCCTCAATTCGTGGAGCTTGGCTGTCCAACTGAAGGTTAAACTGTTGTTCGTGTAGAATCTGTTGGCTGCCTTTAAGCTCAGTGGGGAGAGTTGTTGGAGCTCGGAGTTAAGGTGGAAATCACGAGGAAGGTCATCAAGACTGTGGACAACCTCCCTATGAACCCGCAATGCCACCTTTGTTGTCTCCTTGTCTCCATTTGCGTGGTCTTTGCTTTCTTTAATGCCAAAAAATCTGAAATCATCATGTATTAGCCACATAGATATAATGCCTGCCCTTCTTCCTACAAATAACACGAATATACTAAGAAATGAATGCATAAGTGTTAAAAGATGAAGGGTTGAGCAAGGTAAGTAGGCCAAATGAGCCCAAATTGTTACCAAAAATTGGGGCTCATCAGGTTCCTGCAACTATAAGGGCAGCGCTAAAAAATTATGAAACGTTTATGGATTCTATGTTAGGACAGCCAGAGAGCAATCAACGTATTCGGATGAACAACGCAAATGTTCCTCTGTCAGGTGAATGTCAGGTGCAAACATTCCCATGTCAGGTGAATGTCAGGCGCAGGTCTTATAAATGGAATATGGCAAATAGAGCACGCATCTAATTGTATGGAGGAGCAGCGCAGGTATATGAGAGCAGACAAGGGAGTTACAAGGGACAAGAGCTAAAAAGGAGTTGGCTCTGATACCATGTCAAGCCAGGCAGTAACTCCATTAAGCAAAAAACGGATTCATGTATTATTCCATAAAGTAGGTCTTTGTTATATACAATAGGGAGTGACTGTTCAGTTCATCTCCAGATGACTGTTCACATTTCTAATTTAGTTATTTACATAAATTCACCCAATCATGAGGATTAGGTGTCAAAAAAATTGAATTGCTTCTTATATATAGCACCAGAGTGTCAAGTGATGGTTGCAAATGGAGGAACAATAAATTGCTTTGGAAAGTGCCATAATATCAAGCTATCGATGGGAGAATATGTATTGACTATCCCAATGCTTTCCATTCCCATGGGAGGTGTTGATGTTGTACTAGGAGTCCAATGGCTATAATCCTTGGGTACAATAGCTTTTAATTTTCAAGAACTTTTCATGAAATTTTCTGTGGAAGGAAAGGAAGTTGAATTAAGGGGTATTGCAGGGAAACCGGGAAAGATAATCAGCTCTAACGGTATGACAAAGCTTCTAAAAAATGAACAAAGGGGTGTAATTGCACAATTATGTTCGCTAGATGTTTCCACATTAGAATCATCTATTTTCTCCAGATCTCCAAAAAGTCTTGGACAATCATTCCAAGGTATTTGAGACTCCCAAAGGTCTCCCACCTATTCGTGAGCATGATCATGCTATTCATCTGATTCCAGGAAGTGTTCCTCCAAACATCAGGTCGTACAGATATCCCTATGCCCAAAAGAGTGAAATTGAACGTATGGTTGCAGAAATGCTAGAGGCTGGTATAATTCAATTGAGTCAAAGTTCTTTCTCTGCTCCAGTAGTATTAGTGCACAAGAAGGATGGACCATGGCGCATGCGTCCACATTATAGGGAGCTCAACAAGCTCACTATTAAAGACAAGTTTCCCATTCCTGTCATTGATGAATTACTGGATGAATTGCATGGATCAATTTACTTCACCAAGTTGGATCTTCATTCAGGATATCATCAAATCAGAATGAAGACTGAAGACATTTCAAAAACAGCATTTAGAACTCATGAGGGTCATTATGAATTTTTGGTCATGCCTTTTGGCCTTACCAATGCACCTTCAACGTTTCAAGGTTTGATGAATTCCATTTTCAAACCATTCCTTAGAATATTTGTGTTAGTATTTTTTGATGATATACTAATCTACAGCAAGTCTTGGAAGGATCATGTTGAATATGTTGACAGGGTGCTACAACTATTGGAGGAGAAACAATTACATGCAAAAAGATCCAAATGTTTCTTTGGAGTACAAGAGGTGGAATATCTGGGTCATATTGTACAACATGAAGGAGTTAAGGTAAACCCTAGCAAAATTAAAGCCATTAAGGAATGGAAAATCCCCACATCCATAAAGCATCTGCAAGGATTTCTCAGGTTGACAGGGTATTATCGCAAGTTTGTTAAGAATTATGGGAGAATAGCAGCACCTCTAACAACATTATTGAAGAAAGATGCATTTTCGTGGACTCCAGAAGCAACAAAGGCCTTCGAACATCTTAAAGAGGCAATGTGCCAAGCACCAGTCTTAGCTACATCGGACTTCACAAAAACCTTTATTGTAGAATGTGATGCTTCAGGAAATGGAATTGGTGTTGTTTTAATACAAGATGAAAGACCCATTGCTTTTGAAAGTCATCCAATCAAGGGAAAGTTTTTACACAAAGCTATTTATGAGAAGGAAATGTTGGCAATACTCCATGCACTTAAGAAATGGTGACCCTACCTAATGGGAAGACACTTCAAGGTAAAAACGGATCATGATAGCCTTAAATACTTTTTAGAACAAAGATTATCCTCTGAAGAGCAACAAAAGAGGGTCACAAAGATGTTGGGTTATGACTTTGAAATCATCTGCAAAAAAGGGAAGCAAAATGTGGTGGCAGATGCACTCTCAAGAAAGGATGAGGATGTGGAAGCATTGTTGTGCGCCATTTCTGTTATCCAACCAGATTGGATAAACGAAGCAAGGGAGGAATGGAAGAATGACAAAGAAGTGTGGGCACTTATTCAAAAGTTACAACAAGATTCCAGTACGTCTGATACATTTAGCTGGAAAAATGATTCTTTATGGTACCAAGATCGTTTATACCTCTGTAAGAATTCCCAACTAAAACAAAAGATTCTTATGGAATTGCACACTTCTCCCTTAGAAGGGCACTCAAGATTTTTAAAAACTTACCACAGGGTTAAGAAGGAATTTTTTCGGGATGGCCTTAAATCGGATATTCAAAAATTTGTGGTGGAATGTTTGGTTTGCCAACAAAATAAAGTTGAAACAATTAAGACACCGGGTCTATTACAACCTTTATCCATTCCAAGCCAATGTTGGGAGGAGGTTTCAATGGATTTTATCACAGGTTTACCCAAGTCTGATGGAAAGAGTGTCATCATGGTGGTAGTTGACAGACTTACCAAGTATGCACACTTTTGTGCATTATCACATCCATTTAAAGCCAGTACAGTTTCTACTACATTTATGGAAGAAATTCAAAAGCTACATGGAAACCCAAAGATTATTGTAAGTGACAGAGATCCCATTTTCACTGGAAATTTTTGGACAGAAATATTTTCTTGTCTTGGTACTCAGTTAGCTCATAGCTCATCTTATCATCCTCAATCTTATGGGAAAACTGAGATAGTAAACAAATGTTTGGAAGGATATCTTCATTGCTTTGTATCTGATAGACAAATGCAATGGGTCAAATGGTTGCCTCTGGCTGAATGGTGGTATAACACTTCCTTCCATACAGCAACAAAAATGACCCCATTTATGGCACTTTATGGATATCAGCCACCATCCATCACATCATATTTAAGAGAAAATTATAAGGTTCAAGCAGTGGAACATCACATCGAACATCAACAACAAGTCCTCCAACTCTTAAAGGATAACCTCGTGTTGGCACAAAATAGAATGAAACGACAGGCAGATCAACATCGCAGCAAAAGAAGTTTTGATGTAGGTGATCGGGTATTCCTACGGCTACAACTATATAAGAAAATGTCCCTCAAGCAAGCTAAGAAGGATAATAAATTATCACCAAAGTATTATGGTCCGTACAAGGTGTTGCAAAAGATTGGTACTATGGCATACAAATTGGAGCTTCCTGTAGCTTCTCAATTGCACCCAATTTTCCATGTTTCATGTTTAAAGAAGGTTATAGGCGACAAGCTCCCAGTTCAAACAATATTGCCAGAACTTGACGAGGAAGGAAAAACTATATTGGAACCGAAAGCAGTCACAGAAACAAGAACTCGACAGCTACAAAATCGATCAATTTCGGAGTATCTTATCAAGTGGGAGAACTTATCCGCTGAAGATTCCACATGGGAGGATGAGAATTTTATACAGAAGCATCTAGAACTACTCAAGCGTTGATGACAACACTTTTTTGAAGGAGAGGGGCATGTTAGGTCCCTATAATACTAGTGATTACCCCATTACTATTGTAGTTACATCCCTTATTAATATTGTTGTGCCCCTATTATCCCCATATTGTTATTACTGTGCCCTATATAATCCCTCTATTGTTATTTTTGTGGTTTTATATTATTATTGTTAGGTCAGCTGGGTTATATTGTGACTCCTTAGACTCCTATATATAGAAAGGAGGTTTTTTCATTTGAATCATCCAAGAATTGTTCATTTATGTAATGTAAAGGAGGTTGCCCCCTCGAAGAGGCTGAATTCTAAGGCGTTGATCGATCTTTTCTTGAGCTGGTTTCATAACAGAGAATTGTCCTCCCGATCACCCTTCTCGGACCACATGGAGGGGAAAGTCTATCAAGGATGTTTGGACCACTTGGTGGACATATGCATCCCTGTCAAAGGCCAGGAACCTTCCCCTCCTCATCTGCTAGGAAATCCGAATTGCCCACAACTGCCTCATCTTTCAAGATACCACTCCTCACTGGCCCACCATCTCTGCCTGACTTCTGGCAAATTACAGCAACATACCAGAAGATGACAAAAATCCACCCTCCAAACATATCATTCCAGAGACCATTGATCACACCCAGCCATGGGCTTATTACAACGGATCAGTGCAAGAAACAAGGTGTGGGGGAGGTGTCGTCCTATATCTAACTGCTTCCCATCACTTTCAAATACAAATGGGGCTAGGAGTGGGCACAAATAATTATGCAGAGCTCATTACAGCCAAACACCTTGTTGGGTGTGGAGCCTGATTATCTTCTATATTCAAACGTATCGCCACATTGGACCCCAGTTCGAAATGGGGGCGGCAACGCTGCCCGTAAAATTTTCGCTGCAGGGGGGGTCCAGGGGGGGCGGCTGCGACCTTTGGGAGCCCCCCCTGGCGGGGGGTTTCGGGGGTAGCATCCCCGAAGCTAAAAACAGCTGTAAAATTGCCTTGTAAAAGTATAGTAATTTCTAGTCAATCTGGGTCGTTCATTAGGCGGATGATCTGACGGTAGAACTTATGTTTAGTTTAGGGTTTTTGCCCTAGAAGACAACCCCTCTCTTTGTATGAGGGCATTGTATTTGAGGCTGTGTGATAGATGTGTATCCTATGAGGGGGAAATAGAGAGGTGAGACTGTGAGAGAAAATAGAGGATATTACAGCGGATCTGCTGTAGGTTGTGTCTCTTCATTTTGTTGGATAATAGAAAGGAAGGACTGGTTGTTCGGGGTGGACGTAGCCCAAACTGGGTGAACCACGTATATCTGTGTCTCTCTTGTTTTATGCATTTTTTGTGTTTATATTTCTGCGATATTTTATGTGTTCCATTGCTCCATAATATATAATTTCTAACACACCTCATACATTTTTCTATTGAAAAACATTGCAGGAACCTACAAATGTTTAGGGACTCAAAACTTGTTTGCAATTGGATCAATAAAACATCAATCTGTCATGCATACACTTTGAGGCCTATCTTGGATGAGGTCCATAGACACATTTCTTATTTTGAAAACTTTTCTTGTCCTCATATATACAGGGAACGCAACACACTTGGTGGCAATATTTCCAAGGAGGCTCCAGTCAGGCCACATGACACAAGGATGATACAGGAGCATAGGAATGGAGACCATTATCAATATTATCATCGCCCTCTTATGGACCATGCAGTTAAGGCTCAACTGGAGCCTACTTTTTTATGATATATTTATTATTATAGTACAGGTTTATATATTTTCCAGCTGCATCTACAGACACATATACTCTCTGTGCAGAGTATTTTTATTTTTTGAAAACAATACATGAACACATCTGAAGACAAAGTCTCCCTGCTTGGAGAACTTATATATTATGTTTTTTCTTTACTTGATAGGCATATAGCCTCATTTTTTGCATATGCGAACAACATTTACAACATGAAATTTTCCTTAATATAATGAAAATTACGATTTTTTCCAGGGGAAAAAATAAAAATTAAAAAATACAGCCTCCTGCCACCCCACCCCGGAAATCGGCCCGTCGGAGTGGGCAGGGAGCCAGGCACCAGCCCCCCTACCCCACATCGGGGGCCCAACGGCCACCCCCACCACCCATATCTACCCTGGCAGCCCAACAAGCCCCCGCTGCCAGCCCCCCTGCCCCACCTCGGTAACCTAACAACCCCCTGTTGCCAGCCCCCCTGCCCCACCCTGGCAGCGCAATAGCCTGCCACCAAGGTGGGGCGGGTGGTTGGGCAGCCAGACCCCCCGCCCCTCCCCCACATGCTCGTTGAGCCACCAAGAGCATGATCGGGCCTACCATGCCCACTGCGGACATAGTCGGTAAATCTGTATCATTGAAATTTTTAATTTCTAAAAAAAAACATTAAACTTATTTAATTTTAAAATTTGCACACAGGAAAAAAAGAAACTAACATTTCAAATGTGATAATCATCCATTGAATATGTTGTTGATAACAATATAGTTGCTCCACAAATTCTCTCCAAGTCTTTTAACGAACCTCGAAAAACCTTGATGTGATGTGAGGAATAGTGATAATGAAATTTATTATCTAACGGAAATTACAAAATTGTTTTACCGTATGGTTAATGTGGGACTAATTTGTTTTTATAAAAAATTTAACATGTAAATTGTGTTATGACGATATAGGAAACTATAATAAAGCGAACATTACGGAATTGTTTTACAACACGGTGAATGTGGGATTAATTTATTTTAGAAGGTATAATAAAAATTAAAAGAAACATTCAATTGTCTAGTAAATATTATATAATTTAAATAATAAATTAATTTAAGTAAAAGATTTAATTTACAATTTTAATTTAAAAGATTTATTTTCAGAAAAAAATTAGTTAAAATTTTTCAACAAATTATAGAAGAAAATCATGGAGGGAAATACATGAAATGAAATTTTTGGAGGGAAAAATTTTGGAGGAAAATTTTCATTCTTTAAGCTATATATTATCATTAGGAGAGTCTTCATTTGTATCATTCAACCTCTTTTGTTTGAAATGCATGGATTCTTCTGATAGTGAAGTTCCACTTTGTGAAGCATCAACATCTTCGTCGTGTAGCAATTCTATTCATATTGATGAATATAACGGAAATTCTTCCACTATGAATAGAGAGTCAAATATTTCACTTAGTCATAATCCTAAAGACTATGATAGCAGCACTGATGAAAGACGGAGTGAAGAATTTCAAATAAATAAAGAGTCACGATTTCCACTTAGTCCTAATCCTATGGATTATGAGAGCATCAGTGATGAAGAGCATGATGGAGAATTTCAAAAGAATGGAGTGTCATGATGTCCACTTAGTCCTAATCCTATGGACTATGAGAGCAACAGTGATGAAGAGCATGATGAAGAATTTCAAAAGAATGGAGTGTTTTGGTGTCCACTTAGTCCTAATCCTATGGACTATGAGAGAAACAATGATGAAGAGCATGATGAAGAATTTCAAAAGCATGGAGTGTCATGGTGTCCACTTAGTCTTAATCCTATGGACTATGACAGCATCAGTAATGAAGAGCATGATGAAGAATTTCAAAAGAATGGAGTGTCACGATGTCCACTTAGTCCTAATCCTATGGACTATGAGAGCAGTAATGATAAAGAGCATGATGAATAATTTCAAAAGAATGAAGTGTCATGATGTCCACTTAGTCCTAATTCTATGGACTATGAGAGCAGCAGTGATGAATAACATGATGAAGAATTTCAAATGGATAGAGTGTGATGGTGTCCACTTAGTCCTAATCCTATGGACTATGAAAGCAGCAGTGATGAAGAACATGATGAAGAATTTCAAATTAATAGTGTCATGGTGTCCACTTAGTCCTAATCCTATGGACTATGAGAGCAGTAGTGATGAAGACCATGATGAAGATTTTCAAATAAATAAAGAGTCACAGTTTCCACTTAGTCCTAATCCTAAGGACTATGAGATCAGTAGTGACGAAGGACAGGATGAAGCACTTAGTCCTAATCCTAAGGACTATGAGAGTAGCAGTGACAAAGGGAAGGATGTAGAATTTTTAGTAAGTAAACAGTCACATTTTCAACGTAGTCCTAATCCTATGGACTATGAGAGCAGCACTGACAATGCACATGATGAAGAATATCCAATAAACATCGAGTCAAATTTTCCATTTACTCCTAATTCTAAGGACTATGACAGTAGCACTGAAGAAGGGGAAGATGAAGAATATCCTCCAAGTCAGTATTTCAAAAGCACAGATGATCATAGTGAGGATAACATTCCTCAGAATTATGATGAAAATGCTTATACAAATGACGATCCAATGGTGGAGATGTTTCCAGGAAATATTGTATCGAGGAGTAGGAGCAAAGATTTTCGTATAAATCCAAGATGTTCTAATTATACAAGGGGTAGAGCAGAATATCTAACGAGAAGAAGTTCTATCAGCGCTCTCATTTCAAGTGAATGTTATAAAAAAAGATTGCTTGAAACATATGGATTTCAAGTTTGCATTAGAGAAAAGGAAGAGATATTTGTCAATGAATAAAAGCATGCAAAATTCATATTTAGTGGGGTGCATGCAATCTACATTGTCAGGTTATGGTTATCATATTGTTTCTTTATTTATTTGTAGAAAGGCTTTCAAAATGTTTCATTCAATGGGTAATTTTCATCTCTCAAGAATCCAAGAAAAGTTGGAAAAAGATCCCACATTTTATTCAGAAGTACGTCATAAATGACAATTTGGGCCATTATCAAATACTGCAATGTCATGGATGAAAGATTTCTTTTCAAAGCATGGAGAGTGTATGCCAAACAGTGAGACAATACATATTCTAGATAATTTCTCAAGATGAGAAATCTACAACTTATACAAAGAATGTGCAGAAGGTGCTGAGGGACATGGTCGATTTATTACATATCAATATTTTGTGAAGGTATGGAAGAAAAAATTCAACAATGTCTGTATTCCTAAGAAGACAAGGATGGGGATTTGCAGTACAGGTGCTTCTCTTAAATAAAAAAGGGATAAATGTGAAGGGTCAGAAAGAGGTAATCATTCATAACTTTAACTTTTAAAATTGTATAGTCATCAACTATGAAAATGTATTTCTTAATGACTTTCCTTTGTGTTGTGTAGATTTCATTGTCAAAGAACTTCAGGAGCATCGAGAACAACAAACAAGTGAAAGGAAAAAGTTGTACTAGAATCAAAAGAAGTGTTATGATAATCCGAATGAATATTTGGGTTTGATAATTGATGGTATGGACCAAAAGAAAACACTTTTACCACATTTTGTTCGCGCACTCAAAAATTTATAGGAGGAAATTTTTATTATGTATCACTTGGTCGGTTGTATGGCCTTCAATGGGAAAATGTTGCCAAGGGTGTACTTCACAGCTCCAAATATTCATAATGATGCAAATCTGACAATAAACATAATTCATGATGTGCTTTCTCATTGGTCTGGTAATCTTCCTGAAGTTTTGTATCTACAATTGGACAACATTTGCCGTGAAAATAAAAATCAAATTGTTTTTGGGTATCTAAACATGCTTGTTGAATTGAGAATTCTTCAGAAGGTAAAGGTTGGTTTCCTTCTTGTTGGGCACACTCATGACCATATTGATCAAATGTTCAGTCATTTTTCAATCACATTGAGGAGGAAGGAAGTTGGAAGCTTGCCATCATTAATTGAATGTATTAGGAATCATACATGCCAGAGCCTAATTTTGATGTGTTGGAAGAAACTGTTGACATGCGAAGGCTTATTCTGGGATCGCATGGTGAGGAGAAATGCATTGAACAACTTAATGACATTAGCTTCCAACATCAATTTCGTATCAAAAAAATTGATGGAAAACACTAATATGAGGCAGAAAGTATTCAACTACTGCAGAATGGGCACCATCATTAGGTTTGGAATTTTTGAAGTTCATTCTAGATCATCCAATATTTGCATCAAATATATTGTTTTTACAATCAGTTGCTGAAGTTCATAATGCACGCAGACAAAATAGAGATATAAATTATTCTGATTGCCTAGAAGAAATTAAAAAATGTATTAGATATTGTTGATTCAGTTTGGTGGGAGTCATTTTTCAATAATCAAAGTGATATCATTTCAAAAACAACAAATGAAGATATATCTTTGAAAAATCCATTTATTTGGCCATACAATGTGTCAAATGAACATGAGAAAAGAAACATTGTTGAACAACAACAATCTCAAGGTATTATTAATTCTTCATAGGCAGAAGAAATAGAGATGTATATTGGTTCCAAAAGATCTCGTGCACAACGTGAAGTCATGGAAGACCTTTATAGGGGTTCAATACATGATATTAAGGAGGGTTGCATGATCATAGTGCTGGCAGATGGAGATCCCAATGGCTATCCATTCTAGGTTACTAAGGTTATAAATGTCATTATAGAAAATGAAGATGTTAAAGGTGTTGAAATACATTGGTATGCCACAAATACACACCCATTCAATGGTGTGTATAAGCCAGAGATAATAGTTGATAAAAAAATTGGCAGAAAGAGAAAAAGAAAGGGTACAAATATAAATCGTCGCCGCACAGACCTCTTAAAATTGGGGGATGTCGACATACTTGTTTATGACTTCAATTTAACAAAGAGATGAACTCTTCACTTCAAGGCAATAGAGATTCTGAAAAGGTCGTTACCAAAAGGAATAGTGTTGAGATGGGAGTCTGTTGAAACCAGTCGTAGACCCAGAAGAATTTTGAAACCTGAAACGATGGGCATGCATGTGGACTCAGATGGGGCACTAGTTGATGAAATAGAAGAATATGGAACATCTTCATCTGCATCCAGTCATTCATCTGAAGATGTGAATTCTGATGGTGTGCAAGAAAATATGAGTGATTTTGAATAATTGTCTAAGACATTTTATCTAACTGATGTTTGCATCGTATCTTGAAATAAAAAATTTGATTTCCATATGGTGTTAAATCAGAAGTTGAGTCATTTTTATGTTGTTGGATTCTATGTTTTAATTATGATGATTTTTATTGTTTAGAATATCTACAATACAACAATAACTTAGAGATATAATGTGTGTTTCATCCAATCTACAAATAATAACATTTTGATTAATTTAGTCATGTAATTTGTTCACAATGTCATGGTTTTTTTATTTTATGGTTGAAAACTTTCCAAAAAAATTGTATATTTATTGTTATGGTTGAAAACAATTAGAATTTTAGAGATCTTTAGTGTCATGTTATTATATGTTTAACAACATGGATGAAAACTAATAAAATTTTAATGTGTTTCAGATCCCATTATTTTATCTCTATCGTCATTACTAAAACATGCTGAAATTATACCTGGGAAAGAAAAATGTTATTCTACCAAAAACATTAGTGTGTTTTTTTCCTCAAAAAAAGTGGTTTTTTTGCACATAAAAATTCGGTTTTACTGACATTTTTTAAAATGGTGAAAATTGACCCTAAAAAATAACCATTGTTCCAGTATCAACACTTTTCGTTTTCAGTGTGTTTTTTGCACAATTTTTGCACCAAAAAAACATTTTCACTACCATTTTTAAAACATGTTCAAAATTGACCTTAAAAAAACATCGTTCCAGTATCCATTCTTTTCATTTTTAGCATTGTTTTTGATGTTTTTTTTGGGTTTTTTTGTCAGAGTTCCCATTTTGAGTTTATAGTTCTCGTTTCAAAGTTTACATTGTTATCTTTATAAACAAAATTATTCAACATCCCTTAAGTCGTATTCATTCTTAACTACTACTGAATACAACACAACTTTATAAACTAATGTCAACTCGTCATTATTACAAATCCATTGAGTCCTATAAATCTTCATTCTTAACTCAAGATCCAAATCAAATGCCTTAGAGAAAAAAAATTTATTCAAAATCCCTCAAGTCAATCATCATCCATTTATTCTTAACTACTATTAAATGCATCACAACTTTATAAACAAATGTTATCATATCATTATTCTAAATCCATTGTGACCATCATTATAAACAAAATTATTCAACATCCCTTAAGTCATATTCATTCTTAACTATTACTGAATACACGGCTTTATAAAGTAATGTCAACATGTCATTATTGCAAATCCATTGAGTCATATAAATCTTCATTCTTAACTCAAGTTCCAAATCAAATGTCTTAGAGAACCTCAGTTCACCCGCCAAGGAAGATACTTCTCCTAAGGATATTGACAAAATCCCTCCTCAAGATAAGAAGGAAGAAGAGGCCACTTTGGAGGAAGAGAAGGAGGTCATCCTTTGCTTCTCCTTCTTATTTAGACGTTCTAAAAATCAAACAACAATCTTCCCTTCCAATAATAAGAAACATAAAAGATTGAAGTAAGAAACCCCAAAATCTGGTACATATGCTAGTCTTATTGGGGTCAGTGCCTATTAAATCTTAAAAATTATTGTTTTTGTAATATCTTATGCAAGTAATTTGTAAGAATCTACTATTGTTCTAAAGTAATTTGTAAGAATCTACTCATGTTCTCAAGACGCAGTAGGCTCAAGTCTCATAAGGTTTAGTATTGGATCTCTTTCTTCTTTTTGTGTTGGGAAAACGATGGTTTTTTTACAATCATTGAAGAATTTTTTCCTATAGTATTCATTATGTTGTACTTCAGTTGTGTATGCAGCCACATAGTTTTGCTTAATACAAAATTTTCGTCCTAATTTAAAAACAAAAAAATTGTTAAATATATATAATTTTTTAAATCAGTAAAATTTAAAAAATATAAATTAAAAAAAATCATCATTATTATTCAAAATGCATTGGTTCACAAGTAATTTAGTCGTGGCTGTCATAGCACAATGCCCTGAGGCCAACCTTATCATGAAGAACAATCTACAGGAGGGTAGGGGCCTTTCCCGGGATCTTGTTCCAAGTTAAACTGCAGAAATATTTGCATCCAAATTTCATTCATGCTTCTTGGTCCTTGAAATTCACATTGGTTAGCAAAAGGTTTAGGGAGCGACCTAATTCCATTTAACTTTACTGTGGCAAATTCACATTTTAACTGCTAGTCTATTCGCTTTGTACTTTTATACAGAGATGCTATGAGTATTAAGACATACTCAAAGCCCATGAACAAACAAATAATGTCACATGGTGAATTATATTGGGAAAATCCAAATTCACATGATAAACAAAAGAAAGCCGTAATGCTAACTCTAAATCTAAGGATGTTGCCCGTTTATGTCACTTCAGAGTGGGGCAATTCAAAAGATCTAGTACTTATCCTGCGAGTGAAGAATAACTGTTCAGTATTAATGAGATTTTTCAAGGTATGAAAAAACTCAACTAGAATTTGACATATATTTTGTCAAGAGCTATTTACATGAACAGCATCATCAATACCAGGTTTCCACCCAACTTGAAGAATGCGCAACCTTTTAATTCTGGTATGCATGTTGATCAGTTGTTGGGGCTGCAACTGTCTTCAACAGGTAACTTGGCATACGTGTTGATCAGTTGTTGGGGTTGCAACTGTCTTTTACAGGTAATTTGGCAGGGATTAAAAAAGCAACATAGCCAAAAACTGGATCTGAATACTTCTCATTAACAGCTCTCAGCTTACTTACTCCCGCATTTAGGTGAAAGTCAACCATCAAATGCGCACATTCCCTGGAACGATGCACGTTAACAAAATGTTCACACAGCTCCAGACAGTTAGTATTAGATACAATTCAGACAGGATGTCAGTAGCTGAGTTCCAACTTATAGTTGACCAAGACACAATGTTCTGGCCATAGCTGATCAACAATGCCTGCCTGTAATTGATGAAGAAATAAAAAATGTCCAGGAGTAGGAATTCTTTAGAAGGATAAAATCACTAAAAGCATGATGCCTTAAAAATGAGAAGTCTTACTTGAGGTCCGATTCAGAGTAGCCTGTATGAAGGGTAAGTGTTTTATTCCAACATGGATCCTTCCTCAAAGTGCATCGAGCAGTATAGACAGCAGCAGCAGCAATCATTGATGGACTGTACTTAATCATTTTGCACTGAAGCAAACACAGTTCAACCGAGAAGAATGCCAGATTTTCCATCTGAAGCATTTTGATAATAGATTTTATGACTTGTCAGTACAACAGAGTATTATTAATAATAGATTTTATGACTTGTCAGTACAGCAGAATATTATTAGGACTACAATGAAGAAAAGTAATTTAAACCAAGAATGTTATATTTTCTGAGGCATTTTTGAAAGCAGATTTGATCAAGCCACAGAGGATTATTTTGACAATATAAAAGAAGTGTGATTCAGATCTTTACCACTTTGTTGGGACCAGCTACCCTCAGAAACATGAGGAGGAATACATATGGAGTGGGAATTGTAAGCTTGAACTTCAATTGTTTTAATATTGCAGACTCCTGTGAAGATTTATTATCAATTGATCTGTGCTCTATGATATCAAAAAAATCAGATGCGGCCATTCTGAAAATTGACTTACAAAGAGCTTATGATTGTTTAGATTGGGGATTCATTAGATGTTTATTGGCAAAGATCAGCCTGAAATCAAACTCCATCAGTTGGATTATGTCATGTGTAGAAAATGTGAACTACGTGGTCATCATAAATGGAATGCCTTCTCCTTTCTTTCCAGCGGAAAGGGGACTTCGTCAAGGATGCCCCCTTTCCCCTCTTTTGTTTATATTGGCAATGAACTCTCTAAGCCTCCATATAAACAAGGCGGTGTCTAAAAATAGGTGCAGGCCTGTCAAGATTTGCAGGGATAATTTTATCTCGCACAACCTCTTTGTTGATGATGTGCTCATTTTCGCAATGCTTTGCAGGGTTTCGTGGATATGTCTCAATGACATTCTTAATAGATTCCAAAGAGCTACGGGGTTACAAATTAATAAAGCAAAATCTACCCTCTTCCACAATGATATCAACATGGAAATGGTGAAATGGATCTCTGAGTTATTAGGAATAGAGATGAAATCGCTCAAGGATGGCTTGAAATATCTGGGATTTCAGCTGAAGGCCAAGGGCTATTCCAAAGCGGATTGGCAATGGTTGATAGAAAGATATTACAAAAAGATTTCGGCTTGGGAATACAAGTTTCTTTCCTTGGCAGGTAGAATTATTCTAACTCAGGCGGTCTTATCGCAGTTGGCTATTTTCTGGGCTCATATTTTCTTCCTACCTGCAAGCATCATTCACAAAATGAATAGGATATCTGCTAATTTTATATGGGGTGGTAAATCAAATCAGAGGAAATTCCATCTATCCAAAATGGAAAATATTTCTTTGCCTAAGAATCTAGGCGGTTGGGCATTGTTGGATTTGCGAAATTTTGGTAAAGCACTCCTCTGCAAATTGTTGTGGAGGGGAATTTATGGTGAAGGGCCATGGAGTATCACTATTAAAAATAAATACATGAAAGGAAAAGATTTGGAATTCTGGTTCAGAACTGGATCAATTGGAGCCAAGCATGGATCTGCTATATGGCTCAATCTTCGTAAAGTCGAGCAATATTTTTTAAAGAATCTGAAGTGAAGCCTATATTCTAGCAGCAGAATTTTAATCAGAATTGACCCCATTCTGTGTGGGCGGGAATGCGTAACCATCCTTGAGAGCCTCTTGTTTTTCTTCTACAGGAAAGGCATTTTTATGTGGGACAAGTTAATATCAGCTTGGCATGGCCCAATCCCTCTATGGAAAGAAGCCAATGATCTTCATTTGCCTGAGCCTCTCGTTATGGTTTGGAATTCTGTCAAGGGTGCTCTTAGAAGTTGTGGTTTCCATCGCTCAAGGACAGCTGACCATCTAACCTGGATAGTGCCAAATGCAAAGCTGCCGGCTCATGTAAAATACATCTACTCTGATATGATTAGTTTAAAGGCTCCTCATTCCAGCTCTATATTTCCTCCGATCCTCTGGAAGTCGGGATGCCCTCCAAAACTGATTTTCTTCTCGTGGTTGGTGTTCCACAATAAAAATTTGACATGGGAAAATTTAAGGAAAAGGAACTGGCACGGGCCGAGTAGATGCTCAATGTGCGAATCAGCTGAGGAATCCAATTATCACATGTTCTTCCAATGCAAATATTCTCTGCAAATCTGGTATGAATTGGAAATTCTTTATGGTTTCCCTCATGTTGTTTTTGTTTCAATCCATGCAGCTTTCGAATGGTGGAGTGGTCAAAGAGAATCATGGAGATCTTTTATTATTATTGTCCTATGGTGCGCATGGAAATGGAGGAATAGCAAAACCTTCAAAGATTCAAAGGACTCCCTAAAGTCTATTTTGCAGCATATCATTTCCATCTATGATTTTGTGCCAATAAAACAGCCCAAAATGAAAAAATGCCACATCAAAGAGAAAGAATGTTCCCTCAACAGAGTTCCTAGAGCATTTTTTGATGGGGCTGAACAACAAAACATTTGTGGCTGTGGAGTTTACATTATTATGGACGAGAAGCTCCAATATATTATTTCATGGAATGGATGGAAAGGCACTAATAGTATGGCTGAGGCGAGGGCTCTAGTGGGCCTCCTTGCCTTCTGTGTGTTTTTTGATATACAGGATATTTCAATTTATGGTGACTCCAAAACAATGATTGATCATGTCAAGGGTGCCTACCACATTAGTAGTCCTCATTTGGCAGGTTGGATGGACAGGATAGTGTTCTTCTGGGGGCGCATGCGGGATTGCTCCATACATAACATCTATCGTGCCCAGAATCTCCAAGCGGATTGCCCGTCAAAGAAGGGTCTGCTTTTAGGTACTGGCTCATGGTCCATGAAGGTAATAGATGGAGAGAATTCCTGCTTCATCCAGAACTTCTCTATTCCTGGTTTTTGAGACTCCTTTGGTTTTTTACAGGTTCTCTTTGATGCATATTTTTGGTTTCTTCATGTATATATCATGAGTTTTCGTTGTCCAAAATCTCAGTCTCATATTTGATATGTTCTGACATGTGATGCACAAAACTCGTGTTTTTTTTTATCTGATGTTTCATTCTGGATCAGTGATATTGGCTTCTGCTTCCTTGAAGTTTCTCATCCTTCAGGTTTTGGCCACGATGTCTCAAAATCAAGGCCTTCCGGCATCTATTTTGAGCCATTTTTGTACCATCTGGATCTTTTATATTGACTCAATATAATACTATGATGCTTTTTCTTTCTGAAAAAAAAAAAAAAAGGCCTAAATCTTTGGAGACTATGTTGCAATCCAATGACAAAGAATTATCAGTTAGAGCTAATTACCATAGCCACTATCTATTCTGGCATGCATTCTTTTGGGAAGACGCAGATGAAGTCATTGACCTGAAGCCAAGTATGAACTAGCTCTTATCAATATTCTGTTACCCATTATGATATATTTATTGCGCTGATTTCAAAATAAAGGGTAATCTTCACTACAAGTAGAGATTGCAGTAGTGTATGTACTTTTCAGCAGCGAACAAGGTCTTCTACTCATTAGATATATACATTAAAGGTTTCCTTACACCCATCCTTACTTTACAGATGCCACTAAGTCATCCTACCTCTGGACGCCAGACTTCTTCATATTTGCTAGCTATAAACAATGCAGCGATACCCACTAATGCCAAATTCCTCCTTGCAACACTTTGAACAGAAAGGTATCTATCAATGATGTTCACAGTGAGATACAACGTCTCTGGCATTAGCTCAAATTTCAGATGCACCTGAAAATTTAAAATTTTGACGTAAGGGCTAAGAGATAGTCCATACTCCATATAAACCTCTTTTACATCTAAATTTGACAGCAAATGGAACTAGCATATGAACAAAGTTGTACCTCCATCAACCAATCAATCACGATTGCCCTCATCTTTGCATTGATTTTAACCTGATTTCTCATATAATCTGGAGGTACGCAACTCATCTCCTGGGCATACATGAATACCAAATTTTAGTTAAGGAAAATAAAATTTTACATTCACACTCGCAAGAAACTACAATCATTGAAACATACCTCAATTGTCCTATAGAATTTGTATATATCTTCAACGTATTCGACAACCGCCAATTGGTTTTCAATGTTTCCATCATCAATGCTAGGAAGCACCTGATGGGAATCCCTGAATGCATCCTGAAATACCCTTATCAAGATTATTAATCATTTTCAGCCAACTTACATCATAAATAAACACAACACTAACTTGAGGCTATCAAGATAACTAATCATTTTCGTCCAACTTACAACATGATTAAACACAAAGCTATCTTAAGGCTATAAAACTTGCTAGTAATTTGGAGTGGACGTGGATACTCTTTGGTTTGTGTATATATGTTGAACCAGTACCAATTACCAAACAAGAAAAGTATAAGAGAGTGACACAGACCTCACTTTGAGCTGTTAGCATTGCAGTCAATAATGGTGCAGTGTGTTTCCTTCCCCCTTCTTGTGCACTTGAGTCTATGTTATCACTGATACAAATGGCAGCGTAATTGCAGGTGGTGCAACTGTCATCATCAGGTAAGTTGGCAGGGCTTAAAAAAGAAACATAGCCAAAAATTTGATCTAAATAATTCTCCTGAACAACTCTCAGTTCATTTCCTCCTGCACTTAAGTGGAAGTCAACCATGAAGTGTGCACATTCCCTGGAACATGTAAATAAAATGTTATTCCTTAACAAGGTACAGAGTTAACTAAATGTGCACATACCACAGACATTTTGATGTGCACATTCGTTCATCTTTCCCATATCTAGAATTAGATACAATTTCAGACAGGTTGTGACTAAATTAGTGTTGTAGGTGGTCCACTATGTTTTGGCTATATAATCTACAGATTGCGTAATTCATGAAAATGCCTATGTTATTTAGGAAATAGCATCCTTTAGAAGGATAAACGCATTAGAAGCATGGTGCCTTGAGAACTAGAAGACTTACTTGAGATCTTCTTTAGAGTAGCCTGTGTGAAGAACAAGTGTTTTACTCTAACATGGATCCTTCTTCAAAGTGCATTGAGCAGTGTAGACAGCAGCAGCAGCAAGCATTGATGGTCGTATTTGATCATTTTGTAATGAAGCAAACACAGCTCAATGTAGAAATTTCTCATTTCCCACCCCAGTTTTCAGTTTCTCCTTATTTCTCCCATATAGTTAAATGCCCTTTCCCATAACCATACATTTAACAAGCTGGAAAAAATAAATTTACTGAAAACACAAATTCTGGAAATTTTGCAGAATGTTGGAAATTGCAAAAATAAAAATTAGCAGTAATAAACAGCCATTAAAACATATTTAAACACTGAGATATTTGGTCAATGTGACCCTGGAAAAACCCCCTACAACTCTTGGGGAAAACCAGTTTGAGAGCTCTTCTTTATTTCTGGAAAATGCCTTTCTACAGTAAGAGAAATATTCAGCAAAAATCAGCAAGCAAACTTTTACAACTTATCTCAGTCTTGCTGAAACTCAGCCTTGCTGAAACTCCACCTTGCTGAAACTCCGCCCTGCTGAAACTCCGCTGTACAGACTTGCTGAAACTCCGCCCTGCTGAAACTCCGCCGCTGAAACTCCGCCCTGCTGAAACTCAGTTGTTGAAACTCCGCTTTGCTGAAACTCCGCTGCTGAAAATCTGCAGCTCACTGTCCAGAAATCTCCCTTGCTCTCTTGCTCTCCTTCTCTCAATCTGCTCATGAAATAATGAATGATCTTTTCCTCATTTTTCTCCTTTAATATAACCCCAAGTCACTTTTGGGTGATCCAAGTGACTTTTGGGTGATCCCTAAGTCCAATGGCTGAAATAGATTGAGATCTAAGGCTGAGATTAAATGCTCATTTAAATCTCACTTTCTATTTTTTTAATTCACCCCACTTTAGTAAAGACCCACTTAGTCATTTATTTCCAAAGTCACTTTTCCTTTCTAATTTTTCATTGACTTTATAAAAGTCACTTTAAAATAAGACTTAGTAACTTTATCACTTAAAGTCACTTTTAAATTAGATTTAACTTTATAAAATTATAAAGTCACTTTAGGAGAAAAATTAAATTCTTTTAGACACTTTTCCCTAGGCCAAAGATCAAAGCCTAAGGGAACCACCTGTTCTCCGGTACCAAATTTCAACACTTCCTCTTACCGAGGAAGGTGTTCCTCACCACACCCATCTTGTCTCTGAAGTAGACATGATTGCCCCGTGGTAAGGCTTTGGTAAGAATATCTGCAACCTGCTCACTAGTGGAAATATACTCAAGCTTCACAGCTCCCTTATGAACATAGTCTCTAATGAAATGGTATCTGATCCCGATATGCTTTGACCTGTCATGAAATACTGGATTCTCCATGAGTTTGATGAAACTCTAATTATCACAGTAAATCACTAAAGGTCTCAACGGCTGACCAAATAAGCCCAACAACATCTTGCGAAGCCAGATAGCCTCACAACTAGCTAGACTGGCTGCCATATACTCTGCTTCCGCTGAACTCAGAGCTACTGACTGCTGCTTCCGGCTGAACCATGACACTACTGTTGAACCCAACCAAAAACAGCACCCTGAAGTGCTCTTCCTATCAGAAGCACAACCTGCCCAATCAGAATCAGTGTATCATGCCAATCTCACTCCATCTCCCTGCCTGTAGTCCAGACCATAATCCACTGTCCCCTGCAAGTACCGCAAAATTTGTTTTGCAGCCACCCAGTGAACCTTCCTAGGCTCACACATAAACTGACTCATCGTGTTGACTGCAAAATAGATATCTGGTCTAGTGTTGACCAAATACATCAAGGAACCAATTAGCTGTTTGTACAATGTGGGATCCACCAACTCGGAATCCGAAGCATGAAGCTTCTTCCAGTTGGTGATCATCGGTGTCGACATGGGTCTACAATCCTCCATGTGGAATCTGCTAAGGATCTCCACAATATACTTCCCCTACCCCAGGAAGAAATGCCCCTCTTCCTGCCACACCTCCAAGCCCAAAGAGTAATGCATCAAGCCGATGTCCTTCATCTCAAACTCCGCCGCAAGATCTCTCTTGCAGTGCTCTATGAGTCTCTTTGCACCTGTAATGACCAAGTCATCCACATATAGCACTAGAATGAGAGGCTCCTCACCAATCACAATAAAGTAAAGGTTCGGATCTGCCTCACTCTTTATGAAACCCATCCCCTGCAAATATGTATCTATCCTAGAGTACCAAGCTCTGGGATCTTGCTTCAGGCCATAAAGGGCCTTCTTCAGTCTGCACACATGGGACTCCTTCCCATGCACCTCAAAGCCCTGTGGCTTCTCAATGTACACCTCCTCCTGTATGAAGCCATTGAGAAATGCAGTCTTCACATCCATCTAGTGGATCTTCCAACCCATCTCTGCTGCTATCCATATAATGGACCGGATCGAAGTATATCAAGCCACGGGAGCGAAGGTCTCCTCATAATCAACTGCCTCTACCTGGGAGAACCCTCTAGCCACAAACCTTGCTTTGAATTTCTCAGTGTTGTCATCTACAGCATGCTTTACCTTGTAAAGCCATTTGGAAGTAACCACGGATTTTCCCTCAGGCCTCGGCACCACCTCCCAAACATCATTCTTCATGATAGAAGAATACTCCTCTTGCATAGCCTCTCTCCAAACCTGCTGGCTAGCTGCCTCCTCATAGCTAGAAGGCTCAGAGTCAAGGATGCTGGTAACCATCGCCATATAGCTACAAAACCTCTCAGGTGGTCTACTCTCTCTGACCGGCCTCTTTGGCTCAACAACAGATGTGGCATCTCTCAAGGTGTTCTGAAGCCACTTGGGCTTTCTCTTCCCTGAGCATGCTTCTCCCATAGGAGAATGAAACTCCTCCTCCTCATCACCATCAGTAGCCTGAACTCCTAATTGTCTGTTTGTTGTCCTCCTGCCTGCACCTGAACATGTAGAAGCTGAGGTACCGTGTAAACTATCCATCAGTGGATTCCCTAGTGAACTGCTCTGTGAACTGCTCTGCAAGCTGCCCGGAGCACCACCCCTCTGGCTGCATGAGCCACTGCTCACTAACGGACCTGACATCCTCATAGATGTACCTCCTGATCCTCCTGATCCTCCTGATCCCTGCCCACTGGATCCCTGCGACTGACTCAACTGCTGCTGAGGGTCTGGCTGATCCAAATACTCTAACTCCCGTGACTTCCTAAAGTCCCTGTCCTCCTCGAACTTCACATCCCATCTGACAACAACTCTCCTCTGTGTAGGAATGTAAATCTGAAAGGCCTTTGAGGTCTCACTGTAGCCCACAAAGATACCCTTCTCTGCGTTGGCCTCTACTTTGGTCCTCTTCTCCTTGGTATATAGGAGTAAGTAATGCATCCAAAGATATGAAGATGACCAATATCAGGCTTCTTCCCAGAGAAAGCCTCCTCCGGAGTCATGTGCCCCAAGGCATGATGCGGACTCCTGTTCTGCAAGTAAACAGCTATGTTGCAGGCCTCTGCCCACAAGAACATTGGCAACCCCTGATCATGTAACATGGCTTTGGCAGCCCCTATGATGGATCTGTTCTTCCTCTCTGCAACCCCGTTCCGCTGGGGGTTGTAAGGAACAGTGAACTCCCTCCTAATGCCTGCCTCCGCACAATAGTCAACAAACTCTCCAAGGGTGTACTCTCCTCCATTGTCCGACCTCAAGGACTTGATCTTTCGACCTGTCTATGTCTCCACAAGAGCTCTGAACTCCTGAAACTGCTTGAAGACCTCACTCTTGGTCTTCAAAAAATAAATCCAGGTCCTCCTGGAGTGATCATCAATGAATAAAACATAGTACTCATATCCACTCAAGGAAACATGAGACATCCGACCGCTCACATCGGAATGAATCAAATCAAGTATCTCAGTCGCTCTACTGTCACTGCTGGGAAAAGGGGATTTGGCAAACTTGCCCATCGCACAACCTCTGCAAGTATCAAAGTGATCAGTACTGAAATCTGGCACACCTGTAGTGATCTCCCGCAATGTCCTCAAGGCTCCATGATACATATGTCCCATCCTATGGTGTCAAATCTCACACAGCTCAGAACTGCTAGCTCTGTTGTCGGTACTACTGCTCAATGCCAAAAAGGGCTGGAATGCAAACTTGTACACCTTTGCATGGCGTACACCTATCACTCTAGCTGAATCAGCTGGAGTGCCCCTGGGATACATCAACACCTGTCCTCCCTTGAACAGTACCTCATATCCTCTGTCCTCCAAAGCTGAGACAGATATGAGGTTCTTCCGCATCCCTGGCACATAAAGAACATCTGACACTTTCAAGGGAGGTTTGGACTCCCTTTGAAATGTCAGTGTCCCCACCCCGACTTCTCTAACAACTCTGTCATCACCGAGTACTACCTCTATATAAGTGCCACTCTTTGAAAGCTCTGAGAAGTACTCACGGACTCCTGTCATATGACTTGAAGCCCCACTGTCCACATACCAGATACCTGAAGATGCTCCGCTAATCGAGGGAAAGCATGCTCCCTCTGAACCTGTGTGGCAGGTGATCCTGCACTAGAGGAGTCACACGTAGTGAATGCAAACTCCCGGTCAAAACAACCTGCAAAGTCCTCAATCTCTACTGAAGCTGCCACGTCCTGGTTCTTCCCCTTCTTCTTCTTCTTCTCTGGACACACAACTGCATAGTGTCCCATCTTTTGACAATTCCAACACTTCACCCCGGAATAGTCCTTCTGTGTGTTCCCCTGTTTACCTTTACCTTGGCCTTTGCCCCCACCACTGCTTGTGGAAGCCTGCTTCTTCCCTTTGCCTTTCTTGCCTCCTGCCACCAGTGCTACATCCTCATCCTGCTCAACTGTCTTGGTTGCCCCAAGCTGACCTTTCCTGATCTCTGTCTGAATGCAATCATCCCAAAACCTCTCCCATGTGGGAAGGGTCTCACGTGCACAAACCCCATCAGCAAAGTTCAACCATGAACGGGAGAGGCCATTCACTGCAATATGCACCAACTCAGTGGGTGGAATGGCCTCTCCAATCGCTGCCAACTCATCTCTCACATTAGTAATCTTTGTGAGATATTCAGTTGCACTATCATTACCCATCTTAATGTTCTTCAGCTTCTCCTTCAGGACCATCTTCCGGTTCTCATTGGTACTCTGGTAGAGACTGGACAATGTTGTCCACATCTCATGGGCATTGCTCTTTCCTCTCACATGAGGAATGTAATGGTCTTTGATTCCCTCTAGAATCAGCCTCTTACACTTGTTGTTCTTTTTATTATAAGCTGTCAACTGAGTAGCATCAGTAGGCACAACAACAGGGTTTTGTGTGGTATGCACCATGATATCCCAGACTTCTGCCTCCTCAAAGATACTCTGCATTCTCTCCTTCCAAACGCTGTAATTTGTATGCCCATCTAGCCTATCCTACACCCTCAATCCCAATGACATCTTGTTGTCCTAAAACTGAAAAATAGCACTGCTATAATAAAGATAAAACCGGTGTTTATGAAAAAAATCAGCTCGCTGAAATTTTCTGAGTGAAAAATCAGCAGCTGTAATTTTTTCTTTTGCTGTCCCAAACTATCTTTCAGCACTCAAGCTCTGATACCATGTAGAAATTTCTCATTTCCCACCTCGGTTTTAAGTTTCTCCTTATTTATCCCATATAGTTAAATTCCCTTTCCCATAACCATACATTTAACAAGCTGGAAAAAAATAAATTTGCTGAAAACACAAATTCTGGAAATTTTGCAGAATGCTAGAAATTGCAGAAATAAAAATCAGCAGTAATAAACAGCCATTAAAATACATTTAAACACTGAGATTTTTGGTGAATGTGACCCTGGAAAAACCCCCTACAACTCTTGGGGAAAACCAGTTTGAGAGCTCTTTTTTATTTCTGGAAAATGCCTTTTTACAGTAAGAGAAATATTCAGCAAAAATCAGCAAGCAAACTTTTACAACTTATCTCAGCCTTGTTGAAACTCAGCCTTGCTGAAACTTCGCCTTGCTGAAACTCCGCCCTGCTGAAACTCCGCTGTACAGATTTGCTGAAACTCTGCCTTGCTAAAACTCCGCTGCTGAAACTCCACCCTGCTGAAACTCCGCTGCTGAAACTCCGCTCTGCTGAAACTCCGCTGTTGAAACTCCGCAGCTCACTGTCCAGAAATCTCCCTTTCTCTCTTGCTCTCCTTCTCTCAATCTGCTCATGAAATAATGAATGATATTTTCCTCCTTTTCCTCCCTTTAATTTAACCCCTAGTGACTTTTAGGTGATCCAAGTGACTTTTGGGTGATCCCTAAATCCAATGGCTGAAATAGATTGAGATCTAAGGCTGAGATTTAATGCTCATTTAAATCTCACTTTCTATTTTTTTAATTCACCCCACTTTAATAAAGACCCACTTAGTCATTTATTTCCAAAGTCACTTTTCCTTTCTAATTTTTCATTGACTTTATAAAAGTCACTTTAAAATTAGACTTAGTAACTTTATCACTTAAAGTGACTTTTAAATTAGATTTAACTTTATAAAATTATAAAGTCACTTTAGGAGAAAAATTAAATTCTTTTGGACACTTTTCCCTAGGCCAAAGATCAAAGCCTAAGGGAACCACCTGTCCTCCGGTACCAAATTTCAACACTCCCTCTTATCGAGGAAGGTGTTCCTCACCACACCCATTTTGTCTCTAAAGTAGACATGATTGCCCCGTGGTAGGGCTTTGGTAAGAATATCTGCAACCTGCTCACCAGTGGAAATATACTCAAGCTTCACAGCTCCCTTATGAACATAGTCTCTAATGAAATGGTATCTGATCCCGATATGCTTTGACCTGTCATGAAATACTGGATTCTCCATCAGTTTAATGAAACTCTGATTATCACAGTAAATCACTAAAGGTCTCAATGGCTGACCAAATAAGCCAAACAACATCTTGCGAAGCCAGATAGCCTCACAACTAGCTAGACTGGCTGCCATATACTCTGCTTCCGCTGAACTCAGTGCTACTGACTGCTGCTTCCGGCTGAACCATGACACTACTGTTGAACCCAACCCAAAACAGCACCCTGAAGTGCTCTTCCTATCAGAAGCACAACCTGCCCAATCAGAATCAGTGTATCCTGCCAATCTCACTCCATCTCCCTGCCTGTAGTCTAGACCATAATCCACTGTCCCCTGCAAGTACCGCAAAATTTGTTTTGCAGCCACCCAGTGAACCTTCCTAGGCTCACACATAAATTGACTCATCGTGTTGACTGGAAAATAGATATCTGGTCTAGTGTTGACCAAATACATCAAGGAACCAATCAGTTGCCTGTACAATGTGGGATCCACCAACTCGGAATCCAAAGCATGAAGCTTCTTCCAGTTGGTGATCATCGGTGTCGACATGGGTCTACAATCCTCCATGTGGA
Source organism: Pinus tabuliformis (assembly GCA_031772625.1). Classification (NCBI taxonomy): domain Eukaryota; kingdom Viridiplantae; phylum Streptophyta; class Pinopsida; order Pinales; family Pinaceae; genus Pinus; species Pinus tabuliformis. The sequence goes on along the minus strand of CM062819.1, from coordinate 229,325,966 downwards.
ATCTGCTAAGGATGTCCACAATATACTTCCCCTACCCCAGGAAGAAATGCCCCTCCTCCTGCCACACCTCAAAGCCCGAAAAGTAATGCATCAAGTCGATGTCCTTCATCTCAAACTTCGTCGCAAGATCTCTCTTGCAGTGCTTTATGAGTCTCTCTGCACCTGTAATGACCAAGTCATCCACATACAGCACTAGAATGAGAGACTCCTCACCAATCACAATAAAGTAAAGGTTCGGATCTGCCTCACTCTTTATGAAACCCATCCCCTGCAAATATGTATCTATCCTAGAGTACCAAGCTCTGGGAGCTTGCTTCAGGCCATAAAGGGCCTTCTTCAGTCTGCACACATGGGACTCCTTCCCATGCACCTCAAAGCCCTGTGGCTTCTCAATGTACACCTCCTCCTGTATGAATCCATTGAGAAATGCAGTCTTCACATCCATCTAGTGGATCTTCCAACCCATCTCTGCTGCTATCCATATAATGGACCGAATCGAAGTATATCGAGCCACGGGAGCGAAGGTCTCCTCATAATCAACTCCCTCTACCTGGAAGAACCCTCTAGCCAGAAACCTTGCTTTGAATTTCTCAGTGCTGTCATCTACAGCATGCTTTACCTTGTAAAGCCATTTGGAAGTAACCACGGATTTGCCCTCAGGCCTCGGCACCACCTCCCAAACATCATTCTTCATGATAGAAGAATACTCCTCTTGCATGGCCTCTCTCCAGACCTGTTGGCTAGCTGCCTCCTCATAGCTAGAAGGCTCAAAGTCAAGGATGTTGGTAACCATCGCCATATAGCTACAAAACCTCTCAGGTGGTCTACTCTCTCTCACTGGCCTCTTTGGCTCAGCAACAGATGTGGCATCTCTCAAGGTAAGCCACTTGGGCTTTCTCTTCCCTGAGCATGCTTCTCCCATAGGAGAATGAAACTCCTCCTCCTCATCACCATCAATAGCCTGAACTCCTGACTGTCTGTCTGTTGTCCTCCTGCCTGCACCTGAACATGTAGAAGCTGAGGTACCGTGTAAACTATCCATCAGTGGATTCCCTAGTGAACTGCTCTGTGAACTGCTCTGCAAGCTGCCCGGAGCACCACCCCTCTGGCTGTGTGAGCCACTACTCACTGACGGACCTGACATCCTCATAGATGTACCTCCTGATCCTCCTGATCCCTGCCCACTGGATCCCTGCGACTGACTCAACTGCTGCTGAGGGTCTGGCTGATCCAAATACTCTAACTCCCGTGACCTCCTAAAGGCCCTGTCCTCCTCGAACTTCACATCCCGTCTGACAACAACTCTCCTCTGTGTAGGAATGTAAATCTGAAAGGCCTTTGAGGTCTCACTGTAGCCCACAAAGATACCCTTCTCTGCGTTGGCCTCTACTTTGGTCCTCTTCTCCTTGGGTATATAAGAGTATGTAATGCATCCAAAGATATGAAGATGACCAATATCAGGCTTCTTCCTAGAGAAAGCCTCCTTCGGAGTCATGTGCGCCAAGGCACGATGCAGACTCCTGTTCTGCAAGTAAACAGCTTTGTTGCAGGCCTCTGCCCACAAGAACAATGGCAACCCCTGATCATGTAACATGGCTTTGGCAGCCCCTATGATGGATCTGTTCTTCCTCTCTACAACCCCGTTCTGCTGGGGGTTGTAAGGAACAGTGAACTCCCTCCTAATGCCTGCCTCCGCACAATAGTCAACAAACTCTCCAAGGGTGTACTCTCCTCCATTGTCCGACCTCAAGGACTTGATCTTTCGACCTGTTTGTGTCTCCACAAGAGCTCTGAACTCCTGAAACTGCTTGAAGACCTCACTCTTGGTCTTCAAAAAATAAATCCAGGTCCTCCTGGAGTGATCATCAATGAATAAAACATAGTACTCATATCCACTCAAGGAAACATGAGACATCCGACCGCTCACATCGGAATGAATCAAATCAAGTATCTCAGTCGCTCTACTGTCACTGCTGGGAAAAGGGGATTTGGCAAACTTGCCCATCGCACAACCTCTGCAAGTATCAAAGTGATCAGTACTGAAATCTGGCACACCTGTAGTGATCTCCCGCAATGTCCTCAAGGCTCCATGATACATATGTCCCATCCTGCGGTGCCAAATCTCACACAGCTCAGAACTGCTAGCTCTGCTGTCGGTACTACTGCTCAATGCCAAAAAGGGCTGGAATGCAAACTTGTACACCTTTGCATGGCGTACACCTATCACTCTAGCTGAATCAGCTGGAGTGCCCCTGGGATACATCAACACCTGTCCTCCCTTGAACAGTACCTCATATCCTCTGTCCTCCAAAGCTGAGACAGATATGAGGTTCTTCCGCATCCCTGGCACATAAAGAACATCTGACACTTTCAAGGGAGGTTTGGACTCCCTCTGAAATGTCAGTGTCCCCACCCCGACTTCTCTAACAACTCTGTCATCACCGAGTACTACCTCTATATCAGTGCCACTCTCTGAAAGCTCTGAGAAGTACTCACTGACTCCTGTAATGTGACCTGAAGCCCCACTGTCCACATACCAGATACCTGAAGATGCTCAGCTAATCGAGGGAAAAGCATGCTCCCTCTGAACCTGTGTGGCAAGTGATCCTGCACTAGAGGAGTCACACGTAGTGAATGCAAACTCCCGGTCAAAATGACCTACAAAGTCCTCAATCTCTGCTGAAGCTGCCATGTCCTGGTTCTTCCCCTTCTTCTTCTTCTTCTCTGGACACACAACTGCATAGTGTCCCATCTTTTGACAATTCCAACACTTCACCCCGGACTAGTCCTTCTGTGTGTTCCCCTGTTTACCTTTACCTTGGCCTTTGCCCCCACAACTGCTTGTGGAAGCCTGCTTCTTCCCTTTGCCTTTCTTGCCTCCTGCCACCAGTGCTACATCCTCATCCTACTCAACTGGCTTGGTTGCCCCAAGCTGACCTTTCCTAATCTCTGTCTGAATGCAATCATCCCAAAACCTCTCCCATGTGGGAAGGGTCTCACGTGCACAAACCCTATCAGCAAAGTTCAACCATGAACGGGAGAGGCCATTCACTGCAATCTGCACCAACTCAGTGGGTGGAATGGCCTCTCCAATCGCTGCCAACTCATCTCTCACATTAGTAATCTTTGTGAGATATTCAGCTGCACTATCATTACCCATCTTAATGTTCTTCAGCTTCTCCTTCAGGACCATCTTCCGGTTCTCATTGGTACTCTGGTAGAGATTGGACAATGTTATCCACATCTCATGGGCATTGCTCTTTCCCCTCACATGAGGAATGTAATGGTCTTTGATTCCGTCTAGAATCAGCCTCTTACCCTTGTTGTTCTTTTTATTATAAGTTGTCAACTGAGTAGCATCAGTAGGCACAACACCAGGGTTCTGTGTGGTATGCACCATGATATCCCAGACTTCTGCCTCCTCAAAGATACTCTGCATTCTCTCCTTCCAAACGTTGTAATTTGTATGCCCATCTAGCCTATCCTCCACCCTCAATCCCAATGACATCCTGTTGTCCTAAAACTAAAAAATAGCACTGCTGTAATAAAGATAAAACTGGTGTTTATGAAAAAAATCAGCTCGCTGAAATTTTCTGAGTGAAAAATCAGCAGCTGTAATTTTTCCTTTTACTGTCCCAAACTGTCCTTCAGCACTCAAGCTCTGATACCATGTAGAAATTTCTCATTTCCCACCTCGGTTTTCAGTTTCTCCTTATTTCTCCCATATAGTTAAATGCCATTTCCCATAACCATACATTTAACAAGCTGGAAAAAATAAATTTGCTGAAAACACAAATTCTGGAAATTTTGCAGAATGCTGGAAATTGCAGAAATAAAAATCAACGGTAATAAACAGCCATTAAAATACATTTAAACATTGAGATTTTTGGTCAATGTGACCCTGGAAAAACCCCCTACAACTCTTGGGGAAAACCAGTTTGAGAGCTCTTTTTTATTTTTGGAAAATGCCTTTTTACAGTAAGAAAAATATTCAGCAAAAATCAGCAAGCAAACTTTTACAACTTATCTCAGCCTTGCTGAAACTCAGCCTTGCTGAAACTCCGCCCTGCTGAAACTCCGCTATACAGACTTGCTGATACTCTGCCCTACTAAAACTCCGCTGCTGAAACTCCGCCCTGCTGAAACTCCGCACTACTGAAACTCCACTGCTAAAACTCCGCAACTCACTGTCCAGAAATCTCCCTTGCTCTCTTGCTCTCCTTCTCTCAATCTGCTCATGAAATAATGAATGATCTTTTCCTCCTTTTCCTCCCTTTAAGCTAACCCCAAGTGACTTTTAGGCGATCCAAGTGACTTTTGGGTGATCCCTAAATCCAATGGCTGAAATAGATTGAGATCTAAGGTTGAGATTAAATGCTCATTTAAATCTCACTTTCTATTTTTTTAATTCACCCCACTTTAATAAAGACCCACTTAGTCATTTATTTCTAGAGTCACTTTTCCTTTCTAATTTTTCATTGACTTTATAAAAGTCACTTTAAAATTAGACTTAGTAACTTTATCACTTAAAGTCACTTTTAAATTAGATTTAACTTTATAAAATTATAAAGTCACTTTAGGAGAAAAATTAAATTCTTTTGAACACTTTTCCCTAGGCCAAAGATCAAAGCCTAAGGGAACCACCTGTCCTCTGGTACCAAATTTCAACACTCAACCAAGTAGAATGCTAGATTTTCCATCCGCACCATTGTTATAATAAATTTTATTTCTTAGCAGTACAGGAGAGGATTATTAGGAAATACAATGAAGAAAAGATATCTAAACCACAATCTCAATTCTCCAAGGGCATTTTGGAAGTCAATTTGATCAATACATCAGAAGGTTATTTTGACAATACAAAAGAAACATTGGAGTTCATCACTTTACTACTTTGTCAAGACCAGCTGCCTTCAGAAACCTGACAAGGAATACATATGGAGTGGGAACGGAAAGATTGAAATTCAGTCGATTTAATATTGTATGCTCCTGCCAAGTATTATTATCAAAGTATCAGTCACACTGAATCTTTGAAATCTATTGTAATTTAATAAAACAGAAAGACATCAGTTAAAGATAATTACCATGGCCACTATCATTTTGGATGTGTATTGGTATCCTGAGATGCGGATCAATTCATTGACCTGTAGCCAAATATGAATTGATTCTTATTATGTCAATATTCAAGAGCCAACCAGGTATTCTATCAATTAGATATAGACAAAATGTTTCCTTACACTAATGCTTATGGATGTCAGTAAGTCATCCTACCTGAGGAGCACGGGTATCTTGATATTTGCAAGCCATAAGCATCGCAGTGATACCCACTAATTGTAATTCCCACTTTCTAACAATCTGAATAGAAAGGTATCTATCGATAATGTATATGGTGAGATACAATGTTTCTGGCATTAGTTCACATTTCAGATGCACCTGCAAAATTCAATATTTCATAGTAAAGCCTAAGAAATTTCCCACATAAAGCTCTTTTAGATGCGAGATTCGCAGCAAACAAAATTAGAATGGAACTAATCTGTACCTCTATCAACCAACTAATCAGGATCACCCTCATTGTCTCGTTGATTTCAACCTACCTTTTCATATAATCTGGAGGCACACAAATCAAGTTCTGGACATACGGGGCTGCCAATGATTACTAAATGAAAATAAAAAATTTACCTTCACATTCACACAAACCTTCAATCATTATTAGAGAAACATACCTCAATCTTCCAATAGAACTTGTATATGTCTTCAACATATTCCACAACTTCAATTGGTTTTCAAGGTCTCCATCATCAATGCTAGGGAGAACCTCTTGCATGTCCTGAAATACCCCCATCAAGATTATTAATCATTATTATCCAACCTACATCATAAATAAACACAAAGCTATCTTACAGCTATAAAACCCCTTAGTAATTGGGTGTGGATGTGGGTACCTTTGGCTTGTGTATATTTGGATTTGGGCCAGTAGTTAATTCAAAACAAGAAAAGAATCAGAGAACTAATAAACTTAATCAATAAGACAGACCTCACTTTGAGCTATTAGCACTGTAGTCTGTGACTATGCTATAGGTTTTGTTGCTTTGAGTTGGTTAGGTGCTTGTAATCCTGCAGCTTGTGCACTTGAGTCTATACTATGACCGACAGAAATGACAGTGTCCTTTTGTGTAGCAGTATCATTCTGAGCCTTCGTTCTAATAATACGCCTCTCTTTGTTTCCCCGGACTACCTTTGCCTCTGGTTTCGCTCCTGCCTTAATGACAATATCATGTGGCTGGAATTGCTGGAGTCAAAATCGGAAAACTAAAGAGTGAGATTCTATACTTAGGCTCACATAAAATAGAGAATAGAATGAGGGCTGTGGAATGAAAACAAAGAGCAACAAATTAAACATGCCCAGAAAAACAGAATACTAGGCAGGAAGATCGATAAAGCAGGTGGCTGAATACAGAGGTTTTGCCCGGTTGGTAGTTCAATTCCCTGGGAGATTGTCCTTTGAAAACCGTAGACCCCGTTTAAGAGTTCTACAAGAAATCAATATTTCAACTTGCTTAATTGACTCTGATTAAACTTACCTGAGTGCTGGGATTGGCTCCCTTGTTGGCATTGACAACCAAGTTTACTCTAGACCTCCTGAAACAGTAATTAATCCAATAGTGGAGTACATGACATTAGAAGCAGAAGCTACCAAATAGAACAACAAAATGGAAAGAAGCGGAAACACAACAGCATATTGATTCAATTTATACATCTAAAGGATGATAAATAACATCAAACAACATACTCCATCACGGCATCTTTGTTGACATTGCATTTGGCATCTTTGTTGATATTGCATTTGACATTCCTAGCTCCCACCAGATTTCCATTGTCCCCTAAGGCCTTCCTATTTTTGTTGTTGGCTTGCAGCACTTTCTGATTGGGTGCCGCCATTGCAGGGCCTGCCATTTTCCATGCACGCATCTTAGAAAAAAAGAAGAATAAACCTTATTTAGTCTAAGCACTTGTAAACAATGCAAGTTTTCAAGAAACCCCCTTACCTTTTGCTACCACTGCTGGCTTGGGAACAATGCACCTGTTCTCCATCTCGCAACAATCCTATTCCTACACCCAGAAGTACCACAAACAAAATCACAAAAATAACAGTCTATATTTCGTATTCCATAGGGCATCTGATAGATCAAATTATGGGTTACCTTGGCAAAATTTTAATTTAGGAGTGCTGGAATTTGCTAATGCCGACTATTTTGGCAGATATTGAATGCAACAAGAACACGCTTATGCTTGGCTTACTGATCCCGGAGTTATTCCCAAGATAGACTTGGCTCCTGTAGTATCAGACTGAGTACATCCTACATTCCAAAACGAAAATCAAATGGTTGTTTAATGATCTCAGTTTCAAAGTAGTTACACATCAAAATGTACTAGGCAGGCCTGCCTAGATGTTTAGCAGCTTAGCAGGCAGGTCGATCATTTGATTCTTTCATAACATCATATCCATTCGAACTCCAAACTCCAAATTCTATACATTTTGGCAATGGCAATTTTTGCAGAGAGACACCGAGGAATCAATAATATAAATTCAAGAGCAGCTTTGTTCATGGCATGGAGCCAACTTGTGCTAAGAAAAAGGAACGAAAAGTGATTGAACAACATCTAGTAACTTAGATGGAGTGACTTTGGGGGCATAACACTCTTCCTCCTCTCTTCCTTTAAAGGTAATTTTCTTAAGACATTGTAGTTCCTAACGGCTACGGGTATGTTTTGGGTAGTTCCTAAACTACCCACCATTTTACTCCATGGAAATTGTTGTCATGAATAAGGTTGTGTCCATTGAGAAGATGGTCGTGGAAAAGTACTGAGCAGTGAGGCCCATGGTGTTTTATTCTGTCTTTTCCTCTTCTGTCACAAGTGAGCTTTGTTTCTTGATTCCACTATCAGGTCTCTATTAATTTCATTCATTGCAGCTCATTTTCTACATACAATCCACCTCACCTGAGATACATTCAGTGCTTTTGGGCGCAAATTTCTGCTTCTTCATAATCGTTCTGCACTTGCAAAATTCTTTTGCATACTCTGCCTTTGCTCTCTACTCAGCTTTGCTTTGCTTTGGAGTTGCAAAAGCCATGGAGGCCATTGGGAGTGGAGCAGCAGCCAACATCATCAGCGAAGTTTGCAAAGTTGTTATTGGTCCATTTGTCCAACTCATAAAAGATGTTGTTCACTTGGATTGAAATAGTCGACTTCTGCAAGAGAAGCTAACAACGATGAGATCCTTCTTAGAAGATGTTATGAAACTAGCTCAAGAAAAGATAGAAAAGAAAGATCAACGCCTTAGAATTCAGCCTCTTCGAGGGGGAAACCTCCTTTACATTACATAAATGAACAATTCTTTGATGATACAAATGACAAAACCTCCTTTCTATATATAGGAGTCTAAGGAGTCACAATATAATCCAGCCAACCTAACAATAATAATATAAAGCCACAAAAATAACAATAGAGGGATTCTATGGGGCACAGAAATAAAAATATGGGGGTAATAGGGGCACAACAATATAAATAAGGGGTATAACTACAATAGTAATGGGGTAATCACTAGTATTATAGGGACCCAACATGCCCCTCTCCTTCAAAAAAGTGTTGTCCTCAACGCTTGAGCAGTTCTGGATACTTCTGCATAAAATTCTCATCCTCCCATGTGGAATCTTCAGCGGATAAGTTCTTCCACTTGATAAGATACTCTGAAATTGATCGATTTCGTAGCTGTCGAGTTCTTGTTTCTGTGACTGCTTCCGGTTCCAATATAATTTTTCCTTCCTCGTCAAGTTCTGGCAATATTGTTTGAACTGGGAGCTTGTCACCTATAACCTTCTTTAAACATGAAACATGGAAAACTGGGTGCAATCGAGAAGCTGCAGGAAGCTCCAATTTGTATGCCATAGTACCAATCTTTTCCAACACCTTGTACGGACCATAATACTTTGGTGATAATTTATTATCCTTCTTAGCTTGCTTTAGGGACATTTGCTTATATGGTTGTAGCCGTAGGAATACCCAATCACCTACATCAAAACTTCTTTCACTGCGATGTTGATCTGCCTGTTGTTTCAACTTTATTTTGTTGGCAAACCAAACATTCCGCCACAAACTTTTGAATATCTGATTTAAGGCCATCCCAAAAAAATTCCTTCTTAACCATGTCGTAAGTTTTTAAAAATCCTGAGTGCCCTCCTAAGGGAGAAGTGTGCAATTCCATAAGAATCTTTTGTTTTAGCTGGGAATTCTTACAGAGGTATAAGCGATCTTTGTACCATAACGAATCATTTTTCCAGCTAAATGTATCAGAAGTACTGGAATCTTGTTGTAGCTTTCGAATAAGTGCCCACACTTCTTCGTCATTCTTCCATTCCTCCTTTGCTTCGTTTATCCAATCTGGTTGGATAATAGAAATGGCACACAACAATGCTTCCATATCCTCATCCTTTCTTGAGAGTGCATCTGCCACCACATTTTGCTTCCCTTTTTTGTAGATGATTTCAAAGTCATAACCCAACATCTTTGTGACCCACTTTTGTTGCTCTTCAGAGGATAATCTTTGTTCTAAAAAGTATTTAAGGCTATCATGATCCGTTTTTACCTTGAAGTGTCTTCCCATTAGGTAGGGTCGCCATTTCTTAAGTGCATGGAGTATTGCCAACATTTCCTTCTCATAAATAGCTTTGCTTAAAAACTTTCCCTTGATTGGACGACTTTCAAAAGCAATGAGTCTTTCATCTTGCATTAGAACAGCACCAATTCCATTTCCTGAAGCATCACATTCCACAATAAAGGTTTTTGTGAAGTCCGGTGTAGCTAAGACTGGTGCTTGGCACATTGCCTCTTTAAGATGTTTAAAGGCCTTTGTTGCTTCCGGAGTCCATGAAAATGAATCTTTCTTCAATAATGTTGTTAGAGGTGCTACTATTCTCCCATAATTCTTAACGAACTTGCGATAATACCCTGTCAACCCAAGAAATCCTCGCAGATGCTTTATGGATGTGGGGATTTTCCATTCCTTAATGGCTTTAATTTTGCTAGGGTCTACCTTAACTCCTTCATGAGATACAATATGACCCAAATATTCCACCTCCTGGACTCCAAAGAAACATTTGGATCTTTTTGCATATAATTTTTTCTCCTCCAATAGTTGTAGCACCTTGTCAACATGTTCAACATGATCCTTCCAAGACTTACTGTAAATTAGTATATCATCAAAAAATACCAACACAAATTTTCTAAGGAATGGTTTAAAAATTGAATTCATCAAACCTTGAAATGTTGAAGGTGCATTGGTAAGGCCAAAAGGCATGACCAAAAATTCATAATGACCCTCATGAGTTCTAAATTTCGTTTTCATAATGTCTTCAATCTTCATTCTGATTTGATGATATCCCAAACGAAGATCCAACTTGGTGAAGTAAATTGATCCATGCAATTCATCCAATAATTCATCAATGACAGGAATGGGGAACTTATCTTTAATAGTGAGCTTGTTGAGCTCCCTATAATCTGGACACATGCGCCATGATCCATCCTTCTTGTGCACCAATACTACTGGGGCTGAGAAAGAACTTTGACTCGGTTGAATTATACCAGCCTTTAGCATTTCTGCAACCATACGTTCAATTTCACTTTTTTGGACATATGGATATCTGTACGGCCTGATGTTTGGAGGAACACTTCCTGGAATCAGATGAATAGCATGATCATGATCACGCATAGGTGGGAGACCTTTGGGAGTCTCAAATACCTTGGAATGATTGTCCGGGACTTTTTGGAGATCTGGAGAAATAGATGATTCCAATGTGGAAACATCTAGCGAACATAATTGTGCAATTACACCTCTTTGCTCCTTTTTTAGAAGCTTTGTCATGCCATTAGAGCTAATTATCTTTCCTGGTTTCCCTGCAATACCCCTTAATTCAACTTCCTTTCCTTCCACAGAAAATTTCATGAAAAGTTCTTGAAAATTAAAAGCTATCGTACCCAAGGATTGTAGCCATTGGACTCCTAGTACAACATCCGCACCTCCCATTGGAATGGAAAGCAATGGGCTAGTCAATATATATTCTCCCATGGATAGCTTGATATTATGGCACTTTCCAGAACAATTTATTGTTCCTCCATTTGCAATCATCACTTGACACTCTGGTGCTGGATATAGGAAGCAATTCAATTCTTTTGCTACCCTACAATGAATAAAATTGTGGGTGCTTCCTGAATCAATCAACACTATTACCTTTTTCTTCTTGATTTGTCCTTCTATCTTGATGGTTTGAGGAGTGGTAATTCCCGCCAATGCATTACAAGATATGGTCGGATTTATTTGTTCTTCATCTAGGCTTTGTTCCTGGAATATATCCTCTTCTTTTGACCTTTCTTGCTCCTTTTCTTCTTCGTCTTCACAATCTATGTAGAATAATTTCTTCTCAGCACACTTATGACCTTTTGTGTATTTGCTATCACAATTGTGACAAAGCCCTTTTGCTCTTTTTTCTTCCAATTGTTGTGGTGTCAACCTTGTAGGTTGTGGAAGACTATGGGAAACAACACTTTCGTCTTTATAGTTGTGAATGGTATGCTTCCTAGTTGCCATAATTTTGCTTTCCATTTTTCTTGCTAACCTGAATGCCTTCTCTAATGAATCAGGTTCCCAAAGGCGCACATCATGTTGGATATTATCCTTTAAAGACCCTATGAACACATCAATCCTATGCTCCTCTAGAATATCTTTTACCCTTATGTTCAATTTTTGGAACTCCTCAATGTGCTCCATTATTGAACCCTTTTGTTTGAGACTTATCAATTGGCTAAAAAAAGTGTTGCTTTTTGTATCCTCATAATGTGCTATCAATTCTTCTGTAAAAATTGCCCAAGTGATAAATTGTTTACGAGAACAAAGCCATTGATACCATACAAACTGATTTGGTTCCAAATATAAAGTTGCCATACGTACCTTTTGTGTGTTTTGCACATTATTGAGATCGAAGAATTGCTCCATCTGTAATATCCATGTGGCGGGATCCTTGTCATCAAACTTCCTCATATCGATTTTTGGAATATGGTGGGTCTTCGATCCAACATTAGAGTCTATGGAATCATGATTAACATTTCTTTTGTTCACATCATGAGTTTCCTTTACAACCTTTTCACCATTAGTAAGTATTTCTTGTAGAAAATTTGTCAAATCTGTCTTCAAATCTGCCATGTCTGTCTTCAAATCTGTCCTCAAATCTATCTTCAGATCATCCATCTTAGCTTCCATGCCCTTTATCTTAGATTCCACGCCATTTATCTAAGATTCCACGCCATTTATCTTAGCATCTGTTAGCTTTTGTGAGCGTGACATTTGTTGCACTTGTTCTTGTAATTTTGATATATCATGTAGCATTTCTCCCTCTTCTTCATGAGTCATGCTAGAGATTTCAGGTTCCTTACTAGGTGTTTGCATTTTCTTTCCTTGAGGCATCAGTTACCGATAATAATGCTTTACTATGACCTTTGAATTCCTTCAAACCAAGCTTATGCAAAAATTAAAAAAAAAAAACTACACACCTTTTTTTACTTTGTAGAAGCCTGATATTGAATCTGATGTATCTCTATAATTTCGAATCATCCAGTTCTGAAATTGTGACCTGTAGTAGCCTTGTATGTCCTCTTTCCAATTCCACTAGTCTGATCCAAATTGGATTCTCCAAGAAATATTTATGGACAATCTCCCGCAGTGACCTAATTATAGACTATTTCAGTAGAGCGAACTTGTATGAAGTGCCACGTGTCACTACTTCAACCTTTGACTCTGAAAAATATATAAAAGAAAACTATAGTCTATTCTCTTTCTGTACCTTCTTACAAAATTTCAATCCGATGTTCAGAAAGAAAGTTATGACGATTTTCCCCAGGTCACCTGTTTTGAGTATAATTCAGGAGTCTTCAAAAAGACCAACTTACTCAGATCATATCTCCAAAAATATCACGCGAAAAGCTCTGAAATTTGGACCCAAGGTTCAGTGTGATTTATTCTCAAATGGGTTTTTTTTGCGACTTCTGAAATGTCACAGAAAAAAATTTATAGCGAAAATTCCACGATGACCTGTTTGGAGCAGCGAAACCCTAGAATCCAAAGCTCTGATACCAAATGTTATGAAACCAGCTCAAGAAAAGATAGAAAAGAAAGATCAACGCCTTAGAATTCAGCCTCTTCGAGGGGGCAACCTCCTTTACATTACATAAATGAACAATTCTTTGATGATACAAATGACAAAACCTCTTTTCTATATATAGGACTCTAAGGAGTCACAATATAATCCAGCCGACCTAACAATAATAATATAAAGCCACAAAAATAACAATAGAGGGATTCTATGGGGCACAGAAATAACAATATGGGGGTAATAGGGGCACAACAATATAAATAAGGGGTATAACTACAATAGTAATGGGGTAATCACTAGTATTATAGGGACCCAACAGAAGACACAGAGAACCAATTTCAACATCGGCAAAGAAGTGCCCCGGCTGCCGTAACTGATGCATTGCAAATGTTCCGACAGTCCATTGGAAATGTGGAAGGGATCATAAATCGCTCCCAGCAACGGCAAGGTTGTTTAGATCGCAGCTTCTGCAAGCCCAGGATCTGTAGACTAATTAGAAAATACTATACAGTGATCGACAATCGCTGCAACGATCTTCAAAGTGCCATTTCATCAATACGTGACACTCAAGAGGTTGCTTTGTCTGCACCACTGGAAGCAAGGGAATTACTTCAGATAGTACAGGAGTCTGGCTTTGAGGGCTCGGGGATAAAAGTAGCAGAGATATAGCTGAATAATTGGCTTGAAGATGCAGAAGATTATCAACTTCACGTAATAGGCGTCGTTGGCATGGGTGGCATTGGCAAGACGGCATTGCTGAGAATGGTCTTTAACACCCACAAGAAAGGTAATGTGTTTGAAAACGTTATTTGGTTAATTGTTTCACAAAAGTTTAACATTGAGGAGTTGCAAAGTGTTATTGCGAAAGAAATCAGTTTAAACCTGGGGATCGACAGTTCTAATGCTAAGAGCAGTTCTGCTGTTCTTGACATGCGAAAGAGGGAACTTTCTAATTATCTAAAGGAGAAGATATTTCTACTCATTTTGGATGATGTGTGGAATCAAATCCACCTAGAATAATAACTAGGAATCCCCTTGGGCAATTATAAAGGTAGTAGAGTGGTAATCTCTACCCGCAGCAAAGAAGTAATTCGAAAAATACGGACAAATGATGACTACTCCATACAAATAAAACCCATATCCATGGAAGAAGGATGGCAATTGTTTGACAGAGTTCCTTCAATGCAGGCCATGCTCCTACAAAACTTGTAAAGGATATTTCTAGAAAAATTACAAAAGAGTGTAAAGGTTTACCGCTGGTGATAAATGTTGTTGCAACAACAATGAGGGGTAATACTTCTGCTGATGAGTGGAATTTTGCTCTAACTCAAATAAAAAATGTAGATCCTGATTTTCTAAAGATGTACAATGGCATTGATGAAGATATCTATGGGTGACTCAAATGGAGTTACGATCATTTGAACGATCATAACTTACAGAACTGTTTTCTATATTGTGGTGCCTTTGACGAAGATGCAGAGATTGAGGTGGAGCAATTGGTGGAGATGTGGATAGGGGAGGGATTGGTTAGTAGCAGAGACGCAGGACGCATGTATGTAAAGCTTTTAGTATAACGTTGCTTGTTTGAGTATATCAGCAATGATACTGTCACGTGGATGATTACTGGCAAAAAGGAGTGGATAAAAGTTCATGACATTCTTTGTGATATGGCCCTCCATATTGGTGAAAAGAAAGAGAAATGTTTATTTAGAACAAGTCAAAAGTTGGACCGGTTTCCTGCAGAACAAGTGATGGATGATTGCAAGAGAATAGCAATTCGCTATTATAATAATACTGCATTTCTGCCCACAGATTTCAGATGTCCAACACTTGGAACTTTGATGTTAGACCAAAATGAGGGTTTAAGAGAAGTTCCAAATGGCTTCTTACTCAATCTCCCCTCTCTAAGGGTTTTGGATCTTAGCGACACCAATATAACATCGTTACCAGAGTCGATGTGGCAACTCAAACAGTTTGAGTTTCTGGGGTTGAATGGCACCAACATCATTACTCTGCCTGTTGAGGTATGCAATATTTCTCAATTGCAATTTTTGCATCTTCGACACTATCGAGAGCTAAAATCGTTGCCATGTACAATAGGAGAGCTAAAAAATCTCAAGCATTTAGGTCTAAATTACTGTGACAGCTTAGCGGGGATTCCACGTCATTGAACAAGTAAGTTGAGAGATTCCAAGTGGAATCCCCACTAAGTTGTCACAATAATTTAAATCTAAATGCTTGAGATTTTTCAGCTCTCTTATTGTACATAGCAACAATTTTAGCTCTCGACAGTCGCGAAGATGCAAAAATTGCAATCAAAAAAGACTGTTTACCTCAGCGGGCAGAGTACTGATATTGGTGCCATTCAACCCCAGAAACTCAAGTTGTTTGAGTTGCCACATCGACTCTGGCAACAATGTTATATTGGTGTAGCTAAGATCCAAAACCCTTATAGATGGGAGATTGAGTAAGAAGCCATTTGGAACTTCTCTTAAACCCTCATTTTCGGCTAAGATTAAAGTTCCAAGTGTTGGACATCTGAAATCTGTGGGCAGAAATGCAGTATCATTATAATAGTGAATTGCTATTCTCTTGCAATCGTCCATCACTTGTTCTGCAGGAAACCAATCCAGCTTTTGACTTGTTCTAAATAAACATTTCTCGTCCTTTTCACCAATATGGAGCGCCATGTCATGAAGAATGTCGTGAACTTTTATCCACTTATTTTGGCCAGTAAGCATCGACATGACAATATCATTGCTAACATGGCCAAACAAGAAAAGTTCTACTAAAAGCTTTACATACCTGTGTCTTGCGTCTTTGCTACTAACCAATCCCTCCCCTATCTACATCTCCACCAATTTCTCCACCTCAATCTTTGCGTCTTCGGCAAAGGCACCACAATATATAAAACAGTTATGTAAGTTACGATCATTTGAACGATCGTAACTCCATTTGAGTCGCCCATAGAGATGTTCATCAATGCCACTGTACAACTTTAGAAAATCGGGATCTACTTTTTTCATTTGAGTTAGAGAAAAACTCCACTCATCAGCAGAAATATTACCCTTCATTGCTACTACGACAACCTTTATCGTCAGCGGTAGATCTTTACACTCTTCTGCAATTTCTCTAGCAATATCCTCTACAATTTTTGTAGGAGCATGGCCTGCATTGAAGGCAACTCTGCCAAACAATCTCCATCCTTTTTCCATGGATAAGGGTTTTATCTATATGGAGTAGTCATCATTTTTGCCCATTTTTCAAATCACTTCTTTGCTGCGGGTAGAGATTACCACTCTACTACCTTTATAATTGCCCAAGGGGATTCCCAGTTCTTCTTCCATGTGGATTTGATTCCACACATCATCTAGAATGAGCAGAAAATTCTTCTCATTTAAATAATTAGAAAGTTCCCTCTTTCGCATGTCAAGAACAACAGAATTGTTCTCAGCGTTAGAACTGTCTATCCCCAGGTTTACACTGATTTCTTTTGCAATAACACTCTGCAACTCCTGAATGTTAAAATTTTCTGAAACAGTTAACCAAATCACATTTTCAAACACATTACCTTTCTTGTGGGTGTTAAAGACCATTCTCAGCAACGCCGTCTTGCCAACGACGCCTATTACCCGAAATTGATGATCTTCCGCATATTCAAGCCTTCTATTCAGCCACATCTCCGCTTCTTTTATCCTAGAGCCCACAAAGCCAGACTCCAGTACTGGCTGAAGTAATGCCCCTGCTTCCAGTGGCTCAGAAGAAACAATCCCTAGAGTAGAACTTTTGGTTGAAATGGCATTTTCAAGATCGCTGCGGCGCTCAATGATATTTAATTTACATTCTCTAATTTTTCTACACAATTTGGGCTTGCAGAAGCGGCAACCTAAGCAACATTTCTGTTGTTGGGAATGTTGTATGATGCTCTCCGCATCTTGCAGGGAAAGTCAGAGCATTTCCAACCCATCATTCAGAGGGGGAGGGATACTTCTTTGCTAATGTTGAAATTGGTTGACCATGTCATCTAAGAAGACTCTAGCACTACTTAGCTTTTCTTGCAGAAACTGTGTGTTTTTTTCCAAGTGAATAACATCATCTATGGGTTGGAATAGTGGAGAAAAAATGCTTCTTATGATGTTGGCTATTGTTCCAGTGCAAATGACCTCCATGGCTTTTGCAACGACAAAGCATAGTAGAGGGAAAAAGCAGAAACAATATGGAAAATAAATTTTGCAAATAGAGAAAAAGCACAAGCAATATGAAAAAGCAGTAGATATTTGCAGACAAAATAATATGTATGGAAGGCGAGGTGAATAGGTACAGCAATGAATCCAATTAATATAGAGCGAGCAGTGGTCGTTTCTCCTGATTTTCTTTGGGAAGAATGTGATGGAAAAAAGGAAAAGTGAGAATAAAAGGAAGGAAGGAAGCAGTATGAGTGTGACCAAAGAAAATAAAAAGCAAGAGAGCTGAAAACCACACGAGTACGATAGAAGAAAGAAAAGGGGGAGAATAATAAACAGGCAAGGCTAGCAATGCAATGGAATAGTTTGAACATACAGCTTATATCAATAATTAAGCAACACTGAATCATTTTCCTTCATTTCCAGATTGGCTCCCATAGCTCCATAGGATCAAGATCATCTAAAACGTGTAATAATGTAGACCACAACCTTCGTCAAGGAGGGTTAAGAGATTAGCATGTCGCATACTAATATCAACCAGCTGTGTTTGTGTGGAAACCATTTGTGATTTTAGCTCTGTTATTTTATTCTGGAGATCATTCATTACGCCTACAGAGCCATGTACAGGATCTCGAACTCTTTTCTTTGATTCATACACAATGTTGTTTACTGCCTCACCTCTCTGTTCAGCTGGAAGACCCTGTAACACTGGAACAGATTATCACACCATAATCTCCATCACATATATAGTTTCTGCTAATCTGAAAGTTCAAAGCTTGAAGATCAGTTTAATCAAATATGACCTACATATTACAAGTTCAATCAAACCTGTAAAAAACAAAATTATACTAAATTCGTCCATAACAGAGTAAAGTAATCTAAGCGAACCAACCTATAGTAATTTGATGACATGCCCATTACCAAATACTCTGTGTACCAATAAGCTGTATGTTCAAACTTTTCTCCTGCAGTAGCACAGCAGAAGTGTTGTTCTGCTACCCTGACTTTGAGATGTTCTCTGCATTTCAACTTGTTTTCTTTGCTGGTTGTACATGAGTGCAGCTGTTATGTCAGCCCTGTTGAGACGTACCCTACTAATTATGGGGCCACGGCCTCTACACCTTTATCACTTTCAGTAACCCCAGTTGAACTGATCTGACTATACAATTATATTACATTCTGTTTTGACCTGTAATTTGTTTTCAGAACCGTCCTGCGCATAATCTCATCAACATCAAAGGGAGTTTAGCATAATTAAAGCACATCCCCCCATAATAAAAGTTGGTAGCCTACATTTCTATATTTGCCAAAATTATCTTGTAACAGAAGTGTCTTTTGGATAACTCTGAATTTTAGGGCTAATCTTAGCGACCTGAGTGGAACCCTGTGGCTTTAACCATACTCACTGTAACAGAATCATCTAAATTTCTAATATTGCACAGAATGCTCTTAACGTGACTGTATATTTTTGTTCAAAGATCAAGGATTTGATATGATATGGATGATGCTAACAAATCAACTAAGATGATTCAGACATCGACGTCATTATCAACTTCATATATGAACACCATAGCGACGTTAAAAAATTATTCCAGAAGTTTAATATATATATATATATATATATATATATATATATATATATATCTTTTAAAGTAAAAGCATATTCACAGGAGATTGTTTACTTTCCCAAGGGAAAGGAAAGAATTTTGAAAGAGAAACTAATAATGAGATCGAGGAAAGAATTTAGAAAGAGAAACTAATAATAATGAGGTTGAGACTTTGGCCGTATAAATGGGATTAAATCTAATTCATTAGGATTCTAAGCTCATTTATATGGAATTAAACTTATTTCAGTGTTATGATATTAGGTTTTTGGAAATTATTTTAAGTTAAAATAATGTATAGAGAATAATGAAAAAATAAATAAGATTTGAGACAATGAAAAGGGTAAAGAATAATTTTATTAAAAATATATAGAGAATAATGAAAAAATAAATAAGATTTGAGACTATGAAAAGGGTAAAGAAGTATGTGGCTTGACCAAACCACCTTAAGGTACATTGGTTTTTGAAATAAAATTTCATCCTTACTTTGACATCTGCAAATATATATTTCTTTATATACGAATGGTAATTTCTTTAAATAAGAATGGTAAGATAGAGGGATTGAGATTGTTTATTATCTCAAAGGAAGGAAAGAATATCATTTGCAAGGGATTTAGGATAAGTAACTAATAATGAGATTGAGGTTTTGGATTTATATATGGGATTAAAATTAATAGGAAATTTCAAATTTATAATTAAAATCGCAGTAAATAATATTGATAAAATTAGAATAATTTTATTAAAAATATATAAAGAATAAGGAAAGAAAAAACAAATTTATATAAGATGAAATACTATCATATCTTAAGAATTATATAATTGCAAATATCCACTGCTTTTTTATATTGCTTATGCTTTTTCTCTATTTGCAAAATTTATTTTCCATATTGTTTCTGCTTTTTCCCTCTATAGTGCTTTGTCGTTGCAAAAGTCATGGAGGTAGTTTGCACCGGAGCAGTAGCCACCATCATAAGCAGCGTTGTTAGCATTGTTATTTCTCCACTAGTCCAAACCATAGATGATGTTATTCACTTGGAAAGAAACACACAGTTGCTGCAAGAAAAGCTAAGTAGTGCGAGAGTCTTCTTAGATGACACGGTCAACCAATTTCAACATTAGCAAAGAAGTATTCGTCTCCCTCTGAATGATGGGTTGGAAAGGCTCCGACTTTCCCTGCAAGATGCGGAGAGCGTCATACAACGCTCCCAAAAATGGAAAGGTTGCTTAGATTGCCACTTCTGCAAGCCCAGATTGTGTGGAAAAATTAGAGAATGCAAATTAAATATCATTGAGCGCCACAGCAATCTTGAAAATGCCATTTCAACCAGAATTTCTACTCAAGGGATTGTTTCTTCTAAGCCACTAGAAGCAGGGGCATTACTTCAGCCAGTACCGGAGTCTGGCTTTGTGGGCTCTAGGATAAAAGAAGCGGAGATGTGGCTGAATAAAAGGCTTGAAGATGCGGAAGATCATCAATTTCAGGTAATAGGTGTCGTTGGCATGGGTGGTGTTGGCAAGACGGCATTGCCGAGAATGGTCTTTAACACCCACAAGAAAGGTAATGTGTTTGAAAACGTGATTTGGCTAACTATTTCAATAAAGTTTAACATTCAGGAGTTGCAGAGTGTTATTGCGAAAGAAATCAGTTTAAACCTGGGGATGGGCAGTTCTAATGCTCAGAGCAGTTCTGATGTTCTTGACATGCGAAAGAGGGAACTTTCTAATTATCTCAAGGAGAAGAAATTTATGCTCATTCTAGATGATGTGTGGAATCAAATCCACCTGGAAGAAGAACTGGGAATCCCCTCGGACAATGATAAGGGGAGTAGAGTGGTAATCTCTACCCGCAGCAGAGAAGTGATTCAAAGAATGGGGGGAAATGATGATTACTGCATATAGATAAAACCCCTATCCATGGAAGAAGGATGGGGATTGTTTAGCAAAGTTGCCTTCAATGCAGGCCATGCTCCTACAAAAATTGTAGAGGATATTGCTAGAGAAATTGCAGAAGAGTGTAAAGGTCTACCGCTAGCAATAAATGTTGTCACAGCAACAATGAGGGGTAATACTTCTGCTAATGAGTGGAATTTTGCTCTAACTCAAATGAAAATGTAGATCCTGAATTTCTAAAGATGTACTGTGGCATTGATGAAGATCTCTATGGGCGACTCAAATGGAGTTACGATTGTTTGAACCATTGTAACTTACAAAACTGTTTTCTATATTGTGGTGCCTTTGTCGAAGATGCTGAGATGTGGATAGCGGAGGGATTGGTTAGTAGCAGAGACAAAAGACAGCTTCAATCTTTTAGTAGAACGTTGCTTGTTTGAGCATGTTAGCAATGATACTGTTACTGGCCAAAAGAAGTGGATAAAGGTTCACGACATTCTTCATGATATGGCGCTCCATATTGGTGAAAAGGAAGAGAAATTTTTATTTAGAACAAGTCAAAATCTGAACCTGTTTCCTACAGAACAAGTGATGGACAATTGCAAGCGAATAACAATTCGCTATTATAATGATACTACATTTCTTCCCACATATTTCAGATGTCCAACAACACTTGGAACTTTGATCTTAGCCCAAAATGAGGGTTTAAAAGAAGTTCCAAATGGCTTCTTACTCAATCTCCCCAAAACCCTTAGAGAGGGGAGATTGAGTAAGAAGCCATTTGGAACTTCTCTTAAACCCTCATTTTGGGCTAAGATCAAATTTCCAAGTGTTGCTAGACATTTGAAATTTGTGGACAGAAATGCAGTATCATTATAATAGCGAATTGCTATTTTCTTGCAATCGTCCATCACTTGTTCTGCAGGAAATCGATCCAGCTTTTGACTTGTTCTAAATAAACATTTCTCTTCCTTTTCACCAATATGGAGCGCCATATCACGAAGAATGATGTGAAATTTTATGCACTCCTTTGGGCCAGTATGCACCACATCTCATTGCTAACATGATCAAACAAGCAACGTTCTACTAAAATCTTTATATACCAACGTCCTGCGTCTCTACTACTAACCAATCCCTCCCCTATCCACATCTCCACCGATTCCTCCACCTCAATCTCTGCATATTCGACAAAGGCACCACAATATAGAACAGTTCTGTAAGTTACGATGGTTCAAACGAAGAATGTTGTGAACTTTTATCCACTCCTTTTGGCCTCTATAAGGGTTCTGGATCTAGCTACACCAATATAACATCATTGCCAGAGTCGATGTGGAAACTCAAACAGCTTGAGTTTTTGGGGTTGAATGGAACCATCATTATTACTCTGCCCGTTGAGGTATGCAATCTTTCTCGATTGCAATTTAGATCATTCTGGATGATGTGTGGAATCAAGTCCACTTGGAAGAAGAACTGGGAATCCCCTTGGGCAATTATAAAGGTAGTAGAGTGGTAATCTCTACCCGCAACAAAGAAGTGATTCGAAAAATGGGGGCAAATGATGACTACTCCATACAAATAAAATCCATATCCATGGAAAAAGGATGGGGATTGTTTGGCAGAGTTGCCTTCAATGCAAGTCATGCTCCTATAAAAATTGTAGAGGATATTGCTAGAGAAATTGCAGAAGAGTGTAAAGTTCTACCGCTGGCGATAAATGTTGTCGCGGTAGCAATGAGGGGTAATAATTTTGTTGATGAGTGGAGTTTTGCTCTAACTCAAATGAAAAATGTAGATAATCATTTATCACAACACCATTTATAATTCACCTCCCAAGTTTTCTATTGTGTAACTACTATATTTTCTTTCCTTTATATATAACAATATTTATTGCCTTAAATTTCTTTTGAAGAACAAGGCGCTTTTGGCTAAATGACAAGTGGTAATGAAATGAACAACACTTGACATTTTTAAACCATCAAGTAGAAAGTACTCTTCTTGAGGAACAAGAGGATGATCCACATTAAAATGATATTTTGCATCCAAAAAGATGGTATGAATAGGCAGTTATGTTACATTTTTAAATGTTAATATCTTTGAATAATATATAACCATAGTAATAGTATAAGTCAACTATAATTGTATTCAAGAGAGACAATCCTTTTTCACTGACTTTTCCCATAGTTAACATTTCATTAAGATACTCAAGAACAAATTCCCCCCTATTATGAGTAGGATATATAAGTAAGCTACAATAACACTACACGAGGGAATATCAAGGTGGTTTGTTAATGAATTTGAACCAATACTTGAATGTTATTAAGCAATGAGCATAATACATCATATGAGAAGGTAAACATGTAGACATTTAAGATATTTTACACATGGTAACAAATCCCTTAGTTCTCTTAAAAACACTCATTGCATCATTGCTAATTTATCTATTCCCCTTAACATTGGCAGTAAATTTAATTTTCATTATCCATAGAGGAAGATAGTGTATGAATATAACCTTTTTGAAAGTTACAAACAACATAATTATGAAGATGGAAGAAATGCTCGCACAAATAAAATCACACTACTACCTTGGGATTTCATAGGAGTTCTCACAACCCATTCTCACTCTTCTATATTAAATACTTCCAACGTAACATGGAGGCCTTTCTGAAGTTCCGAATTCAGATAATTTGGTCCACGTTAACACCTACTATTACACTCCATCATGTCTATTGTGAGCCATCCACACTACAATAATAAAAAATATGTATAGAATTTTCATGTAATATAAACATAATGCAGAAAGATGATTTTTCATTGAAGGATGATTGTTCATTGTTAAAAAAACTCTTGGGACATATTTTCTATGAAGATGTGGAGATAGCCCATATTTTCATAAAATATGTAAATAGGTTCAATGAATGAAGTGAGGCATTCAACTTTATCACTAAAGAAGTCACTTTAAACTAATTCTTTCAAAGGTAAAAGTAATGTACGATGTGCCTTATTTTTCACTATTTGTATCATGTTATGACTATATCAGAGTGGCAAGAAACAATTGAAGATAGATTCCTTCAATTATGGCAATCTAAGTGTGGTTTTGTGTTGTGTGTAATTCCTTTCTCAATTTTTCTAACATGGTATCAGAGTTGGTTCAAGCCTGACTTTCTCACGAGAGGGGTTGATATCATGCAATTTTGAACATGATACTCCTTTGTACGTAGATTAGTTTAATATAGTGTTTGATCTATTGTTTGTGTGAGTCTTTTGTATGAATATTTGATTTGTGTGTGTATTGTGGATAATTGCATGCAAAGGAGATGTTGGACACCTAATCCTAAATGGGTTAGTGTGGAAGATAAATAGACTAATTAGTCCAAGAGACCTTGGGATGTGGAACCCAACGGTCACATATTGTACTATAAATGTAAATCATTTGTTAATAAAAAGTACACTCTCATGATTTATCTTTCATATTTCTCTTGTTGTCCATGTGTGTTTAACATGGTATTAGAGCAGGCGTATTCCTGCCCTGCATAATTAATTTGAGCCATTTGTTTTATGGCCTCTTTGTGCAGTTTATTTCTGCCATAAACTTCATGAATATTTATTCAGCAAATTTTAGCTGCAACCTGTTAATACTGTTGTTGGTGTCTGCTCCTCCATATAATTAGCTGCTCCTGACACTGCATGTGCTACCTCCTACTAATTTTCTGCCTGAAATCCGCTGCTGACTGACATCTCTGACCTCTGTCTGCCATATCCTGCCTCTGCCATATTCCTTTCCAGCGCTGCCTCTGCCATATTACCTGTGTTGAATTTTGACACAGGTCCGTTAAAATACCACTGCTGCATGGTATTACGACTCTGTCATGGTATAACGCCCACTGCTGCCATACCGCCATGGTATTACGACTCTGCCACCCATCTCCGCATTAGAAGCTGCAGGATGTCTGTGTTTATCGTTTAAGTCATCCTCTAGACAGAAATCACCCTCAGGAGCATACGAAATTGCAACAGCAAGATCATACCAAAACCCATACCAAAATCCCTTGTCCGCTGTGCGGTGTTTCAAAGAGGTATGCCCTGTCTGCCTGCGGTTTGAATCCTTGGATGGGTTCTTTTCAAAATAGTTAAACGCTTGTCATATTCCTTTCAAAACATTGGTCTGAACGCTGGTCATATTCCTTTTAATGGATCTGATATGCGTGACTAACATGGTATGAACGCTGGTCATTTGGCGCTGGTATGTGCTTCTGCATTTATCGAATTTGAATTGACATATTTTGTTGCAAAAGCTATTCAGGGATCGCCTGTTGCGTTACCTATGATGATTCCTTTTCTTTCATCCTACATGTGAAATATTTTGCACAAAAGGTGAAAATAGAGCTTTGTATGGTGGATAAAGGAGTGGTATGATCCTCGTCCGTTTCATATATTTTTTCCAACATTGCCAGATTAAGTTTCCTTTGCTTTTCTTCCAAGTCGTTCTACTGCATATTTTCCACTGCCTCAAACAAGCCTTCTAGCGGTTGATTTTTCATCCCCTGTGCCTTCTCTAGCGTTAACGTTTTCAGATTAATGTTCGCCACTAAAACCAGGGTTTTCAAATCATTATCTGCCATTAAAACGCTGTGAAGCCGCACAAATCCTCGAACAGTATATGCGCGGCTCATCGAAATGGTGATTGAGAAGCATTAGCGATAGCATTATCTTCCCTCTCTCCAACATTTCAAAATTTTGAGCGGGCGAGTTTGAAATCTTGAGAGCTAAGGTTTCATTGAATGTTGGAGCGGCGGTGGAGCCTGCCGGAGCGCAATGGAATCGCTGGAAAACCAATCATCGTGTATGGACATGTATGGTAATAAGGCCATGCTGACTTGTTCTTAATATTTGTTGTATCTCATCGTTATTGGGGTACTTTTCTTGGTGTCTGTAATTTCCACGTGCGCTGATGATTTTTGAAGGCAACCCTTGGCGACCTCCTCCAGACGTCAATGTTGGAAAAGAATGTGTGTTAATTTCTATTCTAGATACTTCAGTAATATGTTAAATAATTATGGAGTCGTTTACGGAGGGGAGGCTGAGGAATTGCTTCGATGGTGAAAACCTCCTCATATACACTGCCATAATCCATAAGAACCGCTTTTTATATGAAAGGCATTGCTTTGCTGGATTTTCGTTCAAATAAGAAGAAATCTCATACAAGGCCTTCTTTACCACCGTTGGATCTTCAGATATGTGAACAAGTTCGCCTGGTGTAGAATTTGCAGTCTTGAAAAAATACATTGAAGCTCCGATAAACACTTCTGAAATTCTGCGTGGAGGTCGTTGAATATATTTGAAGGGCTGCTCTATTTTGAAATCCGTAAGTTGGTTGATGATTAAATGACATACAGTGAAGTTGATACACTCTTCTTTTCAGTATATGCTCTTTGATGTCTTATGCTGGTCTTTGATAAGTCGTTGAATGATGCGTTCATATGGTGAATTGAATGTTGTTTAGTGCATTGTTGGAGGCATATATTTTGCATGTGCATTGATCTTATTATATATTGAATGAACTTTATCAATCATTGATTTAAAATGAGGATATATTTTTGAATGGTTGGTAATGTTTCACATATATGATGGGCTTATAATACATTAAGGAGAAATATGAAGCGCGCAGAAGTGGAGAGAGCGCACGGCACACACAATGTTATATATGATGAAGTTTTTATGACAGTGATAGCATAGTTATGGTATATGAATTGTGTAACTGAATTCTATTCCTGCTCCGGTTTTGGATGGTTTTAATACACTGTTGCTTTCATACATACGCTGGTATTATTAATATGATGTATGCTCGCTGGGTCTAAAGTTGATATCAAATTAAAATTTTGAAGTTCTTCCACAAGTATTTGTCCAACATATTATATATTTACATGAACCAATAACAAGGAATGCACCACCTCTGCTGAACGTAGCTGTGATACCCTTCAGCGTGGAGTTTATTCTGACATTGTGGGCGCCACGAAACACTGTACTGTTGACTAATATAAGCCAGAGGACCAACACTATACAGTTTGCTAAGTATTTGGACATGTAAGGAGTTCTATCACTGCTTTTGCAGCGTGCTAAAGATTCATTCCAATGCCCATGACATGGTGTTATAATTATTGAAGTTTTGATAGCCATCATTTCTGATTTGAAAGTGAAGGAGTACTTGAAGGATCCAAGCAAGTTTGCAGTTGCTGCTGCCCCAATTGTGGCATTGTATTTAAAACCCATTATAGTTTATGTCTACATATATATGCATTGATTCCCTGATTCATTTGCTGCACATTTATACAAGATATTACTGTATACTGTGAGTGGATATTACTTTTCTGCATTAAGTAATAATTGTGATCAGTTTTTAAGGTGTAAATCTGACATTGAAGAAAAATGGCCAGAACCAGTGAAGTATTAGAGTTCATGAAAACTCTTATACAATCAACTGTTGATGACACAGAAATTCAGACATGTCTACAAAATGCACAGGAAAAGATTGATTTTTTGTAGCTTGAATCTCAGCTACAACAAGAAGAATTAAAACAGTGGATTCATCATTCTGAACCTGTTTCTGTTCAGAACAATGAAACAGACTCCCATAAACAGCGAGACAATATTGTTGAATTTCATTCAAATCCAGTGCCCAATAAAGTAGCAGTTGTACATGCAGATGCAGAAACTCAGTCTTCACTTCCCAAGCCCATCATCAGACCTTGGGAACAGCGTGTCCACAACAAGCACAGAACCGGTCTTGGATATGATAAGGACTTGTCCTTTCATATTCTAGACTACTCAAAACCCATTCAGTTTCAGAGTGCTGGATTTATTCATGACAGTTCACCTCCAGCTGTTCCAGATTCTACTCCTCTTCCACCGCAACAACAACAACAACAACAGATTGTGAAATGCCAACACTGTGATCGAGTTGGCCATATGAAGGATCACTGTTTTGATCTTCATCCATGTAATAATTGCCATAAAACCAGCCATTCTTCACACAGATGCTTTAGAAACAAATGTCCTGCAAGAACAAAGATTCATCTAGGATGGATCACTTCTTGGAAATGGGCATCAACAGCCAAGAAGATATTCCAAACGCATGTCAGAACTTGTTCCAGAGTATTAAACAATCTTGCAGTTGAGTTTTCTCCATCATCTCACCTTGTATCTGACAGGGGGGGGAAATGATGGTCATCTACAAGCTTCAAAGCCACATCAAGAGAGCCTGAGCCACAACCTACCGCACCAGTTTCATAGTTGTAGCCAGAAACAAATATGCCCGTGAACATGCCTTCAGTTGGAAATCTGGGACACTTCCTCTAGAAAAAGACTTCAACTTCTTGCCAGTTTCGGAAGAATTCCAAGAACAAAATTGAGAACACTTCCTCTAGCAGAAGACTCCAGCTTCTTGCCAGTTTTGGAAGAGTTCCAGGAATTGCATTAAGCATTCCAGAGTTGTTGGTCATCCTTAAACCATCACAGGTTGAGACTTCCCTTTTCAGATTGAAGTTCTCCCTTTTATGTGGGGTGAGACCTCCCTTTCATGGTTGAAGGTTTCCCTCTTCAAAATAATAGGAGCACTTCCTCTAACAGAAGACTTCAGCTTTTTGCCAGTTTTGGAAGAGTTTTTGGAATTGCACTAAGCATTCCAGTGTTGGTGGTCATCCTTAAACCACCGCCCTTTATACCAACATTTCAGAGAACACATTCAGCCTAGTGCTGCCATGCATTTTTGCAAATTTTGTATTATAGCTCTCTTCTTAGACTCATACATAAACCTTCAGATTAAAGGGGGGAATGTTGGACACCTAATCCTAAATGGGTTAGTGTGGAAGCTGAATAGACTAAGTAGTCCAAGAGACCTTGGGATGTGGAACCCAACGATCACATATTGTACTATAAATGTAAATCATTTGTTAATGAAAATTACACACTCATGATTTATCTTTCATATTTCTCTTGCTGTCCATGTGTGTTTAACAGGAGAATTGTGAAGATCTAATGTTGTTGTTGTGTGAAGTTTCATTGTGGAAAAATATTTGCAAAAGAAGAGGAGATATGCTTTTGAAGAAGTTGGATCGGCATAGATTTGGTTTGATCTAGTGTGGATCTACAATTGAGAGCAATGTCTACATGTTTTGAATGGTGGTTCTCGAGATTATCAGAGGGTGCAAGATGTATAGTTGCGACATGCACGTGTAATGTTGGCATTTCTCATTCTAGATTTGAACTAATAAAATATTGTGATATTGTTTATGCAAAGATCGAGATCCAAACACTCCAGATCTAATGGCAAACAATAATATTCAAATTTATTTGTGTGATTTGAAGTCGTTTTCTATTCTGGTTATAAAAAGGGTTGTTGGTTCTTTAAATGGAAGCTCCAGTTTCCGAAACATCAGTTCTTGTTTGTTTTTATTGCTCATAAAAGGGTTGGTGGTACTTAAACTGGAAGCCCCTTTATCTGAAACATCAATTCTTGTGTGTTAGTAAGGTCAAGTTGCTTGATCAACTTTTGAACACATTCAATATCCCTACCTCCATCCTTTAAACTAACGGATAACCGAAAGAGAAATGTCTAAAATATGGTGGTTTGTCCTTATGATGGTTCGTTACTTAACGACTCTTATTGCGGAAGCCTTAATGAGCTGAGGTGTCAATATTTTTGATATTGCAAAGTTCATCAATGATGGTTAGAGGTGGTTATGTTTTGGAGGTCAAATAACAATTCAAATATGTGGTACTGAAAGAGTGGTGTTTGAGAGATTCCAGAGTGGATGTGAGTGCTAATGAAGACTAGTCAAACATATATTATCCTTGTTGTTGTAATGTGTTTCAATGATTTCCATGTAAGCATTAAGTGAGGGTATTGAAATTAATGCTTCCTTGTGTTGTCATGAGTTTTCATTAAGAGTTCCCAAGAATCAATCTAGAAGTTGTTGTTTCCTATGTATGAATTGTAGTGATGATCTAGAAGCGTGAAAGTCAGAAATTTATGTCCTGTATATGTGTAACTGTTGTGATCAATAAAAATATCTAAGTGTGGTTTTGTGTTGTGTGTAATTTCTCTCTCAATTTTTCTAACATGCATGTCCTTGGAACAATTTGGATGTACTATACCATATTGTAATGTTAAAGATAAGCGCCCGTGTAGGATGCTTAAAATATAAAAAATGGGGCATTTAAACCCTCATATACATATAAGAACACAACTATCTTTTCTCTTTTCTCATCGTTGATGAATAAATAAAACAAACTTGTTTTAGGTATTTAATTTTATATATAAGCATTTAATACTAATCATTGTAGCTCTTGATATTCACTAAGGGTAATAAATCAAATCTAGGAGAGTTATCATCTACAACTGGGTTGTTTGTGAGCACTTGAAATAGTTGATATTTATATGTAACTTTGTGGATGGATAGTGTGTAGGTACTAGTGAAAGGTTATTTTTACATGTGGGGAACTCATGGGTAGTTTGTGGCCCCTTGTGAGAGATGATGCAAGCCAAGTTGATTTCTTCGTGTAGGTAATGCTAAGGGAGACATGTTGGAAATTAAGAGATAGCTTAGATCACTAACACACCATTTTCATGAAGATACTAATTGTCTTATATCTGAGCAAGGTGATTTTTTTGTCATAACTTTAGTGCTTTATTATGATGGCCCTTTAACAAATCTTGGCACCCTCAATAGGGAATCAAGCCATTATTACAATCAAGGACAAAGAAAAAAAAAATTGATAAAATGCAATATATAATTTGAATTAGTCATAGTGCTATTCAAATATTAAACTTCATATCTATTAGGCATCCATATTCTCTGTGTAGCTTGTGAACCTAAACTAGTAAATTAAAATTAGAATGCCTAAATGTTGGCAAGGTAGTTATTAAATGTGCATTTTTTTATTTTATTTTATTTTAGTTTAGTTTTTTTACTAGAGGAATCGGCAACGGCGGTGGTATCGTACTCGTGTTACACGGGGTCGAGTCCCAGCGGCTACCTCTATAACCTCTAGGAGGGCCGCATCAGCCCGCCTGCACGTCCCTCGGGTAATCTTGGGGTTTGAACTCGTGACTTGCATAGCTGCACGAACGACTTAGCAAATCGTTCGCTTGCCATTAGACCATACCCCTACTGGCATTAAATGTGCATATTATTGGAGAATCTTTAGATAAATAAGTGTGTTAATTTCCTTTTTAAACAAATAAATATTGACATATTTGCTTTATATATTTAAAAATAGAGGTTAGAAAACATATAGGTGGTTGTTTCATCGTAAAAACTGATAGTTTCTTTAAACTTTTACTCTTCCATTATGGTTATACTCAAGTTAGATTAGTTTATTACCAAGAATATTATTCTAATCAGAAATGAAGATAATCTTAGGCCCATCTAGTAAAGCCATGAAGTTATCAATCTCTCAAGTTTATCATGCTACAATGAAATGTAAATTAGCTTTTTGATCTCCAAAAGAATATTTATGGGTTGGTGCAAGATAATGCTACCAAATTATGATATGCTAATTGTAATAGGAATTTGGAAAAATAAAACTTCGATAACTAAAAGGAATTATTAGAGATACTAACATAGCTTTTTAGGACATCATGTATGATCTGAACTTAAACAAGAACGCAACAAATTACAGATATAACCATAAATACAGAGATGCAATAGAAATAACACTAACTCTCATTAATATCAAATAATGAAATATGTTTACAAACAGAATGGAAATGAGACTAGCTCAGATGATGGTAGCTTATCTTTGAGAAGATATGTTGCGGCTACATGCCTCTCAATTGAGTTACAATGAGGCTCAAGGGCCTTTTTATTAGTGAAAAATAGGAGAAAATCCTAAACAACCAAAACCCTAACCCGAGGAGATGTAACACCAAGAGTTTATGGGCCCAGTTAGGGTTAGTTGGGTAGCCAACTTCCTAGGGTTGTAGCTTGGTCATATTATTTCCGTTTGATATGCATGATACCTCGTTATAAAGATCTCTTCGAGGAACACAACTGAAAATGCAATTTCAACCAAATTACTTTGGAGGAATATTGCCAAAAAAATGTCGTTTAGGACCTCAAAACAGATCCGGAAGTTTAGGACCTAAAAACTGCCAAAAATAGTAAACTATGCTACAATTAAGGAAACTGAAAAACTGAAAGAAACAATGTTGGGGGTCCACGTGGAATAGGTGGGTGGCCATCAATATCCACCTGGATCAATGTAAAAGGATGAGACGTAGACAATCAATTTGTTTTCTTGAATATATAACATTTATTTATGGAAAATTGGTGTAACTTAAAAGAATGGTGTTTTTCTCATATTGGTATGTTAATTTTTCTCTAAAACATAATGCATTTATTCATGTTAGGCCCTAGGTTTGGTATGTAAATGATGGAATTTTTTGAAACAAATTTGT